>OZ037767.1:3674706-4874706 GCA_964035545.1 Bugula neritina
CTGAAAGCAAAAATATCATTCTAGTACTGTCATAATTTTACAATACTTTTGGATTTGTAGTTTGCATAGTGTATAGTATGTAGTCTACACAGTGTATTATATATAGTATGTAGTTTACACAGTGTATAGTATGTAGTCTACAAAATGTATAGTATATAGTATACACAGTGTATAGTACTATATAGCCTACACATTGTATAGTACGTATGTCTACACAGCGTTTATAGTATGTAGTCCACACAGTGTATATATAATTATAGTATATAGTCTACACAGTATAAACACCACACACACCACACACACCACACACACCACACACACCCACACACCACACACACCCCACACACCACACACACCACACACACCACACACACCACACACACCACACACACCACACACACCACACACACCACACACACCACACACACCACACACACACACACACCACACACACCACACACACCACACACACCACACACACCACACACACCACACACACCACACACACCACACACACCACACACACCACACACACCACACACACCACACACACCACACACACCACACACACCACACACACCACACACACCACACACACCCCACACACCCCACACACCACACACACCACACACACCACACACACCACACACACCACACACACCACACACACACACACATGCCCACACACACACACTCACACACACACCACACACACACACACACACACACACACACACCACACACACGCACACACACCACACACACCACACACACCACACACACCACACACACCACACACACCACACACACCACACACACCACACACACCACACACACCACACACACCACACACACACACACATGCCCACACACACACACTCACACACACACACACCACACACACACACACACACACCACACACACGCACACACACCACACACACCACACACACCACACACACCACACACACCACACACACACACACACACACACACCACACACACCACACTCACACACACACACCACACACACACACACACACACACACACACACACCACACACACACACACCACACACACCACACACACCACACACACCACACAAACCACACACACCACACACACCACACACACCACACACACCACACACACCACACACACCACACACACCACACACACACACACACATGCCCACACACACACACTCACACACACACACCACACACACACACACACACACACACCACACACACCACACACACCACACACACCACACACACCACACACACCACACACACCACACACACCACACACACCACACACACCACACACACCACACACACCACACACACCACACACACCACACACACACAACACACCACACACACACACACACACACACACACACACACACACACACACACACACACACACACACACACACACACACACACACACACACACACACACACACACGCACACGCACACACACACACACACCAGGCCTGCAAACTGGTGGACTTTAACTTCTCCCATTATTTTATCATTATTAAGGATCAAGTGCTCGTTTTGAAACTGCTGGAGAAATTTGAGTCAATTGGAATTTTTTACTCATGGATTTTCCAATAGAAACTCCTAGTCATAAGCAAAGTGTTGCAACTCTTTACTATAGGTTGGTGCAGTATTTACACAGCTGCATCGTGTTGCTACAGATATTATAGTAGCGTCAGTAGTATTATTAGCTATTTTACAGTTATTTAGTTATGCGTTTGACTGGCAGAACTTTTATAGCACTGGATGCTAGTTACTAAATAGTAGTAGTAAGCAATGCACTGGGTGATATTGCTTATGGGGCTTATAGTGATAGACTAATAGTATAGTGGTATTGAGACCATATTGCAAACCATTATAAACACACATTGCTCTTAGTAATTTAACGCTAGAGGCATTATTTACAAACAACAGGTCATTGCTAACCTGTGAACAACCAATGCCTTTAAAATTTAAAGTTTTTCAACATGTGCTTGGCTTTGTAGTGGCCTTTTATTCATAAAACATGCTTTCAAATTCGGATCCTGCTTAGGATTTATAACCCAACTCTTTTCACTTTATAACTTGAAGTAGGTTATATAGTACTGGTAAAAGTGATACACTGGGTAACAGCAGCAGCATAGCAGAAGATTTATACTTAAAGTGATACTGATAGTACTTATTGTGCTTTGATTGGTACTTATAATGATATCAAGTAGTAGCCGCTGTAGTGGTAGTAATTGCTTTTATGTTTTGTATGCTACTAGCATGGCTTGCTTCTTTAAATAAATATATTTGAATAAATCCAGCAATTACAATTGAAATGAGCACCCATCAATAAATGCCAGCAAAAACTTTACGAATAGTTTGTGCTATTGTTCTTAGTTATTCATTATTACAATTTTAAGTACAAGTATTATAAAGTTGAAACTGCAAGGGAAGAAAAAGTTCCCCCATATCCTTTAGTGAGAACTTCATTCATTGCTGCTAAAACCCGAACAGTTTTAGTTCAAATAGTTCAAAAAACATATTTTAAATTATATATTATAGCACTAAAATGAATCTGCACATGAGACTATCAATAATCATATTCTCCTAAACTGCAATGTTGTAGTCAATTAGTTTTAAGATGTTTGCTTATACCATCGAAGGAAAATTTCTCCAATTGTGTTTCTAATCAGCTTATCATTTTGTTATATTTAGCCCAGGTCCTTCATCTGCACCAGATGCAGAAATTGATGCAAATGGGGCAGTGGTGAGAGCCCAACGTGGCAGACAGGGTGACAAATCAAAACACCTGAAGCCGTGAGTGTTTCTTTTCTAACTTTCAAAATACTAAATTTCTTTCCAACAAAGATATTATATATATATTTCAAACTAGAATTATTAGAAAAAAGTTCATGCAGTTATTTAATAATGGTTATTATATATATTCCTAAATATAATTATCTTTTTCGTAAAGTAGGGATAAGTTATAGTTGAAATAAAATACTCTTAATTTTTTAGCAATTAATGCTTACAGTTTTGAAATAACTGCTTGGGTAATTGCAACTATAGAAAAAACTTTCTTTTCAGGCTTTATTCATGTGATATAAACTTAAATTACACACAAAATAAGATAAATTTGTCTATATGTATTTCATATGTATATAACAGTTATTGTCTCACTTTATATGAACTTTCACCTGCATTTTAATACAACCCTGTTATATAACTAGGCTATAGTTATTATTGCATGAACAATTTTTGTCAATGACAATATTTTTAGCTGTAGTCAAGTTAAAACTTGTATATATAGTATTGCATTTTAAACATGCCACACGTAAATGTAGAAACCGAAAAGAAGTCCTAAGGAGGCATTTTATTTTTACCATAGCTAACTTTCATTATTGCCTAAAATTTTATGCTAGATTATAAATTGTCCCTCTTTAGATACTATACTGAAGGCAGGATCACGGTAGTAAAAAATGACCAGTATAGTATACTTGTTAACAATGGTTTTTAATGTTTTATATGAATCTTTTTTGCTAAATTGTTTTAGTCACTACAACTTAATGGAATTGGATTCTTTACTACCGTCAGAGTAAGTATAGGCATGCTTATTTTAGAAAGCTGCTTGATTTTATTCACCCCAATCTATCGTGTTGCAATCACAACAAGAATTGTTTGTTATGAGCTCATTTCTACGAACTGTTTTTAGTATATACACCCTAAGTGACTTCAAAATTTATAAGAAATTAACTTCTGATTTTACAGTATAATTTATGTAAAATTTTATGTATTTGTTTTAAGTGGTATCGATGGAGCATCTAAAGTTGAAATTCGTACAAAACGAGGAAGAACAACAAATCAGAGGTACTTTTGACTACAATTTGAAACTATTTTATTTGATATAAAATTACAAACACTGTTACATTATTTTAATAGCCAACGAATAGATATATCGGTGCTGTCATTTGTTCACATGCAAGCTGCATGGTTAATCCTCTCAATAAATTTAAACGAATGTTTTAAAATTTTTGTAATAGCAACTCTAGAAATTCATCATAGTGTATTCTATATTACCATATAATATAAACAATGCAATATCCATATATATACTATAATATTTATAATTAAACTGCTAACTTAAGGAAATAGCTGTACATAAATATAGCCATATCTTAATTTTTGAATTTAAAATTTTAAAGTAATCTAGAATACAAAATATCCTACAACTAGCTGTTATAGAAAAGTGTGTATTGCATGTAGAGTATGAGACATACGTAACAAATATTTGGCTGTTGAGTGTATTATTTAGTTTGCATAAACTTGAATACTGCAGCAATTTCATAATAATTCATATACCATAATTTTACACTTGCTTTGAAAACTATTAACAGTTTTTTGTTCCATAACATGTAAGCCTAATGTAATAGTATTTTATTGCAGTGGCTCTCAAACTCCCACCACACCGTCCCCGACAGATGATCTTGCACCAAAGAGAGTTCGGTCAGCTGAGTACAACCCACATAGCACTGACAGCACTGGGTAAGTAAAACAAACTAATAGAAACTATAGGCAAAAATTGAAGAACGTTGCCAAATGAGCTTGTAACTAATAATAGTTTTAACACAAATTAAAATGATGGTTATAAAAGATAATGGTAAATTATTAAACTTTACTTTTTATAGTATAGAAACATCAAAAATGTTATTCTAGGTGATTTTGTCTTGAATTGATTTTAGTCTACAAAGTAGAGGGTTATCAAGATTAGTTTTGCCACTTAAGTTAAAAAGCAGATCTTTGAATACAGTTTAATACATATTATTTGATACACTTTAAAATATATGCCTCGATCTACTATAAGTTATCGAATCTCAAGCTTGTAACTTGCAAGTCAGCTTGCTAACAATTACACTATGGGGGGGGGGGGCTACTAAAGAGTCTTAACGTAGCTTCAGCAACCTGTATATTAGTGAGTGGATTAGTTATTATCATAATTATTCTGGAAAGCTTAAAACATAACAATATTTCGTATACTTTAGGAACATTGCTGATTTGGTAAACATACAGTCGAGTATGAACCGTGATTCGGGAATTGGCTCTATAATCAGGTGGGCGTCTAAAAGACACAATTTATTTTGTTCATAAATAATTATTATTAAAATCATCATTCTTATTTGATTGCCATAGATAATTAGTTTATTACATTTGTGTTTTTGTTTAGCTGTATATATTATTAAAAGTGGCTTTCAAAATGGTGTGGTTAACAGTACGTTTTCAATTAAAATATTTTGCAAGTTGAAACTAATAACACCCTACATTAAAAAAATACACTGAATATATTTATATTATTTATTGTATCATCCAATTATTGTTTTTATACATAGCTCAGAAATTTCAGAACGGATGTCCAAAGTTCTTACAGGTAAAATATTTTGCTTATTACCTGCATGAAAATAGCTCTAATGTAATTGTAATAGTTTTATCAATTTGAGTTTGTCTCAAAAAACTGCTTTTGTAGAACTAATGAAGGTTAACCATCGGATAAAAGTTATCGAAAACAGGCAAGAAGGTAACACACCTAATCATATTCTTGAAAATATCACAGAATTTTGTAAATTACATGCAGCATATTGCTCTGTTTTTGATAAATAAACATTGCATTTGTTCTAACTGCATCTTTTTTCACAATAATTCTAATATGCTTTTCTATTGATTGCATGTTAAATTTTTAGCTAACAATTTTATTAATTTGTTGTATTTTTATTCAGTGTTTTCTATTTTTAATTTTAGAACAAGAAGATAGAATTGACAAGCTTTCTGCCCATAAATGTGTGTACCTCAATAGTTGAATACTGGAATAGTTATCTTCTTTTTGTGTCACATGAAAATATGAATACTTTTTAGAAGATATACAAAGCTAATAATTGTTTAACTGACCCTGCATTCTATTTCATGCACTTGCAGATAACCATACCTGTCTTGGGATAAACTATACATAGCAAGTGTTTGCTGACAGCGGAGATAATAATAAATGGATGTAAAATGAGTAATATTGCTGCCCTAACTTTGATATCTCTATACCTTTTCTGTAGAAGATTCATTTTATTTCTATTAATAAAATACATTTTAGTTTAAACTTATGAGCTTACCAAAATTGCATTAAAATAGTAATTAATAGTGAAGCTTTACATATTCTATTTTTAGCTAATCATCAAGTGCAGGATGATTAGAAGACTTACAGTTGGTATAGAAAGTAATTCACAGACTTCATTCTGAAAGAAAGACTGCCAAGAAACCGGCAGAGTTGGTCAATCAGTTACTTTGTGATATTTCATGGTCAAACTTTGTGCAATTATTAGTCATTTTCATATGTTGCCAAAATCAATTTGTTATAAATTATTTGTAAAACCATTTTTCAATTAAAATTTTTTTTGGTAATTATGAATATGAAGTTTTCTAAAGGGTAAAATTATTTATCTGTATTTTTTTATACTTTAAAATGCTGTTTTTTCATGAATTAATTTTGCTTTTATAGAAACTGAGAAAATGAGCTATGCAATATTTTGGTTTTTTGAACCTATTTTTGTTTCTCACTTTGAAACCTATGCATAAACAATAAAACATTCTATTCATCATTCGCACATTAGTAAAACTAACATTTGGTTCTAAATTCAATCTCAGGTGTATTACACTAAGTGATTTGTGCAAGCTCCTGAGGTAGCTACAACAATTCAAATTTCTTGCTCATTTATTTGTAGCAATTTTAAATAGCTAAACTATGACATGAAGTAATAGTAGTAAACAAAATAATCCTATCTTCCACCCATATCTATGAAAATTTATTGTATAATTTTTCTTTTGTCATATGTTTACAGCAACTTGTGTCTTAAAAGTAGAGGTGATCTACATAGACTTGCAAAGTCAGTATACACTTATCCATTTTCTACTTTACATTCTAATACAATTCACTGGAGAATATATATTTTGGCAGTTTTTTCTTTTAGAATTCACACTATAATGGAGTTGTGTTGCATTAGCTAGTAGCTAGTGAGTCAAAGTATCAACAGAGCAGAGTTAAACCTTCGATCATTCTCAAACATCAATGCCAAAATAGTGAGCAAACATGGCTTTCAGGAAAGACAAGGAGTTATGCACTGTTTCTAGCTCTACATAGTTACATTTGTCTACAGATCGTGATAAACTATGGCGGTTTGGTTAGTGAATCATCTCAGTATACCCACAATCCCTAGTACACTGAAGTAGGATATTCCAGTGACAAAGGCCGCATTACAGATTTTAGCTTTAGCTATGAGCCACAGCGTTAACATGGTTCAAATTACTTTATTCTAAATTCTTATGAATCATTACCCAATGGAGTCCCAATCACTACTGCTGTGGCTGCATGTTTTAGCCTTCATCATGTATATAAATAAGTCATTTAAAAGTTAGTTTTTCTACATATATGTGTGCAAATTAATATAACGTGCTATATCTTGGAAGGCCACATAAATGTAGGGGTGGAGGGGCCACATTCTGCTGAACAGCCCTTCACTCTAGTTATAAGACTAATCACAACACACACCACATGGCTTGCGCACATAGTACTCTTTATAATATGAAAGGTAGCAAGTGATCATATAATAATGTATCATAATATAATTGATCACTATATAGCAACTGTGTCAGTACATTCTAAAGCTCCATATTAAGTAACTGCCTAATAAGCCTATACACAAATTCTGATTGTCTTGGAATTTTGATTTCATTATGCTACTGGCATATTGTTATCAACTTTTTGTATGTAACATAATAGCGCATACATTGACGTGTTCAATGCTGCTTTTGTTATAAATTTTTATAGCCTATTAGGTAACTAGGACATCTGCTATTATAATAGGTTAGAAAGTTGTTAGCATAAGGCGCAAGTTGATGTATCGACTTCAACTTAATTGATATCCACCGGTTTTGTCTACTTAAAGTACATTAGAGTGGTTGATTATTGTACAAAACATTCAGGTTGACAAAAATCTCCATGCTATACTTAATCTGGTTTATAAAAAAGTTAGTAATATACACAGATAAGTTGTTAGTAGCTAGTTATTGTTAATATAAATTTGTAAATCATTGAATCTTTTCAACTTTAAGATAAGAGTGGGACTACACATTGTTACTGCAGAGCCATGGCTAAAAGAATGAAAGCCTGGGTAATTTCAAAGTTTTCTGGAGCTTCAAAAACAGGTTTGTTTTTAATGCTACTTTATATAAAGTAAAATTTATTTTTATCAACTTAAATTGGTGTTTTGTGACGTTAAAATAAGTTAAAAAAGTTAAAAAGAAAAGAGCTCTTGAAAACATTGTGTAACAACCATTGACAAATGTATGCAAGATCCTCTTGTGTACAGTTCACCAACAATTATATATATGTTTCACAACTGAGTTGCACCTAATTAATATTATTTTGCCATCTTCATCTCTTAGATTTAAAAGTACAACACTTTACAATTTTGAAAGCCATGATTAGACAGCATTTTTGCACTTAACAAATTTAACGAAGGTGTTTAGTTTTAAGAGTATTATTAAGGAATTTTGTATGATTTAATTAAACAATATTATGTTTATGTGTTCCTAAATTAATTTAGAAACTCGATCCGTTTTATAATGCAAGCATACAATCATTACATTTGATTAGCTATAAATAATCTCACATCACCATATACTGTGCCTTGCAGAAGAAGAAGAAAAAGCAAAGGATGGAAACAAAGAGCTGTCCAAATCTAAAAAAGGCAGTAAAACAAGCAAAAAGGACAAGTCACATTCTAGCCGTAAACAGGATGTTGCTGCCAGCAGCACAGCAGTTCACGACCCTCAAGTAGCCACAAACGAGTCCTCTCAGTCACCTGATGATGTTGCAAGGTATATAGCCTGATTTTAGGTAAAAATGGCACCGGTAATAAGGGCACAAATGGAAAAGTAGGAAAATTGGCACACTGATGTTAAATTTTTTCCAAACCCCAAACCCTCAACCCTTAAACCCCAACCCCAAAATTTAAACCCTCATCCCCAAACTCAAACTCTTAATTTCAGACACCCAACCCCATCCCAAACTCTAATATTGAAAATGTGCCATTTTTACCTGCTTTGCCATTTGTGCCATTATTACATGTGCCATTATTACCGGACACCATGTAGTCTATTACAGCTTGCATAATTATCTGAAAAGTCTACAAAAAATATACAAACATCACTCCCTGTAGTTTTGAGTTTACCCAGTATCCCCTGTGGTGCAATGGTAGCGCAAACCGTGGGTGCAAATGGGAGGTTGTATCCCAGTGGGGGAAAAGTTTTGTACGCCCATCACTCAACACTATAGCACAAATGAGGCCAATAATACCATGTACATTCTGATAAGCCATCCTTTTTCTATGCCTATAGCAAAAGTTCTGGTGACAGAATATATAGTGAGTTTATTTGCATAGTGTAACTTTTAGCTGGCAGCAACCCGCTACAGTTGAAAGACGGCATCATGTACCGAGGGAAGATTTAAGATACTATCAAACTGAAACTGGGTAAAAATTCCTTTATCTTGCCTTATTATATAGCTATTTACTCTATGCTAGAAAACCTTGCTCAAGCTTACAGCATTTCTGATTTGAGAAAGCAACAAATTCTTCAACTGTTGATAAAAGTAAAATTGAATAGAATTTAGTTTTTTAGCTTTTAATACAATTTATTTGAGAGCTTAAAATGCACTTTTAAAACGGAAACAGATAATGTTCATTTGCAAATGCATATAATTGTTGTATATTTCTTAGCTCATATATTCCGCATTTTATTTGCTGGACAAGCTCAATTATAGTTGATCATAGTTACAAATATAACTGTTAATATTGCAGCTACAATAACTATATAAAACTAGACACTGCTTTTTCAGACCTTAAATTTTAATGAATTTCACTAAGCAATTTTAAATTGGTTGCAGTCAACGAAATTTGTTCTATACTAAAATGCTTAGAAATAGATTAAAATGCATTTCATTTTTTACTTCAAACTATGAGTTTTTGTTTTACGTTACTTCACAATAATCTTACAGTTTTCCACAAAGGTCAAGACGACCACAAAGCTATGTAATCCCACATGACTCAGATCAGTATTACAGTTTTGGTAAGTTTAAATTTGATGAAATATGAGGATGTGTTTTTAATTAATGGCTCTACAAGTTTAGCATAGCCTGTGATTTGATTTTCTAAAGAAAATATATATTGTAAGTTAATATACCATCTTAGAATTTTGGCAAACTGGTGACTATATATACATGTGCTATTTTGCAGGTATTCACTTATGACTACTCTATGTAGATCAATGCTTGTAGATAAATTACAACAAAATTCAAATGTATTAAACATATCCTGTCTAACTATCAATTTAATTAGCAATTTAATCAGAAATTTAAGTAAACGAGAAACATGTTATTTGTTTAATACTTTATTTGTTAAAGTAGACTAATATTTTAGACACCACTGTGTCTATCTTCAGAGTTACAAATTACCATTTCACAAAAACAAATTTCAGCTTAGTAAGACGTAGCTAGCACCTTATTTAGCCTCTCCAATTGTTTCAATTAGCTTTAAATATTTTTCGTTCTATCGATCCTTGCAACAACCTTCATCTTGGTAGTATATATAGTGTTCCCAAGTATTCAAACTGTCAAGTTCTGGGTTAGCTTTCTGTTTCTTATAGCTATATCATACTTCTTTATCTTGTTTTTCCTGTGTTTTATCTGCTGGCAGAATATTTGTTTTTTTTGGCTTATCTTCATTATTATAGACTATCAAAGTATTCTTTCTATCTCCTTTAATTTTCTCTTCTTTAGATAATGTACTTCCATCTTCGCCGTTGGCAAAGTGTGTTCCAGCTGTCAATGTATTTAAATGTTATGTGCCTATTTTTGTCAGATAATAGATAATATTTAGTCCATTTTTTTCTAATTTATTAACTGAATTCTCAGCTGCTGCTTTCTTAGCCACTGTTAGCTTCATCCTATTTTTCTTTTTAACTACAACTCACCCAATCAAAATTTAAAAACCATTATATTTGTTATAATAATATATAATAGGCTCAAACAACTTCTACTGTGAGAAACTACTGTTGTTCATTGCGTATTATATATAGCTATAAAAGAATTGAGCAGTATATATCTTCAAAGAAGTTGAGCTAGTATCTTTTATAATAATACTAATGAATGAATGGATATTTTTAATCTAAAGTGTGTCTATTGTAATAGAAAGTAGCATGAAGCATCCCAGGGTGATATTTCCTATATTAAATCAGGTACGAAATATATCACTCACAATATATTAACTTGATTAATGCTAGCTTTACCCAGGAAATTTCAAATATATATAGGAATGTATTATCTTTCTCTTTTAGATCATCATCCCCAGAGAACTGATATTCAACGATCACACTCTCAGATAATATACCCTCCTCAGAGAGCTGAGCCTGCTCTGGTAACTTATCACCAGGGAACTGACCATCGTCAAAGAACCGACTTTCAGGGAGCTGATTCTTTCCAGAGAGCTGATTCTTACAGAACCCACCTCCAGGGAGCCGACTTCCAAAGAACCGACTTTCAGACAACTGAATTTCAAAGAACTGAATCCTTTCCAAGAGAAGAACCTTATAGAATTGACCCTCTTCAAAGACCTGAGCATCTCCATAAAATTAACCCTGCACTAAACTACTCAAAGTAAGAAATTAACCACACTATGTTATGATTTTTAGACTTTGTAATGTGAATCACACAATCCAAAAAGCGAAAATTATCTGTCCAATGAGTAGATAAACTTGATCCTAAACTTGAATATGTTCAAGTACAACTTCTGTGTACTTGGTATGCTAGCAGCTCATAATTTAAGTATAATCTTTTATCAAGTCTGCTGTGAACATAAACTAAATGCAGTAAAGTTGCTGAGGGTAATGAGTTTGAATTATATGGGTCTTTTTATTTAATTTAGTACACACTGGATATCTTCAGTTTTTAGCTATTTTTCACAATTTAACTGCTAATGAACATGGGTTTTTGACCAAAACTAGTGAAACAATAATAAATACACCTAAACAATCAAAGTTATTTTAATTTTGCTTCATTTCCTATGTTTTTTCTTAATTATTCAGCTACTTTTGGTTGCGGACCGTTACGGTTTTTTTCGTAACGCTTCGCACTCCTGATAAGCTAAACATATAAAAAAAAACATGGGAAATCAAGCAAAATTAAAAAGAGCTCTAATTGTTTCGGTGTATTTATTTGTGCTTTATTAGTTTTGGGCACAAAGCCATGTTCATTACTAGCTAAATTGTGAAAAATAGCTAAAAAATGGAAATTTCAGTGTGTACTAAATTAAGTAAAATGACCTTATGTAAATATGACTATACTACAAGCCTCGCAATGGTAACCCAAGCATTTTCAACGCAAAATTGCTTATGGCGATTCCATCACAGCCACATCTAATAACGAATATCAATGTCATTATAATAATATTCTATTTTAGCCAAGATGATCATTGCTGAACTAAACAAATGTAGAATTTATTATTTTTAAACAGCATTTACTTCGATTCTCAATTCAATTACATTGTCACTAAACTGCTCTGTTCTATACTAAGTGCACATCTTTATAGTGGTAGTCCATCTCTAGAAACTCGCTATCAATATGCAGTTTCAAACCAACAGAGTCCAACTTTTCACGGATCATCTGAAATTCAGCCAGAGGGTGCAGCAGGGTATGAATATGTCACTTTATTTTTCTCGAATTCTATTTTGAAAACTTTCTTATTATTCACCAATAGATGTGCTTGCAATTGAAAAGCATAAAGTATATGTTATATAAACTCATCACGTTTCAAACCACAATTTTCGGATAGCTGAACTAATATATATCCAGCAGTTTGAATGTTTTTATTGAATTTCTAGCTTTAAAATCCAGAACTATCACTTATCTCTGTATTGCATTATAGACACCAGTATTTATATCTTGTATCAGTTCAAAATCCAGTATATACAATATTATGTTTACTTACACTTGCACTTACATAGTATAGAAAAGCTCAAGATGACAAGTTTATAAATTATGCACTACAATAGAATGCCTGCTTTTAGCACGTCAATTCCAAACTTATGCTTGCTTTATAGATAAAAAGTATGTATAGCAAATATATAGCAATATACTTTACTAGCTTGGTCAGAGGTTAATTAAATTTACATAAAAATTAATACTTCTGAAGTATGTTGTTAGCTGAAAGAGCACAACTTAAGTGCTGAATAGTGCCCAATACCCTGAGAGGTTAAACAGACACTATTCAAATACAGTAGAAAATAGGAGTTTGAGAATAATATACTATATATATATCTCAATCTGTGGACAGCAGCTGTTTCGGGATTTGTCCCCTCATCAGCACAGAACAGAGTACCATGGCCCACACCTTCGCAAAAGTAAAACTTATAGTTTTACTAAAGCATATTTAAAAGGTGTGTAAACTTATATATATATATATATATATATATATATATATATATATATATATATATATATATATATATATACATACATATATACATATATATATATATATATATATATAATATATATATATATATATATATATATATATATATATATATATATATATATATATGTATATATATATATATGTATGTATATATGCTGATGAGGGGACAAATCCCGAAACAGCTGCTGTCCACAGGTTGAGATATTACGCTCTCATTTAATGCTCAGCAATGACATTAAATGATTGAGCACTCTCACCATGGTCACAAACTCAAGCTGCTTGCATTTTGCAATGCTTGTGACTCCTGGGTGACCCCTAGAGTCACTTGAGCACTCTGGCTTGAGTTTACACACCTTTTAAATATGCTTTAGTAAAACTATAAGTTTTACTTTTGCGAAGGTGTGGGCCATGGTACTCTGTTCTGTGCTGATGAGGGGACAAATCCCGAAACAGCTGCTGTCCACAGATTGAGATATATATATATATATATATATATATATATATATATATATATATATATATATATATATATATATATATATATATATATATATATATATATATACATGTTTTGAAATTCTACCACTAAAAGTTATACTTCAAAAAATAGTTACCTTATTTTAAACCATTAATAAAATTACTTTAGTTTAATATTGTCTTCTTCTATAGAAGCAAATTATAATACGAATGTTATTAACACAATTATCAAGTTCAAGTTGCAATTTTAGAAAAAAAAGGAATATTGAATTGTCTCACAGGTAATTATTGCTTTTACAGTTCTGTTGCACCTGTTGCACAATCTGCAACAAGGCCGCGGCAACTTGGCTGAATTGGGAGGCAGTCACAGCATTGGTTAGTAGTTTCTACTTAGTAATTATGAATTCATAAATCTACTGCATGAGTACCATATTTAATCTTTTAAAGTACTCAACTTTTTATGTTATTTACTCCATAAAATGTTTTTTTATATTCTTTTTTTTAAATATTATATTGAGAAATGTTTTAGGTCACCTCAAAACAGCCCAGCTTCCCATCAAAGTCCGCCAAAAATACCAGCTATTTCAACAAGGTATAACAAAAACCACACATTCATTTTTAGTAACTTTCAATTGGTTCTGACTATTTTACAATAATATACATTCCGGTATATTAATGTGTTAAATTAAATAGTAGTAACACTACATTGAATTCATAAGTTTGGAATTTTACTCCACATAAAATAACGTAAAGAATACAGCATTGGAATCAAATATTTAAAAATAAGTATCAAAGCGCTACTGCAATTTATGTCCAACAATTTCCGCTTGGATAGTTTTCGATGTTCTAATAGACCAAACGCATTTTATGTTGCAGAACGTCTCCGGCATCTTCAAGCTCTGCCTACAGCTCCGCCTACAGCTCTCCAAGTCCGCTGTATTCACCAGATGGTGCTTCTTTTCTTAGACCATCGAGGGGCCGAACTTTGCCGTCTGCAAGTAACCCTAGTGGCAGGTCATGTCTTTTCATATTAATGCGTTTGCTATATTTACAATTAGCTGTAGCATACTTTTTTAACTTTTTATACATATATAAATCCACACTTTTATTTTAGCACTGTTTATGCTTGAAATTTTTTATAATGCAAAAATTATCAATAAACACGTGTATAATTTTCAATCATGGTTAAAGTTGTCATAATCTTTTATAGGCAACCACCATCAAGTTTTCCCCCCTCTACGCCAATTCATCACCGAAGTACTCCCTGGTAATATTCAAGTTTACTCCTATCGGTTTACAAATGCCAAATTGTGGCCATGTGTTTTACAAAGATTTTTTGTTTTTGAGATTAAAAAATGTTTTAGTGCACCCAAAAATAAATTACTTTGTATTTATAAATTACGACTAAAAAACATGCTTCCAATTTTAACAAATACTTTTTGTTATGAAGGTTGGCTATGGGAGTAATTAAAGAAGATACTTCTCAAGAAACTGGCTATCCTAATAATGCTGAGAGCCTTGCAAACACATATCCTGGGTAAGTCATGTATTTGACTATAGCTGTTGTCATAGCACACTTATTTGTTCTAAGATTTATGTTTATCTAGAGACTATATAGGATAAATTTATGATTTAAATAAAAAAGAAATAAAAAGTTAAAAATAAAATAAAATGAGAATAACATAAAAAAAATCAAGATAATGTAAAAAAAATAAAAAGAAATTGAAAAAAATAAATCAAAAATAAAATAAAAGAAACATAAAAATAAATATTAAAAAAAAATCATGCATTTTGACGATTATAGCTAAGATATATATGAGTATTTTATTTTTACATAAATAAAATGTGTTGCAGATTCTTTAAATACATGGAGTGTAAAAATGTTAATTTTTACTGAATTTATAGTAGGTAGTGATAAACTTTAAACAACTGGTATATTGAGAGATTTATCATTACTTAGTTCAAAAATGCTTGATTTAGCAACTCAATAACATGTGTATGTTTTATTATAACTTTCAGAGGTGGTGCGTTTGGAGTGACTGAGCAAGCTACACCACACCTAAGTGAGTCAATATGAACAATATTAACGTTGTGTGACTTATTATTTAAGTTAAACAACCATTTTGATAGCAATATTCAAACCTGAGAAAAACTAACTAGTTTTGTTATATCCATTGGTATGATTAATAATTCACAGATGTGCCGCAGACTAACCCCAGGCTGAATAGATCTACTGGGAGACAGTACGGTAGCACCAGTGACATAAACTTTATGCTTCTCCATCAAGTAGAACGTAAGTACATATGGCACAATGCATTTAGTACATAGCATAGTTAGTTGTATAGTTAGCTGCAGTTAGTTATAGTATAGTTAGCTGTAGTTATAGTTGTATAGTTAGCTGTAGTTACAGTTGTATAGTTAGCTGTAGTTATAATAGTATAGTTAGCTGTAGTTATAGTAGTATAGTTAGCTGTAGTTATAGTAGTATAGTTAGCTGTAGCTATAGTAGTATAGTTAGCTGCAGTTAGTAGCACATTCATAAAAGAAGAGTGTATTATATATACATAATTGTGTTAATACAATAATACAAGTAGAGGTATTAAACAATGGAATCACATAAATTTGTAGCTTTTGTGCAACACAGTTACATTTCTACCAAAGAGAACACGACATTCTACAAAAGCAAAAGCGCTAAAAATAACACCTTTTTTGTAGAATTGAAAGAAAAGGTTGCAAGATTGGAGCATGAGCAAAAAGGTTCGATAATTAAATTATTTTGTTTTTTAAACATGTTTGAAGCAACCATGCTTTAATTTAATTTTTTCTGTAGCTTATACTGCGAGCACACAAAGCAAGCTGAATTTTATATGCAGGTTTTAGTGAGTAGACTGGGTTCTACATATTATTGTTCACAATGCGTAGTTTCTGATTCTTTGAGTTGTGTCCGCATCTGCAATTTTCTAAGTCTAATCTCTGTTTTAGGTGTAATAGTTGAAAGTTTAAAATAAATATATATAATGCAGTTTGTATAAAATATATAGCAGATGAAGTATATAATATACATTTTAATATAATTATACTGAATACTGTGTACTGCAAATATACTCAATCAAATATATATGCTAATATATGCATAACCAATAACATGTTTTAGTTTCCAATCTCCGGCATGCACAAAGCCTCTACAGTTTGACATCATCACAAGGAGGTAAACATTAACATTTCTTGTGCGTGTGTGTGAACTTTTTCGTTCTAATATCTTTATATAACATTTCAGTTTTATTCTTTATTAAAATGTTCTTGTATTTCATCATCTGCAATATTTCAATAAAAACTAGTTAAATATAGTATTTGGAAATGATCAATTATAGAAAATACTTTTTGTACAATCACACATAATTGTGCTATTAAATACAGAGTAGTGAAAACAGAGTTGTTGTGTTGCTAACCAACAAAATTATGATCAATTATTTCTATCAAACATGCTGCTGCGATATTGAATAAACAATGCTAAATGCTAAATATTTGTATTTACAGAACAGAGGATGAATGTTGCAAGACTTCATGGCTCATTAACAAGTGAGTAAGAATTTAGCTGATTGTATTTAATTAAAATTATTGTTAAAAAAACAAAATGCGTGGGAGTATCTACAGATGACAGACTTATATTATAACGCCAGCAAGGCCTAATAATAAAAATATATGCTATAGCTCTTACATGTATCTATGAATAGCTTTGCTATGCATTATTATTATGGAGTCTTGACTCTATCCCCAAATAACTATAAATATAAATTGGCAATTTCTAATACCATTAGTTTATAATTACTATCACCAAATCTCCTTCCGTTAATAAATGTGTCTTATTTTTAGACCTGTATACTATTTCTATAACTAGTATGCTAGATGTTTTATGCAAAATTTTATATGTCATATGTTATATGTTATCTGTTATAATATGTTATATGTTATATGTTTTATGTTATATGTTATATGTTATATGTTATATGTTACATGTTACATGTTACATGTTACATGTTACATGTTACATGTTACATGTTACATGTTACATGTTACATGTTACATGTTACATGTTACATGTTACATGTTACATGTTACATATTATATGGCATATGTCATATGTTATATGTTATATGTCATATGCATATAGTCTTTGTGATTTAATTTATTTATACAAAATGACAAATATAATTTAATGCAATTAAGGAAGTAACTTGGAAAGTGCATTTAATATGTAATAAGTATTTAAGAAATTATTAGTCATTTCGTGTTAATTAATAATTGCTGCGGTTTCATTTATTTTATAAATAGCTGATTGATCAACAGTAAAGCTGTTAATATCTAGGTTACTATCACCGGCTTTCCATGTACCGATCTCAGATCGATCTCAGCGAGATCGATCCATGGAAAGACGCCAAAGATAGATCTGAGAAGTAGAAAAAGACTGCGCGCTACAATGTTGTCTGCTAATAAAAATGATAACTTATTGATAATTACTAAGCAAAGTATTAAATAATTATGATAGCCACTTTTTCAGATGCCAAAACTTTGACTTTCAGTACAATGATTAAGAAAACTCAATTATATGTAGTAGAAGGTAAAAAAATGACAAAATTTAAATTGAATTTAAATGACTATTAAAACTTAGTTTCATTAGCTATTTTCTTTGTAATTTCAAGCCTAACAGTCCTGTAAGTTTATTAATAATCTGCAAGACAGCCATTAATTTTATCTAAGCTGTCAAGCTAAAAAATTAAAATTAATTATTTTAAATTGGCCAAATTACCATACACTGAAAGCTTTGCTGCGTATAGTTTATAGCTGGGATTAAATTTTAGACTACTACCATCTTGTTTTCAACAGTAGTAGCTTTAATCACTCAAATAGGTGAACAAATTAGACTTTTAAAGTATCCTTCACTTAAGAGGAGGCAACTTCGCGAGATCGATCTTACGCTCTCATGGAAAAACGATCGATCTGAGCACATTTCTCAAATCGATCTCAGCTAGATCGATCTGAGATCGGTACATGGAAAGCCCGTGTATATATTATAGCCATTGGATTATTAGTAACCAATAATACCATGTCACTAAATAATTAATTAAGCTAACGTAGGTTCTCTCTGTATTTATATACTTCAGTGATAATCTTTTTTCAAACCAAATTGTAATTCTAAATTGAAAGCCCTTTAAATTTTGTTCTAATTTTTTTTCTGTAAAAAACACTTTACGTGTAATTAAAAGTTCACACATTGTTATGTGTATGTAATGTATTGGCGCCAATAAGTATTTTTATACAAAAAATATAACATATGGCAGAATGTATTTTTTTAGAAATATAATAACTTGCATTCTGGTCACTTGTTTATTTAGGTCTTCAAGATCGGACTGAAAGTTGGATTAATAGCACAGTAGGTGAGTGAAATACTTCTTTCCAGAGAGTAAAACTTCATCTAAGCTTTTTTATACATCTCATAAAAATTGATATTGAAGTATCACCCTAACGTTATAAATTGGAAAAAACATAGTTAACTGCAGTTTATTAAAACAAGCACTGAGTCGAAATGATGGCTATAATTCTTTTAAAGATTGCTCATAAATTTTAGTAAAAACTAAAGACTATTATAATAATATGCTATTCATACGACAAACACAAATACAAACACAAACACAAACACAAACACAAACACAACCACAAACGCAAATACAAACACATACACAAACACAAACACATACACACATTATGTTACACTTTTATGCATTATATGATAACATACTAATATATTTTAGCTGATCAGATGGGATATAAGGCACAGCTCACCAATCTCATCAGCAACTACGATGGTTAGTGTATTTTCATCTTTATACATTCATTATTTTTAGCCAAACCCCCAACCCCAAACCCCATTTATCAATTGAAAATGCCATTTAACCATGAATAATATTTAAATAACATATTTGGATAATAATATAAGAAATACCAGATTATTTTATCACTTATTTCAAGAAACTCTGCTTATATATACAGCTATAGGTGCCAACTTTAGACAGTGTATGACAACTCCTAATTGTTCTGTTATATAACTATTGTTTTGTTTGTTTACAGAGAATGTAGCTTGGGGTCTGGAGGAAAGTGAAATAGACTGTGCAGCTTATAGAAGTGAGTACACATCTCTTTTCTAATTTATTTGAATCAGGAACTCGCACGGGCAAATACTATACTATATTACGCTATATTATTACAGTATATTTTATTATAAAAATACATTTTACTAGATAATATCAAATTATCACATACATTATATTACATTATATTGTAACTTATGCTATATTACATTATGCTATATATTACGATATATTGTATTACAAAAATTATATTATAGTGTATTATATTATATATATATATTATATCAAATTATAACATATTATAATTTATTATGTTACATTGTAATTTATACTATATTATATTATTTTTTTTCTTGTATAGCAAACCACTCTCCACATGAAGATGGTGAAGATGACGAAAATAATGATGAAGATAGAAGACATAATGGTCGAACTTTTTAAAGTTTTATGATGATTCCTTTGAATTGGCAGCTTTTTTATTACTTATATACACTAGAGAGACAATACGTGAAGTTCAATGCATTGTAGCACTATAAATCTAAATGGCATTTGCATGTATTTCTAAAATATAAACTACTGAAAGTAGCCTGTTTCAGTTTTGTTACTTGAGAACCAAAGAAGCTCAGAACTGCTTTCTCATCAATGATAAGTTTTTCCAATAACTGCACTGCCTATAGATGACAGTCTTCTTTGTGCGTAGAAGTCATATGGTTTGGCACATAAAAGTCCTGCGATGTATTTTTTAGTATAATTCATAACAAAACATTAATTCATCAGCATGCAACAGTGACAATCATATCAGCCTGCAAGCTGGCAGTTAACACCAATTTACACTACAGCTCAAATTAGGCATTAGTAGTCATGTTGCGTCATACAGGTCAATGATTGCAAATGTTCACCATGTAACGCTCTGTTAGTTTAGCAGCTAAAAGTTGGTTGTAGTCTGAGCTATGATTAACTGAGTTGTTCTACTTGTTGCATGCTCTACTATTGGTGATTATTTGTTTTAAACTAGAAATTTAATAATGACTATTCCAGTATCTCTATGCATAGCTCTCTATGATTTAAAAATATTAGTTTCATAATTTCAACCAAAATAATTGCAATTACCACAGAGTTTATAAATAATTTAATCAGTAATTTTTCTTGTTACATAGTTTTGAGTACTACTGTAGTGTTTGTGACCAATGACAGATTAGAGTGTTTGAAAGCTGATGGCATCTGTTGCGGTAGCAAGTGCAATAGTTGCATGCCCGTTAAAAGCTGTGCACAGCTGTTTTCAACAATGTTCATATCCCATCAACAGGTTTAGCAGATAGCAGTTAAAATTGATTTATTTATTTGAAAAACTTTTACCAGTTCTCACTATGGGATTCTGAAAGTTGTGGTAAGTTAAAGTAAGTTAAAATAAGTAAAAGTAAGTTAGATTAATTTTTGTAAATCAATTTGCATGCACACCATCATGTAGTAAATGGTACAATATTTTTAAATGCTATACTACTGGTGGTATGATATTTTTTTATAGTATATTATGTAACTTGAAGCACATTAATGTATTTAATTTTATCTAAACAATGGATACTTTTTATTATTTTAAGATTTGCTGATCTCAATAATAAATTATATAAAGTTGATCAGACAACTGTCGGTAGCATACAATAAACTGACGTATATTTTTAGAACAGTATTAATATTGATAAAGTAAATAATAAATGCAAATCTACCCATAGATTAATCTATACTATCTGCAGACATGCATTCAGCAGTTAAGAATGCTAGTCTAGCTAGCATATGATAGTTTTTTCTGTTTGAATGATTTAAAATTACATTTTTATTATCTAGTGTTAGTTTCAACTGGCAGTTTTATTCTAAGTTTATTTTAGTCGCTGAAATAAAGCATGTAGTGTTTAGAACAAAACACAGGCCCAAAATATCTCAATCTTGTTTAAGTTAAAATATAAACTTAACAAGTTGAGTCTAACTCTAGCAGGGCTAGCTATGATGTCATACCCACATCTGTAACTAGCCTATCACCGAGTTCACAGGCTGGCTATAAGAGGGAAGGTCGACTTTCTGATGGTATACACTACAGCAATAAGTTACAAACAATTACCTAAATACCAGTAAAATTCTCACTTTTTAATATTTTTGAGAAGATACTTTGTAAATTTGGCATTAAAGAAAAGACAACTACAGTCTAGAAACTTATTCTGGTAGTTTAGTAATTGGCTGCTTCTTCAATCAGTTTTTTAACAATTTTTTCACTCTCTCAAGCTGAAATGTAATATTTTCTAAAATTGCTTTAAATCACAATTATGCATCTGTCAGTCATCCAATTTAAACTCAATATTAGCTACACTCATTAAGACTTAAGCTTTTATTTAAACTAATCGTATCATGCATCATAACGTTTATATTACAATATAATTACTGTAAAATATTTCTGCTGCTTTGTTATCCCAAAACACTGCAAGCATACTAGCTGACCGTGTGCAAATAAAAGCATGCTTTGCAGCCCTTATTACAATTGCAGCCTTCTTTAAATAGTTTCAGTAGTAGCCTTGGTTGCAAACTGCTCTACCAATATTCGTGTTGTCAGCACTGTAAATACCTTCTATTATATTTTGCCACCAAATATAACTGCATATATACCTAACAACAGAATCTTATGTAAGTAAACACAAGTCTTTTTCAGTTATTCTAATTTGTATTTTTAGCTTTTATACATACTCATATACATCATTGGACTGCAGAAATTATATTCTTTAAAGAGACATTATTTTATCTGTTTAAAAGGATAATTTTATAATATTTTAGTTTGGTTAAGTTGATGTTTCAAACCTTTGTAATTTTCAAAGCATTTAATCGTTAAGCAATTAAACTTACACTGAAAATATATTGTTTAGCTAAAATATCTATCAATTGTTTTAACAGATGTGATATAGTTTTTAAATCATATCTATAATCAGCCTCTTGAGTTGTAGAGATTTAAATTGTGCTTAGTTTTGGCTTCTGTAAGTTGATGGCTATCTCAATGTTTGGATCTCATTCTATCTTATGAGTAGACAACTCTCTCATCTCATAAATATCCTACAGGAGTTGCCCTTTAGATGTTTGCTTTTGGTGAAAGCCATAAGACTGCATCTATATACTTCAGTTTACATCAGATTATTGAGGTTTAGTCATTTAAGACACTTTTTTCAAGTACTCTGACTGTAGTGGTGCGCCAAGTGAAAGTTAAAAGCATACAGAAGTCCAGGCTTATCCTTGTGGTAAGCCTGTACAGCATAATATTATAATTTAATCAGCATTACGTGGGATATCATTGACTACATGTGGTCAAATATACAGGGCTTTACCCTTTCTATTCCAGCAAACTTCTTAGTGACAAATAGAGTTATTGCCAGTAACCCTATTAGCATTCGACAAGCACATTTCCTAGCTACCGGTACTTAAGTTATGTCATATAATAGTTTACCTGCAATATTCATCATGGGTAAAGGTTTTTGTCAGTGATCAAAACACATAGTTTTGCACCAGGCTTTCTACAAAACTTGTACTTGTAACTTAATTAGTAATTAGTGGCATATCGGTTCAATCAGGCAGGTCATAAGTGTAGTGCCCTTAGTGTCTATAAAAAGTCAAACGATAACATGTGCTTTCATTTAAAATTTAACTGGACAGGCTGAAACGCTTAATATATTCACATAATTTTTGAAACAAAATACTTTGCCCTTGCAGCTTTTGATTATTGGAGCAGCTTTTGCCTTTTAAATACTTTGAAACAATTATAACAAGTAATTAGATAACACTTTGCTTGTTCCTCCATTAGTCACTATATGTCCTTGCATGCTGCAGCTAGTATATTTGTACAGAGACAGCTGTCTAAAATAAAATGTTCTTTTACAATATGAATTAGGAATCAAGTAATACTGTAGTGTTGGGAGTGAAAACAGCACAGATGGAGGATTTGGATAAAAGAAATAAGCTACCGATAGACAGAGGCTGGGCATGGGTCATTACACTAGGTGAGTAGTTGATATACATGCTTATATTCAACTTTCAGATATTAACTGAATGAGAAAAAAATAATATTTTTGATTAAATAAAAGTAAAAATGTGCTGGTTTTTCTCTAAATAGTTTTGATTTCCAAGAAGTTGTAGCCATCTTTGTTTAATCAACATAAGGGTTTGAGTTTTGCTGGAAGTGGTTTATTCAACAGAAATCACTTGATGCAGCACAAAGTTTGGGGTCACTAAATGCAGTATTTGGTTTAGAGGACAATGATGTGTGTATAAACGCTGCATTCAATGACCCATAAATTTGTGCTGCATCTAGCACTTTTTTGTTTAATAATTTTGCCTACCCTAATTAAACATTATTAATTACTTTGGCATGCAATGCATAGTTGGCAATGTAAGACTGATAAACAGATAAATTAGCTGTCTTATATATATATATATATATATATATATATATATATATATATATATATATATATATATAAATCAAAGTTATATTACATCTACTTAATTTGGTCTATCTTGCTATATTATAGAGCTTTACACATATTCTTAAAATACTGTACATTTTTTATAACCATTTCAATGAATTGTTTATTTGAATACAGCAAGCTGTGGTACATTTGGTTTTGTATCGGGACATTTCAAAATTCAGGGTGTAATATATGTGGAGCTACTAGAGCGGTTCCCACATGCCTCCGCCCAAAGTATACTGTGGATATTTGGTCTATGGAGCTTACTGAATAGAGGATCAGGTACGTTGAGTAAACATTGGTAAATAATTGAAGCAGCATGAATAGCAATAAAGTGACAGCAATAACCTAGCAATCAGCAAGTTTAAGTTATATACAATAAATTGGAGACAATACATATGGTTGAGTAAAAATTAGTTACAAAAATTACACACAAATGTTGAAAGTGAAACTGGGACTAATTCAGAGCCAAGTAATTGAGAATCACAAGACACTTAATCATAGCATATAGGAACTCAATATTTAGGCTTCCAGTTTAACGGTATGCTTTACAGTCAGTAGATAAAGATTCCAGGCTGCTATGAAGTAGGTGGTTTCTATGCACATCTCGCATCTACCATTGGTGATCTACATTGAGTGATCTATGAAACTATATATATAATACGAAAACATATTTTGGCCGGCTCAGTTAATTAAAAGCAGACCAAAAAGTATGACAAGCATGTATATACATTAGGATTATGTTGGTAGCTTTTATTCTTGCTTTAGTTGTTTAAACTCAATATCTTTGAATTTGCTTTGCCCGTTTAATTCTTGAGCTGTTAAAACTATAAAAGTTCTATATAAGAGGTGCATGGACAACTTGCAGTCTTATGCGGCCTATTATTGTTTGTTCATGTGATCCCCCACCCACCCACCCTTCCTCCCCCTTGCCAGCTATTTTACCAAAATAAACTTTTGCTACCAGACAAACTTGTGATACGTTTAGATAGAACCATACAAGGTTGACCAGGTAGTGTAATGAACAAATCTTATTTTACATTGCTAAGGTTCATGCTGTTATTTTCACACTAGCAGCGGATTCAGTCTAAACTCGTTGCACACCATCCAAGTGGCACGTGGTAGTTTGTAACTTGAATGCAATTGAAATTCCAAATTTATCAAGTTTGTTTTTACATTTCATTCAACAACCTCAACACACACCCCAATGGCTATTCTATAATATCTACAAAAGGTTTCTAGTAAGATTTATATGTTTTATAAAAACTAACATCAGCTGATTGAATAAATAATTAACTTACAAATTTGGGCTATAATTTATTTTAAACTGTCACTAAATGTTAACATGGTTTAGCTGTAAAAAAACCATTTTTATAATTTCGCAGGTCCATTAGCTGGGACATTTCTGACTAAGGCCTCCACGAGAACTGTGTCTATCACAGGAGTTGTTCTCATGTCATCATCTTTGATAGTGTTTGCCTATCTGCCGAGCTATGAGTACATGTACGTCGTGTACGGAGCTGTTTGTGGTATGTAAATACATCTTCTGTAATCTACTACTTGTTTATATTATATGTTGAGGGTGTATATATAAAAACTGATTGAATTAAAGCAATGGTTTTAATAAATTATTTGTAACACAAAAAAGCTGCATAAACTTTTTTTTGTCAAACTTATAATTGTTTGACACAGAAGCACCTTAATTCGCTCTTCAGTTATACTCACATGTAGTGATATAATATTATAATAAGAGTACCTTATTCGCAGCAATTCTAGTGAAGCTATTTTTTAATGTTTCATTCTTAGATTTTGAAGTGTACCAATTCGTTTGAAAAGTAAATTATTAGGGTTGATAAACATGTTAAATTAATATATTTAAGTACGTGAGTTTTCTAGTGATGAGCGTGCTACATTATTTTGAAACTGACTATATGGTTTGTTGTGGGAAATTCATACTATTCTACTCAAAGTATTGTCTAAAATAATTATATAGTAGTAAATTTAAGCTGTAAAAACTTTTTTAAACAGCTTTGCCACACTTTAAAACATCCGTAGAACTATTGATACTACAATATAACAATATTTGTCTGAAAGCAGTAATGCCCACTTAACACACTCTATCAACTTACCCACAGGGATAGGTGCTGGCATGGTAGGACTCTCATCCTTAACAGCCCCACTTCCTTACTTTGAGAAGAAAAGAGCTTTGTCTGTGGGCATAACCTGTACTGGTTCGGGTATAGCAGCCGTCATACTACCACTAGTCATCCATCAATTGTTCAAAAACTACTCTTTTGAAGGAGCTCTACTACTCTATGGTAACTCGCTTCCTTTAGTAAACTTTAACAACTTAGTTTAGCATCAATAACTCAGTTTAGTAACTCTTCTAAAAGTTTTGTTTTAAATACTGAATGAAGCACAATGTTTTAAAAACTTTAGTGTGGTAAAGCTTATAGTAAATTTATTTTCACATTTTTAAGTTAGCCATCTTTGATTGGGATTAGCCATTCATATATGACACATTAACTAAATTGGCCTTAGAATTATATATTGAATTATATAACTACAACCCTGATACTTAAGTAAGTAATGGTTTTATAAATCAATGCAAACCTTGTATTGTTTATGTTTCCTATAATATTTTACCTGTACTAAACTTTAACTACTGCACAGTCACTTTTCATCTATTCTTCAGATTAATATCTTTTTCAAACAGTCTATGGTTTAGTTTACATAAATTCTTGCCATTTTTTCTTACAGGCACCATTGTAACAGGTGAAGTTTTATTGTGAATGTGATAGAAATATGTATATAACATGCAGTTTATTTCTTATGCCTTATATCGGTTTATGTGTTACAGCTGGAGTGTGTTTACAAATGCTCATCTTCTCAGCATTTCTACGGCCATTCTCTTTCTATGAAAGACATTTCAATGCCATGAATAGCAAATTTAAAGCTGAAGGAAAAAAGCAGATACAAGTCTTTCAAACAAGGAATAAAATGGACTATGATGTAAGTTTTTAATGAATGAATGCAGGGAGCAGAGGGGGGTTAGAGCGTTTGCCTAGTAAACACAAAGTCATGGGTTAAACCTTGACAAAGGCCACTGGTGATATTAGGAAGAGCATCCAGTCATACTTGCTCCTGTGGCTCATCTTAATAAGTCCTTAGTCCAGTTTAACAAAAACCCTTCCTCTCAGGGGTTTTCTCACAGGGATGGTGACTATATAAACTTGAGAGAGTTTTTATGTATGATTATTTTATTTTATAAATCTTCTTTTATTAGCGATATATGGCACCAAAAAATCTTATAACATAGCTCATATTATCCATAATTTACTGCCTAAATTATGTTCAACTTATACGCTGCATAAAATTACTTTGAGATGTTTATTTAAAGCTGCTCAAGTATATATGCAGTTGCGACAAAAATTTTAATAGACAGTAAATTATTTTAGGAAAATTTTCGTCAAAGAAGCTGCTCAAATACAACTCACAAAACTTCACAATACAAAGCAGAAAGCTCTACTGATCATACAAACGTTTTCCTTTCTCTTCCACATCAACTACAAAGAAGTGACAACTCCAATGAGAAAAAGCACTCAGGATCCTTTCTAGCCTATAGCATCTCAGACTTGGCTACAGAAGCCGTAGTGTTTACCGGAGAGTCTTATAGCGAGTCCATTACTGACAGTAGCTCTTCAACAGCAAAGACTGAAAAACTATCACTTTGGCGCATAGCCATAAATTCCAAATCTATCACAGTTGGAATAGCTACTTTCCTTCACGTTGCGGGATTCGGAGTGGCTTTTCAATGTCTTCCCGCTCTAGGAGAATCTTCAGGTTTTTATTCTTGAACATCCTCAACTAATTTTTGTTTTGTCAACTGTTTACCTCTTTCACCTATCAATATATTTATATAAGAAATTACTCTTGTGACTGTAAGGTATAGATTAGCCTAAAATTTCAATTTTTGTGTGTTAGGATTAGAAAGTTAGGGAAATGTATTTACGAATACTGTAAGAGACAATTTGTATAATGATTGCACACTTTTCAACTAGAGCAAAAAATCTCATTATTTCTAACTGTTCATCTCAAACTATTACAGGTGTAGAGAAGCGACTGGTAGCGCTGCTGCTGTCAGTGTTTGGTATAATAGAGGTTCCCTGTAGACTTCTTAATGGGTGGATAGCTGACCGGGGGTTCATATCCACCTGCACTCTTCTAGCCATCAACATAATCAGCACTGGAGTTGCTGCTTTCATAGGTAGTCTCATATCAGGCCTTGCAGGTTAGTATATGCCATTGTATCAACTTCTACCTTCTATTTATACATATATATAAGTTTGACTAGTTGTGTGTGCGTGCGTGCGTGCGTGCGTGCGTGCGTGCGTGCGTGCGTGCGTGCGTGCGTGCGTGCGTGCGTGCGTGCGTGCATGTGTGCGTGTGCGTGTGCGTGTGCGTGTGCAAGTTGTGCTCTTGATATGATATATATGCCTTGCTTTTAGGAATGGTAATTTTGGTGGCTAGCTTCTCAACTGTCGGATGTTCAGCCTTCAGCCTGATTCCGATAGTCAATGGAGAACTACTCGGCACGCAGAATGTGCAGTCAGCTACAGCAATCAACTTCGCTTATCAAGGACTGGCTAATGTGTTCTCAACATTTTCTGCTGGTAAGGCCTTTTAAGTATCTTTAACTGACTGAGAATTTTACACTTGAAATAAGATTTACTCTTAAAAACTAAATAACTATTCAGTTTTCTTGTCATTTCTTCATATTTTAAATTTTACAAATTAGTTCTCTATATTTCAAATTACTGGGCAAGTCTCTCTTTAAATATAAACTGTTATGCAGCAGTTGAGGTCTACAGAAAACTGTAATATGTGAGAATAAATATCACCAATAGGCTATCAAGTAAGGTTTTCAAGTATTTCTTTATTTGCACATATGTTGGTATGTATTTTAGTTTTCTGTTATATAATTTTATAGCTTCTATTACATACATAATAATCTGTTGCCATGCATACCAATATAACTATAAATACTATAGACTTTAGCTAGGTAGAATTTCACATTTTGACATACAGATACAAAGATGTGTAAAAATTATTATATTAAGCAAAACATAGCATAATGAATTATTTAATAATTCATAGTTTTAATTTGCATTTTAATCAATCTTGTGTGAGGTTCAAGTTGCATGTTAACTTTAACTAAGAGTATTTTGGTCTTTTTGTAAAATTTCAGCTATACGTTGCTTTAGTATGAAATGGTCTTGTATTGTAAATTTCAGGTTTAATATATGAATCGACCAAGAGCTGGGAGAGTGTGTTTATATTCGCTGGTGGTGTCTGTACTGCGTCTGGCTTCATTATCTTTTTCCTCCGTGTCTTCATACATTTCAGCAGCAAAAAGCAGAAGGACTGGACTGCTATTTCTTTAAGTGATGAAACATAATAATTAAGTAGCCAATAAAATTATGCATTCAATACCATAAGTCATAAGTTGGGCTTCAAATTTTAGTTGAATTAGTATCAAAATATTTAATTTTTTGTAATTGGCTATGAAAATGTATTGCATGCATCATTATTAAATATAAAATGTAATTTTAAATGCTAGTTACTAATGAAGAAGTTAACCTGAGCAAAGATCAAGAAAACAAAATATGATGAGAAATATATACAACTATTGTGGTACTCTGTCCTGATTTAAATAGCGAATTGCATGCCTGCTCCACTTTTGTATTTCCTATATCTTTGCTAAACTAATATAATGAAGTAAATAAATTTGCTATAGTTGTTAATAAACTATTTCAGTTATAAACAACATTAGTTATAAAATTATTTTATAACTGATATTGTTTCTTGTTGAATACTTACATGCATTCTATCTTTTCCATTTTCATAATCTTTTTATTTTCATACAAAGCTACTATATCTTATAACAGCAATTCATTAAACGGACACTTGAATGATACAGGACATACACATAATGGCCGGAGATGATATACAATAAGCTTTATAATGGCATAAACACTATATCAGCACCTAGCCTGAATATTATAGCATTTCACTCTTTAGCTATAAGATATTGGTTACTTGTATTGACTTTACCTTTATGTCGGTAAGTGGCAGAGCTCTGGCTATAAGAGGTAACTAAAGAAAGAACCCTTTAAACTGATGTGATAGCTGTGTTAAGCAAAATACCTCTTATGTGCTAAAGTCCTTCCTGATCAGACTTGACTGAAGAGAAAAAGTGTCTTTACACAATACTACCAGTTAGTACAATACCACTACAACGTTACACATACATGTATATAGAATAGATATTATACCTATATCATAATATTATACATAGCAAATATTTATAATATAATTTGATGCATACTCTATGTTATATTAGGTACTTAATATCTGACAACCCCCAGTACGCAATATAACAAATTGAAATTAGTTTACATTTATAGTATGGAGTTATCTCGTCTTTTAAAGATGCCGTAATCAGCACTAATCCCAGTATGCAAATGTAGCAAATATGTGTGATTTATTTAAATAGTTTCCAATAAAGCTTGAATGGTAATAAAATCGTGGAATAAAATGCTGTTTCAGTTATTCATGAGTGGTTTGCAATTTAAAACTACCTCAAAAACTTTTCTCTCCGTGCTTTGTCTGAACTTCTTTCAGCAGAATATATTTTTCACATTATTTTCATATATAGGCCTATATAACATAATAGCTCTAAGGTCCCAACTTTACACCATGCGGCATGCAAAAACTTTAGCTGCTGTTTTGCAATAATTTTCTCATAATAAATGCATAAACTAGCTTAGTTTGCATTTATTTTAAAAACAATATTTAATAATAATTGCTTTAGCCTAAAGTTCTTTACACATAACATTTTTAGCTTTCATTTCTTAAATCTGTCAGCTAATAAATATATGAAAAAAGTTTTTCAGATTACAGTTTATGTGTTTAAATATTATTCAACATTATTTCCTAATTTAATCTGAACAGTACATATTAATTGTAGATTTTCAGCAAATTGTTTATCATCTATTACTGTTTGCCTATAAAACAAATATGAGCCTCCCCCTCCCCCCCTCCTTCTTATCTACTATGTGCACTTGTTGACTTTATAAGACATGAGAGCATAACTCTACAATGTAGTATGTTAACGGCTATATTTATGATTTGTGTACAAAGTTAATATATTACATAATGACACAAGGCTATTTCTATTCATAGCATATAGTTGAATGCTAAAAGTAACAGTTGATATCTGGACAAGTAACTGATTAAGTGCTGCACATTCACAATGGATCCTGCATTACTACAATTCTATACGTTCTATAGCCTATAGAGTTTTCAGTTGATCAAACGGCATTTAATAATTGGAGATTGCTTCAAGTTAAACCTTACACAAGCTCATATTATTATTAACAAGTTACTAGTATATTATACACAGAGGAATGTAATTAGCTGTGTACAGGCTAGGATATTCACTCTTACAAGTTAGTTTGTGGGTTAGAGTTAGCTGTGTACACTAGGACTATGAATATGGAAAATATTTTAACTCTGGAAAAAACCCTATCATAAGCAACCAGGTGAGGTATTGAGAGATCTTAAGTAATTTTTACTTCAGAAGCTCTTCTAGGAAACTGAAAGTATAATGCTTTAAGGGATATCTGCAGCATAAACTTTAGTGAATATCTGCAGCATAAATTGAGGGCCCACCAAATGTGACAGAGGTTAAGACCTGAACTCTACACTTACAGCTAATGTAGATTTTATCCTAACAATCACCCCTTTTTAAATGTATTTGTTCTTGAAATCTAAGGTCATATTAGTGCTGCGGTATTTAACCATTTTTTGTAAGCAGACAGTGGATATCAAGCAGTATAAATTGAGGTTTTTTCACCAGTTCCAGGACTTGTCAAAGTTAAACTATCTAGCAGCATACTGAGGACATGTGATTTACTGCTTTCTAGGCATGTGTTACACGTTACTCCTAATATTTATGGAAGTTGTCATATAGCAAAGTGCTGCATGTTGAGGCTATATAGCCAACATATCCATTTTATTTATAGCCAGTGCTAAGTGCAAACTGTCAAATAACTTAGTTTTGCGAAAGTTTCCTTTGTGAGCATTAAATCACATAAACACTTGCCAGCTGTGCAATAGTAATCAAGTAGCATGCTTTTTGATTTTTTATTTCTACTCGTCCATCACCGTACACAGCAATAGCAACTATTTCACAGAAGTCTGTATTTTGCAGTAAAACTTGCAAAGGCTATGTAAGTTTTAATCGTGAGATATAAGAGTTGGTGCTCATATCTGATTGACTGAGTTTTACTGAAAAATACGTGTGCTTCTGTAAAGTAGTTACACTAACTATTTTATTTCATATTCCAAATTTCTTAGTTTGGAGTTGGTGGATTATTATATAGTTGGTACACATTTCTGATTGGCTGACCATGTCTGTTGGAGTAGAGAAAAGGTCACACTTACCAGTAGACAGGGGCTGGGCTTGGGTCATCACCTTTGGTAAGAATCTTAAATCTATTTTACATTCTTTCTTGGTTCAAATTTTATTTTTCAGTTTTACTTTCAAAATTAATAGTCATTTGCAGAAAAACTCAATTTTGCACCATCATTATGGTCATCTGAATATACCTTGCATAAAGGTAGGCACAGAAACAGACATAGACATACACATAGAAATAGACATAGACATAGACAGAGATACAAATATGACCTTGTAAGTGGCATATTTTAATATTCTATTGCTCTATTTTTAGTATATAACATTTAAATCATGATTTAATTATTTGTTGTTTTTATGTGCTGTATTTGTGACAGCTCACTTTTTACTTGTGTATAAATATTTGAATTATAACTTTAGCTGGAAGTGGGTTGATTAGCTTTTGCTCTGGTCATGCAAAAAGCAGGGGAATCATTTTAGTAGAATTGATAGAAAGATTTCCAGATGCATCAGTGACTGCCTTGTTATGGATCTTCATGTTAGCCAAGTTGATAAACAAGTGCTCTGGTAAGATTATTGTTATAAACTGGGGTGCTCTGGTAAGATTGCCTGCTAAATATGGACAGGTTCTCTAATGAAATTACCTGCTAAATATGAACAGGTGTGCTAGTAAGAGCAATAAAAAAACTGTGGTCTAAAATAATTGTATATATACCCACTTTGACTATTGAAAAGGCTTATTATTGTGAAACACTTGAATATTAAAAATCAAGAAGTAGTCTTTTGCCTAATTTCCAAAAAAGTTAGAATTAAAACTGTGACATCTAAAAATAATTTTTCAAAGTTTGAATGACTACTGTGAATAGAACTACAAATGATATTACAGGACTGCTTAGCCAACTACACACATTATACAGCGTTACCGAAATGGTTGGACAATTTCTAAAGTTAACTACATGTCATAATTCTTGCTTACAGGACCTCTATGTGGATTAATATTAACAAAGACCTCCAACAGAACTTTGTCCATGTCTGGTGTACTTCTTGCATCGGGAAGTCTCCTTGTGTTTGGATATCTCCCAAGATATGAATACATGTACATAGTGTATGGAATAGTTTACGGTATTCACATTTAGTATAGATATCATTGTACATCTGATTGCATGAGTTTAGTTCCATGCATTTAAATAAGCTGGAAAATTCGACAAGACCTAAGGAAAAATTTTATTACAAGTAGCTGCAAGTTTCTATTTCCAATATTTAAACATGCATGTGTTTAGGAAATGATCAAACATGCTTCTTCAAGTTTTCATGTATAGACCTTATATTAACCAATATTGTTTGGTATAGGGAAACTTATGAGATACTGATGTTACTGTAGGTCTGGGGAATGGTATGATAGTCCTCTCTGCCTTCACAGCCTACAGACCATATTTTGACAAGAGGAAAGCTTTGTCACTCGGGTTAACCATGTCTGGTTCTGGAGTGGGTGGTCTCACTATACCTATACTAACCAGGGTTCTTCTCAATAATTTTACATTTTCTGGTGCTCTTCTTATCATCTGTAAGTTTCGTTGAATAAAACTTATTTTTTACTGACAATTTGTGCCTTTGGTACTAAAAAATAGCATAAATTAACTCAAAAAATTGAAACATCTTAATTGACTTATGTTTTTTTATGTATTACTTAACAATTTTACCCGAAAAGTCAGTTTAAATTAAAAACAATTTTGTTGAAGAAAAACTAGTCATGGTTTAATATGTTGTTTTAAAAATACCAGTTTCATTTCCATATATAGCTGGATTATCCTTGCAAACCCTGGTGCTAGCTGCTCTACTGAGACCAATATCTTACTATGAAAGAGCTTGCAAGACACAACCAGCTGCCTCTAAATCTGTAGATCAATCTAGTGAAGATTCAACCTCGTTGTTGGTAGATAACCTATCATTGTTTATAGCCTTTAACAAAAATGAGCTAGCTTGTGTAATATATTTGCAAGCATTTTAGAGTTATGCTTTCTTTATTGCAATTAAATTGAAATAAAAAACTTGACTCTAATTGTGAGTTTTTTTAGATATCTGAAAAAGTTTCAACTTGACGAATAAATATTTTGATTTAAGGTAATTTTGGTTTTAAGTCACCTTGAATGTTCTGATGCATGTATAGACCTTTAAACATTTAACTTTAAACTGCAAATTTAATTCTAGAATAATTGGATAGCATCATCAGCTTAATTTGCTTGTGCAATTTTAGGTTTTATTTGCAATCAACAAATTTATAAATATTTAGAGAAAACAAAAATTCAAATTTTAGCAATGTTTTTCCTATAGCTGTTTCAGTTTTACATATAAGTATACATTATAGTTATACATCATAATACATGCTATATAGTTATATAACAATCTTATAAATTATAAATATTTCAAGTGAAGGCTTCTAATTATATATCTCTGGAATGTCAATGATAAATATTATGCTTGTTTTTAGCTACTCAGGCTATTTTTCAATATAGTCAGCTTTTTCATTCTCACAGCCTTATTGTCTTTTCAGAGTCAAGCAGAAGAACATGCATTACAACCTTCTTTAGAGCCTTCATCACTGCATTCCCTACATACCATTGAAGAAGTCAAATTATCGAGTCAGCAAAACGGATCTTCCCCTAAAGAGAATTATGATGATAATTTTGAGGATGAAAAAGATGCTAAACAAGAACAGAATGCTAAAAGATGTTGTGGTAACTGGAGAAAGTATTTCAACACCAAGACACTTCTCTTTGACATAGCAATTCTGTGTTATTCTACAGGAACTTCTGCAGTCTTTAATAGCATTCCTTCTCTTGGGAAAGAAGCAGGTACCAGGTTTTTTATTAGCTCAATCTGTCTAATTCCACACCCCCTCTGCAAGTTTTAATTGTAACGTCAAACACTCGTGTACAACTGCATAGACTGGACTTTAAAAATTCTCTATTGTAATTGATAAATGTGTCGCTTAGCACCCTACAAACAACTCTCCAAATTATTTACTCTTACAATTACATCACTTCCAGTAAAGACTTTTAATAGCCTTGGTAAATCAAGTGAACATTTTTAGTGCATATGGTATAATATTATATATAACAATATATTACTTACAATAACTAGATTGATAGTATGTATAGGTACTACATAGCCATCTACTTGCATATTAGAATTTAAAGATAGTTTATCAGCAAGAAGTAGTAGTTGATAGTGGTGAGACAATTCTTGTTATTTATTTATGTTGACCTTGGCATTAAACATTCCACAGCACATTAGTTAAGCTGACCTTTGCAGTAACTTCAGTGGCTACATTAAAACCACAGTAGCGCTTGCAATATTTGCAGTAGTTATTTTAGTGTTTTTAGTAGGTATTTCAAACGCTATAGTAGCTGAATCAGCATTTATACTAACTTAATCCACCCTGAATATTAACCTAGGAGCACATGTAGCGCTACCTCTTACTACTTTAAGTTTTTATATTATTATATCACAGCAGCAAGTATACTGGGTCATTTTACTTATTTTAGTACACACTCGAAATCTTCTGTTTTTGGCTATTTTTCACAATTTAGCTGGCAATGAGCATGGTCTTTTGGTCAAAACTAGTAAAACACCAATAAATACACCTAAATAATCAAAGTTCTTTTTAATTTTGCTTCATTTCCCATGTTTTTTTCTAATTATTCAGCTAGTTTTGGTTACGGACCATTACACATAGAGAATATTAAGTGCATATGACAATGACCTGTGCTTTAATGTTGGGGAATCCCTTCCCAGCCTTTTCTGTTATGCGTAGTTAAAACCAGCTCATAAAAATACCATGTATAGTAAATTTCAATGGATTTTGAACAAACTATAATGTTAGGTCATAATTTGCTGGTGTGTACTAAATGAAGTAAACTGACACTACTATAGACTTTTTCAAACCAAATTACAAACTGTATCTTTAATTGTGTTCAACTAATTCCCCATTTAGGTGTGAGCAAAGACTTGGTTGCACTAATAATTACTGTGACAGCTTGCTGCGAGATATTTGCTAAAATAGGAAACGGGTGGCTGGCTGACAGAAGGTGCATCTCTGTCTGCTCTCAGGTGGCAATTTATATGGGAATGAATGGATTGGCAGCCATCTTCTGTGGCATGTTACCTAGTGTTGCAGGTAGATGCATCTTGTTATAGTGACTGGTGTTATAGCAGGTAGATACACCTTGTTATAGAAACTAGTATTGGATTTAAATACATGTTGTCATAGCATCTATTATCATTTTGATATTGGTGATGGGTTTTATAATGCTAAAATGCACTGCATAATTGTCCAATCATATTAGAGCATTCCAATTTAAACAATGGCTGGGAGAAATTAGGTACATATAGCAAAACTGTACAACTTGTCAAGTTAAATGATGGAAATTTTGTTAATGTACAGTCACACTGCAAATAGCATACTTGTCTTATTATATAAATATATTATAATTCCCTACTCGTAGAGCCTACTAGGCTCATCAATGAATTTGCTCACTTAATCTCTCCGTGAGTTTATTGCCTTCAAACTAAAGCACTGTTTATTTATAAACAATATTTGTATTTATATAAAGTTTACAATATAATGCAAAAGAATAGATATTACTGAATTATTTAGCGTGCAGGATTCCAAATCAAGACATTGCAATGTATGCATGTAGGCATAGTGGTGATGTTGGTAACTCAATCTTCGGTTGGAACAACAGTGTACTCCCTTCAACCTCTGGCAGTGGAAGAACTGGTCGGAAGTAAAAATCTTCAGAAAGCTTTGACGAAAACCTTTGTTTTTCAAGGAATTTCTGCCATTATAACCTCATTTGGTGTTGGTAGGTCTGGTCTGTTAATGACTTTCCTATATTTAACAATTTTTTTAATTCATGCACATGTAATATAATGTACTTACGTGTAAGCTTTTTTGTACATAAACTGAAATCAGTGTGTTTTGACTGCCAAAATCTTTGCCTATTTTTTGTTTACTAAATTTCAAATGCTATGGTCTAAATTCACGGACACTACGTACCATGCAGTAGTGTTTATGTTCATGAGGGTTTGAATTATTTTGTATATCTATGTACATCACCTATGCACATAGATGTACATATATTATGTACGTATAGATGTATCTTAAAGCTGTTCCACTCTTATTGAATCATTCCATTAGCTTATAGACAGCAACAAAATATAATTGACTGTTTACATAAAATACCCAAACTTGTACTTTATAATGTCATACCAAGTTAAACTAAGTTCTAGCTGACAATATAATATTTTCTATAGTTGTGTTGGTTTCCTGAACAAGATTTTATGTTATGCTTCAGGTGGTGTTGTCGAGCTCACGGGTAGATGGAGTTATGTTTTCTTTTTTATTGGAGGATTCCTATTAACAGGAAGTCTACTAATGTCTGCTGCTGCTTTGATAGTACACAGGCAGCAAAGGAACTCAGGAAAAACTTGAACTATTTGATTAATTTTTTTCTTTTTCTAGGCAAACTATCAGCACAGTACTGAGTGTGCTATTTTTGTAACTATAAGCTTCATTGTTTCTTTCATTAAAATACTCAATTTAAAATTTCTAAAATTTTGAAAAAGTAAAACGCAAACTTCTAAATTTTAATTTTTAAAGTTCATCAACAGTTTATGTTTCAATAGTAGAGTATTATTTAGGTAAAAAACATTCAGATGTATAAATCTTGACTTCATTTTGTCTAATAAAAATTAAAAATTATGTCTTTCATTATAACACTTTTTGTTATAAACTAGAGAGCATAATATAATAAATATATTTTATAATAATAGGTACCTAAAAATGCTGTTAGGCTATATTGCATAGTAGTGTTTAGCTTCAACTTTAGTGAAATATGAATCTATGCCTATATATGCATTATATGTGCTTATAGACATATGTGCTTATAGTCATATATGCTTACACATGTGCTCGTAGACATATGTGCTTATAGACATATGTGCTTATAGTCATATATGCTTACACATGTGCTTATAGTCATATGTGCTCATAGACATATGTGCTTTAAAATAAATCTGTATCAAATTTTACATTTACATTGAATGAACTCTAATTGGTATCACAGCATGGATAAGTATTATTTTTATTAGGCAGAAGTTATACTACAAGTTTATTGAATATTAGCACTAATTGCACCACTTCACTGACTAAAATAGCTTTTTTACAACATGCCTATATGACAAGCATCTCTAATAGTATATTGTATTCTATGACGTCACAAAAACTGACGTGAGTTTACACAGTTCTTCTAACCATAGAACTACATCGTCTCTTCTCGTCTCTTCTTACGTATAAGTATCACAGTGATTAGAATCATAATAGTGAATTCGGCCAGGAAACAGCTGCTTATGAAGTAAAACACCGACTCCCAGTTCTTGGTTGACTCGTATATTGCTCCTGTATGTGTAGCAACAAGAATGTATTAGCAGGCTGCAGAAGTTGTGTTCTCTTCATAGCAGAACAAAACGAAAATATCTTTACTAATAAATGCAATACAGAAAAATAATATGCGTATATTTGAAACTTATAGCAAGTATTTTAGTGTAGAAAAGCAATACTATTGTATAGTAAAAAAATAAAGTAAATTTTTGTATTTGTTTAATTACAAGAAACTCGTGCATTTTTCCTATTATTACTGCCTGTTTTTGAATAAGTATGCTGTGTTAGTTCGTGTTAAATAAATGTAAGGAAAGCCAAGAGAAATTTATTAAACAAGCAGTTCACAGTTACATATGAAGGTGGGCCATTAAAATTCCACCCGTTAAATTTGCAACCTTTAAAAATTATATAAAAGCTAATGAAAATAACAAAGATGATTGACTCATACCTACTACAACCGTGCAGAAAATTCCAGAAAAACCTTCATAGACAAAGTTTAGAGATAAAGCTGAGTTTAAGTTTTCTTTCCCCATCAAATCCTCCAACAAACCCGGCAGAATAGCAAAAGTTGCGGTTCCAGCAACACTAGTGCATATAGCCATCATTGCAATACCTAATAATTTCCAAATTATTACAATTATATATAATATATATTTTTACAATACAAAAGCTATTTGTGATCACTTATTTAAACATGTGCACGATATGCCATAGCTTCTTCATTATGCAGGCAGTACAAGCTTTGTATCACCACACTAACAGCATCGCAGTAAAATATTTTTTATATTGACTGTATTGTCCTAATGACGGCTAAAGTAGTTAAGTAGCACAACATTACGGTACGGCTAAACATTACCTGCTATGCCAGGTAGTAAGGTACACATCAGGGCAGATATCATCATAACCATTGACGAAACAGCCATCATTCCAGAAACTGGAATAAACCTTTTATCAGTGAGCCAACCTATGAAAACCCTACTGGGTATATCCAGACCTCCACCAATCGAGAACAAGAGTGCAACTAACTCTTTGCTAACACCTAGATGATACAAGAAGATCAAGTTTTTAGGGCTAATATGGTCCGCCCTTAGAGATCGCCAGTAACACCAATGTTTATACAAAGTATTATCTGAAGTTTACTAAGCTTATACCAGTTAGAGTGCACTGTGTTTTGGGATAGGGTGTGTGTGAAAGACCCCTTAACCCACGTCCCATTATATTAAATTAAGAAAATGTTTATTTCAACTTCGCCTAATGTTTTGAGTCTGCACAATTTTTAAACATGATATGATTTTCATGCATGTCAGAAAACAATGCCTTTTAATAGTTGTCCTGAAGCTTGCTTTGGTGTAACACGCTTTATACAGGCTTCAAGAGCAAAAAAACGTTATAAGTTTGAAATCTTCAACCTTTTGGTGTCATGTAGCATTCAGAAATTTCATATTGCATGCAGTTTAATATCTATTTTACATAATATAATACACAATATATAATATAATAATAATAGAAAAACATAATAAATTTTACTCTAACCTTTACTGTGTGCCAATGGTGGCAGACACTGGAACGTAGCAACTAGTCCAGATGATTTACAGAGGAAGCTCATACCAGCTGCCAACGAATATGGAGAGTACACAAGCCTCCAGTTAAATAATGCAGGCTTTGGTCCCTCTTTGCTTCTGTCAGGTAGTGCTGCCTCACCAGTAGTGAGGAAGGATGGATCTTGTTGGTTGTTATTGGAAATAACTTCACCCATCTTTGAAGGTTGTATTGGTAATGAATGTGTCTCATTCTCTTTCAAAGAGAGGAAGCTTGTGCTTTGTTTAGCAGAAACTAAATTTCTCTAAAATATTCTAATAAAATTATTGTGAATGTAAACAACATTTCATAGTTAGACACATATGTACATAGTGCACGTACCAAATTGTCACCTATAATATGTGATAAAACGTTGTTCTCAAAAGTTTGAAACATCTTTAGATGAAGTTGACAAACAAATACACATAAAATATAATATCTGTCTGCTCACATCTGCATTGATATCTGCAAGACTTTGGGTTGAAATGGCCGTGAGTAAATCAGTTTCTTGAAGTTGTGCAGCGGCATTACTGTCACCAGTATAGTAAGATATTGGCCTCAGCAATGCAGCTAAAACGAGCGTCTGCATTGAAATTCCAGCTAGAAGAAAAGGAAAGAGAAAATGCTTTTGATTTCTATCTAGCTTTTTATTTTGAATTAATGAATTAAGTTCTCAACTTACTGCAGAAAAACAGATTTTAACTGATTCTGACTCACCAAACATCACAAAAGCACCAGAAAATGAGTAGTTGTCAAACAGTACTCTCAGAATTGGAGCTATGATAAGTAAGCCCAGGCCTCCGCCAGATGTAGAGATTCCAGTGGCTAAGGATTTTCTTTTGGTAAAATATGGGGCAGATGAAGTGTATACGCAGAAAGTGATCATCCCGCAAGCAGCACCTAGAAAAACAATTACTGGCCATAAAGTGGTTACTAGACACAGTTCTCAAAATTATTTCTAAATTAAGCTTTTGTTTGTATGTGCTAAAAATCTTTCAAACTATTTCAAGTTCAAGTTCAACTTTTTGCAAAAGACTTATTCTACATTTTCACCTGCAGCTCTAAATAAAATGCCATTTTAACAGGCAACTTTCTTAATATAATAGATTAAAGCTTAATCAGTCAAACTGTGGTTAATTATTTCAAAAATTAAATTTTAAACTTATTTGATGAATTTTATTTGCAGGAGCTAAAAAACTTTCAAGCCATTCAAACTACAAGTTCTATTTTTTGTATAAAATTTACATTTTTATATGGCTCTAAGAAAATTAAACTTTATTTGTCAAATCTGTGGTTAGTCATTTTAAAAATTTAATTTTAAACTTAGTTTGTCACCTTTCACCGCCGTGCTCCTATAGCTGCGCCGGTGATGAGTAATTTTAAATTTAGTTGATGGATTTTAATTTAGCAGACTAGCTTTTGATATGTTCAGTAAAATTTATAAAACATACTGTCTATTTACTATTAGAATAGTATCATTTTAATGAATTTTGTATTCCAGTGACATTTATGCTTACCCACACCAACTCCAAACACCGGAAACATATATTCATATCTGGGGAGGTATCCAAAGACAAATAAGCTAGTTGTCATCAGCAACACACCAGATATTGCGAGTGTTCTGTGGGTGGTCTTAGCTATCATCATTCCAAATACTGGTCCTGCAGCAGAACATTATATAGGTACTATTAAAACGACATTAAATAGCATAAATAATAAAAATACATTCTTTTTATGTAATTTGAAGATGTTTAATTTAAAATTATGACTGTTTTGCTTATCAAAAGCCAGTTTTTTATAAAGTATGTTCTTCACCTAACTGCCTAGGTTTTAGCCCTACTTAAATGTTTCAGAAATTTTTGAAAAAATAATTTAATAGGAGCTATAGTAGAAGTTTTATGCAAATAGTTTTCCAATGTCTTTTTTATAAGGAAACAACTCCAAAATACATTATGATTCACAATTGAGTTGATACAAGACTTACAAAGCTAAGCAGTTATAAATCTACATATTAAAGTATTATTGCAATGGCAGACCTAAAGCTTTGCTGGTAAGTTTGCTGATACTGAATATCCACAGAAAAGCTGAGACTGGCACATGGGGGAATAACTCTATCAACTCTACTAATATTATTCCTCTGGATTTCTGCACTCCAGAGACTATTGCAAACAGGAAACTGTTGGCTGAAATATAATAAGCATGTCAAAAATATAGTAAAAAAATATTGTTTGCACAAAGACAAAACAAATTCAGTAGTAATAATTCCAACAGCACATTTGAGTCGTTTATATGAACTTCATTGAAACTAAAATCTGACCAAACATTTCAAATGTGTAACTATGGATTATCCAAAATAGTTAAAATTACATCAGCTAATATGCTACATCAGTAGATGTTTAGTCACAAGACCATGCATAAAAGTATTGTTTCTGTCTTGGCCAGAAGATAGTTACAACTAAGATTTAGTAGTTAGTAGTTATTACTTAGTAGTTATAATAGTCAAGAATTAGTAGTTAGTAGTTTGTAGTTAGTAAATAATAGTTAATAGTTAGTAATTAGTAGTTAGTAGCTAATAGTTTGTAGTCAGGAACTGATAGTCAGGCAACAAGTTTTTCTAGTTTTAGTGAAATTAACTTATTTGATGCACATGAGAGACACAACTTATTCAATCTTTCTCTGCACACCAAATAATATAAGGAAAAAGAGTATAACTCCAAAGTTGTGATCTAGTTTAATGTGTAATTATTTTAGTGTACTATTTCAATGTGCTATTTTAGTGTATTATTTCAATGTGCTATTTTAGTTATAAATTGATCACACTTACATATAGCTATAACCCATCCGTATGGTATATCGCCTTGTAGCTGTTGGTCACTATAACGTCCCATTGCTGTTCCCTTACGTATAAGATAATCCTAAGAAATTATAGACTGCCTAGTCTAGAGTAACTAAACAATTTGACACTTCTATCTGAATGAGCTGCAAGAGTATATCAGTACATACAAATGCTAATAATACTAAACTGCATGCAGTGGAAGCCACCCGCTAGCCTAAAAGCAGTTGTGTAATCAACCGTTTTGTTTCTAGCACAATGTTTATTAAATCTGTTCACAGGTCACATCTCTGCCAGTTTATTAATTGACATCGGCATGGCAGGACTGGCAGGTGCTGCCTGGATCAATCAGAGACCGGGGAAGTTTGCAAGAAGTATTTGAAGAGCAGTGAGATGCTAAAGTCATCCTTTCAATGGAGTAGTTATTTTTGATACCTAGTTGAACTATTGACCTCATGAACTTTTAGCTGACAGACTGCACAATCCATGTTCCACCTTTACACCTCTTACATCATCAGATGACTTGCAATTTACTGCATTTATGTACCATGAAATGCGTACATGACATATATATAAGAAAGCAAAGGTGTGTTTCGCATTCATGCATGCATATTTTACATAATGCAATTTCTAAGCAAACTTAAATGTATGTTTACATTATTTGACAAACACTGGAAGTTTGCCAATCCTATGAGCTTTAATTTTCTATTTAAACAGTCAGTGAGTAATGGCAAAATTTCATCAAAATTTATTGCAAAATTCAACAACTATATAAGGAGATTAGAGTCGCAAGTATTTTTAATAAGAAAAACCTATAAGTGAAAAAATTAGGTTTTTAATTAGGGCTGCAAAAAACCACAAAACTCAACATCATGTAAGCTTCACAAATTTTCAAAACTCTGAAAATAATGAAATACAATTTTTAGATGGCTTGTTGGTTGATACGCTAATTGCTGATCAATAGTAAACTACAGACTTTAACTTCTAACTATAGTTGACCACCATTAAACAACTCTTGCAAATGATAATATTTACATCAAGAATGTAACTGTTTACACTTGAATTTTACATTTTGAAATATTGCTATTGAATTTTGTGTTGTATACCAGTACAATTGAGAAAAGTGCTTTCAATGCTATTAGAGAAATGCCAAGTAGCTTAAGCTTTAGGCTTGTTGATCAAAAGAAAAAAGTTTAGCTTTTAGCTTCTGAGCTATATTTGGAATATGACCGTCATTTAAACACGTTATATTCAAACTGAAGTTCAGCAGCGTTTAGGCAAGTTGACAAAAAGTGAAGTAGTTATTTTTCCTTCAAGTTAGAAATATTTATTCAAATATTGGGCTACTAGTTATTGTTTTCCATACTTACTCATAACTGTTTACTAGGCATATTAACTTAGTTACTGTATAGTTCCGATTGTTGCAATGGATAAGTTGGTGTATTTCAACTTGAGAGCTAGGGCAGAACCCATCCGTATGTTGTATGCTTTGGCTGGTAAACCATTAAATGACGTTAGAGTTCACACACCTGTAGAGTGGTTGGAGATCAAAGAGCGTAAGCATAGCACTTTTTTATATAGTCTGTCAAAGTCCTTAGTACTTTTCCTAGAAATCAGTGTTTCGATTCATCTATTTAAATGGTATTGAATCATTTTAATTTATGTTGCAATCTGTAACTAAATCAAAATAGCCTAATATAATTTTGTTAAATTATTTTAATTTATTTTAAAGGTTAAACTGAAAAATGTTTTAAAAGTGTATAAGAGTATAGTTTGCAGCTCAAAGTTTTAGTGAAAAGACAACTCCCTGTTACATTACTGTCTAAATAGCCTATTGAATGAGCATTGGGAGTTAACTCACCAAAAAAAAAATTATTTAAGCTAGAAAGCTAGAAAATGAGCAAATTTTGAAAACACACTTAACTGAGAAAGAAAGCCATTGGGTCATTTTTTGACAAATTAAGCTTTTTAATTTGAATGCCACAACAGTAGCTACAAAGTAAATGCAATTTGACCTGTATTAATTTCAAGCTAACTACTGTGGTGAATTATCAAAGAATTTATATTTAATATAGACTGTAAAATATATAGTGTAACTATTTTTTCAAATTAAAATCCTTAGATAAGCTGATGACCTATATTTTGCAGTACACTATAAGCTTTAGTGGTAAACATTTCTGTCACATGACCTCATAGCTTTCAAACATAATTTTGTTTTATTTTACAGATCAGCCGCTAAAACAACTCCCAGTTCTTACATGTTCAGATGGAACTTTGGTGAAGTCTAATTCTATAGCCAGATACACTGCAAAGAAGTTTGGTATGAACTTACTGTTTATAGTGTAGTATCAATACAGTCTGTTACATTTATAGACAAATGATACAAACTGGAGGTTGCAGTGTTGAGTCTTGATCTTAAACTTATTGCTAATACTCATGATTAAATTTTTAAGAACACAATTATATTTTATCAACAATTAATTTTGTTAAAACTTTTGAAATCTCTAGAGATCTGAGATGAGAAAGACATAGATTTTATTAATAGACCTAGCTAGAGACATAAACCTTTTTCTAATTTCAGATCTGATGGGGGACAACCTTTGGGAAGAAGCTATGAATGATGCAATAGTTGAGACTTGCGTCGATTCCTTTGGAGACTTTGGGGCGAAGATCCTGAGATGGAAGGTTCTGGAGTTTGAGAATGAGCCAGACGATTCTAGATTACTGGTAAGGAATGTCTACAAAAGCATTGAGCATGCAATGGATTTCATACAAGAAGAGGCAGAGAGGAGAGATGCAAAGTTTCTCACATGTGACAGGGTAATACATTTTCTATTTAGACAGTGTTTTCTCTTGAATAAGCATTTCATAACGCCTTGAAACAACCTTAAAGGCCTATCCTGTGTATACGCTAAAATGTGTAAACTTACACTTACATCAGTTCTCTGAAAGTTACAACCATTTTACCAACCATCAAATCCCATATTCTAGAAGATATATATACAATATATATGTTATATTATATATATACTATCTATATTACATATGATTATATTTATTTTATAAGGCAGTCATCATAATATATTTTGTCTTACAGTTATACTAATACTTGTTCCATTCTTGTAAAGCAACTACAGTAGATTTCCATATTAATACGTTTGATTATATAATATTTAGTTCAAGTTACTAGGAATAAAACACTGCAGTTGATTACGTGGTTTTAGATATGCCTGGCAGATGTGTGGTTACTCTGCTCCTTACACCAAGCACAGCTGGTATATACAGATATTTTAAAGCAAAATGATTGGATGAATGAGTTTGTATCTAAAGTTGAATATGACAAGAGAATTAAGGAGTATCTCAACACTAGAGTTTCAACCCCTATTTAATCTCTATACGTTCACACTGACTACTGTCATATTCACGTTTGTTGCAATGTTGAAATAGTTATGTACTCAGGACTCTGTTAAAATACTCTAAGCTATAGGCCTACTTATCTGCATGTATCCTTTGACCATATCACTAAAAAGTTTCAATTGTTGTATTTTCAATTATCACCAATAAAATTTATATGGTCCATGCAGTGAAGTACTAATAGTTTTTTTTATTGTAAATTTATAGTTTTTACAGATCACAAAATTTATGTGCAGCAGTGCTGATAATAAATTTGAAAATCCTTCATTCCTGGACAAGAATTTATAATAATAACATAAAAGGACGAAAATAAAGCTGCAAGTTGTAAAAGCTTAACTAATATGATATTTATCATGAAACCACGTTTCTCTTAGTAGATTGTTATATAAGCTTTCTTTTTTATTATAAACTAAACAAGATGTTGGAGTTATACATATATACATAAATAGTATACTTTACAAGTCCCCATGTGCAAGGGATTATAGTTTCAACTACATATTAAATTGCAGAACAAATTACCTACTGTAGTGCAGTGCGCATTACAGGTGGAAATAATGAGATAGTATCCTTTAATACCTGGCTTCACAGAAAGCAATGGAAGCTGGTAGCTGATAATATAAGCTGATTTTATTTTTCTAGCCACAACCGGGAGTTGTGCTATCAATGAATTTGATGGAAAGGTCAGTAAGTAGTTCCATGTGACTAACTGGGACATTTATTTATCATCTACTTGTATAAAGTTTGGGCACTGCTCTTGCATAGCCTAATTCCTATTGGTTGACTCAATTGTTGAGGTGCTCAGTCTCCACCCGGTAAAAAGCAAGATCTCTATGTTTCTACTATATACCCATAATGCTGCTCATGTTTAAATATCGCTACCGAACTATCATATATTAGTAATATGAGGTGGAACTTCATTAGCCAATTAAATTACATGTTTTCTAGGATTATATTATATAAAATCATATTTATATACCCACCATAATATAACGATATGACTAAATTCATATTTAGATATAATCAACGGCAAGGAGGTTTATCTAGCCAATGAGCAGCTGGTATTATATTTTTTCCCCTTCTCCATTAATTTGGCTAGAACACAAATTACACATAACTAGCGATGCCGTGTTTCCGCTGCTGCCACATGTTTTACGTCCGCTGACATCTGAGAGAGCAGACTTCTCACGCCTAAAGGTTCAGAAACTATTGCTATGCTACGACTTTGTGTATTAGTTCCTTAATAACTTAAGTTCTATAGATACAACGATATTAGAAACTATGGGGGGCATTTCTACTGCCCCTCATACTGCACATATCCTTTACGTACCTACACTACCAAGAGATAAGCTTGTGGGTCAATGCATCATCACTGCACATACACTTTACAGGTAGTAATCTGTGTTGATAAGAAGGGTTTGTAATCAGACGGCACCTCTTGAAACAACTCACCATTGAGAGTAATATAACTTTCTGTACTTGGTATGTATGTATGTATGTATATATTATTATTACAGTATTTAGCAACAAATTGATAATTTCCTGTAGATTGTAAAACATTATGTTATTAGTTTTTTATATTGTAACTATTATATTATTATTATATTATTATACCTACATTCCTCTTGCATTTATCAAGTTACAGCAGAGCTGTAAACAAAACTACTACCTGATTTAATTTTCATTGAGATTACAAAGTTTTACCTTCCAAATCTTTTCCCTTTACTGCCTACCTTACATACTATCAGGTGTTGTAGTACTCACAACTTACTTCAAAGAATTATCATGTTTCAACACCATGCAGACTGTTACTCTTTGCATACACTTACGTGCAATAATAAAAAAAGTTTAAAAGTTCCCTCATGAATATAGGTTTAGTCCATGAGTTGAACTACTTCTGAGAACAAACTCCTTCTGCTACATTCTCCTTTGAGAGCCTCGATCTTTTAATTCCTCCATTACTGCACCCATGCAGCTCCTGCAGCTCTACTCAAGTTATAGTATCACCACTTTCTCATTTCGTATTGTTATCTACTCACTTCTGTCCAAACCATAGGTTTTTAGAGTCAATAGTGTTTTTCCATTTCTTACCTAGGTCTCATAGTTATATATTTCTTCACTGTGATTCTTAATTCTTAAACAGAAGCTTTTCTTATGAATTTAGACAGTGTTTAAGCTATAGTGCGCATTTCTTGGACTGCAGTTCTAGTCATTTAAACTAGTGATGGGCAAAATAACATATTGACATCAGTTTTCAGTTTTAAAATTATTTATTTTTAGCACGTATTAGTTATATTCTTGCTTGGTGGTAGGTATTTTGAGCATTACAACATTACAAGCTCTGCTTATACACTTTTCGTTGAAAATTATTGATAAGAAAGTTAAATAAAACTGCATGTACAATATTTTCAAGCTCAGCACCAGGTTAGATCTAATTAAATAATCACCAGTTGATGTTAGGCCAACAGAAAATGTATAAAGATCATTTTAGCTTAGTATTATAGTTATTATATAATACAAGATTGAAATCTAGTGCTTTTTATATTGGATCGTAGAAAGTTCTAAAACTCCACCATTTTTCAAAAAATGTATTGGCTTCTGAAAACTGCAAAGTTTTATTTCCATATATCAGTCATTTTAGGCACCTGATTTCTTAGTCAGTATGTGCACTTGGCTTTTCAAAGAGTCTTCATTGCTGTCAGACAGCTATGCTACATATAATGGCATAACCAGTTCATAATTTGACACCATATTGCTGGTTAAAGTGCAAAGTTGCTGTGGTTGATAACAAAGTGCATTGTCAATAAGCTTTCAGAAATTATTTACAGTTTAACAGCAATTAAATGGAAAGTTTGTGTAAAAAGAGAAGCTGTTATTGCAGTAAAACATTTTGTAGAGGTAAAATGTAACGTTGCAGCCGATAAAAGTAAATTTTTGATTCAAGGTCAAAAACTAACATGAGCTCGGCGTTTGCTAAAATATGAAGTAGACGTTTTGCCTCCTTAGAAAATGCGTCATATAGAATAGCTAATAAGCAAAAAACTGCTATATTATTGTTTTCATTGTGATGATTGCGGCTAGCCATTAACTAAATTCCTGATAAGGTAGACAAGATGTGTATCTCATACATAAAACCCAGCAAGCAAAAACTAGAAATATAATTAACCACAGGTATAGATGGGTGTCTAGAATTGGTATTTCAATAGGCCTGCTGCAGGTTTCTTGTAACTAAAAATTTACCGCTTTGAATTTCTGTATTAATATAAAGAACTTAATATGTCAAAGGCAATCACAATGCAAGCCAAAACCAAGTTAATTTGAAAAAGCTTTCTTTTACTTTGTATTTCTAAATGCTTGCATATAACAATTTGATGTTTTTAAGGCCAACCCTTGAACTGGCACCTATAATTCTTTATATGTTATAATGCTTTGTGTAAAAAAACTTCTGAAATGTTATCAAAGTATTACAGATAATTACCATTCGGTTTTTCAGGATTCAAATTTTTTTTTTTATCATAATGCGATATAATCAATGAAGTAATGTTATTGATAATATTATTCTACTTTTACTGTCGTATATACTATACAATATACATATCTATATACTTTGATGTACACTAAAAGTTTATCAATCAAGTTGAGCAACAGATTTTTATACTTTCATATAGACATGTACCATATTTCAAATTTAACAAAATGAAGTGGTTTAAAAGCATATAATTATGATAGTAATAATATCACGTTATGAAAGTATACTACATTTCTTCTTTATACTGCAGTCGCAAAGTTGTTTATTAGTGTAACTAAATAACTATATAGCTTTTGTGTACCGCACATAGCTAGTCTTTCTAGCATCTGCTATATGCTGATAATGTGGAGAGCATATGAAATACCCCCCTCCACCCACCCCCCACATTTGTATTTTATGAAACATGATAACATTTTATTAAAGGTTATGCAGAGTTCAGATTGTTTGATTGTAAATCTTTGTTCCCATAAACTTGCAGTTCTGCTGATTTAATTTATAAATAATAGCTATGCTGACATTGAAAAACTTTTTGTCAGCTTTTGTTGAAACTATATGCCAGTAGCTTTATTGTGGTCTATAATAACAGATGCAGGTGCATTTAAAATCTCAAACTTTCATTTACATAATTGTGTCCATACATTGGTATTGGAATAATATCTAAATTATAAAGTATATAACAGGATGCATTTTATCAGCACACCAAGTTTTGGTAGTAACATGTTGTTGGGTTTAAAAAACTCAACTTTTTGCTTTTTAAAGTATTATTTAAGGAATTAGTAGTCAAAAATTTAATTCAACAATTAAATTTGAATTTATTTTAGAATTTTATTAAATTGAATTTCTTTCAACTTATAATTCAATTATGTAGGTTTGCTGCTAATTTTTTTTTCAATAAAATGCTTTGTAAAGCTTGATATTATTTCGTGAGTTTTAAATTAAAAAACTCACGCAAGTTTATAGTCGCTATCCCTGTGAAAACCCCCTCCCCCCCCCTCATCGAACGGGTTTTTGTTCAATATGGTTGAGGACTTGTTCAGATAAGACACAGGAGCAATTATGATTAGATGCTCTTCCTAGCATCACTAATGGACTTTGTCAGGGTTGGAACCCCCGACTTCGTGTTTACTAAGCCAACTCTCTAACCCCTAGACCTTTGTGAGCTATATTTAGATCCGTTATATATATAAGATACTTTAGACAAACGTTGATACAAGTTTGATTTATTTTAGATATTTTATTTGTTAAACATATTTCAGGTTTGCATGCAGCTATTAAAAATATATGAATGAAATCTCTGCTTCATGCATTAGAACAATATTGTATAAAATGTTAGCAACCTTTTGCAATGAGGAACTTTTTAACTTGCATGGCATGCAGCTGTGCATGTATAGTATGTTTAAGGCTTTAAGGTTAGTTATAAGAAGAGTATGTTGGGCAGATTTAATCAAGGTTTGTTATTTTTATGTGGCTGAAATAATTGTAAGTTATAACATTCACAAATTTAATGAATCAAAGTGTAATGCAAAGCATAAGATAGTTATCCATACACCATGCGTGTCATCGAGTATAGGTGAAACAGTTTAATGCAGATGAACACTGCACTTGTAAATTTATGTAACCAATTCTCACTGTTGGATATAGCTTCCTATACTATACTAGCAATATTTTGTTGCTGCCATGTTATTTATCATATAGATTTATCTTTTCTGGTTTTGAATCTAAGTCAAAAACTATGGTGTTCTGAGAAATCCTAAAAGAATAATAGACATTGGGCACTTTTTAAATGTACCTCTCAAAGCTTTTGAAAAGATTAAAATGTAACTTTTGAACAACTGCATTCTATAAACAAAAACCAAACGCCAATATAGAAAGGATTTTCTTTCCATCAAATATTATTAGCTAATTTCTTGGTAAAATCAAGAACAACATGATGTCAATGCATACTTTAGGTTTGTAATTTTTCAAAAGTAATTGAGCTTTCTGTAGTTGCAGCAAATCATTTTTGTGTTTATACATGTACAGTACGTGAGCAATTATTATGGCCATGCGAGGTTAAAAAGTATGGTCTGATCTAAATGTATGCTAAACTTGTGGGTAAACATTAGCAAAACTTGTTTTCCTCACTTTGCATAGTCAGCTTTACTTGAAATACTTAATAATCAATTATCACACAGTGGTAAACCTAATAAATACATATTATAATAATATTCTCTCCCAATAATATATATAATTTTCAGTGGGAGTTCACTCCGCTTGCTTTCTAAGCATCTGATTAACTTGTCATATCAAACTTGTACAGTTTTAAGAAATGTTTGGCTTATTTATACTATGAAGGACCGAATGTGTCAGAGTATTATCAGCTTACATCTTTCATAAGTATTTCCTTTTCTTATAGTCTAGAATATCAGAATAGAAACTCATTTTTAAATCTGCTTAGAGAAAAATATCAATATTTACTCAGTTACGGAATGTCTATTTCTATTCTCAGGATACTGGTGCTATTTTTAGAATGTTGATTCTAATTTTAGATCATCTGACCGGTCATGGCCTCTCAAGACAAAATACTTTACTTCAACATCAGAGCTCGAGCAGAGCCTACGAGAATGATCTATGCCTTGGCAGGTGAACCTCTGACTGATGAGAGAGTAGCCGATATGGAGGAGTGGGCCAAGATAAAGAAAGGTATTCTCATTACACATGACCTTCTCATAAACTTAGTATAGATTTGTAGATTTATCATAGACTTATCATTGACTTAAGTAGACTTATCATAGACTGTAGATTTATTATAGACTTATCATAGAACAATGGATCTACCATAGACTTGTCTCAGTACTTAGAACATAAAGACCATCATGGAACTATAGAAATTGACTATATAAGTATTTATACTCCCAACATAAAAACATTGTTTGACAAATGTTATTTCTTTTTTGAAAAATGTAGGAGAGCAAAAATTTATAGAAAAAATGTAATGATATAATATTATTTAATTAATATTTAGATCTTGACATAACATTAAAAGTTTTTATAAATATTATTTCTTTACATAGTTTTTATATTAATATGACCTCATTCCTTTAACCACCAATTCTCTAAAAATTCACAGGCTCACTTGAAATCCTAAATGCTTGTCAATATTAAAGTAAAATAATGCAATCCGGACTGTTTATGCATTCCATCAGATTTCAATTCATCCCAGTTCCATAAAAGTTTCCTCACCCTTAGTGTATCTACCAGCTGCTGCCACTGCCAGCCTCTGGTAATGAAGATAGCTATCGCAGCAATGAGTCACATCCTACAACGTCATACAAACATATTTTTTGCGACATATTTAGTATTTTTTGCAGTAGAATGCAATGAAAAATGTTTCCTATTAGGTTAATGTAAATAATCAACTGGGCTTAATACATGTTGATGTAACACATTGTATTACGTAAATGGGCTGACCATGCCACATAAGAGTTGGTTCACCTGCAGTTCAATCACCTGTATGTGATATAGTTTTTACTCCCAAATATTCAGCAGGCAAAAAATTTAGCATTGATGAAATCTAGAGTAGTTTTTATTGAACATGCCAACATTTTGTTATATATATATACATTTATATATATATATATATATATATATATATATATATATATATATATATATATATATATATATATATAAGACTTGGTTTAAAATTTTACATAGCAGTATGTTATAGAATGATGAACTTAAGCCTTGGCATTCGCTTGTTTTATGGCAGCTATATCCTATGTGGAAAGCATTCTATTTCTTATCTAGACAGCTTTCTATACTTAATGTAGATTTTCATGCTGTAGAACTTATAACTATAAAACTTTTGCTTGAATCTAGTCCAGTCTATAAATTCAAAATAAGTTCTTACAATTAGTTTTATATTTTGTTTTAAAATTTAAATCACAAATATTTGCTCACATAAAAAATACTTGCTCCCATCAAAATCGAAATTATATTTTATGCAACAAATGTAACATATTATACATGATTTTATGTGATGTTTTTAGATCAGCCATTATGCCAACTTCCCGTATTTACATGCAAGGAAGGAACCCTGGTTATGTCAAACACTATTGCAAGATATGCGGCTAAGAAGTTTGGTAGGAAATGAATACATGAATTTTAAAATGAAAACTGTTTTGGAAAATTTTGCAAAAAAATCTTTAGATAAACATTTTACATTATTTATAGTTGTGTTGGAATTAACCCCTTTTCTACAGGAGGGGATATAGCTACAAAAAAAACTCACATCATGCATGGGTTAATAGCATCCACCCATGTTAGAACCTCTGATGGAGAGAGTTTTTAAGTGGGCTAAGCATTTGCTTTCTATTGTGGTAAAAGAGTAATTATGACTAAACCTCTTTCTAACATTACCAATAGCTTTTGCTGGGATTCAAATTACTGACCTGTGTTTACTAAGCCACTAGAGTTTAGAGACTCTAGAGTCTAGACCATGGCTGCTCCCATTATAACTATAGATAACACTGCAAAAATATGACTTGCATTTTAATTTATACATAACCTTAACTAATAATTTTTGACTTTAGGGCTGATGGGAAAAACCCTGTGGGAAGAAACTCTTAATGACTTGATAGTGGAATGCTGTGCTGAAACATTTGGCGTTATTGGAAAGAAGATCTTCCCCTGGAAAGTGTTCAAAGTTGCGCCAGCACCAGAGAATCCTGAGAAGGTTCTGGAAGATATCTACCAGGAGCTAGTTAAAACTTTAGCATATGTCCAGAGTGTAGCTGAGGCCCAGGGCACTAAACATCTAGTATGTAATGAGGTGAGGGTCGAGTCTCTCCGAGTATATTGGAGTTGTTTTATCTTCTTAGTTTATAGTCGGTGTTTGAACTTTAAACCATAACAGACATGTTTTATTTTGTCAGAAACAAATATAACTGTCTATTACATAAGTTAGAAACTATTTAAACTACAACTATGCATTATCAACCAGAACTGTTACACTACCACTAAGCACCTAGCACTTTTTATCAACAATGAAATTAATATATATGTTTATGCTAACAATGAAGTTATTAAATAGACATTAATAATTGACTAAAAATCAATGCTAGGTCATAACTACTGACAGTTTATTAAAATATAATTATTTTAGAGCTGTTGAAGTATATTATGATTGCACTTTAGTTTTTATATACTTATAAAATGTGTGTTTTCTTGAGTATTTAAAATTACTCATAGCTCACACTCTAATGCGTTGCTATGCTACAATTAGTAATTTGTTTACCTGCATGTGGAAATACCTGCAGGTTACATTGGCTGATGTGTGGCTACTCTTTTCTCTACAACACGCAGAAGTTGCCTTTCCTCAGATAGTTTCTCTAAACCCTTGGGTTGAAGAATTCATGTCTTGTATCACATCTGATGAGAGAATTAAAGACTATTTGTCAAAAAGACCAAAGACCGTAGTTTAAAGACATCATGTTTTCAGGGAAAGGAATATATATGACTAATTTTGCTAAACTGAAAACCTATTTGAAAAACAGCATTTCAAGTCACTTGAGCACTGTGGCTAATATTTTGAATAAACTATATACAGTTTTCTTAAGGTTATTGTCAAAAATCAATTATTTATGCATATGTTTTATTTATTATGTAATTTATATAATTATAAGCTTTCTTACTAAAAGGTGTTCCAATTATTAGAATAAATGTTGCAGCTGTAAAATCTATGCGAAGATAAGCTGACTGGTAGAGCTCATAACTCAAAAAGCTGAGCCATGAGATGCCTTATATTATTTATATCATATACTCCATGTACATGTATAAATCGTCAGTTAGTGTTCGCACGCTTTTCGCCATTGTTATAGGAGGTTTGAAGTTTGCCGAGTACGCAGTGAAAACATGCTCAACATAAAATGGAACAATAACTCGCAATGTGTTGTGAATACATTAAATTAAACTATGAGGGGTTAAATAATGCTTTTACATAATGTTTCTGTAGTAACCTATTGCAGGACATATATATTTGTTCAATTCTAAGGGCTCTTTCGGATTCCCTACTCGTAGAGGTAACTGTAGGCCCTACCCAATGACCATTTGGTAACCATAACGCATAGGGCGAAATTATTCAAGCAATTACAGTAATTTACCTTTGACATTATTGAAAAGAAAAATGGATGATAAAACTGAAGTGCTAACATTTAAAACCAGTAAAAATCAATGTCATTGATATTTCTATAAAAGTTCAGCATAATGATAATAGATGCACAAAATTGTTACATAATATTTTAATTCTTGCATTATTAAAAATCTTACTACCCTATCTGTTTGAATATTTATTATATATTAGGCTTTTATGTGGCTCTATAACATATTTTGTCACAGCTAGCATATAAGCGCTAGTGGCATCTTTTGAAAATCTGTATTATGGTAGCAATATCATGTGTAGAATACAATTTAAAATGTAAATACCTTCATAAAAACTCTTGATTAAGCTTCCCAAGCTAGCATTTTGACGCCTAAATTACAAACCTCTATTTATTGGTTACTCAAGCAAAACTAAATTCAAATAGTATTACACGAGGACTGACTGGTACAGAGGAATATGTGACTACAACAATTTTGTAGACACACATAAACACAGACACCACATATTATTTTTTTGTACAGAATAGTTCAAATTAGACATTTGCTTGCATTTCTTCAATAACAAACCATTTTATTTTATTCTTTTGCTTAAAAAACTCTGTGCTCATTAGAATTTAGCGATGACTGACAAAATTTTATATTTCAACCTGAGAGCTCGGGCTGAGCCCACGAGGATCATTTATGCTCTTGCTGGAAAACCTTTAGTAGATGAGAGAACAACTCTGGAAAAGTGGGGAACACTCAAAGCAGGTATGCTAGTATCCACTCGTATTTCTTGTTAAACTACTAATTAGTCTTTGATATATTACTGATATAGCTGTTGTAAACCAACTATTTGATTACTTTACCTTTTACACAAAGACGCAGTTTAGATTTAGATCCACTGAAATGTAACTAAGTCCTACTTTTTAGGGTGTAATAAGATGCCATATAGCTGCAATGACTTGAATAGATAACTGCCACCCTAGCAAAACATTTGTAGGTATATAGATACGGAGAATAATTTTTAGCAAACTATATAATTTTTAGATCAACCATTGGGACAACTCCCTGTGTTTACGTGCTCTGAAGGAACTCTGGTTATGTCTAACACCATTGCAAGATATGCAGCTAAGAAGTTTGGTAAGCTATAATGAATTATTCAATGATCTAAGAGGCAGCACTACATAAATTTACAAATAATTATCAATCTTTCAGTTGTGGGCAATAGATGCTATTTTACTTAACCTGGCTTCAAATTTATTTTAGAGTCACAAAAACTTTAATTATTCAACATATATGTTCCCCAGGAAAGTCATTGCAACTACGATAACTTTGTTTTTAGAGTCAATAATAGCAAAATTCAAAAGCATTTTTCGACTAATTTTAAATGCTTTGAATGCTTAAAGCTTTTTCAACATTTACCTGCCAGGCCCTAATTTTCTCAGAATTGAAATAAAATTTAAATTAGCATCATTTTTAAACTAAGTTTACTTTGTGTCTGGCTATTTTAAAAATTTGCTGTGGTCAAAAGTTGTAATGAATAAATTAGATAGGCCTCTCTGGGGTGATAATACTATATATCACCCTTTTGAGATGATAGGTATCACCTTAATAGGCCTCTTTGAGGTGGTGAGTATCACCTTGATAGGCCTCTCTGAAATAATAATACAGTACCTTGAGTGGCCTCTCTGTGCTAATAGATATCACCTTAGTAGGCCTCTCTGTGCTATTAATAGGCATCACCTTAGTAGGCCTCTCTGTGCTATTAATAGGCATCACCTTGGTAAACATCTCTGCGCTATTATAATAGGTATGATGGGAGACAATTTGTGGGAAGAGGCACTGAATGATATGATAGTGGAAGCGTGCCAGGAGTCGTTTGAAAAGCTCAGCAGTAAAGTCTTGAGATGGAAAGTGATGAACATAGACCCAGAACCAGAGAATCCTAATGTAGTAACAGAGGAGGCCTACCAGGAGCTCCTTAAAACATTAGATTTTATAAAGAAAGTAGCTGAAAAGAGAGCAAAAGCATTCCTAATTTGCAATGAGGTAATGACTTGTAACTAATCTAATAATTCTATTTGTATAATTATCTCTCAACAGCTTTTTGTACAATCAATCCTTCTAAATAAGTTTGAAATTCAAAGTTCCAGTAGCCTATATCCATGCTTGACAGCTAAATATAAGTATTACATCCAAGGTTTCACAGTCACAGCTCAACAATGTATAGTCAAACTGTAAAGGAAGAACAACTTTTAATACTTTCTTTTTTTCCAGTTCAAACCTTTTCAAAAATTACGATTTCCCTTTTTTATTTTATAATGATGAGTCAGAGAGACATAATAGCACAGGGCTCAGTACTCTAGTGTAAACTAGTTATAGTGTTTTATTTACAGATATCTCTAGCTGATATAGTAGTTTTTGTGGCCCTCCAACATGCTGCTGTGGTTTACCCTGAAGTGATGTCAGAGAACAAATGGATAGAAGAATTTGTCACCAAAATGACTTCCGACGAGAGATTGAAAAAATACCTTGAGGAAAGAGAGGAGACTCCATTGTAAAGCAAATAAAAACTCACGTAGAACAAATGGACTGGTTAATTATACAACATTCAAATACTGGTGTATTCATGATAGTTTGAGAAATGATACTAATATACTGCAGGTTTCATCTTTGACTACCACTTCAATCGCCTGTTATATTATGTTAATATTTAGAGTGTTACAACTATAACTGCATGTTGTGAAGATAACAGTACCTTTTAGCTGTTACAAGGTGTATTAAAATGAGTTTATTATATTATTAGCATTTGCATAGTGAGAATCAAATTGCATTTAATAATAAAGTTTCATAATAACTTGAGCAAAATGACTTTTTCCATAATTATGGATTGGTAGTTTCTTTAAAAATAATAGAAATTATTAGCAGTGCATAACTGAAGTATTATTATATATATAAATCTATATTTTGTTTTAATTAAAAATAATATAGGCCAACTAAAGTTAATGGGTACAACCAGCTACAAAGTTCTATTTCAGAATCGGTATTCTGGGCTGAAAAAATTTATATAAAAAGCTCCAATGCATGTTCATAGTCTTTATATACTTATAGGGGCAAGGGCTCTTAAGCCAGACTAAAGGCTGTGCTCTCATCATACTGGCACTGTACATGTTCGAGGCGCTTCTGCCTGCAGTAAAGTGCAATTATGGCCGATGCTCTTCTTGCCATTATTAATAGCCATGTTGAAATTCAAGCTAATGACTTTGAGCTACTAGTAGACCATTCTCATCACTAGACTCTATTCTAACAACTAGACATGGTTACTTCTAAAACTGCTGCCAAAAAACGTATAACTTTGTAAAACAAGCAAGCTTTCAGCATTATAAAAGGTTGAGTTATTATCATATTCAGTAACAGTTTTTGAAAATGCTATACCATTCGCTTCAATGTTCGTGCTGTTATACCCTCTTCAGATACAACAAAAGCGCGTAAATGGACAGCTGGTACACGAGTTGTCGTCTCAATTTAGAAGTACAATTTATGCAAAAAGTACTCAGGAGCAGGTAACATTACATCAATGGCTGGTTTCATTTACTTTTTCTAATGATGACCGTACAAACGGGTCTATAAGTCAAGCCTTTTTTCAATTCTCTACATCTTTTATTATGCTTGTGCAACCAAAGTTTTGCTTTTTATTTAGATAGGTTCTAAAATACATATTACTATATTTAATCATTATAATGCTTTTAAAAGCAATGGTGAGCAAAGTTGTACCGGTTTACTAGTAGTTATGATTATTTTTTTAGTAAATAATAATATTATTAAATTTAATATTATCATTTTCATAGTGATAGTCATACTGACTGATAGTCATTGACATTATCATTGTAAATCATTGTCATTGGGATTGTGATTTATGCTGATTACGATTATCAGTATCATAAGCTAGTCCTAACCCCTATGGCTATTTGAGTATTTGTATTTGGTTTTGTTTAAATTTAATAAAACAGTCACTAAGAATGTAAATCAAAATGACTATCACTATGAGAATTAAAATGGAGCTTACTCTAAAGCTATTGACTTTGAGTGATTGTTATTAAGTATTATGATTATCTGTTGCCGTTGGTATTATCTATTGATCAATGCCATAACAAATGATTCCTTGATGCTTGAAGCTTTTTGCAATTAATGAATATGATTATATTTTTATTTTCAAATCTTTACATCTTGTTTTCTTTTCATAAAAGTTAATGTTGTTAATAAAGTACGCTCTAGCAGAAATTGTTCATACTCTTTAGTCAAACTCACTAATTTCATGTTAAGTGTTCACAATTTGACTTGAGTGCTCATTCAATTATGGTAGTATCTAAAATCATCACCATGAAACATATACAAATGTTTTGAATAGTTGTTTAATTTTTATTTTATTCTATCTTCCTTTTGTAGTTTGAAAAATGACTTACTGTGTTAGAAGACTATCTGCATTGTTACTTAATTTCAAGGCAAGCCAGTCTATCCCAGCATTGAGGTTGGTAAAGGAATTTAGTCATTATAGAATTCTACTCATCAAATGTAAATACTGAATTCCTGTATGAAATATTTGATCAATAGTTTTATGAGGTTTACAGCATTGGCCATAATGTTCTAGAATTTTCCAGCCTGATCTAGAACTTCTAGCCCCACCCCTATCAATACTTACTCAACAAGTAATTATGGCTATAGATGTGGTATTGGCTGGTAATTTTAGGCTAACTTTGTTGAAAAACATTGAAAACAATTGCTCATTGAAAATCAAAATATCTGTGAAATTTTTCTTTGCTAGGTACTAAAAGTGTTATTTGGGTAACAGTGAAGACATAGAATATTAATTCTTACTATCGTGGTGATTTTAGGAAATATAGCTCAGTGTCAGAAGATAAACTGCTCTACTTTGCTTTTCGAGGCAGAGGGGAACCTATTCGTATTGTATATGCTCTAGCACAAGTACCTCTAAATGATGAGCGAGTTCCCATTTCACTTGATCATTGGATGAATATAAAAAGAGGTGACTGTGTGTATTATTACACCTGTAAGACAAGGTTATGACAGTACATATTTTAGCAACGTAGAATACCCTGGATTAATGTTGTAGACCAGCCACTTGGCCAGCTTCCAGTGCTAACATGCTCAGAGGGGACTTTGGTACAGTCAAAGTCTATTGCAAGATATGCTGCTAAAAAGTTTGGTGAGATTAGAACGTTTCTCATTTACTAAAGTCCTAAAACAAGTTTCTAATAGACCATCAATTTGTTGTATAAAATTAATAATGTATAAAATTGGTAATGTGTAAAATAGTAATGTATGAAATTACTAATGTATGACATTAGTAAATCTTTATTTAACTTTAAAAATTAATTTTTTTGCAAATAATTTTGAAAGCTTCCAAATTTTACTTAAGGCTTTATATTTTTTTTTGTATTTACACTTGTTCAGTGTTTATAAGTTGTAAATAATTCTTTTGAATCTCTAAACTGATTTAACATCTTATGTAGGGTTGGCTGGTAAGAGCATTTGGGAAGAGGCTTTGAATGACATGATAATAGAAACGTGCGACTGTAGTTTTGGAGAAATTGGTGCAAAAATTGTTCCTTGGAAATATCTTAAATCAGAGCCGAAGCCAGCAAATCACGAGCAGGTGTTGGCAGATGTTAAAGAGAAAATCATACAGACAATTGAGTTTATTCAGAAAGGAGCTGAAAAAAGAGGAAAACGCTTTATTATTAGTGATGAAGTTAGTGTATAAAATTTTCATATAATCCCTAAATTACAACTATTGATTTCAACCACTGTGAAAAGATATATTACCAGACTAATAATTTGAAACATGTGATTTAACTAAGGGCAATAGTTTCAGCTAAAGTTAAACTAGGCTATTTTTAGTTTTTAGTTATAGATAAAGTCAGCAGTGCCTGACGTCATCTTGTGCCCTGTAGTACTTAGTTCAGCTACCAATTGTTCTCAATATATCAACATCCACGGTAGCTTGTTGAATGTGTTATACTTTGTTGTATACTTTACTTCTTGTAGATCTCTTTGGGGGATGTCATGTTTTATTCTTCATTAGAGGTAGCTGCAGCTGTTTATCCTGATTTAATGAAATACAATTCATGGGTAGAAGACTTCGTATTAAACTTTATTTCTGACGATAGAATCAGTAAATATCTTGCTAGCAGACCACAATCTCAACTGCCTATATAATATTTTATTTTGATAAAAAATATTTTATGACATTTTTTCTAATAAATGATATTACAATACACTTTAATACTTTGTTTTAATGATAGTAGTGATAATATTTTCAATATAGTTTATGGCTGTTGGCAATTGAACACTATGGCATTGGTTTTTATGCACAGTGCCTTTTGATTTTATAAAGATATAAATAATGTATTCAATGAGTGAATGAAGCCAACGCTTCATTGCATACCTGTTCACCATAAACAAAATATAGGCTATGCATTTGGCAGCGTACTGCAAAAATACTTTGAAAAATTCTTCAAGCTTGAAAGCAATTGCCATCAGTTAAATAAGTTCTTGTCATCAGGTAATTACTACAAGCTTCACAATTGAACTTGTTCAATCGTAGACTTTTGCGAGTCATTATTTTTCATTAAGCTAACCAGATGATGTTATGTTCTTTAATAAGTTTCAGATATAATTGGCATTGTCGACTGTTATATGAAACATTATGAGTTTTCTGGCTAGTCTACTATTTTTTTATTTTTTGATGATGGTGGGAAAACTAGTTTTACATGTTCCATACTGATCTAAAACCGGGTTTTATTTATGCTTGTTAGCAGTGCCATCACTCGATACAAATGAGCAATTTTGACTGTTTGATAAGACAACTCTATAAAAAATATTATTTAGTGAGATAGAAAACCAAAGGTATCATTCATGGGTTCCCAGCTTTTCCGCAAATTTAGCTTCAGTACCCTAATGTTAATAAATGTCACTAGAAATTCATCATAGTTTGATCAATATTCAAGTTAAAAGGGTTTTGTTTTGCCCAGGCTATTACACTTAAATCCTGTAAGACATCCTTGTCTGTGCCCACAATTCTTCAATCTGAAACTGCGTCAATGAAATGATAATAAATTATGTCAAATTTATAGTTTTACTAATTATAGTTTTAAATTTGATTTTTTTCGAAGAATCTTATTGAAATTAACCTTGTGATTAATTAAGATTTTGAAGCAAAATAAGAGTGCAAAGACATTAAAATTGACTCACTGTGAGTGTGAGTTGTTGTTGTGACACTCACACACTGACAGTAAGTCAAAGTGTAACTGAAAGTCAAAGCTTCAGTCAAAATTTTCTTTAAGCATAATGATAATGATAATTATATTTTTTACTATAAGGTTAAAGTTGAAAATGGATAGTATTAATAATAATTTTATTTTCAATCATAATGACAATCACTCATAATCATAATCTCAATGATGTTGATTATTATTATAATATAATATTATAATATTCATATTGATATTCAGTAATAGTAATACCAAATAGTATTAGTATTACTATTACATTTACTCTTACTCACTAACTTACTGTATTAGTATTACTATTAGTATTAGTATTACTATTAGTAGTCATAAGGTACAATTTATCATAATGATTAATGATATTGATAATCATAATGATGATATCGTCATAATATCAGACTCAATGTGATGATCATAATCATGATGATGATGAGGAAAATAACCGTTGGCGTTCTCATAATCATAATGATTATTGTTATTGGTATAGTTATACTAATTATAAATATAACAATAATGATCATTTTCATTGTGATTATTTATTGACTTAAAATTTAAGTTTATAGTCATAGCTGTAACTTAAGGTAGGCTTACTCTCAATCTTAGAGTTAGACCTTATTTTTAATTCAAGTTTATTATAACAAAAATATAAGATAAGTTTAATTTATTTTCATTTATTTTAACAATAGCTATAGTCTATAAGTATAAGAATAACTTAGTTTTAGACCATGAATTAAAGTTAGACTTCGTGTCGAGGTCAGCTCGCACAGACTTATTATTATTAAAGTTCTAGCTTCTTATTTTTGTGTTTTTATTTTTAAATGCTCAAATTATACAAATATTTGATCTTACAAAATGTTTTAAAATGTTGTGCATTTTCCAATGGAGTATTGTAAAGGCTGTTTCCTAGCCACAATTAAATCAACACAATGTCTTATCTTGCAGGTTAAGCACCTGTGCATTATGAATGTGGATTTGATCCTTTGGAGTAAAAGAGCTCGTCTGGAACATGCCAAAGTGCTGGAAGAACTGAAGGTCAAGAGGGCAGATTTATTGCAATCAGAGTTTTTTGACAATCGGTATAGGAACTACTTTCAATATATATTAGTAATGCAAGCTTGTGTACTTTAAAATGTTCCTTAATAAACAACTATTAGTCATCAACAGTAATGTTGATAGCGCCTTTGACTTCATCGTCTATAAAATAACTTTTTTTTCAATTTTGTTCCATAAAGGATAATTAATAATTCTCAAAGTTTGTTGAGTTGAAACTGATATTCAAATGTTGTAGTGATTATATTTTTATTGATTGCTAAATACTCTTTCCTTTGTAATGCCACTACAGTTTGCTTTTTATCATTACAGTTTAAGACTTTCAAGGAAGATCGGTAGAATGCAGCTAATACCAATTCAGCTGATAGACCCTCTTTCGTCTGCAGATTGTTACACTCGGACTACTCAGACCGGAAATATAGTATTTCAATTAGGAGTTCCCCGTGATAGACAAGCTACACCCTTGAGGTCTTTCTTCACTCTTAGCATTCAATTTGCTGATATAATTTTTACTCATTACATTAAATGCTTTAAAGCTGGTAGTGTTTGAATAGTACAATTAAAATGTTGACCAATTTGGGGAAATCATGAGCTTTTAACTTATATTTAGTTTTAAACAAGTTTTGGATAATTTTTTCTGTTCGACTTTACACAGTATATCGCTAACTTTTGCCCACACTTGTGCACAAATGCTAAATCAATGACCAATGGTTTACTTATGCCTTTTATAGCATGTTTTGGTAACAGTAATATTTATATTGTGTGTTTTTCTCAACACTCATAATTTAGTATTATATTTTATATTATATTGTGTAAGGCATTATGAAGTTAATAACTACTCCAGATGGTTCTGTATTCTACTGTATTTTACATGTAATCTACAGGATATTACCTAAAGTTGAGCAACTACCGGCTATGTTTTCGTGGGTTGCAATCAACAAAAACCACTCAGTTGATGACGAGACAGAACTGAGAAACATACCCTATGTTGATGGCGACGATCACGATGATACGTTCATTGAAGAGTTCGTCAAAAATTATGATGGTCTGTGGTAAATAAATCTTACTATGCTACCCATAATTCATTGTTGTTGTGGTTTTCCACTGACAACTTTGAGAGTATATTACTCTACATAGATCCAATATGTTTTTATATCTTTTACATTGTTTAAAATACTCTCTAACACTAGGCATATGTGCCAATGTACAGTTTGACTACAGTATTTGTATTGTTCCGGGTATTATTTGCGTCTAGTACTATTTCTGGCGATGGAAGTTTCAGTATTATGTCCTACCAAAATCCTTAGAAACTTATTTGTGCTTAAAGTAGGAGAAAGCAATTACCATTTACCAAGAAGATATTTGTTATAATAGCGTACATTGGAAATAGAGAACATTGGGAAACATGATTTCATTCATTTTGAAAATAAACCCATTTTAACATAATAGATATTGTATTGTTTGTTACTATTATGTACTAAAAATGCTACTTCTAGGATATGTTGCGGTTTTAATGTATAGAACAGTATGAGGAATATATATCATGTCTGTTTACAATGCATGTATACATATATATTTATATAACGTGTTGAATTTTGGTTAAAATCCATCAATAATTATTTTACTAATAGTTTTGTGTAATATGGTATCATATATAAAATATTGTACAATATGGGTTACTGGTATATTTTGTATAGGAATTGATGTTTTAATTTGCTTCGTGTTTAAATTTATGTCAATGTATTGCAGGCAAAGTTCATGATGGTGCTAATGTGATTGAGGATACGATGCTTGTGAAAATTGTGGACAACCTAATAAAGCAGTAAGTTAGTCACTGCCTTTGTTTTATATACTCTGTTGTCTTTGAGGTAAATACATTTCATCACATATCTAAGATAGTGCCTTAACTTTTGGTCTTTTTATAGGTTTATCCTTCAATAAATATCAGAGAGCACCGGTTTTAATGAAATAAATGATTAAATAATTTTATGCAAGTTTGTGTGTAATATTGTTGATACTAGTTTGATGCTTGTTAGTAAGATTCTTGTTTTGTCAACTAAGTATTTACAGTTGCCTTTCTTCACCTGCCCCCATAATATTTCATACAGGTACCACGAAGAACGCGGGCTAAACTTCAGCAAAGTGGAGGCATCCTCTGTCTCATCCCTACCGCCCCCTACCATCATCATTGAGGCAGTTCTCACTCTGCTCGAGAAAGAGGTCAATGTGGCAAGTATGTTATTGCTCATAACCTAGGCTTAGAAGTCAATGTCGCAAGTATGTTATTGCTCTTAAACTAGGCTTAGAAGTCGCTGGGACTATAATGCCATCCCCAATACACCAAACTGAAAGATAAATTGAACAAACATGTTATTGGTAACGTGGTAGATTGAGAGGTCGCTTTGATGAAAATATGTAAAATTTACTAAATTGAGTTAAGATCTCATTGTGACCTTGACCGGCATGCTAAATGTATATTCGTTCTTGCTCTGCAGACGTGAATGAGTTGACCAAGAAGTATGCCCATTGTAAAGGAGATTCGACGACTCCATTACTACCCAACTTAGACAGCGCCACCGCCATTTCCGCTACCAGGGAACAGGTACTTCCTTACTATACCTTTTATCTGTGTGTAGACTAACACCAGTTGGCGTGCTGCTCCTTGTGCTGCCATATGCTACGCGACACCATGTGGCAATTTTTATCCTATTTTATTGGCTAGTTTTAATGTTGCATATAGTACTCGTTTATTACTAAACAGGCTTGAATCTAAGAGCTGTTACTACTTCATAAACTAGCTTATTATCGTGCATTGGTTTACGTAATTATTTGGAGTTGTGGGCTCAAAGTTAAGTCTTTCTTTTAGGTAGACAACTTCATTTTGGTGCTTATTCCATTTGTTTAATTTTAACTGGTCACATTTGTAACTTCTACTATGTATAGAAATTAAGTATTTTGATAGACTTTTATGAAATGGTAATTTAGTCCGAAGATAATATCACTAACAGTACATTACTACTGGTACAGTATTTAGTATTAATACAAAATACATTAGTACAAGGGTAGGCAATTTCTAAACATGTATATGTAATCTATCCAGTGGGGTTACTAGATGAGTTAAAGAGTATTACATCATCATTCAATATCACAACATCGTACACTGAGCTCTACTTGTAGTTGTCATTTTATTTGCAATGATCTCTACGGTTATACAAAGTGTTGGTATCATCTGACAGGCACTGCACACGCACAGGTCTCTGTTCTGCAGAAGATGCTACAAGTACGACTGTACTCTGCACCCCTTCGAGGTGCCACCGGCCACTTTCAAACACAAGAAACCAGACATCAGTGAGCCTACTGAGCCGTGTGGACCTCATTGTTGTCTCTCCTCTCCCGTCAGGAGATCTCTGAGGGACAAATCCGCCATTGGTGAGACAACTCTCTTCTATTTGGTTATTCACCAGTCATAGTTGCTGATTGGCTGATTAGATTGTTTGCCGAATTCCTAAAGCACTTTGTTCTAGTTTTCAAAATTTGTGTTGAGAATTGACTGAACTTTAGTGCTAAAACAATATATTATCTGCTATGTCTTATCTGCTAGATATATAAATCAGGTATTCCGTGCTATTCTATAGAATATAGATATTATACTTTGGTTTTTCATAAGTCTATTTTAGTATACACTAGTTGCTTTGCTAGTTGCTTTTGTTATGTGTTCGTTATGTTTTCACTTTCAGCATTTACAGTTAAAGTTATGGTGTATTATACTTGTATAGCCTGCAGGGTCATGGTATAAATAAGTTAATAAACAGTTGACTCTTTGAATAACAATTATCACTGTCAAAGTTTACAAACACTATTGGTCTTGCATCACCTTACATTTTGTATTCAGAGTTATCTCCTTGTGATGTTTGCTCAGTTCATTTGACATGGCATTTTCAGGATGAAGCATGGAGAGAGACTGTTGTCTGTTATGATTAGTTGGCATACTCATGTCTTGATATCAATATATAGTATATGATGGTCATAGTTGTTTACGCAACAAATTCTCGTATGAAGAACAGGGCTGTTTCACTGTGATGAAATGTTGCAGTTGGCACCCCGAAGGCCGAGCCCTCCGAACCCACCTGGACCAACTCTGAGCAGACGATGCTCAGGATATTCCGTCCCATGTGGCCCTCCAATTTCTGTCAACTTGCCAAAGTCTTGTCCTCAAAGACCTGCGCACAGGTAAGCAGGTTGCCAGGCATTCAGTTTAGGTGCTTCTGCAGGTTGTAATACACTCCTGAGTTGAATCACCTTTAGCTCATGAACTCTAATATATACAGCCTAAGAATAGGGATTCGTCTCTTTATACTACATGTTCTACAATATGAATATCCTGTTCTCTGCATTATTTTATATCTGCTTCTCCACCTTCACTTTCTATCTCTGGGGACTGCAGCTGCTGTTATTACTAATAATAATATGTTTGTTTACTATAATATCAAGTATTCTATATATCTTTAAATAATCTCCCTTGTCTATTGCCAACTTGACTTGTGCAAATCTTGTGTAATTGAGAACACCATTTGATGTTCATACAACATGTGTAGCTGGTAACCTTCATATATGCAACAATTTGACCTTCACCTTACTGTATACATCACAAGCAGCACTATGACCTTCACCTTACTGTATACATCACAAGCAGCACTTAGACCTTCACCTTACTGTATACATCACAAGCAGCACTTTGACCTTCACCTTACTGTATACATCGCATGCAACACTATGACCTTCACCTCAGGTGCAGCAGTTCGCCGACAAGGAGACCGTTCTCTCTCCTGGTCTCTTCCAGGCGCATTCTTCCCCGCCTCGCGCCAACATGACCAAGAAGCGGCAGCAGCAGCGGCGTCTGTGGACGATGCACCAGAAGAGGCAGGACATGGGACTGAAGACGGGGGAGGGGTTAAACAATTTGTACAACTACAGGCCGTGTGACCACTCGGGTCAGCCCTGCGATGAGTTGTGCCCTTGTATGATCAACTCTACCTTCTGCGAGAAGTTCTGTCTGTGCAGGTGAGGGCACTAAGGCTATCTGGTCGGTGGTAGGGACGCGGTAAACGTGCCTCTTTAATCTTGTTGAAATGTCGTAGGCATTATGTTCACAAACTAAAGGCACAAGCTGAACTAGTTTTGTGATAATTTGATGTGTCAAATTCTATCTTTAGCATTTCACTTACAGCAGCTGAGGTAATCACAATCAGTGTCCTCGTGAAACAATGCACTTCAAAACCAGCTACATGCTCATACATAAAGAGCTAGACACTCACCTATTACTTCATTTTTAATTTATTTTAATATATTTAACTATAATTTTAAAAAGTTTTTGTCGTGTAAAGACTCTGCTGTTTTTATCTGGAGGGCTAAACACAGCGGGCTACTTTGTGTGTTTTAAATACTTATAATAAACTTTTTCTGGATTTGTACAAATTTTAAAGTATAAAATATTAACTTTTTTTTGTTATGCGTTTAGCTCAGGTTGTAAGAACCGGTACCCGGGGTGCAGGTGCAAAGCCCACTGTTCCACTAAGCAGTGCCCCTGTTTCATGGCGGTTAGAGAGTGCGATCCTGATCTCTGTACAGCATGTGGGGCAGACAACTTTGAACCTGGTCGGCCTGATTCGGCTACGTGTAAAGTGAGCATCATTGCCTTGTGTTGCTGACCTACCTGGAAAGGAAGTTTAGTCACTTGCATATTGTTGGCTGTAATGGTGGCTTTCTTTCTATTTTTGGAAAGTTATCTCTTCCTTAATTGAAATGACATGATGCTAATTATGTAATGGACTCCTATTGCCTAAAAGTTCAGGATTTTGTGTTGTGTTGAAAAATTATGTGAAGATCTTGACATGTGCCCTATGATTGTAATGATGAAACGTCACTTGAGCTTTAACCTTTGTGACAGAATGTGATCTATAATAACATGTACCTTGCTAGAGTGTCATTCTTGAAGTTCGCGTTTATGTAATGGCAGAATGTGGCAATACAGAGAAGTCAACACAAGCACCTGTTCCAGGCACCTAGTGAGGTTGCCGGCTGGGGAATCTACTTGAAGGAAGGAGCTGAAAAACATGAATTTATATCAGAGTACTGCGGTGAACTGATCTCCCAGGTAGTGATATGTACATGTATGCACACACAGACAGACACACACACACAAACACACAAACACAAAATATATTTTGCAGGTTGCTTCTAGTAGATATTTGTAACATGAAAAGTTGTAAAATAAAGCAGTCAGGCTTCTAGCAAAACTTTATAAACTCAAGCTAAACAAGAATCTTCATCTCCACGTTACACTTTAGTGTAAATATATTATACGAGATAGCAAATAAAATCAAACGGTGCTACTGGTGCACTCTGTCTTTGTACATTCGCAGTGTTGATTTGTATCTTGTATTAGATTTGTGATTTACCCCCTATTCACACTTACCGTATCGTACGCCGTAACAGCAAATATCAGCCATTTTTACAAATGTCTGAGCTTCCTGTACGGCGTTGCGGTATGGTAGGATCAAACACTGCTTGATTCAAATAAGTCACGGCGGACTCCTATTGGACAGAAAAAATTTTGCGCTAACTCATTGGATACAATTGTCCAATGAAGTGTCATAGATCGTACCTAATAGCGGACTTTAAAAACTTCAGCTCGGACACCTCAAAAATGGCTAATATTTTACGTTACGACGTACGTTACGGTAAGTGTGAATGAGGGGTTATGGTTGGACATGTCCAGTTAGAAAGCTGCAAGTAAATGTTAGACACCTGCTTAACCTTCAAACCCATACATGCCTTGAAAACTCCTATACTCTGCTCTGTGTAGAATGAGGCAGACCGCCGAGGCAAGCTCTATGATAGGTACATGTGTAGTTTCCTGTTTAATCTCAACAATGATTACGTCGTCGACGCTACCCGGAAGGGCAACAAGATTCGATTTGCTAACCACTCAGTCAACCCGAACTGCTATGCCAAGGTATGTGTACTGGTCACTGCAGAGCCGCTCTGTGAATATTGGTACATGTGTACTCTTTAGCCCTAAATAGATGCCATCATCCAGGCTGGATTGTAGTACCCCATCCATAGATCCGCTCATTTATGGAGCACAGCTATCTAAGATATATATTTAATTTTTATTGCACGTAGGTAATAATGCTACTTTCGAATATATATTTGAGTTTTGTGTGCAGGTAATAAATGTACTGTCTAATAATATATATTTGAATTCTGCATACAAGTAATAATGCAAATGCTTAATATATATTTTTTTACAGGTAATGATGGTGAATGGTGATCACAGAATTGGTATTTACGCCAAGAGAAACATCCAGAGTGGAGAGGAGCTGTTCTTTGACTACAGATATGGACCCACGGAGCAGCTCAAGTTTGTTGGTAAAGAAAGATATGACGCTGGTTCCTTTAAGGTTTAACTTCTATAAGAAGTTCTGATAACGATTTTAATATTGAGTTCTTGTCAGATTTTAAATATTTATGGTGTTGTTTATAACGTTTCCTTGTAGTTATGTAACTGTAAATATATTCATATGTATAAAGAATAGGTGGTAGCACGCATAGTCTTATTGTAAGTGTAAAAACTTACAAATATATATACAGCAAAATAGCAAGCAAGTACCAAAATGTTTTTTTAAATTTTATAGCCTTGATTTAAGCTAGTTTCAAGTTTTAATAAACTTGAGTGTGTTTGGTTGCTGCCACTGAACGTAGAGTAACAGTAGGAATAATTGGCCATCACACCAGTCATCTGTGAAGGCTCAATCCAGCTTGCACAATCTAGTAATCTGTCATAATTTGCTAAAGAAAGTTCTTTTCCAAATAAACACACAAAATTCACTGTTTATTATGTGTTGAACATTTCATAAACTGTATACAGCTTGATGAAATCCATTGATAGACTTTTTGATTTACCAACCTTAAACCCTAAAAATTTGTGTACATGCTTTGTGATGGGGCATTAGTTCTTTTACATCTACTCCAGTATGTGGTGTATACTCAAAGTACTTCAGTTTACTTTTAACCTTGTAGGCAGCCGTTCTCAATATCAGCATATATTTGAAATAGTTGTTTGCTAAGTCTCAGGTTTTATTAAAACTTCATCAACTGATCATTTGATTCAAACATTAGCAAATAATAAAGTTATTGAACCATGACTACTGTACCATTAGCCTTTTTAATATATTGTGCTCCTAAAAACTCCACATGTATGAATTGTTAGTAATTTTCAATTTGCACATTTTCCTTGTTGTCATAGTGTTGCTTTCCGAATTTATTGAATACAACATAATATAATTTGTAAGATGCACTGATATGGGAAGTCCAGAAAGCAAACAGCTTATTTAACATAAGCTATTTTGGGTTATATTTTTCACTGAGCTATTCAAGACACAGAGAGTTTAAGCCTCTACATATTCTGTATATTTCCAACAATTGTAAATAATATGCAAATCTGCAGAAGTTGCACCAACAGTGATTCACAGTAGTCAGGGGAACGTGATACTTTAAATGTATGTGTTGCAAATTAACCACGTGCCATGGAATTCACCTACAAGCTGAATTTTGTAGAGGAAATCAGAAATTAAATGTTGGACCAAATAGTAAGAACAGAGTCAAAAAAAGTGCTCAGAAAATCAGTTTTGTCTTTATGAAAATATTATATATGTATTCATGTGTATTCAAAGTTAAAAGCATCTAACATTCACAAATGTAGAAACTGAAACATTACTGTGTAATAAAACTATATACATATGAAATAATACAACTTACAAGGTTATTTTGTGAGCTGCTTTGGTAAGATATTAATAGTGTATCTAGCCTTACAATAAGTTCATCTGTTCCTGCTTAACTTATCATCATTGATAGGTCAGTAAGTAAGCCAAAGAGGTCAATAATATATTGAAGTGCTCAATATTTTGTCCATCAATAAAAAGCATCTTCAGCCAGAATGCAAGTTCCTGTTTCCACAATTAGCTGTTCGCATATGTTAATTTTGTCGAATAAACGGTATAGGATGGAATTGCCAGTTTTTTTCCATGCCCAAACTGTAGCATGTATTGTAGCATAGTCAAACATTCTTGCAAACTCCTTTTTGTCATCAAATGCAAATATATAAACAAAACAGGTCAATAGAAAATTAACTGTTAGAAAAAACCAGGAACAATTTACAACGATTGAGCCAAAACGATGGAAACAGCTTGGTAATTTCTCGAAATTATCTTTTGGTTTATCCTTTCTTTTTTTCAAATCCTGTACACCAGGCTTGCTCATTGTTTCATTGATGATATCTTCATTCATGGCATATACTGTTAGTACAGCATTGTTACTCAACACAGCTAAATACCCATCTTGAGACCCAACTACATAAGCCTCCGCATCACTTACATTTGTTAGCAAAACTGATGTGTTTTGCTTCATGCGATCTTTATTCTGGGAGGATTTTTTCTGGCGGGTGCTTGTTGAGTCAGCTAATGCTGCCAAATCTACCATTCTTAAGGTGCTCTTAGAGTTATTCTCTCGGAACAAAATTCCTTCCTCTCCAATTCCCCTTGCACCAAAGGTTTTGTTATTGAATTTGAAATGGTATATGGCTTTTCTATACACCATTTCATGGTGTTGCTGTTCAACGGGTATCTCGTACAATATTCCCTGATGTATCAGCCAAATGCTGCCTCCATACACCGACAGCACTTTTGATTTGCATACCATTTCTTCGCTCTTGTTGCATTTTCTGTCGCTCTTATTACGTTTTCTGTCGTTCCGTGAAAAGCTGATTATATTACCATTCTGGTCAGTGTGTAATAACGCTAAAATGAAGTCTTTACCATAATATAATCTAAACAACATGAGAAGCCCGCCTAAAGGGTGCCTAACCATCCACACTAACTCATTTCTAAAAACACACAAATGCCATTCTCTTTGAAATTGTTCCTCTCGATAAACTTCCACGGCTCTCCTAGAGTCATTGTACACATACAGTTCTTCTTCCATGACTATCCCTTTAGTGTACACCGATTCCAAGTCACCAAAATGTGTCACCTCTCCCTCAATTGTGTCAACACAATACAGACCTTGTGGCTTAAGTGGGTTATCTATGGAGTTAGTAGCATAGAGTTTACCCTGCAAACCCCAGAATAAGTGGGTTAATTGAGGTAGTATAAACGAGAATTTACAAATTTCCTGAGGCTTTGCATTTATAACTGCTTTTCTCTGTTCTCTGGAAGCATTCTGTGACTCAACTTCTTCGGAGTTGTGTCTGGGAGGAAGCTGAGTTGAAGCTTCTTCTTTCTCATTTTTTGCCTTCTTTTTTATAAATTCAGACAGTTGGGTGACATATCTAAATGGTGGGAAAGTTCCACTCTCTGGTATAGAACACTCGAGTTTGCAGTAGGGACATGATATTTTGCCGTTTCCTTTTCTTGACATGTCAGCAATGCATTTACCACACAAGTAGTGCTGACACGGCAATAGTTGGAGTCCGTCTCCCTTTATCTCCATGCAAATACCACAAGACAGAAATTCATCTTCTAACTCCTGTTTAGTTTTATTATCCATCTTCAACTTATCAACTAGCTAAAAGGAAACACTAATTGGCTATAAGTTTCAGATTTACAACATCACAACCAATAGCAAATTTCAATTTTAAAGTTTTCTAAGTACATGCAGCTTTCATATTCAATAGCCGTGCAGAAATATTATAAATTTTACTCACCGATATCAATTTATCACTTCAGGCACGTTCAGGGAAAGAACTACTTACTTAATATATTGAAAAAAATGACTAAGACTATACTTTATACTGGTATTGTAACTAGACGGTTGTTGAATGCTACAGTAACTTATACACTCGTCAACCGGCAGCTTTCCCTGCTGTGCACAAAGTGAGAGTCTAGGATATAAATATTGCCATGAGGCATACTAGCTCAATGAATTATATTATAATGATCGAAATAGCAAGGGACTTCCCCATTTGTGAAGTTCTAGCAAGCCTTATAGGTTTCGGCAAGTCTAACAATAAGTAGGAGGGGTGCTAATACCACTCATTAATGTTTGTTATAAAAAAATTCGTGTAATATTGCTAGGCACAAACATTGAACTGGAAAATAACATAAATTTCCAGTTCAGTGAGCACAAACCCATTTTGATTGGCAACTCGTATGTAGTGTGTATTGCTAGCCTACCATGATCAAAGAATATAAGTCACTCTCATCAAAACCACAGCAATATTGTAGTTTTGTGCACTACTAGAGTGGGGTATTATTGCATACACGAATAATTGCTGTATGATCTACTACGAGATTTGAGAGAGAACCGAAGTGGTTAGCCGTTAGCGTTTATGAAGATCTATAATATTTTAAGTCTAATTAGATACAAGTAGAGTTATCAACAATTACAAGAGAATACACAATATTATCCTAGTCTACATGACATTTATCCTCCGACTGAGGCTGGGCACCGGAAGGCACTGTTTATATCTGAAGGGTCGGTCATAATTGGCCAGTGAGGTTTCCGGCAAAAAGTGGTGCGGTGCCGCATAAGATTGCGGCATCGCTAACGGAGTTATCGTTTCTTGGAACTATAATAATATAATAATTATGTCTTCTGTTGCAGGTATTTAATACATGGGAGGTTGGGGGTATACTTCCCCAACCACTACAATATTACTAGCAGTACTAGTCTATTACGCAGTGGCATATCCACAATATCGTGATCTTTGACATATTATGTATAGGCAATTTTAGGCATGAGTTTTATTTTTACAATTTATCAATAATAAACTACACTAGGTAGTGCTACATTATTACAATTTTATTTTTAGAAAAATGCAAAGTTTAATAAAGCACAAGTTTTTTTTTATAGAAAATAAATATCTCAGCATAAAACTAACTGCTCTAAAATATGACAAAAGTTAAGATTAACCGCTAGCCTGATGCTGCTTCTTGGTACCTGCAGACAGTGATGTACAGGTTGGACCAACCATAACTCACCTGTCTAAGCATGCCATTCTTACACAGAGCTCTTAGCATTTTATTAGCACCTCTACCAGAGTTATCAAAACAATATAAAAGGACTATTATGAGAAGAAATGCAAAGATAATTTTCGCCAACTCTGTGCATGACTCATCAATACATTGTTTCACCTTTAAACAGCTCCTGCGAATCTGTTGCCTAAATGTAGAATAGTCAGGACCTGGTTTAGGTTCAGCATTAATTCTAAGTTGAACAGGTGTGCTTTTCTCAGCTTTATTGCTTATCAGTTTATAGACATTTAAGGACCCACTATTTTCATAGACAGCCAGAAAATTGTCTGGTGATGCTGCAATTCTTCGTAAACAAAAAAAACCTGTTGTAGGACTGCTGGAGATTTTGAACTCTTCCATCACCGCTGCATTTGCTCTTTCCAAGGTGTGCTTTAGTTTTCCGGGATGATAAGCTTCAACCGTATATGCAGACTTGGAATTTACTCGCGCTAGGTCTAGCACCAGTAAACTATTTGAACGCATGGTATCAAATATAATGACCTCTTCCCCCCAACTGCAGCTTCTTATACCATCTGGAATTTTAAACTTTCGGATTGGCAGGTCGTAACACATGTAATTAGCTTCTTCGACAGGTACCTGCCATATGTGGTCATCCACATGCATCCAAATACTGTCCTTATAAGAGTGGACACAGCCAAATGGAGTAATTCCCAAAAATCTCTTAATGATTTCCATAAACCCATTAAATATGCAAGGAGTAGCATGTCCTGTACTATCAAAGTGTTGTGGAAATAGGCAATTGGAGTCTGTAATACCTACAAACAGTATACCTCTAAATGGGTTTTTAACCATAAGGCAGCACCCAGCCACCCCCTGCACACACCACTTTCTCACTAGAAGCTCTTCTCTATACACTTCAATGTACTTCTTAGTTTGGTTAAACGCGTACAGCTCATCACCAAGGTATATTCCCTTAGAATACCTGGACTGTTGGTGTGCAAATGATTGCACATTGCCACTTAGTATGTTGATACTATACATTCCCTTATTTAGGCTTCCTTCAGGACATGTGTTTGAATAGAGGGTCCCATGCTTTCCCCAACAAAACCAACTTTGTTCTTCCCTCCAATAGTCAAATTCACTCAAGAAAACAGCTTGAATTTTTTTAACTCTCTTTGGTTTGAAATCTCTTTGTTTAGCTTGTTGCTGATTTGATGTGTCGAGAAACTCTGCGAGCTCTGCCGCGTATCTGAATAGAGGGAATTTGCCTGTTTTGGGAAGGTGAAACTCTTTACGGCAAAATGGGCACACAACTCTGTGTTTCCTCACCATTTCTTTCATGCATTTACCACACATGGTATGTTGACATGGAAGTGACCGAAGCTCAGATCTGAATGGCACATCTTCCTCGCATATCTGACATAAAAGGAAACGCTCCTTCAGGGTCTCCAACTTCTCCGAATCCATTTTGGAACTGAGACTAAAGCTAAAATATCAATGAGAGGTTAAATCAAATTAATACCAGAGTAAATTAACCATCACAATTTTAAATTATGCCCAGCATGCTCGCGCAGTGATGGCACAACTCTGATTTAAAGCAATTTGGCTGCAATTTTATATTTATGATCAACTGATATTTTATTAAATAAAACTTTGGGTATTAATTGCGGATGGATGGGGATTGTTACTTGGGTACACACGTACTATATGAGAATATTGCGTTGCATAGAACAAAATTAAACAGCTCAGATGCTATTAATAGAGCTGCTTACACCAGTGTTACACAGATTTTTAGAATGTTGTAGTATGCTCTCAAATGCCTGCATGGTGGCATAGTCAGCCAATGTGAATATAGAGTTCGACTACAAGTACGTGGTATCGAGTATTGACACTAAAGAACTGACGGAGCTAACCTCACAACCAAACTTCATGCATTTGCAAGGCAACAATATAGAATAATAATAATAATAATCATTGGGACTTGTGGGTTTATACGTTTTTTTCAACATAAGTAGCTTTAATCACTCAGAGGGGTGAACAAATTATACTATTCAAGTACCCTTCACTTGAGAGGAGGCAACTCCGCAAGATTGCTCTGAACACATTTCTCAGATTAAGGCCGATACATGGAAAGCCGGTATATGAAATCCCAATGTAACAACGTCAACAACTAAGATTAATGGTATTAGTAAGTTATTGTAAATTTCAATTTGGTAAAGTTTACCTCGGGCTCTGTCCGGGCCCAACTGCAAGGCTTATGGCAAGCAACAATCCTGCAGCTGATGCAAGATTTAAAAATCTAAAGCGTGATTCAGAGTTTTGTGCCTCAGTGTGTTAGTGTTGAATGCTAGAATCCGTGGAATCTCACAAACAGAAAGCTGTTATTTGCCAATCTCCTACGACTACTAGCCCAGTACACGTAGCGCATTTTGCTACAGTTTCTAACTTCTAACTACTTTTCACGAGGTCAAAGGACATTTCTCCGATGAGGTTAAAAATCGCTTGAAGCAGCGCAAATTTGGTGGTTACGAAGTGCAGTTATTCGATGGTCTCAAGTTTGGGGTTCGGACATGGATGTTTTTTACAAACACTGCAGTTAGTAACTCCAAACTTTATGCTGTTCCTAACAATTTCCTATGCGGTTATAACGAAACCGAAACCCCTCATTGCATTTACGAGTCAAGTTTAGCCATTTATGAAAAATAACTATACAGTAGGCCTCGAGGTCTCTACGCCAATTGCACGGTGATTTTTTTATTACCCTTTGCTCTACACCGGCGTTGCTTATTCCTAATATCAATATGTTCCTTACCTTCTACCTTTTCACTAAATCTACTGCAATGCAGCGTCGTTTCTCTTATGCCCGTTTGATGCAAAGTGGCTTTACAGTTACTCAAAGTCAATAAGCCATAAGGTGTGAAAAAGTCAAATGTACTTTCACTTCGACTTATCACTTACGTCTTGCAGTTACTGAGTTCTCAGTTAGTGCTGGTGAGTTACAGGTTACAGCAGTCGTGACTTTGCACCAAGTTTAACTCAGTACTGGCAAAACTAAAGTAAGTGTAGCACTAATATCTAATAGTAATAGTATAACTAATAGTATGAGTAACCATAAGCGGAGATAAACCTGATCAATTACTCAATTAGTATCAGTATGAGTGTCACAGTGACAATGTAGTTGTATGATAATGATTCAATGTGAATCACTATAACATCAACTATAAGGTTAAGTATGGATAATGGATGGATATGAATGTGAATATCGATATGAATGTGCTGAACTATAGCTATAAGAATAAGCTTCAGAATTTACTTGAAGATACGTTTTTGTGTGGTCAGTATCACTAATACAATAAATGTAGTACTAGTAGTAATACTCTAATAGTAAAACTATTATTACTATTAGTAGGCCTATTGGTAATACTATTAATAATAGAGTATTAATATTGGTATTGTTAATAATACTAATAGTTGTAATATGAATATTATTTTTATTCACCATTGGGCTTGGCTATGTTAAAGTTTTAATTTGGCTCCTTGTTTTGAAAACCTTGAAATTAACCTATTAATTGGGCTTGGCTATTGAATCTATTATAACTATTAGTATTAGTATTACTGTTAGTAGTAACTAGACTCACTGTCATGTTAATACCATTATAATTATTCAAGCTAAAATAATTGAAAATTTCAATTCAGAGTGGTACTAAGAGTGATACTTTTTGTAAGCGTATACAATACTGCCAGTTAGTGTTGCAACAATTACAGATCCATTCAAGTCACTGGTCTTTCTCCTTTTCACTTTAAGCACTGTAGACCTAAGACAAATTACATGACAGCACAAGCATTTGTGAATAATTGCATGGGAGATTTGTAAATGTAAATATTGGTCATACACATGTACACTTACAGACCTATGCATTATGTTGACATAAATATCAGTGAATAATAAAATGAAATCAATAGCAATGTCTGTCATTATAATGATGATTGTAAGCCATATAGTAATATTCACAATTGCATCTTTTGGAAAACATTGAATTTATTGTCAATTGCTTAAATAATTTCAGCAATGCTATATCTATGATCTCTATCACTAACATTGCTTTTCTTATTTACAAGTGTGAAACATGCTTTTCACTAGTTTACTGGGTTGCAAATGGACCTGTGCATCTATATTTAGTGCTTGCATTTGGTCCTCTGATGTCAGGTGTCAAAATTTCATTATCCAGAGTTGATTGCTTTCTCTCACCTTTAGGTTAGCTGGTTCTTGTGAGGGTATCATTCTATCAATCTACATCTGTTGAGGGTTATTACAAAGTCTTCTAGTTCACAGCTCTTTGATTTTTGTGCATTCAGTCATTTTATTCGTAACATTATATCATAATTCTGACAATAAACATTGCAGATAGGAATGACAAGTGCATCAGGTGTCTGCACTGGGTACCACCTTACACAGTGTAATATGTCACTTACTACATATGACACCATGTAGTCAATAGTATCAGGTGCCCTGTGCTAGGTATATATACTCTGCATGCGATGGTTATAATTTCATCAGTGCCATCAATTCACTCAGGTAAACATCTTTATTGTGCGTATAATACATTAGGTCTACTAAATTGATAATATTGAGCAATATTTACTGTACATAAAAAAAGAAAATTGTAGGTTTTGTACTTTTATATAGTATCTAGTGTTAGAAATTTATTTATATCTTTTTATGATGATCATAAAACCTTCTCGGAGTAATTTTTCTAATCATATAGATTTGTATATAAATACATTTTTTCATATTTTATGATTTTTCTTGTTTTATTCCCAATAATATTTTCAATGCGTTTTTGTGCGGTCAATGATTTTCCAACACGCTGTCTGATGCAGGATGGCGGAGTTGAGTGGTTGGCTGAGGATTCTGGTGACCTCACTCATTTCGTTCTCTTGTGTTTACGCTGACGGCCTGCAGCAAATACAGTCCGGCATCCTTGATGTTGTGGAGCCAGTCATCTCGGAGGAAAATGGTCTGTTGTGTTTTGTGTTCATTGTTTTAGAAAGATTGGCATAGAATATGGCATCCATTATAATACTATGTTATTTTTTGTTGCCACGTTGTATTATAAGACTGTGCTGTATTGTAATATAATGATATGTTATGTTATAATGCTGTGTTATATTAAAATATGGTGTTGTATTGTAACACTGTGTTGTATTATATGTAATGATACATTGTGTTGTAATCATTGCTTTATGTTCAAGTGCAACATTCAAGCTTCTTTAGCTTCAACTGTACAATAAAAGATGAATAAAGTTTTCAAACACAGCAGTCTATGCATGTCATGCAGAAGTAGGTTTAAGTTGAGAAACCTCCACAGTTTCTAATCCTAAATTTCTTTAATTTTAATTTTGTTTGAGATCTGCAGGCAATGCTGTCAGCTGCATGCTGCCACCATATTATTTCGGCAGCAATTCAACGAGGACAGGCATCAGCTCAGCAATTTTAATTTTAATTAGTGATAACTTAGTTTGCATCATACGGCAGCGCACACACAGTGGCTGCTCTCGGCAGCATGGCTGCTCTCTATCACGTCACGTTTGTTTCCAGTGCGACTGCAAGCTATCATGAAGATATACGGCCAGGCTGTGTCCTGGCAGCAGCAGATTATAATGGACAGGATTAGGATGGAGGGAGACTCGGGGATAATGCAAGTCAGAAATGTTTTTGATCACACCAAGTCGTGGGGCACCAACACTTGGTCTCGTGAGTTATATCCTCGTGCTGTGTAGATTATATATATCTTGTTTGTCTAGACTGTGTTCTAACACTGTAGCGTAATTTAATATGTTGATACTGATGTGTATCTTCTAGTCCCTTAATTCTATAGCAGGTTATATGCAGTGCCCAGGTTATGCAAACTTAGGAATATCTATACAACAAATTACTTGATGTGTTCTACTCAGCCTATTGAAGCATATGATTATTTTATGTAATTATATTTTATTGTATCTGTATTATATCTACATTACATCTATATATATATATATATATATATATATATATATATATATATATATATATATATATATATATACATATATATATATTATGCCCAGATGACATTTATATTATATTATATCTATATTGCATTTATGTTATACCTAGATGTATGCATGTAATACACCTAGATAACAATATCATATTTATGTAATATCTATATTATACCTACATCACATCTCCATCATATCTATATATTACTAGTCATATTTTGCAGGTGGTAATGGCCAAGCAGCTATTCACAACCATGCCAACAACATCAGAACAGTAGGTATGGGTGAGTTTAATGCCGTATTGAATGGCGTACCTTTCACCACTAGACATAATGACTACAGACTGAATAAGGCCCACAGCACAAGTAAGGAGTATGGTGCTACAGAGCCAGTAGAGTTTCCACCTGTTCCACCAAGTGTAAGTTCTACTGTATGTCACAGTGTAAGTTAATAGTGTAAGTTCTACTGTATGTCACAGTGTAAGTTAATAGTGTAAGTTCTATATTTCAGTGTAAATTAAGAAGGTTTTTCTATTGTATGTTAAAAGTGTAAAGATCTATAGTTTTTCGTACCTGGTTACCAGTTATATTCAAATCCAAAGCAAATGAAAAGCATAGTTTTTATGACACCTGCAGGCACGTTCTGGCATATTCTGGCAGGTATTAGCCCATGCTGGCAAGTGTTGACACATGCTGGCAAGTGTTGACACATGCTGGCAAGTGTTGACACATGCTGGCAGGTGTCGGCACATGCTGGCACATGATGGCAAGTGTCAGCGCGTGCTAGCAGGTGTTATAAGATGTTGAGATCTACTCAGCTCTATACCTGCAGCCTTGCATTCAAATTATATAATAATTGACTGGTTATTTTTATCATCTGCTACATAATCAGGTTTTTTGTGCAAAAACTTTATTCACAAATGAGTCCCTTTCATACCTTCTACCTGGCAACCTTCTTGGTAGTTCTTTCATCTGAGGGCTAAACATAATTCTCTATTGATATTTTACTCCAACTTGTTCATCAGAGTATAATATTGCAGTAATTATCTAGGCCTTTGGTCACATGATCTTCCAAAAAGTGTATATCACAAATAACAAACACCTTATGCAACAAACCTATTGAAATGCAATCAGCCATTGAGCTCTATACGCCTGGTTGTCTGCAACACTTCTAGAATTTTCTAAAGATTACATCATAAAAATCTTTTGTAAGACTATCCCTGGAAATGTATGATGGATCGGCTTTCATCAGTTGCTATGAAGCTGTGCCTGATGTCTGTTAATTTATTGAGGTCTACAGCATGTTTGTGCAAAATTATGTCAATTCATGAGAATAGGCGAAACTTGTAGTGTTGCAGCTGAAACCAGGTCATGCATGCATTTGCACAAACATGTGAAATAATATAATGCAGCATACTAAGATTTAGTATTATAAAATTTCATGACATTAGAGTAGATGATGAGTGTATACACGGAAACTCTACTTACTGCAAGGTATATGTTAGACACATAACGTACAGTTCAAAGAAAATAATTTGTTAAATTTTATTTTAAACCAGCCATTATGAAATATTGAATAATAGAACATCTAACAATTATATTATTCTATATATCATTTTACTTATTGAGCGTGTATGTCAAAAATAAAAACCCATATAATTATATATTGCCATAATCACATACACTAGTCATCATATTTCACATTTGTTGTTAAAGAAGCTGCTTTGTCTATTTCCTGGGCAGTGCGTTGACCCAGTTTCATGTTGACCCAGTTTTACGTTGATTGTACACTCCAGGTGTTGGAGAAGGGGACAGTGGAAGAGCAGATCGAGGAGATGAGGGAATACTTCAAGGCATTTGCTGAGCAAAATAAACGTCACCGGGACTACAAGCCATACTTTAAGGTAAGTCTATTAAGTATGTGTAAGTGTAGTGATTGTTAATACATCAAGTGTAAGTACATTAATTGTTAGTATATATCAAGTGTAAGTACATTAATTGTTAGTACATAAAGTGTAGGTGTAGTAATTGTTAGTACATAAATTGTAAGTATGTTAATTGTTAGCGCATCAAGTGTGTAAGTACAGTAATTGTTATGGCATTATCAGGAGGCTTTTTGAAATTACTGTGCTCAATACCCACTTCAAACATGCACAATAACTTTGTGCAGTGGTAATTTATTGCTTTACTGATTGCTATATTGCAGCCTGTATTATATTATGTTATATCGTATTACAATATACTACTTTGTTATGTAATTATAATTTATAATTATATTGTATTATTATTACATGCTACATTACAGCGTGTTTTTATTAAACTATATTATATTATACTATACTATATTATATTGCATTAGATTATTGTAATATGTTATTGTATTATATTATACTGTATCAGCAATATACATATTGATATCTTACAGCCTGTACTGGCTTACATGCAAGGGATGTGGACAGTAAACACTGACACAGTTGAAGAACCTTTCTTCTCTGACAGACACTCCATTGAAGCTGACACATGGTTTCAACTTCAGGTATTTAGTTTTATCAATAATATACTTAATTTTATTTATATTACATTCAGTTTTATTATTTATATTCTGCCTGATTTTATTTATGTTATATTCAGTTTTATTATTTATATTCTACTTAATTTTATTTATGCTATATTTAGTTGTATTACTTATATTTTATTTTGTATTATTATTTATATTTTATTTTGTTTTATTAACATTATTACATTTAATTTTATTATTTATATCATATTTAGTATTATTATTTATATTATATTTATTTTTGATATTTATGTTCTATTTAGTATTTTTATCTATATTTTATTTCATTTACTTAATACTATTTTATTTACTTTTATTATTTATATAATATTTAGTTTTAATAATAATATATTCAGTTTCATTATTAATTTAATGTTTTAGCGGAATTTTCAAATTCACTCTAATGCTTCCGTAGCCAAAAATATATATGCAATATATATAATATACCTTTATAATATTTTCTATGTTAGGATCTACTGGCATCATCCTATATAATGGAGTATCATAGTATAGCTAATATTATATTTAGGAAGATGTGATGGCCTCGCTTTGGGGAGGTAAGAAAGACGTGAATGAGAACTTGGCTACGTTACCAACTGTCATCATAGGAGTGAATGAAGATGGGTCGCCAAGAATGGCCCAGTGGAACTACAGGATTCTGACTCACCCGATTTCATTTGATATTCCTCTAAACAGGTTTGTTTTATTAACTTTCTGCACTACTCTCTAGTCTCTACACTACTTTCTGCACTACTTTCTGCACTAGCCACTACTTTCTGCACTACTTTCTGCACTAGCCACTACTTTATGCACTCTTTTCTCCTCTGCTGTATGGACATGTGTGAAAATGTTTATTGTGCTTGCAAGGTCTAGCAGTCATGTGATCATGATAGTAGTTGGTGTGCAGTGAAAGGTTTTAGGTGATGGAATGCTTTCATTAAGATATTGATCTGATACTGGTTTATTAGATTGAATAATATATCATATAAAATGCAGCAGTTATATAGTTACAATAAGTGGCAGGAGCTTGTAACGTTTAAGCTATCATAATAGGACAACTTTTTGTTTCAAATTTCGCTGTGAAGTGCTCAATGTGCATTTTACTGCAGGTTCCGCCCTATTGATGATCTATCAGTTATGGTTCGAAACTTCAAGAACCTGGAAGATCTTGCTAAAACGAGATCGTGCCGATTCCAGCTAAACCCGTTGCCCAAAGACGAGCCGTACGACGGGGTGTGGAGAGAGGAGCAGTCCACAGGCTATGTGAATTACCTGGAGCAGTTGATGAAGGAAGTGCCAGGTTGTGATTTCTAATTGGTCAATAGGTGTTTACCTTGACATTTAAACATGTGTTACTGTTTCTTCTGTACTCACAAAAGAGTAAATATAATAACATGGGTCATAAATAACCCTAGTACCTGCGGAGTACTATTTGGTATATCAAATTGTTATTGAATATCTCATCTACACAAATAGGAGCAATTACTGAAAACTGTCTATATTGATTATATAGTTGTGGGTTCAAATTATATGTTTAAGTTCAGCTGCGATGATTTGTTATTTATTATCAGATAAATATATTGTATCCTGCCATAGTGTATGCTTGGCAAAAGTATAGTATTACTTATAAATTTCTTGACTTTTAATTCAAAGAGATCTTCAAAGCATGGATAAATTTAGGATGTATAAAATAAGCCAGTTCTTATCAAATTGAGTTTAGCTTTTCAAGTGAGAATTGTCCTCCCCTGGTGTAGATGATTTATATTTTTTTCTCCAAGCTGCAAGCACAATTTTTGTCTTCATTAAATTGATGTGAGCTTCCTGTATTATTTTTATGTTTTGCTGCCCCCATTTTCTCAAATTGAATAATCTTTGGGTATTTTCACTTGAAAATATAATTTTGTTCATTTCCTTTGCCATTAAAATGTTATCTTGTGTTGTAGGATTGGACAACTATCCTGCTAACATCAAAGATGACTTCTTTGGTGCCGCGCCACTTCAAGAGCCTGACGATAGCTCTGACGAGCTGAATACTGGGTACTACCACAGGTGTGTTAGTAGGACATATACATACTTGTTATCTTTATATTAAGGGGCATCATTAATACACTTGCAGAAACTTAAGAATATGTCAGAAAAACGTCATAGAAAACATGTGTGAACATGTAATGGTGCCATGAGTTGAAAGATGATAAGGTATGATAAACAGCATGATGGGACTGCAGAGTTTTAACACAATCAGTATAGTTGGGTTGACTGTATAATAGTAAATTCTGGCTGCAACTGCAATCCACTAAATTAATTATAGTCCTTCATTTTGATCTGTGGATATACTGCCTGATAAATGACGCTGTTTTCTAGTTCAACATATTACACAGTTGATTGTCACTACTCCTATTATTCTTCTATCCAGGTACTACAGTCTGAGTAAGAGAGACGCTTCGGGCTTTTCTAAATCTGCGAGAGGATTCGCCGATGCCAACCTCTTCGTTGCTCAGAACAATCAATCTAAAGTGGCTCCTATTCGGGTGGGTGTGCAGGATGCCCCGTGTTCGTTTTTGTGTCTTCTTACTTTTCTGAAGCAATTAATTCACAGTTTATGCCTAAACATGCTTATGAAATTGAACTCATTCATATGAGCTGTAGTTATTCTTACTTAGTGATTCCGATGTAGTGCAGCGGATACAAAAGTCTTTGAGAGTTATTCTCTTTTGTGCCCTAAAACCTTTTGTCAAAGAGTATTATTATTATGAATGTTTAGCTTGAGGTTGTCATTCACTTTCCTGTGAAGTGGTAGATTTAGAGACAGGCTGAACCCTTTTTTACAACTTGAATCATTTTAAGTTCACTGAAGCACGATCAAGCCCTTGTTATTGTTAGAGATGAGATAACTCTTAAGTTTTGCTTCACACTTTGTTTAGCTCAGACAGTGCTATAGAAGAAACTGTGAGTATGACGAAATGCGAGTGTCTTACGCCGTCCCCCTGGAGATCCTGTACCTCACACCTCTACACTCCTGGAATCCTTATGACATTGCCTTCAACGCAGCTGACGCGGACTTCCCGGCTAAAGGATCAGACGGGAGGCTCACCAGAGACGGACAAAATGATCCAAACAAAGCATATAATGGTAGCATAATTTCTAGAGAAATACAGCTTGGTTTTTTTAGTTCTTTTTACCAGGTCAGCTGATGTTATTGCATCACTTAGCTTCTTGGCAGCTGTTCTATAAAATAGAAAAAGTCATATTTTTACACTTTTTACAGATATATATTTACGACTTGTTTTTTTTTAAGAATTTTGGTAATGATAAAATAGACAAATTAGCTGCAGCTCCAATCTTTATCTTGATTCACTCTTTGCTTGTCTCTACTCTGAAGGTGCGTCTGAGAAGTACTACTACCTCACTCCGGCCGAGTTGTTTGAGAGTGGTGAGCTGGAGAGAGACTCGGCTGACACCACCAAGGATTCAGTTTACGTTCTCGACAGCGACGGTGTCAGTAGGAGAACTGTGGCTTCTGGGATGAGGATATTTCTCCCGGAAATCCCTGGAGTTGGCAACGTTCGAACTCGGTGAGTGAGTGCTTAACTCATCTGTGTTTATAATAGAGTAGTTCAACTTGTCTATGGTTAGTGCTTATAATAATGTTTTTAAAAAGAACAAACTCGTACTTGATTTTCGTTTTATTTATACATGCAGTGTGGGTCTTGAACTCTAAGAGGTTGTATAAAAAAATGTCAATAGTATCACAGGCTTCTCTTTGCTATGCTCAGTAATGTTAATTCTGCTATAGCATATACTGGTTAATAATGTATATCATGCTATAGCATGTACTGGTTAATAATGTATATCATGCTATAGCATATGCTTTTTTATAATGTATATCATGCTATAGCATATACTGGTTAGCAATCAATGTGAATCGTGTCACTACATTTACAGGTAACAAAACGTGTATGCATCTAAGCTACTTTAAAGTACTAATAGTTATTAATCTCAGAGTTGAGTTATAGGATACTGCAAGTATATTCACTTTCATTAAACTAGAATATAAAAACTGTTTTTATAAGCAGTGTATCTTTTGGAATAGCTTAGATTCTAAAATACAAGATTACTGGTCACCTTTGTTATTTTCTAAAATAGTCCCCTACACAGTCCCTAGGTTTATAAATATTATAGTAATAAATCACCTCTTATACCAACAGTCCAATAGGAGCCAGCAACACGTGTATTGAGTTCCATGTGTTCCAGGTACCCCATATTTCCTGTACACCAAGAAGGCTCCGCCTACTATAAGGAGTTTTCTGCCCTCAAAGACCTAGTTCGTGTGGGAGCTAAATACGCGCACTTGTACGACCAGCCTCTCGGGGGTCTTAGTACTGACACCCCAGCAGGAAGTGAGGTATAATGCTATAGAACTCGTTTTCTTGGTGATTTGATTGGTCCTTATTTGTGGAAACAGGTCAGACATGTGTGGCCTTGATTTTAGATAATATCATATTGGAACATCTAAATTCAGGCTGATTGAAAATGTGTATCCCTCTACGGTTGGTGTTTCACCCACATCAAGCACCAGTACACACTGTATATGTTACCAGGTGTTCACATTCGCAATGAGACAAGCAGTTGGTAAAGGTCCTCACGTACACACGTTCAAGCTCACAGGAAACCAGATCTTAGCTCTAAGGAAGGGGGCTGCATACCCCGGCTATACCATCCAGCTGGAGTCTAGTACTGCTGCCTCTCACTCCCACACTCTAGTTGTCTGGATGAAACCTCGTATGTCATTTCCTGTTCTCATTTATTCCTTCTGTTTCGTGTTTAACCTTTGAACTTGTAGTTTGTTTAATTATTTGAGATCAGTCATGAACATATGAAATGCTCTTGACTGTTGATACACTACTATTCATTGTGGGAACTTACACCATGCACACAGGGCTTCAATGTATTTGGCTAGTAATACTAACATTCAGGTTGTAGATAGAATGTTGGTGTATTTGAAGTGTTTTTAACATAATATTGTTATTGCCTAACATGGTTTTGCATCACTTACCTTTCTCCATAAAATTTTGTTGTGAAGAACAACTTTGTCTAAAAGAATCGCCTTAGTGTCTTTGTTGAAAATGAGCATTGTTGGTGGTGGTGCCCTTAGCACATCTGCTATTAGGTTTCGTTAGACCTTAAGAATTCTGTAGCATTTTGGTGATTCAGCATTTTAACAATTGCACCATACATGTGTAGCTTTAGACTTTAGTTAATGTGTAAATTTAGTGTCAAGTTTTGCATTATAAAAATTAATATAGGAAAAAAATCGTTTAAAGTTTTAATCGATCTCAAGTTGGAATAAATATATAAATATGGAAAATAATGTAACAAATGCTACACATGGTACAGCATGCTTTAAAACCCAATAAAGGATTCAAAATATAAGCCTAGAATTTTCAGTTATCCATATCTTTTTTTTACTATTGTGCCACTGTTTGAGAATATACAGTATACAACTACTAACCTTTGCTTGTGGTTGTAGATAGCTCTGGTGTGTACATAAGAACCTGTGATGGCAGAACCAACACCTGTAGAGATGGTCACCCCTTCAGCACTGACTGCCTGGACTGCCCATCTGGGCTGCTCGACCCGTAACAATCGGCGTCATTCTTATGTCATGCATTTTTATTCCTTTTCTGCTTTATTTAATATTTTTTTTCTATTTTTTGATGTGTCTTTACATTCAAGTTTTTTTTCCTCAGCACTATCACATCTGTACACTGAATTTACAGTAGTGTGACATTTCAAATTACCTACAGACCCCAAAACTCATTAAGTGCCAAAGACCCCAGTTTGAAATGTTACTCGCTGTATTTTCTAGTGAATTGTAATAACGATTGCTTAGACAGTCTGCTATAGTTGTAACAACACCTTTTTATGTGATTTTGCTGTGTAATGAAATTTGAATGGTTATATTTAATTACTTTTGCTTCTTTCTAATAAATTACTTTGATATGCTTTGCAAATGAGTGTTTGCTTTCCAAACGACTACCCTGGCCATATTGAGTCACTAAAAATTCACTGAAATCTCTTATTTCAAAGGAAAAGCTGAGAGTTTGTTTTAAATCAGCATTGGAAAATAATTGAACCTATTTTTAATTCAAGTTGAGCCTCATGAAGGGGCGACTCCAAATTCACTTTATAATTTAGCTCAATATCACTGTTAATCTGATTTGCCAGTAATGTTACAACGGCACAAATGAAACATAGATAACAACTATGGTACACATATCAAGTTATAATGCTCTTACTTAATGCTCATCAATGTCATTCTGCGATTAAGCTCTTTAACTATGGCTATAAATTAAAAAATCAATATATTATCCATAATGCTATGTACACCTGGTGCACGCAGTAATATAAATACAACATTATTTTCACATCTTATAATAATAATTATTATATACATTAACTTCGTGTAATAGTAATAACAGAATATAAAGTACTGTGCATGCATTTATTAGTACTATGACCAATTAAAAATATACATGTAAGTTGTAACTACTATCTCTTACAATTAACAGTTATTGTGTAGGACGTAGGTAATCATACGCAGACGTTATGTTTGTTATAAAGGAGTTGCTTTCTCTCTTCAATGTTGGACTCGGGATTATAGCAGAGTAAATTGCCAAAGAACTTTGATCTATGAAATGATATGGCCTTTCGATAGAACTAACGTCGCACCGCACAGTAGCCACCAAACCCCGCGAAAGTTTACACCATAAGTAATTTACTTTGTTATTGTATCACGCTAAAATATTTAGTGAGATTTTATATGCAACTGAGTCTCTCAACTCATATTTTCTGTCAGTTTAATTTTTTTTAACAAAAACTAGTTTGCCCAAGATACGATGGATCCAGGATTTGACGATGCTGGTATTTTCTTTAGCGACAACCTTGGTGATAATGACATGATTGCTGACCTCAACAACACTCGTCAACTTTTTAAAAGAAAATTCAAGCAATTTATTCGGTCATTTTATACGGGCAACTTTGTTTACACTTACAGGTTAGTTCATTTTTGGCTCGTAATCTGTGAAATATTTATATTAGAATTTTAATAATTATACTTAATAATTTTAAGTTAAAATAAATATAATTTAGTTTTACTCGTACTGTCATAGTCATTATGATTATGATATTGATTATGATAATGATGACGATTATCATTATGATTATCAATTATCATTATAATCAAATCATCAATTTTAAAATGTAATTCTAAGCCTAAGAGCTAAAGCTAATCAGTATGAGTAATATAAATTATAATAAACATGGTTATACTTGATTTTATAGTAATAATGATAATTGTTATAATAATTTATCATTTTTATTTTATGTAAAATGCTAAATTAAATTTAATGTAAATTGCCATTATTTAATTTTATTATAATAATTTAACTATATTGATTGCGAGACTAAATGTGGTTTAGTGTTTGAAATTGACCCACAAATCAAATTGCTTTTGAGTTGGAGTTTTGACTAATTTGAATTTTTCAACAAAATGACTTCACAATAAGTCCAACCCGGCAATACCTAAGTCATTGCAATTATTATTCTTGATTTTAATGTTGGCATTATGATAACATTTCATTTTGTTGTCAGTATTAGTAATATATTGCTAATATCACTAATTATCCATGGCAAATATTATTTTGTTTAATTTTTTATTTTGCTAGTGAATCAAATTAAATGGCAATCACAACACGTTTTTTACTTGTAGAGATACACTACGAAGACACTACAACCTGGGGTGTAATTATTTAGAAGTAGCTGTGAATGACGTTGCATCTTATGACAATGAGCTGGCTGAACAACTTCTCAAATCACCATCTGAATATATTCCAATTGTAAGCAATTAATATATATTTTGTTTATTTTTCTATAATTCAGCTTATAGCTTTCCTCCATTAAAGATAAACATTAAATTGTGTAATTATAGTTTACCTAGTCTAATATTCAATCAATCTCTTAAATTACACAATTTTTATTTGAAAAATTATTCCCAATGTTATTATAAATGTACTTTAGCTTTCGTTTAGTAAAATAATATCAGCATATTTGTTTTATTCTAGAAACAAAGCTATCAGTTCTAAAGTTGCATTAAACCTTTAAAAATAACAATTATAAATAAATATTTAGTCTAAGTTTTCGAAGATGCTTTTAACAACAATTTTTCAATCATTTTACCTCTAACAAAGATAATTTGAAAAACTTATGCACCCTACAGTTTCTGCTTTATTTTAAACTCAATGCAGTTTGAAGATGCTACCAAGGAGGCGTTGTTTGAGATTATACAAGGGAAACCTAACGAAGGGGATGACACTATACCCGACATTCAACTCATCATCAAATCTCAGGCTAATACAACCAACATTAGAGAGTTGAAGGTTAGTAGAGCAGAAGTAGTAGTACCTCCCCCTCTAAGCTCAGTAGCACTTCCCCCTCCCAGCTTTGCTATGATTTTATCCACTTACGTGCTTCCTTTTTGAAATCAAACCACTAACGAGTTGAAGTCGTATTCTAAAAGTTGAAAATGTAACATCAATGACAATAAAGTTATTCAGGGTTGAGTTTGAAGTATATATATATAATTAGTGAAGTAGTTCTATAAATTTTTTTTATTCATTTCGAAATAAATTACATTGATATCAATTGCAAATGATTTCTAATTGAATAACTGATTTCAAAGTTTTGTGACGTAAGATTGTTGTGATCTAAAGCATCAGACATGTAAACATTCAAGTCTAGCTAAACAGGAAATGACATCACATCTTTTATTATGTCGTTTCTAGTCGGAGCAGATGTCTGACCTGATTAAGGTGTCTGGTATTATAATAGCCGCATCTTCTATCAAGTCTAAGGCTACTAGGATCTGTCTACAGTGCAGGGGGTGCAGGACCACCCTTAATAACATACCTATTCGGCCAGGACTTGAAGGCTATGCACTGCCCAGAAAATGCAATACGTATGTAACCTGATTATAGCATTTACTTTTTTAACGACGTTGGCATGGCACATACATGACAATAATTTAGAATTCATGAAATATACCCATTTATTTTTTTAATATTTTATTCCTGTTTCTATGTACATTTTTGCTTGTAAATTGTAATATAAAACTCTTTTCTATACTGGAAAGTGTCAATAGAATTTTGAATATTTAGGGATTTTCTTCTCTTGTACAAGTCCCCATTTTCTTTGACTGATGTCTGCTTCTTCACCATGTAGTTGGAGTCGTTTACTCAATGTTGTAGAGAGCAAGCTGGAAGACCTGCCTGTCCACTAGACCCCTACTTCATTGTGCCTGACAAGTGTCGGTGTGTTGACTTTCAGGTCCTCAAGCTACAGGAGAGTCCCGACTCCGTGCCCAATGGAGAGCTGCCCCGACACCTCACGCTATATGTGGACAGGTTAGTATTGTGACATTTCGCTGTGTAGTCATGTGACACCTCACTGTGTGGTCTTGTGACACCTCACTATGTAGTCATGTGACATCTCACTGTGTAGTCATGTGACACCTTGCTGGTTAATCATGTGACACCTTGCTGTGTAGTCATGTGACACCTCGCTGTGTAGTCATGTGACACCTTGCTGTGTAGTCATGTGACACCTTGCTGTGTAGTCATGTGACACCTCGCTGTGTAGTCATGTGACACCTCACTCTGTGGTCATGTGACACTTCACTGTGTAATCATGTGACACCTCACTATGTAGTCATGTGACACCTTGCTGTGTGGACAGGTGACACCTTGCTGTGTGGACAGGTGAGTCACATAATGGTGATATATTCTATGTATTACAGAGAGCTGTGTGACAAGACAGTACCTGGTAATAAAGTCACCGTGACAGGCATATATGCTATAAAGAAGGCCGCTAAGTCTAAGTCCGAGAGAAATGGACCGAAAGTCAATGTTGGTCAGTCACTAAGATCACCTGCTCTAACCTGCCATGTCTACTTGTGTTATATGTATATAATATGCTAATAATATAGTGTGTATATGTATGATGTACTTACAATATAGTTTATATAGTGTATATAATATACTTATAATATAGTATATATGTATGATGTACTTATAATATAGTATATATGTATGATGTACTTATAATATAGTGTGTATATGTATATAATAAACTAATAATGTATAAATGTAATGTATATATAAATATAAATATATCAGGTATAAGACAACCATACCTCAGAGTGGTGGGTCTAGATGTGGATGAAGAAGGCACTGGCAGAAATGTGATGTCACAGTTCACTCCAGGTTAGTCCAAGGGGGGCACTCCAGGTTAGTCCAGGGGGGAGGGAGTATAATTGTTTAGTTATAATGTGTTGTAGTTCATTATTGTGGTAATTCACTGGGTGTCCTATACTACTTGTATATTACATAATTAATGATGTGTATTATTACTAACATAGTTTGTGAGGGGGTTGCAACTGCATTGTTGGTTATTTTTATTCAAGGATTATATTTAAGACAGTACTATTGCATCAAGTGTGTGGTTAATGAAATCATGCACACCTGTCAAGCGCTCTAGCATTAGGCATTGGAGATGCAGGGTTAGAATACTAATGTATTATACATGAGTATGCAATAATTCTTGTTTACTGTGGGTGGGGTTTGCGTATTTTCGGAGTTGTGTTCTCTTCTCTTGGAACGCCCATAAGACATTCGCAGTCATTGTATATTTTTACTAACAATTTTTGTGTATAGTTTAAATACCAGGCTACTGGCTTGGCTACGTATTTCTCTCATGTTTTGTAACATGCTGCAGCTAGCCAGGTATATCAGACATTGTATTTCCTAATCAATTAGCTTTTCATGTTTCCTTGTTTCTATTTATGACAAATTATTACACTAGCCTGTTGCAACTACTAGTTTATTACAAAATGGGGAGACAAATTCAAGTTATACCACAATATCATAAAGTGTAGAGCTATGACTCCACTGTTTGCTGTGTTGTCCGCTCTACTATACAACTTGTGTTGTCCACTCTACTATACAACTTGTGTTGTCCACTCTACTATACAACTTGTGTTGTCCGCTCTACTATACAACTTGTGTTGTCCACTCTACTATACAACTTGTGTTGTCCACTCTACTATACAACTTGTGTTGTCCGCTCTACTATACAACTTGTGTTGTCCACTCTACTATACAACTTGTGTTGTTTATACAGACGAAGAGGAGGAATTCAGGCAGCTGGCAGCCAGCTCAGACGTCTATGAAAAGATTGCTAAAAGTATAGCTCCGTCTATATTTGGCTGTGAAGACATCAAAAAGTCCATAGCGTGCTTGTTATTTGGTGGATCCAGAAAAAGGTATGCGAATAGACTTGTTGGCTGTAGTACTGGCAGTATTGGCAGTAGAGGTAGTAGTAGTATTACTAGTAGTAGCAGTAGTAGTAGCAGTACTAGTACTAGTAGTAATAGCAGTAGTTGTAGCAGTACTAGTACTAGTAGTGATAGCAGTAGTAGCAGTAGTAGTAGTACTAGTAGTGGTAGCAGTAGTAGTAGTACCCCCACTCCAGTACTAGAGGAGTGCTAGTAATTATACTGGTACTTAGTTAAGGCTTGTGATATTGGGGAAGGGGGGAAGTGGTACTAAGGCTAGAGATGACTCATCACACTGATCTCTTCCTCTTGCAGACTACCAGATGGGCTGACCAGGAGGGGAGATGTCAATGTGCTGATGCTAGGTGACCCTGGTACTGCCAAGTCTCAGCTACTCAAGTTTGTAGAACAGGCTGCCCCCATAGCTGTCTACACCTCTGGTAAAGGCAGCAGTGCTGCCGGTCTCACAGCTTCTGTGATGAGAGACTCACTATCAGTACGTTAAGCTGTTGCATCTACTTCTGTATAATATAGTTCATGCTCCTTGTCTGTAAACACACAGCCACACACACGTACTCTCTGCTAACCTGTTTCACTGTATAAAGGTTTCATGATGCCCCTGCCTACAGTTATTCTAAGTTATTGTCTTGCAGTGCAGCATGTTGCTGGGTTTTGTAGAGGAACTTTGTGTTGGAAGGCGGGGCTATGGTGCTGGCAGATGGGGGCGTGGTTTGTATCGACGAGTTTGACAAGATGAGGGAGGATGACCGAGTAGCGATCCACGAGGCGATGGAGCAGCAGACTATATCAATAGCTAAGGTGGGTCATAGGTTTGGCATTGTGTGGATACAGTTTTTAATTTAGTCACAAAACCAAGTAAGTCTTTCTGGTGTACCAAGTGGGTTTCTCTAATCACCTGGGGTGATGTTTCTAATTTGTTTACTTTAAGTTTACCTGTTCAGCCATCTCTGGTTTCACTTGGAGATTATCTCCACCTCTGCTATACATGGTGTTATGTAATTCAATTGAATAATTCTTTAGAAATTAGGGTGATTAGCTGATGCATTAGAGAACATTTCGTGTGTATCCGTTATACTATGCAGTGAGTACAATGCTAGCAGCAATATATAATATTAACATGTGACTGTAGTTTGATAGTTATACCCTATGTTAGGTACTAGTAGCCAATACCTGCTATTAGATATCATAGGGAAGTTTGTGTACACAAGTGTTACTCTGTCAGTGTGACATGATAGCAAGTTCTGTCTACAGTAGACAAGCACCTGTTCTGTAGGCGGGTCTCACTACGACACTCAACAGCAGGTGCTCTGTCCTAGCTGCAGCTAACAGTATCTATGGCAGGTGGGACGAGACGAAAGGGGCGGATAATATTGATTTCATGCCCACAATCCTCTCGAGGTTCGATATGATCTACATCGTTAAGGATGAACACAATGAACACCGAGATAAGGTACGCATATGATATATCTTCGTCATTCTTGGTCAGTCATGTAGCAGCTTGTTGTCTCTCCTAGTATATGCAGTGCTCCGTCCATATCTTATGAAATCCCATAGGTCACGAGAAGGGCCTGGAACCATGTTTTGTGATTCATGTATGGGTGTTTAGGGACAATATGGCCGAATTCTACAGATCCATCAGTTAAATATGGTATTCTATGCCACAAATTGAGGTTTTGAGACCCCCAGCTTAGTGAGATATGAAGGGAGCACTGTAGCTCACCATTATTCTGTTTTAACTTGGTTCAGCATCATTTTAATTCATGTAGTGTATTAGCTGTTTGCATTAGCTACCACTTAAACAGCTACCAAGTCAAAGTGACAGTTGCAAGTACCTGTGCTCACCTGTCTTTATGTGTGTATATTTGTACATTGCTGATGACAGGTGCTAGCCAGACATGTGATGAATATACACTCTCAGTCTGCCAATGATGGAGCTGGTGGTTTGAATGAGGGAGAGGTATGTATGCATTGTCTATTTGTATTATATAGTTTCTGTTGAAACATTGTATTTTTTGCAATTTTCAGATTTGTTATTTTGTCGAAGAAACCGCTTAAAATGTGTGATGTCAGGGTATCCATGTGATTTTTTTGATCATGAAATAATTTGTTCTGGTTTTTTTAGTAAATGATTCTTGTTGTGTTTTATTGAAATTTTCATCACCATAATTGCAACCAGCACATATTTTTATCTTCTAGGAAAGCCTATGCATTATATGTACTGTCAATTGAATATGGTTTACTGTGTACTCTGCTAAGTCTAACTATGTTTCTATTCTCTTCTACAGCTCAGTTTGTCGAAACTACGACGTTACATAACGTACTGTCGGCAGCAATGTGGCCCTAGATTGAGTGAAGGGGCAGCAGACAAACTCAAGAACCAATACGTCTTAATGAGGGGCGGAATCGGCACTCAAGAAAGGGATTCTGGGAAGCGAAGTGCTATTCCTATTACCGTGAGGTGAGGTTATATTACAGTAATGAGAGATTATATTACAGTAATGAGAAGTTATATTACAGTAATCAGAGGTTATATTACAGTAATCAGAGGTTATATTACAGTAATGAGAGTTTATATTACAGTGATGTGAGGTTATATTACAGTAATGAGAGTTTATATTACAGTAATCAGAGGTTATATTGCAGTAACGTGAGGTTATATTGCAGTGAGTTTCGTTTGTATTATTATTATATGTTTTTAATAAATATCTTAAATGTTTTTTTCACAACATTTTCTCTGAACTTACCTTATGGTTAGAGATGAAGAAACATTTGGTAATAAAAGTCAACTCATCATTTCATTGTCAAGTGAAGGTCAGCATAATGAAGTCTGAACTCTGTGTTATTCAGGCAACTTGAGGCAATAGTCCGGATATCCGAATCCTTAGCTAAGATGAAATTGCTGCCTTTTGCCACCGAGAGTGACGTAGATGAAGCTCTGAGACTATTCAAGGCATCCACAATGGCAGCAGCTAGCTCCGGCAGCTTAGCAGGTATAGTTATGATGTAATAGTATAGCAGGTTATGATGTAATAGTATAGCAGGTTATGATGTAATAGTATAGCAGGTTATGATGTAATAGTGTAGCAGGTTATGATGTAATAGTATAGCAGGTTATGATGTAATAGTATAGCAGGTTATGATGTAATAGTATAGCAGGTTATGATGTAATAGTATAGCAGGTTATGATGTGATATCTCTCGTAGGTGCCGAAGGGTTTACAACTGACCGTGATCAGGAGCTGCTCTCTGTTATCGAGAGGCAAATAAAAAAGCGCTTCGTTGTCGGGGCTCAAGTGTCGGAGCAGGCCATTCTACACGACTTTGTGCAACAGGTTAGCTTACAGTATTGTGTGTAGAAATGTCTCAATAGTGTTTCCGTTCCTCTGCTTGTAGCATGTTTTAAAGAAATTGTTTGATGCATTTTTTGTTGGGTTCAGTTTTAGAGCAATATATGATTGTATACTGACTGCAATGGAGTTACCAAGAGATGTTAAGTGACTATTTAATTTGTAGAAATTCTCCGAGCAATCGGTTAGTAAAGTGCTTTACTTGATGCTAAGGAGGGGAGAGATTCAGTACCGTATGCAGAGGAAGATGCTATATAGACTGAGATAACTCTAAGATCTAAGGCTAATCGGACCGAGATCTTGACTCTATGAGCCGGGCCATTGTGCTGTAGTATGTTGTTCATATTGTAGTAATGAACTCATCTTTAAAGATTGTTTCTTATTATTTGAATATTGTTTTCCAGAAGTTTTATGTAACTTCTGTCTGGTATAAATGCATTAAGAATCATTTTAATACCAATTCTTTTCCACATGTCATTTTTTCATATCTTTTTTATAGCTCTTATTGAATAAATGAATATATTTATAGATTAACTGGTTTTTCATTTGGTGTCCTGTAATTTTGATTCCAGAATTAAAGTTAGTCTTATGATGAGACTAACTGGTGACTGTGCTACTCTCTTATGACAAGTAATCGACTTCAGTTTACTTGTTATTAAAATAATAAAACAGGGAATCTGAAATAACTAGAATGTAAATCCACTTCTTTTCATGCCAAAAGTATGTACAACAGTTGAAAGTTTGAAAAAGCCAATTTAGATCATGTGACAGAATAAAACTGCCAACTTAATGTAGTAATTTAAATATTTTAAAAGTTAGCTGGTAAATTCTCACCCCATAGTAAAGTCATTATAATCTATCAGCTACTTTCAGTATAGAAAACTAGTAATACAGTTTATTGACTATGGTGGTGTTTAAAATTCAAGACCATAATACATCAACTGAAGATTCCGCAAAGTATATGATATATAATATTTTACAAAAACAAACAAAACACACACTATTTCTAAAGTCCTCTCTTCAAACAAAACAGCTAAGCTATGGACAAATGAGATTTGCTGTTTGTATGGCTAGAATATATAGAGTTGAAAATGAGATAAATTGTAAAAAATATTATTGAAATAATACAGTCGCTTCTATCCTTCACGGCTATGACAATAATAGTCCATTATATGTTGGTTTTGTAGAATTTATATATCTGTGATACCCATGACTTCCTTGACTAGTGCTCTTTCTAGTATAACTTTTCCTTCTTTATACCTGTTGAAATGAAGAAATAGCTGTGATTGCAACATGCTTACTAACTAACTAGTCTACTGACAAAATCAACTTTATAACTTGGGCATAATGGCTGAAACTTAACACGGATTCTAATTGTAAATCCACACGAACTATTACTTATAAATTATCTTAGCTTAGTAATAAAAAGACTAGAGCTACATGAACTTTTGGCAATCATTGCAAATGCCTATTTCTGACAGACAAAGCAAGTATTTTACATTGTTTCACCATTTGCAACTTTTTAATGAAACAAGTGTAGTTTTGAAATAAACTAAAACTCTAATTAAATTTGATCTTCCAAGATGCGAATTGTATTGATGTATATATTTTAGGTTTACGGATTGTAAATCTGCCCAATTCAAGCCTAAAGTATTAGTTAGTTGACTGACTCAGTTCACCGATTCAGTATGATTCAATCCTACTGTGAGTTTTAGTCTGCCCAGTGCTACTAAACTTTCAATCCTATCAACTCATTAGCTGATCAATAATTTAAATATCCAGTAAGAACTACACACTACACAGTTAATCACATAAAAGCCGATTTACTGACCTTTGATTTTCTTCTACTGCAAACTCGTATATCCAGCCAAGTTTACATTGACAAGATTTGCAGAATGCATCTCGGACATAATGGCGTCCCGTTATCATTATTCGATCATGAACCTCACTAAAGGTCAAGTTCACAACCTGCAACAAAATATCGCACCAAGTGATTGCTCAACTTGGCTGTTTAACTTTTTTCAATTTTATATCAAAACTTTTTTCAAGTCTGCCATTATCTATAAGAAAGACTTGTACATTTGAATAATATTTTATTACACAGGTATTCGAATTGAAATGCATACTTACCTTGCTAAACAAATAAGCCCTTCCAGTGCCACCAGTAAACCTAGTAGAAATCAATTGAGTGCGATTAGTGAGAGCTGTTGAGCATGAGTTACAACAAAACACACGGTCCCCACCCATGTGTTCTAGGAAAAGTCGACCCATCCTAACCTAGACAAAAAAAAAAATGCTTTCAAAGTTCAAGGTATCTGTTCTATCACTAACCAAACTGGTGTTATATAAACAGCCATTTAGGTGGATCTCTATAAGCATAAACAACTTTTTATAACTTGACATAACTAATCTGTGAAAAGTAATAGGCATAATTGTAACAATACTCCTAGTTGAGACCTCGACTGAAGGATCTCGGTATCAAATATTTTTATATAAACAGTAATAATTTTACTACATAAAATCAACATAAATGATCTTTTCATTGCATGTTGTTAATTATACAATTACATTTAATTCTTATATGCCAGGTGTCACTATCACTATGAGATTCTGATTCGTTGGTCGTGCTGATGCTCACAGTCGGTGATCCGATCAGTATCATTGATCGTCTGATGATTGCCCAGCTGTTACGTTAAATCTGTACAATTCTTTGGCTGCTGGCAAAAAGAAACGTGCGGTTCTGATTACTGAAAAATAATTTAACTGGTAATAATACAAAAATCATAAAGGAGTGGTAATTTTTGCGAATTCTAGGTCGAAGAACTCTAACTCTGCAGCGTTCCGATTACATTGCCCAGGCGTTCAATTGTGACTTTTTGGAATCAGCTGTGTACAATAACAATGCAGAAAGGCGACAAACATGTTTCGTTATTATCAGATTTATACCGATACCGTAAAAGCTTTATTAGCAAATAGCTCTTTACTATACTGGGAATTTACTACAACACGTGATAGTCATGTGATTAAGAGTACTCTAATAAGACGATATTGTTTGAGGAAGCAACTCATATGCAACGAAGCTTATTCACGAGATAACAACTCTAGTAAAATTAGGACATGTATTTTATAACAGTTTGTTATGCAATCACATGCAACCGTGCAGTGTATTATGAACGTTTCGAGATTTATTTTGCAATGATTCAAAAATTATTAAATCATTAAAAAATTCTCCATAAAATAATGACATTTAGTAGTAAAATGTATCAGATATATGCATGATGGTCAATTTAAATAAAGATATATAAGTGTATATTATATTGTATTATTTTCAGTTAAATTCTAGCAACAATTAGATATATGAGCCATGTAAATGAATTTTGTTTCACATTGATTTTTTTTATAAATTATTGAATATATGATGATAAAATTGATAGCTGCATCCTGCAATATGAAATACAGTAAATTAAGTTGTATCTAAAGTTATTTCAATGATAAATAAATAAACACATATACCTACCTAAAATTTATAAATAAATAATATAGTTAAAGCAAGTGTGGTTATAGAGACAAGCTCATTAAAACTACTACAATTTTTACATTGCTTATGTAATAGGTCTATAAAATTTAGCAATTTTACTGGCTGCGAACAGCTATGCAGAACGAGAGCTAACAAATTTTAGATGATTTTAATGCACACTTGCTACACTACTGCAAAGATACATAATGTAGTGCTTCAACACATTTTTATATATTATATAGTATATATATAATATATATTATACAATAATATATTATATAGCATATAATATACAATATATATTATATATATATATATTATATATATATATATATATATATATATGATATAAAAACCATATAAACCATATAAACCATATATAAACCATATAAAGAAAGTAATAGTGTCATAGGAATATTTAAAATACATAAAACTGTATAGTATGAAATGCAAGAGAGGACACGTAGCCTATAATTATATCTCCTTCTTTGTATAAAAGGGTTCTGAGAAGAGGACATGTGCCAATTTATGACCAGATTAATTTTGCTCCATAAATCTCTGTCAAAAGCAGTTGATTTATGGTTTGTGGCATAGAAAAACGTTACGATGGGTTGTTAGTTTGACCACCCATTAGCTAACCTGTTGAGCTGAAAGATCATTGGCTATCTTTGACATTCCAAACATATAGAGTGCTCACGTCCCAATCATTTCATTTGCTTCCAATGACTAAATTTAATTGCAATTTCAGTCAATACTTTATCAACATTAATATTACTATGCTATTTATTTTCTTTCATGTATCAAGTTAATTGCATTCTTAAAGAAAATAATGCACTAGACTTGAATTAACTGGTATTGCATCTGTTTAAGCTCTTACCACAGTCAATATGTGTTTATTTTATGGTAAATCTGCTGAAAAATTCAAATATTTCTTTATTGGATTGTACAGACAAGGTTGTTTAACTCATAGACAAGTGTTCTACTTTTTATTTTCAAATTTAGGTGCAAGTTCTGCCCAAACACTGATAAGAAAATTAAAAACCAAGACTAATGAATTTTGGTGTGCAGTGAATAATGACCTTGCAGATCTTAAGTACTGGTGAACCAAGAAATATACTTTGTATGCAGTAGGTAATTTAATGAAGTATAACTAGTATAGTTGCCATTAGTAGTTCAAAATATAAGATATATAGTCTGGTAAACTAGACCTAATAATATAAAGCAGGTAATTAAATATACATACCTCGGGTACAACCTATGTAGAATAGATGGACTGTGAGCAAGTGTATCAGCTTACTGAAATAGCAATAGTTTGGGTGCTCTGGGTAGTATTTTCCATAACTTTTTGGATTCTACAATGTATAACTATAAGTTACTATAACACTTTTTCTTATACAAGATGATTCCCTCTAAACTTTCAATTCACCTTAAATATATTGTATTTTCCTATATTTCAAGTTATTTTAAACAACAAAATATTGTCAGCATAGACTTATCTCATGTGGCAGCATAACATAAGTACAAGTTTCTACCTGATGCAATGTTAGCAATGCATATTAGAAATTCAACTGTATGGAAGTGTCAGCCAATATGCTTATTCTAGTATTACAATGTTCTGGAGAGATTGTAATGAGTGCAGCTGGCTACTATTTGTAATATCTACCATAATTATTGAAATCAATTTTAAAGACTTAAAAAAAACAATAATATCAGAATGGCATATATTAATTGAAAATGTGTTAAATTGACGCATGCAATCATAAGGTGTCAACGACAATCTTTATTCCTGCCTTTTAAAAGACAGTAAAAGTTAAAAAAGTATGCAAAGGAGACACTCTTTTTTAACCTCGATGCAATGGCACTTCAAAAAGAAATTACAACAATTATCATATGAATTAAAATATAAGTTAGAATAAATTATTCTGGTTTTTGCTGGTGTAAGTATTTTGCTACACTACAAACCACAATACTACATCGTTGATACGCCCTAATCAATATAGACTATTATCAACGCCTGAACAAATCTCTTCTTTCATTAGGGTTAAGAATTTTTTCTTTAACTACTGTTTTGTTTTAAGAAAGACAACATGAATGAGCAGCTATTATTGCATAGATTATAGAAAACTGCATTGTGTTCAAATCGATACGACATAAATGAGATATTGATCCTAGTCAGCATCTCAAAGCCTTGCACTAAACTAGAAGCCTAAGACATAAATCCAATCCACTGGTCCAGAAAATTGACTTTATCCATTCAAACTTTTGCATAATAAAAGAACTCTAAACAAATTATCATTAAATAATTGTCTGAGATAATTATTCGAACCGACAATGTTGTTTGACTGCTTCACTACGTTATTAATTGTTCATCATTGCTGAGTTATGCAAGCTTTTTAGACTAACTTCTTGTTATTCTAGCATCTATAGGTTTAAGCAGGTAAGTTTCAGTGCTATACAGTTACATATTTTTACAGGTGATTAAATTGCCAAATAACTTTTCTAAAAGAGTATCAAATTTCAAAAGATTTCTAACTTATTATATTAACCCACTATAGCAGTCAATGGGTTATGACACTTCAGTAAATGAAGAAAAATGTGTTAATTATTTCGCTAATAGGTTTCTTAGCTGTAAGTTTGATTTTAGCAGGCATCTGAATTCTAGATCCTATACTGCTGCTGCTGCTGCTGCTGCTGCTGCTGCCATTTATGAGCACTATAATAGTAAAATAAGTCGTTACATAATAGAGTGAAAAGAGTAAATACTGTGACAATCAGCTGTTGACACAAGCAATAGGAATGTCGCATACTAAAAGCAAGTTAATACTAAAAAGAAAGATTGTTATTTTGGTGTGTAATTCAGGATCAATATAATAATATATCAATTAGCACTTTATTCAATACGCTGCCGCCAATATGTCTGACAGCATGAATATTCTGCTATATAATAAGCAGAGTTGCATATTTTACTTGACTTTATTAATGCCCAAGCATTTATATAAGTAACTTTAGCTAGAAATTTCTTTTGTAACACTTTCTTAAATAATTGATTAGCGATATGGATTATATAATAATTATACAAACACTTAATTGTGTCAACTTTCATGTAAATATTGTAATAAATGCTACTGTTACTTGGTCAAACCTTTCTCACCAACTTAATATATATGAACTTAATTGTTAGATTGGCACTAAAACATGTATATAATGTAAGATACAGAATTCAGTTGTTTTAACCTTTCTATATTTTTGCTAGTATACTGTAATAACACATGTTAAATTATTAAAATATATTGTATTGTGATAACATAATATATTACATGTTATCATATTGTGAGATAGCACTAGAAAAATATACTAACAGGAAGAGCTTGTGGTTTTCAGAAGTAGTGAGGGAATTATGTATAGTGTATGAGCCATAATTATAATAGAGTCTGTCACTTTTAGCCCTTACAGTCTCATGCACCAATAATTTAAATATATAATATATATAACAAGGTACGTCAATATTATATTTTGTCATGACAGTTCAATAAATTTCAACATTATTCATTCTTCAAGACAACTATAGTAACAAAGGCACATGAGAAACAGTATTTGGTTTGTTTACAATATTATTACAATTATCATTATATTATTATTATTGTTATATTAATAATATAATAACATTATTATAATCATAATATTATTTTATCATGATATTATTATATTGTATAATGGTTATAAATTATAGTTTCAAATGCAAGATGGGCAATTTATGTTGTGATCATGAATAATTATTTGTACATTTTTATTAGCAACTAATATTTTAACAAGAAGTTATGCTCCCAATTGCTAGCAGTTTGAAGTTGTGAATATATTACATATAATGTCTTCTATCAAATTTCTAAAATCTGCAAATCGCTCACACACACACGCACACACGCACACGCGCACACGCACACACGCACACACGCACACACGCACACACGCACACACGCACACACGCACACACGCACACACGCACACACGCACACACGCACACACGCACACACGCACACACACACACACACACACACACACTCACACACACACACACTGCATACGCACTGATGTCCACAAAACACGGTGTGGTGATATAAAACAAATTATAACATTTTGAAATGCAATTGTTAAGCTAGCTATTGTTATCGGTGTACAAAATTAAACCATTGTGAAAATTGCATAGTCATAGTTAATTCCACAACACTGCTTATATTTATTGATTTCCAGGTGTCGATTGTATGTAGATAAGAGAATGTCAAGATAACAAAATCAAACCTAAACTTATTAATAAACTATTATTGTAACTATCAAGGGTGAAGCCTAATCTAGTGCAATGCGTGACTGCACCTTGGTCTCAGAATTTCAACTTCATCACTGCTCAGCAATCTTGCTATGCATGGAATTTTCACGCATGCGCCTGGTAACCGTTTCATCACGTTCTTGCACTCACCTGTTGATTATGAATGATTGATCACTTTTTACGGCTCATTTTCCAACCGCTATTTATCAAACCAGAATCAAATGAGAATATCGAATATTCAAAGTTAGCTATACTTGCAGTCTAAAATAATTTATACAGCCTCTATTTGAAAACCTGAAGAAGTACAATTAATTGTTAATATGTTTTTCTGAAGGGGTAAGTTAGAGATATTAGCATGAGTTTTGTAAAAGTGCCTACATGCAGCTGAGTGGTTACCAAGTTCAATGTTATATTTTAATAATCTCCTTTATGTAGACTGCAAAGCTGTTTATTACAATCGTCCTTATGCTGTACTTCTGGTGCAGCGTTTACCGCCCTCAACCAACCTACCCACCTTTATTAAAACTGTTTGATGACTGCATATTATGTAATGCAAAGTCTGTTCGACTGAATAGCAAAGCATTTTCAGTAGTAGATTGTTATGGGTTAACAAATTTCAGTGGCAAAGTAGTTTTTGAAGAATTTCATTGAATTCACTAATAAAATAAGACGGCAATATCAGGTTGAATCAATTGAGTCAAAGTTGCTAAGTTTATGCTGCCATACTGAAATCATGTATACACAAATAAATCAATAATTTAATTATTTTTTTTAAAAATATCAATTTCATACCAAATGGTTTCCGCATGCACGCACACGTGCACCACACAGTCATCTGGTCACTTCATGAATCCATGAATGCAGCTGCTATAATAAATTTCAGACAATAGATGTTTGTTTACGTTAGAAAAGCATTTATTAGTCTTTCAATTATTGATATTGGAGACAGAATAAATTAAATATAGTGTCACTCTCTATATCTCAGTTTACTACGCTTGAGTAGCGCACTTCATAGTTCATTTACACAGTCACATATTTAGTTAATGGAAAATCCTAGCTCTTCCTGCAGTATTCTATCTGTTGAACAGCAGACGACTAGTTTAAGCAGACGATACTGCGTGCTGTGATTTAGTACTTCGAGAAGAATCTAGTTAGTGTAAGATTAAATAGCTTATTACACTCTGTGGCAGGCAACTAGAGGATTACATAATCATAATCACCATTGTTTTACTGTAAGGAGAACATTACTGCATATAATTGAAAATATACAGCATCGCCTCTGCTGCCTTTTTCCAGGTTTTTGTTTTTGCATAGAATCATTGATTAAAAAGAGTTAGAAGCCAAATTCTTTCAAATATTATATGCGTGCTGTTAGATAAATCATATGTTGTAACCTTGCTACTAATGATTTTTAATCTACTAAATTAAAACACGTTAGTACTAAATATGCATTTAGGGGAAAACATATTGCAATGTAGATTGCACTTTTTCAGGCTAAACTAACATTTCAACCTAAAATACTCAATATAGTTTAGTATTTGAAGAGCATTCTTGTTGAGAAGATATTCAATGCTATTCTTTCTTTTTGGCAATGACTTGAAAATAACATTATATCTCGTTGTATAATGTATTATATAGTTGGTATACCATATATTATATATACATGTATATTGTAGCTATATTATAGGTATATTGTAAGTATATCATAAATATATTGAAGGTGTATTGCAGGTATATTGTAAGTATTATTGCTGGTATAGTGCATGTATTATCTCCCGGCATATGGTGTATATATTGTGTGTACTAGAAGTAGAGGTTTCAAGCTGATAAATAAAGCACTTTATCTTTCTTCAACTGAGGTTGCATTATAACCCTAAGCTATAATAAGTTGCTATGCTACAAACTTATCCTTTAATTAATGTTAAAATCTTAGCAACACTTTTTCAAAACAAACAAATTAAACTCTGAAATTGGTTGAAGGCTTTACAATAGCATTAATGATCTTGGTCTAAATTCTAAAACATAGGCTCGGTATCATAAGTAGGAAATTGCTCTGTAAGTAATCTGCAAAACTCAGTAAAGTCTATATACAAATTTTTTATAATTATTGCCTGATATGAACACACAAGGACAAACTAATGCAGTATTTCAAGAAGTTCACTAAAAATATGCTAAGGTTTTGGGTTTATTCCTTGGCTTATCTTTTTCACTAAATTATGTATAGAAGCTGTTAATAATTCACTTTTCTTTTTTATTAGAGACTAAAGACGACAATTTTATTCCTATACACCTTCAGCAATGGATCTTGTTTTCTCACACCAACCCTGCTACGCTTCACAAGGAATGATAATCACCTAAAGATAAAAGTGCAAGAATTAGCCAATCAGGGACCGGATCATCTTCTACCTGTCACTAATTACTGTAATTGAAGTGATATATAAACATGAATACGCAAGCAGAATACACTGCGGCACCAGCCGAAGATCACTTTGAAGTGAGACACAACGGAGAGCACACTATAACCAGACCACGGAAGTTGACCCCTCTTCCTACAAGACCTCCGATACGACTTGAACCCTTGTATTCCGTCTCAAACGCACCTTCCACAGATTTAGTAAGTAGAGTTGCTCTATTACACAATATTAAATAATGTTTTGTTCATTACGCAGTATAATGTTGTTAGGTACACTTATTCAAGTTGCATGCATTATGTTGAGTTGTGATAGAGTTTTGCATTATAGATCATTTTAAAAATTAAAACACAAGTCTATTTTTAGCATTTTTAATTAATAAGTAATTCTATATTTCTAGTTTGCCGTTAGCAGGTATTTACTGCATGCCTATGAACACAACAAAATTAATTTTTACTTTTAGAAGTTTTTTCAAAAAGTATATTATTGTTGACGTATTGCTGTAAAGTTTTGCATGCTTCCTGTGATTGCTCACCAAGTTCTTTGGTAATGTTGTAAACCAACGTACGTGATCTACATAATATTTTGGTGGCAACCTTAGTAAAATCCACTGTTCATGCTGGTATGTGTAAAGCAATAGTAGCATAAATTATGAACTGTAGTAACTACATTGTGTGTGACGCACGTGGGATACGATGCTAGGTCAACTCGTAATGTGTTCACATGCTCTCAGTGGGCTAGAAAAACATTACAGTTTAACTCTATATGAACAGGGTTTTGTCTAAAAAACAAAAATACTTTTTCACTTTAAACTAGAGTTTGTTTATTTAGGCAGTCATACAAATCTATATTTAGCAAGTGCAGTAGAATAGTGATATTGTTATATTTATAAAATTGTAATACTTAGTACAGCATGTTCCCATACGATTCAGTCAATGTGCCGAGCACTTAGCCACTGAGTGTTTGAAACCTGCTTCTTTCTCCTTCTCCAGATTAATTTTAATTCACTTTTATCCTTCATTATAAACATACAAATTTGGCAGTTAGAAAAACGAGTCCAGTTTCCAAAATTCAACCCGTACAGCAGTTGGTAAATACGACCTGCAGAAATTAATTCCATGCTGAAGAAGTTTTGAATAGTAAATATTCTGCTAAGTACTATTATGCAAAACCTGACACATTGACACTCTTATTACGGTACTTGGACACAAAACAAATGTAATAGCTGCATGCATCAACATATAAATTTGTTTTGATCATCACGTAGCAAAGTTATAAAACATTCTATTGTTGTCTCTTTCACATGAATTAGAAAACTGCATTCACCTTTTTCACTCACAAGACATAAGTTGGACTTGTTAGTTTACTCTCAGAGGATGGTTGCTTCAATTTGCTATGTTACCGATGTGAGTATTGGGATTTGTCAAGGAAAATTATCAAATTTTAAAAATTAGTTTGGTAACATTTTGCAAGTTTTAAAATAAAAATTTGAGAATTTAGATCATTCAAAAATGTTGGTGCATGTATTGGCTGGTGAACTTGTTTATTTAACTTTTTTCACCCCCTACAGCGCCAAATTCTTAGCCTTTACACATTTGTTTTTCTTTGCATTCATTAAACTTATTCACATTTTTTACTATCCGTAGCATGAACAATATCAAAAGGAAATATTTTTTGGTTCATTAGGTAATACCTTAGGATATAACACTATACATGTTAACAATAACCTATGAATTACCAGTTGTTATATATCTTTTGTAAGATTTAAAAAAACATTTCATTTGAATTATGAAGTGAATTGCAGGCCAGTTCATTTAGAGCCTGCATTTAGAACTGTTTGCATACCCTTCTAAATTTGATACTTGTAGGGCATTAAAATGGAGCGGCAGATATCCACCATTCCTTTAGTGAATGAAAAGGAACAAAATGGACTCAACACCAGCAGCACATCAATGGATATGACAGCAGAGCTATCAAAACATAAACTGGTAACCAAACACAGCCAAGTCTCTCCTGCAGAGTTCGTACAGGAGACGAAGGATAAAAATGACACAACATCAAATAGCGATTCCAATAATAACACGGAGAAAGACACAAACTGTGTATTAGCAGGAAAAATTATCACAGCGATTTTAACAGGAATGTATTTTGGGTGGTTTTTACAGAAATCTACAGGTGAGTAATAGAATGCATACAGTTTGGTAAATATTTGTTGGCATAAAATCAGTCGCAGTACAAATTATACAGCAGCTATACTAAGCTCAACGGTATTGACAATACAGTGATTATTCTGAAATTTGTCAAGATTTGATACATTTATTTCTTTTAGCAAACACCTTGATAGGTTGAAAGTGATTCAGCTGGCATAATTTTGTATTACTCTCAGTAATTGAAATACATAATCTATACTATAGGATATTTGTATAGGGTGTAGCCAATTACTATCTTTACTAAAATTTGTTTACCCAATCAATGCCAGTGTAACAATAATAACAACCATCGATTTTATCAAAATATTTTTATATATTCTTCTCCAATACTTAACAATCAGCCTACTCATCTACATAATATATTCCAGTGTTTGCTGTTTCAAACCAAACCCCAAATAGTTCTACTAAGTCATTATAGGCATATTCTAACTGAATTATCTATTGACTCAAAAGTTATTAAAAAAGTTATTAAAAATACTTTTCGTATATCGATAACATGATTATGTTCAAATCAAAGTTGAAAACATTTAAATCAATTTAAAAAAAACTAATTAGAGCTTAGATGCACCTTTTGAAACTTTGCTTCAGTTATAGTCAATAGAGCATTATGAGTTTTCATTTAAAATCAAAGAGTGTTGTATTTTGAAAAATCTTATACAAAAAATATGCTGAGTTATATCAAATATCTCGATATTTACAATTTCCATATTAACACTTCTTATAGTAATGGATTAATCTTTTATACCAAGAATGGCAACTGAACTAGACTTTTTTTATGAATGCTGATTACATTTTAACTGATAAACTCTCCTGTTATTTTGTTTCAGTCTACAAGCCAGAAACTATAAGAAATCAGTTCTTATTTAGAGAGCTAATCATGTTCAAAATGTTCTTTGGCGTCCTACTAACAAGTAAGTATCAGAATATACTCATTGTAAGTCCACACTATAAGAGCTGTAGTTTACAAGTTTCTCTTCATATCATTGAATCTGTAGCTGGGATGTGTTAGGTTTTTTGGGATAAAGTGGTCCAACTCCAAACTCACACATGTGCAAACCGAAACTTAGATTTTCAAGCAGAGAAAGGCGTACATCCTTTTGTCTTACAGTGCTTAGTGTAGAAATGTTGATTAGCTTTTAGCATGGGGTTCCAGTTTTGCATTTTTCATTTCGGTTTGGGTCGAGAAGTCACAACCCTCCATGTACATCTTCCTATGTTGCTATACTGGTAATTGCACCCCCAAAAATAAACGAATGAGATAACTTAAAAAATAAAACCTAAAAGAAATGAGATAATTGGAAATTTCTACTTTGCAACTCAACAGTATATGTTGGAGGACTTCAGCTGGAAGTCCATAGTTGTACTGCACTGTATACACATACACAAAAATAAGTTGCATATAGTTTTTGACTAAAATAAAAAGCCTTTATTCGTTCCACACACTGCAATGCTGTTTTTACAGGCCAGTTTGTGCTGTTGATACTATCCTATATTCCACAAACAAAGCCTCATATAGAAGCTGCCAAACACGCATACACATCTTCATTGTGCCAGAAAGGAATTATCTCCACCGTAACTGGGACTTTTCTGCTCGGATGTGGCATGGCAGTAGCAGGAGCTGTAAGTCTTAGACTGATCATGTGACATAGAATGCATGACATATAAATATAATATTTCAGAAGTCATCAGATTGCTCTCATCGTTCTATATCTCTTTTGATCCCATTTCTGTTTGACTGATAACAGCTGTTGTATGCAACAATTTCTAGCAAGCATTGATATGATAATCTACCCAAGTGTTAAAAGTGTGATTTATCAAAAACTTGAGCTTTTCAAATTTCCTTTTACACCCCTTGAAAGCCCCATCAACAGTCTCATAAATAACATTAAGTAATTTATTGAGGAACTGATTTTTGAGGATATAACCAGAATGCAGTATAAAAATAGATTAAAATTTTTATGATAAATTAAACTAGTGTAAGAGTTCACTACATAATGTTGGAGTGAGTTGATTTACTGTTATACCACTGTTAAAATCAAATTATGCTGGCCAATGACAGCATTTCTATCTAATATATTATGTAATAACGTATAGCGTATATATTTGTAGTGTCCTGGCATGGTTCTAGCCCAAATTGGTAGTCTGGTACCAAATTCAGGTAAAGAACTGCACATCAAATATACTCAATAGCACTTAGGTGCAGAAACTGATAAATTTCAATAGTCCAAGATTTTTGATTTTTTTTTGAAAATTTTCTATAGTGTTTGCAATTAAATTATTGTGTATATATAATATACATCATATAATATTTAATATAAAATGACAATGTTAATCATATTATAGTAAAAGTAATGTTTTCCTATTTGAATCAGTTGTCTTTCAACTATTTCCTGAGAAGCAACACTCTATTTGTACTAATTTTCACTTTCAATAACTTCTAAACTACCTCAAATATTGTTTAAGGCTACTTAAACCCAAACCCAATCACAGAAACTTAAGTTAAAGTTTATGAGATGAATCCAGTTTTTCGGCCACCATACAAACTATGTATTGTATTGTATTTAATATCTTGTGCTACGAGTTGACTATAGAATGATTTCACAAACCATGCAAATGAGTAATAGACCACGTGGTTATATGTGACTCAATAACTATCTTTATTTGTCCACTACCTACAAGTATGCTGGTATAGAATAGCAGGAATCTACATACTACACCAAATTCAACTAATAATTACAGAGTTTCTGATGATTAGTTAGGGTTCACTTAATATTGCAGGAGGCCTGCAGTGATAATGACTGACTTTCTCTGATTCTACTAGTATTTTATATGATCTAGATATTATAATTATAATATAAATTCAACTACAATTATACAAAGCATTATTACTATTCTTTCAACAATGGTAGTGTGACCTAGTAGTCATGTGACCTAGTAGTCATGTGACCTAGTAGTCATGTGACCTACTAGTCATGTGACCTATTGATGCAATTTCACAATTACTTTGAAAATAGAACTATAAAGTTTTGAATTGTTATGAGAAATATCTGAGTTATACGAAGTGTAACTAGTTTTAATATTATTACTTTCTCTTGTAGCTTACACTGTGCTAGGAGGAATAATTGGCTGTCTGCTATATGGCCTGCTACACAAGTACCTGGTGAAAGTGACAACACCCTCTGAGCCGTATACAACACACTTGTAAGTCTAGTCAGTATAGCCCTACTAGACAGGTCTTACATCTACAGTATTTTTGTTATAGCAGTCAGTGAACTTTAAGTTTTTGAAGACATGAGTTTTTGTACAACTGACATCCCAGACAATATATGAAACGAAATATTTTTACAAAAAATTTTCAAAAATGTTTCACTTACAATTAACTGTAGCAAAATGTCACCCGCAGAGTGTAATTTATATACTTGGCTGCAGTAGGCGCATAAAAGTTATTAACTTACCATAAAGGTTAAAAATACAAGCACTATATAGTAGATCACATTTAGTAACTGGCATTATATTACCTTTCATTTTGCTAATTGCCAGTTGCTAATTGCCAGTTTCTAATTGTCAATTGCCAGTTGCTCGTTGCTAGCTACATTTAGCCATGTACTACCCTGTTCTAGCATACATGAGAAGATAAAAGTACCTTATATAGCCCTAGCTCTTCCCTGTATGGTCCTGCTGATAGCAACCTTAGTTCTTATGGATGTCTTCAAGCCTGAGAACCAGAAATGGCTAGACACAAAAGAGGTATCCAATAAAACATCATAGTCATCTCTGTTCAAATTTTTTTAAACCCTATTTTGGTAATCATCATAACAGTTGGAAAATAAATCAATAATGCATCAAATGAGTTTACTGTACTTGTTTATAAAGTGATGAGAATTTCAAAACAGTTGAAGTTTTGAATATCTATTTGCAGCCAATCTATGAACTAAGTCTTTACTGCTGCAATGTTTTAACTAGGTAGGAGGGATTTAAGACTAAATCTTTATTCTAGCACATGCAATATAAAAACATAAACTTTGAGAGTTGGAAATACTGCTAGCATAAGAAATCATCTGCTCAAAAATCAAATCAAAAACTACAAATTCTGGCTGCGGACCAAAAAGTTGAATCCCAACATAAACAAATATTTCTTGATACTTATATATTTGGTTGAAATAAATATTACATTTATTCAGGAAATAAAACACCTAAAACTTTGCGCTGAAAAATTTGCATAAGCATATTAATATCCTTCTGCTAACGTGATACACGTGACTTAGCTGTTCTTCGGAATTAGCATGAGTTGATGTAAATAGACCACAACATTAATCAAAGGTCATAAACCCAGGCAATGCCACACGCCTGCAGGCAGCTACGTGCAGCTGTCATTACTAAACTATGCATCTAGCGTTGGTGGGACTGCTGGTTGTGATTGTTTACCCAACATGGCAAGAGAACACTAATCAGCTCATTATATGCAACACCACAACTCATTGACTTTCACTGCAAAAGAGACAATGAATTCATAATTTACATGGATTGTTAATCACTTTTGTTGTGGTTGTTAGAAGTTCCATATTTTGACCTAACTAACATCAGATGAGTTTTTAATGCACTCTTACTTGTTCAAACTAATTTAGATGCCAGGAGTTAGAGCAGCGCTGATATACGTATATTTTATATAATATTGAAAAGTAATTATTAGTAATGCATTGCTGTATATAGTAGCCAAGATAATATATATCAACAATCAGAAACTAAATTAGAAAATATGCCAACAACACATAAGTGTATCAGACTTACATCCCCATGTTGACACATTTAGTATTGGCACTACTAATATTTGCTATACATTAGCTTAGTTTCTGTATTTTGCAGATGAGCAACAACGTGACTTCCGATTTGCGTCCCAAACTAAAACTATCGACGTGTGGAGAAGCAAGTAGTTGGTTTACTGAGGAAATGTGGTCGCCGTCTGTGTGTGGAGTGATTCTCGGCCTGATACAGCTGCCGATAATTCTAGTGCTGACAGACACGATGGGCTCCAGCAGTGGGTAGGTGTAAAGATATATCAGTTATCTACTTTAATAATATAAGACTGAGATAGTTTACGTCTTTGAGCATAGGTTGGGGTTGCATCAAATATGTATCAGTAATTTGAAAGTTTAGCTATAAGAGTGATCTACCTGTAAACTTAACTTGCTAAGAAAATTTTAAAGTATAAAGTATATATGCCAGCAGAGATATATCTTTTATGCAGTTATAGACTACGTGCTTTAAATTTAAGCAATTAAATGCTATGTTCCCAATATGAGAATATATACAGTCAACCATTCTTAAGAAAAAGTAGCCTAATAATAATATTATATATTAGATATATTATTATGTTGATGCTCCTGGAATACATGAGGCACATATTATAATATATGTTGTAGGTATATGGCTATTACCTCACAATGGGTGGTTACTAAACGACTCAAAGAAATGTTTCCATATATGGCTAAAGCTAAGTCTAGCATAGAGCACTATTGGATGGTGAGTCCATTGAGATGTATTTTATACTCCAGCTTTTTTAATACGACTGTTATCATGCAGAAAGAAATTAACATTCAAGTTAGGCATATAACATTATTTTAATGGTCTATACGTTTTTCTGTCTATTGTTATGGAAGAATACAAACTAGGTGCTGCCCAGTGTTTCCGAGAAGCCAATATTTTGCTAATATTACTGTTGATTGTTTTCTTAGGTTTTCTACATAATAGCGGCAGCGTTAGGAGCAGGGCTGGCAGCTCTGTCTTCTTGCACCTTTTTCAAAGCCTCAGGACCTGTCTGGTGGCAGGGCCTACTCGGGGGATTCCTCATGCTCTTTGGATCTAGACTAGGTTCTGGCTGCACAAGGTAACACAACTCCCAGTTCTCTATAAATATTATCCAGTTAGATTGAAAAGACATGCATTCTATATCTGAGTTGTAGATTGTGATGTGTCGAAGCACTTGATTAGTTGTGGTCCCATTTTTATACACATTTTAGCCTCTTTTACGTAGCTACAAACATTCATAGCAAAATATTTTCTAATATATATTGAAAAGTCTTTTTTTGTTAGACATTGTAGCTCATATTATATATTATGCAATGCTATAAACTGCAAAATAAACTTAATTTTCCATGTTTAGTATACTTATTATTGTAATTCAGTATTTAATAATGTTTATAGTGGTCACGGAATAAGTGGTGCAGCATTGTTGGTTGGTTTAAGCTGGATTGCCGTTCCATCTATGTTTGCCGGTGGAATCTGCACAGCATTTGCAATGGAATATTCCGGAACTAATCTCTATGTGGATACCTGGTAAAGAGAAGACAATCATCATCTGAATAGCTGCAAGAGAGAGGACAACTACAAAAAACTTATATCTACAGCTTCAATATTGCAATGAATGCTGAATAAAGAAAGAACACAACTACTAAATTAAATAAACTATTTAGTAAAAATGTAAAAAAATGGTGATTGAAAGCTAAGAGTTATTAGGCAATATTTATTTACATTGCACATTCAGTAACAAGCTATGAAATAACAGTTTTCAATAACGGTGGATTAGTATTGCAATATGGTACACTGGAAAATTTACCTCAATACTGTATTTTATCTTTTGATTTTACATTCTACAAACAAAACCACTGGCAATGAATGTATGACGTATAACTTATGTAATTTTTGAAATACAAAGTGTGTTGTGCGAAAAACTCTAACATGACAAAGTCGCTAAATGACTTCTTTTATCCCCAAACTTATTTGTAAATATCTGTCTTACCAAAGCAGCATTATTTATACACAGTTTATTTTATACTTCAATAATATTAACTTTTATATCCATGTGCATGAAGCTGGCTTTTTGAAAAATAAATGTCACTGAATTTATGAATTTCTAACACATTTATGTATAAAATCAATATTTAGAATAGAATTACTACCATGTTATTAGATTTTGAGCTTAAATGTATAATAGCTTCTTCAAGTGTTAGACTTGATGATGGACTATGGAAAACCATGTATTGTACAGTGAAAAGCAGATTAGTGTTACATCACAGATCTGGCTTCACTACGAGCTGTCTCATAACGAGTTGTATATAAAGTTAGTAAAATTACTCTGCTAAGGCATATATACTGAATAATCCAAATTTATTAGCTCTGCTACTCCCTGTATACAGCTTTTGAAGCCAGCCAATTGGCAGCTTTAGATTTTTCTGAGAATGAAGGCAGGTGTTAAAAAGTAGAAAGTGTGGAGTTGCTCCAAATGTGTTGAAACATTTGAGGTATCTGTCTATGTGAGACAATAAATGCCAATAGCCTTTCAGAATGAAGAGAAGTTATGAATAGTAAGAGTGTAATGGGATTGTTTACACTTCACTGATTAAGAAATATATTATTATATAGAAAATTCCCAAAGCTTTACTACACACTGATGAGTAGGTCACTGTATTGGAAAAGAATAAATTACTAAGATTGGAATGTTTTTGTTAACTTATTTTATTCATTGAATATCAACATAAAAATTAATGGCTATGTAAAGATTTTATGCAGGCATGTATAATATGACCTTCAAGCGCACCAATATTGCAATTATACCCACAATAATCTCTCATAATAAAAATGTTCAACTAGAAATTTTCTTTAAACGGTGGTATAAACATGAAGTGCTAACAAATATACAGTGGAAAGACAGAAGACTTGTGCTTCAAGGTAGTCATAAATTAAAGTTAAGAAATCACAAAATATATCCAATTGTAACCCAGCTAGAAACAATACAAATGTATAAGAAAATTGCATTTGACTGAACATTCAAATATTAGTGTAAGTTGAACAAAACGCATTGTAAATAGTAATTCAATGAATAATTCATTAACAAAGTCATCAGATGTCATTTTGTTCACATTTAGCTAAATATCTGAGGCATGTCAGGAGAGACAAACACTAATTGAACCGCTGCATTACAAAGACAAAATAAAAATTCACAAGAACTGAATTGTAGTGGAAGCATGAGAATGACATTAAAAGTTGAAGCACCTAGTATATCGTGTATTCTCACTGAAGGAGATGTGGAAGAGGGGAACAAGATGTGGTGAAGAGTAGATCCAGAGTGGGATAGGTATGAGTTTCATCATTATTGCACAGTTTACAAAAAAGTCATTAAATTATTTATAAGCACTATCAGTCATTGATAAATAGGAGTAAAGCCACTACAGAGGTGTGATTGGCAGGTGTGAATATCACAGTAGGCTGCGTAGTACAACAGTGTTGAGGGCTAGTTCAGCTCCATTCACTTGACTTGGTTTAATGAAAGTAGTATTGCAGACTATTTCCGTTTGCATGGGAACTAGTGGAAGAATATTGCGAGCTCATTGGCTGGCCCAACAAGGCTCAACTCATGTAACCTATCCCAGTATGCAACGGGACAACCAAAGTTATCTTTATTCACTCATCCAAATCTTAATATACCACAGTTGGAGTAAGCCTCAAACAAATGGGCTAATTTCGTCCACTGTTCACACATTACCAAATCGTATGGTGTAACGTAAAATAGCAGTCATTTTTACAAATGTCTGAGCTTCCTCTACGGTGCTACGGTACGTTAGGATCAAGCACTGCTTGATTCAAACTAATTGCGGCAGGTTTCTATTGAACAGAACAACTTTTGCGTCAGCTCATTGGATAAAATTGTCCAATGAGGTGTGTTATATCTTACCTAATAGCGGACTTTGTAAACTTCAGCCCGGACACATTAAAGATGGCTGCTATTTTACGTTACTACATACGGTACGGTAATGTGTGAACGGGGAGGGAGGGGGGTTAGGGTTTTTTGCATGCAAGAGAAGATAAACCTATGTTTGTACTAAACTGATTATAGGGAAGGTTGCCTACATACAAATACAATGTCATAAAAGCTGATAAATGGGTAGGCATAATATGTTGACAATGCGCTAATTCTCATGCCATCACTACTTGCTATATGTATATGTGTTAGATGCACTAGTATATCTGTATATGCAGGTATGTACAATGATGTAAATCTCATTACATCACACGGTTTACGGCCAATTCTTCTTTCTTCGGGAAGAGCCAGTCATTGCTCTGGTGACGGGACCCCTACCAGGTTTAGTCGAAGTTTTCCCCATTGTCTCTACGGAGCCTTTTCGCTTGCCTAATGCTGCATCATCCTTTTTGTTTATGCTCTCCTTTTTGCTTGCATTCTCCTTTTTGTTTGAGTTCTCCTTTTTCCTTTCTTTCTCTTTTTTGCTTTCGCTCTCTTTTTTGTTCACCTCTTTGATTTTGTTTGTGTCCTCCATTTTGTTTGTGTCCTTCACTTTGTTTGTGTCCTCCATTTTGTTTGTGTCCTTCACTTTGTTTGTGTCTTTCACTTTGTTTGTGTCCTTCACTTTGTTTGTATCCTCAATTTTGCCAGCGTCCTCCATTTTGCTTGCGACGGTGCTGGTGACTATAGAAGCAAACTTTAGCAAAGCATCTGCCCCTTCCAGCTCCTTTCCTTGGTCCACCTGTAAAGACAGTTATGGACAAACTGCATTACTCGCACCACACATTGGGCATAGTAATCACACTGAGTCCCAATGATAAACACTATAGTTGCGTTTATACCTTCACGATTTTCGGTCAAAAATTCAATTTGGCCGGGTTGAAATTTCTCCGAGTTGCATTGCATTGTAAAAGCCACTCGTAAAAATTTTTGTACTGTGATAACTTAATCGGCCAATTTTAGAATAGGAGTAATAACTCCTTGTAAACATCGTTATTTAGTTATTACTTTGGCGATTAGACAACGTACTTATACGGTTATAATTATATAGCCTACGCCTTCTCAATTATCGCTTTCATGCTTTCCGCTTCACTAATTCACGACGTTTACAAAGGGCATCAAATAGCTATTATGCGAGTCAAATTTCAATTTCAGAAAGTGAGCAACCGCATCAATATGATTTCAACGAGTTTCAGTTTGACTATAAAGGGGCACCCGGACAAGCATTATTAACTTAAACTCGGTACTTTTTTCAGCAGAGGTATAAACGCAACTTAACTTAGACCCCAACTAAAGATGACAATCACTAAAACCATCATTTAAATTTAAAATGCCGAATAAAAAAGATCAAACAACTCCCAAGAATTTGTTTGTTGAGTTGACATTTCAATGTTTACAAAGTATGAAGTCTTATTAATAATTACTGTCAACTTTCACCATGCTGAAAATAGCACCACAGCAAATGCCACAAAATCGAATGAAAAGACACACTTCTACGCTCTAAGTAAAAGGGATAGAAAGGAAAGCGATGACCTCACCTCCATGCTCATTTCCTCTTCCTCTTCGGGGTCAAACTCGTCTCCACTCACCAACTCCACTTCATCCTCTTCTTCGAGTTCATCTTCCTCGACGTCATCTTCCATCGCCTCGTTAAACTCGTACTCTCCGTCAATACTGGAGCTTCCGGGTGACCCGAGGAGTCCCTTAGGCACTATACTGGCACTGAAATATAATACGCACATATCTAAAGGCAGCATGTAAAAAGGGAATAAGAAGGCAGCATTGAGAAGGCAGCATGTAAAAGGGAATAAGAAGGTGGTAGCATTGAGATAGAACAGTAAACAGTGTAGACTTAGAAGATATCTGTATTTGTAGGACAAGCAATGTCACAACAAACATTGAATAACCAAACAAGCTGATGGTTGCCACGGAAACATACTACAAGAATTACTGAGAGGTTGACAGCAGTAAGAGAGACTTCAACCCTGCTGACAAGGCCATCAGCGGCAGATAAAGGAGAGCATACCTGTAGGTGTGGTCCATTGTTGGCACTTCAGTTATGATGATTGGGGAGGTGGCGCGACGGCTCCTCCTTGTCGTCCTCGCCTTGTCCTCCGAACTGCCGAACTCTGGAGGACTCGGGGATCTGGAGCGACTTCTCTCTCGCGCATTGAATGGCCTTGACCTGCCTTCTGCACACAAAAGATGCTACTAAACAGTGTGTATCGCGCTCATATCTCTCTGTGTAAGTAACATTTTTGAGAAAAAAGAAACCATTTTGAAAGTGATTCACTGATACTAGTCCCTGCACAAAATACATGTTTAGTCTATAAAATAACGCGCATCAGACTGTTCAACTCGCTACGTGAAACTATAACTAACGTGAACAGAAACGTAAAAGTGGGAAAGCAAAGAGGAAAATCTTAGACCAACTTACTGTGTCGGATAGCAGAGCGGGTCAAGGGTGATTTCTTTAAGGAAACTAGTGCTTTCGCTACATCAATATCAGTGTCTAAATAATAGAGAGAGGTGACAACTCATAAACATACAGCTCAGTGTAACACTAAATATATAAATTAATTTAAATCATAGTTGAAAACCCGTGTGATATCACTTTAAGTAGCGACATGGAGATGAATATCCACTAAGCCGAAGTGGCATACTTTACAAGTTGATACTTAGCAGACCAAAGTACAAATGATCCGGCAAATTACAGTAAATAGACCTTTTTCCAACATCCCTTGCGTTCAATTTATAATTGAGAGTTATGCCCTCTTAGCAAGTACATACTAATGTCAAGTTTCTATTAACCAGAGTGGCGACAGCTAGCACAATGAGTCATTATTGGGGTTTATATCCTAGCTGCCACTTTAGCACTTTCCAACAAACAAATGACTAAATGCTTTCAATTTAATTTTTGTTTTTACAAGACATTATGAAAACATATTAAATAATTTATTGAAATACTAATATGTGTGCTACTACCAAAATATTTATTTCCTAAAAGAACAAGTATATATAGCATAGCAGTCAAACTTTAAAGCTTTATTTAGACTACTCTATATAATAAGGTTAAAGTGAGTACCACTACAGGGGCACAACTCTCAATTGCAAATTGGAACATTGAGAAAAGGACTATTATAGCGAGATCAGCTAATGAGTTACTATTCAGCGTAATTTCACAAACTCAAGAAATTCCAACACCAAACAGCTGACTGACTGAAAACAGGTGAGATTGTTGCGGCATCCCGAGTCTCACCAAAGAACATGGAATATGCCGGAAGGGCTTACACCGAGGAGGCAGTGTAAAGCCAGAGCACACAAACCAAACCCCTCACAGGACAGCGCACACAAATCAATAGGCCATGGTGAAAGGACGGGCAACAGACGCTGAAAGAACAGAGGCTACAATAAGGTGTGTACATACCTAGACTATCCGACTGAGGCTTATTAAGGTGCTTGCTGAGAAAGGGAAACAGATCTACAACAGACAACATGGCGGACTGAGAAACACACATGGATCTGATGTAACAAAACTTTAAAGACAGTAAAACTGGTTGATACAATCATGACAGAGAAAGTAAATACACACTAGTGTTTGTGTAAAGTGACCGATAGTATAAACTCATATACATTTATAACGGCAGCAGGATTATAAATCCGACCAATGAAATAGTGACACACTTACGTGGCGACACGTTGTTGTGAGGCGAACCGAACCTGTTAATGAAGGGATTCTTAGAAGGCGTCCTGTAAGTCAAACAAAGCATGGTAAGTAACAGCAAATACTGTAAGTCACTGCAGATAACATTCACACAGTATGAGTATTCCAAGAGATACAGGGGCAGACAATTCACACTCACATATTATTTAGAGGTGATACTGACATCATTTGCAGCTGATGGTAGGGGTGGTAGGGAGTCTTCCGTAGAGCCTGCAGGAGAGTGGGCCTGTAATCTGGGTCTATGCACCAATACGATCCTTTGCCAATGTTCTGTATAATACGAGATAGGAGTATAATGTAAGATAGGAGTATAATGTAACACATGTGTAGTTTTTCATGCCATAATCTTGAAAGGTGCCACACATCATATACAGTATATCAGCCAGCCATTAGTTAGTAGAGGACTTTGTGAATCAGTACAATTGGTCAGACAACTCTTGATGCAGCCAACGTAGTCTGCACTGCCAGATATTGGCTGAACAGATTGCAGCTTTACAACTCAAGTGTAGTTGAGGCAAAGTCAATGAGAATGTGAAGTTATTGAACCATGAAGTCAGCATTAATTATTCACTACTGTTACTACAGGCCAGTCTATGAAAGGCTTCAATCTAACATTAACTGAGTTACAGCTACTGCTACATCAAAGTTAACAGGTCCCTTGCAAACATCCCACTTGTGGATCGAAGGCATAAGCACCCACCCTTAAGCAGATGGCATATTCAAGAGTGCTCTAGGCTAAACCAATAGCGAAAGTAAATAAAGAGATAATTTAGTTTACTTGTTGTCATGGCTACATGACAACAGAGCAGTATACTATGCCTGCAGATGTTACATTACCACACTTATACATTTTCTTAGGAACTGACAAACAATACTGTGACTCAAATGAATAACCAATAAAATACACAATACTTAAGTATATATTATACTCAACAATCAAAGCATAAATTATTAAATTGAAAATATTTGAACAAATGAGAAAAGCTCAGCAGCTGTGATTCATAGAAAAACATCCTGTTTATCAAAGAGTTGTAATTACTACACAATGGTTCAACTAATTAAAAGTTCAGTGAAAAGAGCTAGTAGCTTACAACAACTGTGACTCAATGAAAGGGAAAATATACACATATCTCACTCACGGAATTTTTGTCTTTGTCAACTTTCTGAAAGCATTTATTCAGACTGAGATTGTGACGAACAGAGTTCTTCCACCCCGTAGGTGCATTTTTAAAGTAAGGAAAGTTGGCTAGAATCCATGAGTATATGTCCTACAATGTAGACATGCCCAGTAAAGTGAAAAAAAATATTATAGTGTATATAAGGAGAGTAAAAATGGTAGCAACAGTTTATTGGCTCTACAAAAGTTACAATGTATTTTATTGGCTCTACAAGAGTTACACTGTATTTTATTGGCTGAGAGACTAACCTTGACAGGAAGTTTCTGGTCAGACGAATCCTCAATGGCCATGAATATAAGGCAGCTGAAACTGTACGGAGGTTTACTGAGGATGTGTTTCTGTGGGTTATAAGGGATGTGACACGGGTGGGGTAGGGGGGACGACCCGCTGTTGAAACTAGTGTTCAGGGAATCGTTTTCTTTTCCTGTTCAAAACAAAATGCTACATAAAAACATGAGCAATGCCTCGCTGGATGGAGCCAACACTTCAGGTGTTTGACAAGGCAAAACCAACTCAAAAGAAGACAAGCAAACAGTTGAAAGAAAATAAAACCAAGCAACTAAATTTAAAATAGCCAAAGTTGTAAAAAAGATGGAGACACTCAAGACACACCCACTGTCGACTAACCTGGTAGCTACTAGCAGTGGTTGGCTGTAACAATCAAGCACACGATAAGAAAAACTGGATGTTAACCATGCGACAACTTAGCATGCCACGCAGAAAGAAAGAAGCACCTGCTGCTGGGCGTCACAATATAAATCATTCACAGATTGTCTCCATTTTGTTTACAACTTTGTCATGTATACAGATGCGACAGCCAGGATAAAATGATAGAAGGAGAAGAGGAGATAACAACTAATAAGTAAAGCATACCATTGAGTGCAGCAGGCGTACCTGATTCATAGTCTAGATCTGAAAGATCGTCTTCAGAACTTAACGGGGAGGGGCACAGCCTTCCACTCCCTGTAAAATACATGAGAAAAGAGGCTAGGCACGTGCTACACACATAGCCTTAGGAAACAAACAGTCCACAGCAAGTAGGGGTTGAAGGTGCTACGTACCGCCTATATCCTTCAGCAGATTGCTGTTCTGCAGCCAGTCGAGGCACGTCAGTTCATCATCCTCAAAGTCGTCCACACCTTTATCCAACCGGATTTGTGAGAAACAGCTCTGCGTCAGGACATCGTTTTCAATTTTCACCTACAACGGAGCAACACACACCTAAGACTTGTGGGTAATTATTAAATTTGTCAGTCAATAATCTCTCAACAAAGCTAAGGAATATTTTTCTCCCAACATTCCATATCCAAAGTGAGTTATATAACCAGTGAGCAGATTTCAGAGTGCAATCATGTGACCAGGAAGTTGGTGGGTGGATCAAACCTGAGCCAAGGCGGAGTCTAGGGCTCCGTTGGTGTAGGTGGAGCTGAGGGAGTTGAGAAGCTTGTTCTTAGAGAGTTGTTCCTGCTCCTCTGTCTCGCCAATTATGACATCATGGAGCGGCATCAGGTCATCAGCGTCCATCTGAGGGGGCGGAGAGCGCGCGATAGGGGGTGCTAAAGACGGCATGTTATCTCGCTGTATTTCCTAAAAGACACATTAATGTTAGTTAGTTTCCTTGTACAAAATCGGAGGGGGGGGGGTAGTGCCCACATAAACCATACCTTTAGAGACACTGATAATGAATGCACTGAAATATTCCGGATTATTGTAGAAATTGGTATCATTTGCAGAGTAACAACACACAGTAGCTCAGAATGAAATAATCACTGCATGTGATGGATGAAAAAAAAACTATTTTTCCTTGAAATGTATACAAATGTTGATAAAAATCTAAAAAGATAATCATCTGTTAAATTTGCACTTTGAACTAAAACTATAGCATGTAACTTGCAGGAGACAGCTGACTAACCCAAACTTGTCACAGATATCCATTCCGTTTTAACTCAACTATAAACTTTGCCATTATTTTGTAATATACATTAAAACCTCCATATTCAACAAACTACCAATTTAAACTATTGTCTAATATACAATACATCTCCATACTCAGGAAACTATTATTTCAAACTAATAATAGGAAACAATAGAGGCAGAGTTAAATAAGAATGACTATGAATATTGCTAGAGATGATGAAATTGCTTCAGCAAAACTTGTGTACCAATAACTACTACTATAATGTCATTAATACCCCCTTCCTAGTACAAAGTGAAATGATGATACAATAAACCAATAGCAGAGTATAATAGCACCATTTATACCATGATGTTAATATAGACCATAATATAACTGTATTAAAGCTGCTGCAAGTTCAATATATCATTTTCAACTGAAAATAATAAATCATAAGACATTTTTATTGCATAATTTCATGGCAATAGACATTTAAATTGTCAGAATTAAGAGAAAGGTTCACCAAATTAAATACTGAGCTACAGTCTATAAGTATCGACCGAGTTACAGTCTACAAGGACTGAGATACAGTCTACAAGGACTGAGCTACAGTCTACAAGGACTGAGTTACAGTCTACAAGGACTGAGTTACAGTCTACAAACACTCATAACAGCACAAAGAGTGTATACCTTCATAGCCCTGTTGATCCACTCACCCATACGCTGTGTGAACAACAGCATGATTTCTGATTAATGAATACAAACTGGTGACAAAAGACGAATCTTTAATGGACAGTCGGAATGATGTTGAAAAACCAAAAGCTTGCACAACTGCGACCAGTTCACTTTACCACTTGTAATATAAGTAACAGTTGGCTCAATAGCCCTCAACATTGTGGCTTCATAGAGCATGTGCAGTGAGATGCTAAGCAACTGGTAAACAATCCATACTCCAGTATCTAATTAGATTTGCTGACAATGACACACGTACTGCTGCCAGCTGCCAGCATTGATTGCATCATAAGCTCTACATATAATTTCCAAACTTCCTTTTCTATTCTTGAAACTTTCAATAATTTTCAGTCAGTTCCAAAGCAAGGGCTTTTTTGGAAATAAACACCTGTGCATTCAAAGTTTGACTCACTTTTGATATCATTTGAATAAAGGGATAACAGTGAAACTGATCATTAAACAATTTGAGGTAAGAAATGAAATGCTGCGGATAAATGGAGAAGATGCATAGAAGCAAACACGCTGCTTTAGGATGACAAGATGCCAATACAGGGAGAGGAACAACTAACTAAATTAGAAAAACAAAGCAGATAAGTTCCAACAATCAAGAAAATAAAAGAGATGAGCACTGATGCAGACCTTATTTAAGAAAATATGTATTGACAGATACTGAGCGGTCAAAAATGGGGGTAGGAGAATAGAGTTTGGAAGGATGCCAACAACAGCAGATTGAGCAAAAATAAAGGTTGCTAAAGGAATGTACAAGATACTCAAACAGGGTTACTACATAGGCTCGAATAGCCCAGTCTATTATACGTTAGAGTAGCGAATCGACCTCCAAGTAAATGTCAACGCATTATAAAGTAAATATTGATAAGAGCGGTGAACAAAAGCATGTTTGACCTATTGTCAACACACACCCATGTAGCTGCATAAACAACTGCCTGCCCTGAAAACCTGGAGAGTCCCACTTACGTGAGAGAAATAGGTCAGCTTATCAGGTCAAAGGTGAACTCTAGTAATTGAAAACCATGATATGACAAGCTTGTGCCAGATGAACAAGGTTTTACAAAGCAGTCTGAAACCATGAAGAGATAACTCTTAATTACAGTATTACAAGAGTACACAATTCTACTCACAATTTAAGAAGTTATGAAGGTTTAGACACTTCAGAGTGACTAATTTGTAGGCCAAGTAGACGCATGGAATTGTAAGCTAGCATAGTTGAATGATTAGTGTGTTGGATGAGCACATTAACATTGTTCATTACTGTAAAAGAAGGAAACATTTCACAGACAAACAAAACTAATATATGTTGCTCATCAAAAACTCAACTTTAAAAACTAGCGCCATCATATTTGCCGTTAGAGTAGCAAAAGTGAGCCAAAACAAAACAAACAAACCTAATAAGCTTTAAGGCTATCAAATCGATTACAGCATTCTGAAAATTTGCCTTGAATAGCATTATGTAACAGGAAAGACTCCATGCCCATTCAATTGTTTACAATATCAAGCTGGTGACATGTTTACTATTTAGGCAGACATTTCGTACGTTACAGCCTAGGTTTATGATGAACAACTGGATTTGCTTATTATCAGAAAACATGAGCAAAGCATAGAGAAGACTTGAAACGATCAGAATGGGTTTGAGCTGGGACATGTCTTCACTAGTTGAGTGAGTTGAGCGAGTGGAGATAATGCAGTTGAAAGCTGAGGGTGATATAACAGAGCAAACCATTAGGATAAACAACTAGATAACTTATCTTCTCTTTACCCCTACCCCTATATTACATCGAGCTAATCAGCATTGAGCCCACTAAAACGTAAAATAAAGTGGGGGAGAAAGACCAGTTGCCTTATTGATTTATGTTTACACCTTCTAGCTATAAGATTTTTAAAGGAACATAGACTGAAGAGCAGGTTTTTACTGTCCTTCAGTCTTCTACTATAAATGTTGACTGCTGGTAGTGCGCACAATCCATAAACAATGGTGAAAGAAACATAAGATGAGTAGTCGAACACGTGTATCAGTATGAGCTAGTACAATGGGACCGCAGCATAGGTTTAACACAACAAGTGAAAAAATTTCGCAGTGAATTGCAGAACGAGTTATAAAAGTTCAGTTTTATAAAATCTGAAGTGAGAAAACTTGAAAGTAAACATATTATACTCAATAACTCTGAAATAAAAAATAATCTTAACCCAATACAAACGGTCTTCTGCGACTTCGAAAAAAGTATCTTGAATGCTTCAACTTTTGAATCATCATTGAATGACTATTGTATTAGTATAAATTATCATGTTGAAAAATATATCTTATTAATATTCTCAGTTGGAAACGAGTACATTAAAATTTCTAACATCGATATTTATAATTTAAATCATACGCAGCAATTATATTTATTGGCACGAGTACTTTCACCAGGCTTTTAATAAAACAACATAAATGCTAGTTATAGAAAGGAAAAAATATCCAATTGTAGCCATTTTCAATACACTATTACTAAAAGTAAATAATAAAGGGCAATTGTAAAGCAATACTACATCAATTTGAATATAGATAATCATAATGACATTTTCATTTGCCTTTCAGTTTCTATCTATTTTAAAATTTTGATGTTCAGTTTAAAAACTCACCTCAATCATTACGTAGAGTAAATAAAGTGTATTAATCCACAAAATGCATAATCATGACAAAAACATAGAAATGGGTAAAAAGAATTAGTTTTTACAAAATCTACAAATAGTGCCACACGGCAAGTTACTACCTACTACTTGAACATCTTCCTCTAGGGTTGTAGTAATACTTCGACCAACGGCCAATAAGAAGCGCCACATTGTGACATGTGATGAGAAATGCCATAGTAACGGCATTTCATTGGTGTTTAGTTACTAGGCAACAAAACCCATTGCCTTAACAACAAGAGGTCTTCCAAAGGGTTACGGACCCTTGCCGACTAATTGCGAACAAGTTAAATTCACTCTCGCTAGATTTGAATTGACAAATGATCTGCTTGATAACTTGAGAAATATGAATAGAAGGGTTGGTGCGAGTTAAACTAACTGAAACCTTATTATAAATTATTATGCATGATAATCAGGGTCCATCAACAATAACAACCATTTACAACCTGCAGCAAGTATTAAGCAAGATAAAAACCAAAATATTGATGGCTAATTCCCAGACAAAATCATAGAATGGTACATATTTCAGGTAATTTAGGCTGCTCAATTTTAAAATTAGACTAGCCCTCCAAGGTTTAAATAAAAAACACATTTATCAAGAGAAACTTTAGAGTGAATCAAATATAATTATTTACTTGCTAATTATGTCTCAAAACTGTAACTAAATTTTTAAAAGAAATCTAAAATATAAATAATTAGTGTCATTGCTATTCCCTTCATTGCAACATTATTTTAGCAAACTGTATCAACGTCTGCAGCTCTCGTGTACCATGCTAATAAAAACAATTAATGATTGGACTCGACCACACAGAGCTTCCAGTAAAGTAATACTATAAAACAGCACTATGCCCGGCAGAAATTCCCTCAGCTTCATCACTCCAGTCACAAAGTGTAGAAATAATTGAGATGAGTTGCCATGGTACCACTGCTAACAATGTAGTGCTATAAGCTTGCCAGCATAATTACTAACATCCCAAATAGTGATTAATTGCGTTTCGTTGCATAGCATGTTATAAACACTTTCACGATATACGTATACATTTTTGTGCTATACATTATATACCAGTTATGAGTTTGAGTGCACCTAGTAAAATAAACAACCTCCCTCATTTAGCTACAAAGAAAAAAACTCTTTGGTTGCCGCAAGGTACTAATTTAGTGGGGAAATAAAAATTTGATCAACATAATTATACTATATTCAATTATCTTAAACTCAATCTTACAGTTTTTCTTTGATAATTTGTCTTGCTTTCCAGGGAAGGTGGATGGCAAGAAATTGGAAAAACCAGAAAGTGAGATTAGAGTTTCAAAGACTTACCTAACATACCAGATTATATAATTTATATTTGTAAAAAAGGCTGCTTAAGAATTATTTTCACTTTTCACCATCACCGCCAGTTTCAGCTGTAGCTATAACTACATTAATTGAGCTTATATGATTATATAGCAGTTGCCAGGATTTGACAACTCCTAGTAGTCTCCTGCTGTAATATATTTTTAATGGTCTAGACTCTAGACTCTAGTAGTTTATAGACTAGTAGTTTATAGCTTCTAGAATGTAGGAAATTTTATAAAATGATACCAGTACATGTTCCAAGGGCTTTTGCTAATCAGAAATCAGATTTTGCAATTAAAGAATTATGTACACAATAATTAGTAATAGCAAAAATCTCATTTTGATTAAGGATTGAGGTGATAAATATGTGAACCAAATATCTACTCTCATTGTCCAATCAGATTGCATCTAAGACGAAGCAGCTACACATTTTACTGCTGACTTAACATAGATACCATAATACTTGTATTATATTTCTAACTGTTTATAAAGGTATACATTAATTAACATTAAACAAATCTCACAATAAATAACAAGCTATAATTTCAATAACTGTTTGAAGTAGTTAAAACTGTAATGCAAAACTAGTATAAATGTGAATGTATTCTAAATAAATGATAGTATACGAATCTCAATGTTAGACAGGTGATAGCAAATCTACAAAATAAAATCTTGCAAAACTTTTTAACTTTGTTTTTTTTCTGAAAAAAAGTACCAATTTAATCACAGACACTTATATATGTTTTTGGTTTTGCAAAAACAATATATATATGTCATAGCAGAGAAGAATGTATACAAATCTATTTAGATGCAAAATAAATTGGCAATGCCACACTACACATGAACACAGAATGAGACATATTGACATTTAACAAATAAAAAACAGTTTCTAGTGCTGGTTCCTGACTATAATATAACAGAAGATGACAGCTTGAAATCTATTTACTTGTTAACATGATGAATGCAGTAAAGACAGAAAAGCTGAGTTAAATTTACTCTGATACTCAACAGTTTATTACATACTTCGTACACAAATTTAGGTATTATACTTACATTGATAACAATAATATGTACTACACAGTGCATACTTAAAAGGATAGCATTGTGATAGTGTAATCATTAAGGTAATCATGAATATAAACTTAAATATCAATGTGAAAATTAAGTTCAGTATCAACACCAATATTGGGGTGTGTAATTATAACCCACTATTTAGTAAACTATACCACTGTTATGATTAACTGTAACAGTATCATAAACCAAGACCATATGTAACTATAAATATAAATGTTACATATTATATTTACATTTAGGATGCAGCAAAGTATTAGTTGAACTTAACCTTATATAACATAATCACTATAATAATAGCCTAGTAATAATTACTAGAAAATATTGGGTAAGCCTAAAGAATGGTAAATTTATATTTATTACTATTAATTAATTAATAATACTAGCTATTAAGCCGCTAATAATATGTATTTTAACAATATTATAATATCTATATTAGTAAAACTTGGTAATAGTAATACTAACAACAACAATCACTATTAGTAATCCACATACAGATAATGATATACTAATAGTAATAGTAATAGCTTTAGTATTTATTGGTGATACTTATAGTTATAATTATACCAATATTAATATTTAGTAGTACTAATTGTAATAATAATATATGAATACAGAACATTACTCAAGTTTTCAAATTTAAAGATTTTAAGACTATCACTAATAGTAATAGTGATCACTATAAGTTTAACTATTATTATTAGTATTACTATTAGTATTAAATATTAGTATTACTATTAATTATTATCATTAGACTTAGTATTACTATTAGTATTAGACTTAATATTACTATTAGTATTAGTGTTACTATTAGTATTACAAACTGAAATACTTATACTACTACTACTACCAGACCTAGTCTCTGTCCTAGTACTACTGTTACTGTTAGACTTAGTGTTAGCATTACTATTGTAAATTGTTGATTAGGCCTACTCTTAGTCTTAGCAACACTAATACTAATAGTAATATTAATACTAATGTAATAGTAATATTAATAGAATAATACTTATAATAAGCCTACTACTGCTAGTAGTACTACTGCTACTAGTACTAGTAGTAGTACTAGTAGTTGAAATTTATCATTATCATTAATATTTAATTATCATAATCATTATGATTATGTAAATGTTATACTTATTAATACTTCATCAACATTTACACATCTAGAAGTACGATCAAAATAACCAAGTTTTAAACACACGCTTGTTGGCAAAATAAAATAACGCATAATGATATTCTAGCTTCGTCTTACCTTACTACTAAGTTCCAACTCAAACTGTTTGGTTTTTCCTAAAATGCATGAGACTGAGTTGCATGGCAGGCAATTGTTTATTCGTCGTTCACATGCTCTGAAGTTTCCGTTTCCTATAAATTCGAACTGAGCAATAGCGGTGGAAGTAGACAACTTCAATTTGCACAAAACAGCTGCGTGATAATATTTTAACTGTGTATTATAACGGCTTTCAATAATATGCAAAAACGTTAGACTTGTTTTGTATTTTTACATAGTGTTTTTGTCTTGACACAATATTGACATTGAAACATTCTAGTCCAAAAATTACAGAGGACTTGAGATTTAATAGAAAACAGTAAAAATCAACAGCTATGGCTTCACACAACTTCACAATAACTATATTGCAAATTAGGCAGTTGAAATTCTATGCATTTAAATACTTTAAAAACGATGTTTCAAAGTAACTTATTCTCAAGTGTTGTGGACTATTTCAGAGTTGTGCACTAATAAAGAGAAGATAACTCAGCTATGTATAATGGGCCTTCAAGAGACTTTTTAGTGGCTTTAGCTAAAAACTAACGAACATATTATATATAATTTTGTTGTTTATACATAATTCTTTAAAGGAATCTCTGAAAGTTTTTCAAAACTAATACATCCATAAAGATTAGTCAATATTAATCAAATGGTATCATGCCTATGCATACCATAATCATATTGTAATTATTGCTATTTGAACTACATTGGAGCAAGCTTGTTATTGGATAGTAACAAGAAAGTTAACAGTTAGCATGTGACAAAGAGACACAATATTTGAATACAATAAAGGCTTAAAATTAAAACTTAAAATCAACAAAGCTGTCCTGCTATTAGTTGGAGAATGGTTTTCCTTATTTTAGATATTTAAAATAATTGCCCCCACTGGGTTCAAACCACAGCAAGCAGGCACTAACCAATCACACTACAGGGGCTTCGAGATTCCAAACAACAGAAATATTCAAGCTTACAGTCTACAAAATAGGAAGGCAATATTATGGTTTAAAAAACTGGCATCCGTCAATGAATTTATGGAAGACACGCTTGGCCTTCCTCCACAATGAATTACTTATTGTTTGAGGAACATAATATTATTAGCATCTTTATGCTGAAGTAGATTTCGTAAACCTCTTTATTAAATCATCTTTCAAATATATACACTCACACATTATTTAAAACATGATTTACCAACAAGATTTACTTAGTCTACTAAGTAAAAGTTGCAGCATGACATTGGATTTATGTCCCCTTTTGATTAGAATATGGATTGAATGACAATTAGTAAAATCACGAGATTATTAGGAATGCTAGAGATAAACATTCAACATGTTTCAAAGTTCAAAAAAGCCCAAACAAATCAGGACACACTGGTACAAGAGTCATCAACTCAAACTAGTTTGACCCCAGTATCAATATGAACTTTCACATCAGTATCTGTGGTTGTTAGTACCACTACTCAAATTATCAGTGTTGCTAGTAGTTATTTCTCCTCATCAACACTGAATCATCTTTAAAGCTGAATAGCCACATAAGGAAATCAATTCCTAGAGACCACCACTTGCTAGAATCTAGATAATCCCCATATCTTCCTGTAAATGTGACAATATGATTCAAAGGCCAACATCATTATGAACACAATCTTCGATAACTGAAGTTACAAAATCATTTAGTTAATATATTATGATATGCTTTATATAGAAATGGCAGAGGTGGAGGAATATTAGTATGAGTTACATCTTTACTGCTGCTACGCAAGTATATTAAAGATTAGCCAACACTGAACAGCGTGGAATGAAAGGTGAATATCACAATGCCTAATAAATACTAGACTGCAACTGCCAAGTGTAGTAATATAATATCTATAGAAGGAAAGGTCAAAAGCCTGCATAACAACTCATTAAAAGTAAGTTAGCAACTGGAGGGCAGTAACTGTAAGCTTTGTTGGAAGTCATTGGAATAGAGAATAGTAACAGTAATTACTGGATTCAACGTGAATTATATAATTATGTTAATATCTTTTAATCATTTTTACATTTTAGCCCAAAACCTGATCATCAATACAACAATATTATTTGCAATGCCAGCAACTGGCAAAAGCTAGCTAAGTTTTATAAGGGTACCGATTATATTATAATATTATTGTACTGTAACCAAAATACCAGTGACTTGACTGCTACTAGTTGCATGAACAGAAAAATATTACTAAATAGTTCGCCTACTAAACAGAACTTCAGGAAGAGAGAGTTCTTTCCTTCTTTCTACAAGCCAAGAACTGACCACTGGCATAACCCACTGTTCTAAATGAAGGTTGGCTCCATTGGATTACCAATGGACCTTCAGTTGGAATTGCACCAACCAGGTGAGGTCTGCCAATGACCTGAAAATTAACTATGAAATTGTATGTATAGCTATTCCTAAGGTTGTCAAATTATACCAGTTGAAGCAATTACTTTATCAATATGATCATAGTAATCTATAATGTTGAGCTCAATTAATATCATGCCACCAATATGAGTGAATACATAGCACATTTCCAATGAAGTTCATGATTATCCATATTCTGTATTCTACGGCAGATGGTAATTTTCCACTGAAATCTAGTTTCACCAACCTGAAGCTAAAGGAGCATTTACACTGTAAAACAAGCTTGAAATGTCAGCGTGGCTGGAAACCCCTATTCCCCGCCTACTTTACAATTGATTTTGTAATGCAACATAATAAAAGAAGGGCAAACTTATCATACAGTAACAGCTAATAGATACCACAAAGTGTTACCTAGAAAAGTAGTTTATATCTAGCAGTTAATAATTGCTTAGCTAGGTGGAGAATTGGATTAAAATCATAACAGGTGCTTAGTATTGTTAGCTGTAGCAAAGAAGCATAGAAAATAATGTAAACTGCAGTTATCACAAGTCTGTCAAATGTGGCTTTAAAAATTGTCATCCAAAAGAGAATCATGTAAGCAGTAAGGGTATCCGAATAGCACCTCTGCTTCCTGCTGACTAAAATATGTATATTCAACATCCAATAGAAACACAAGAAAGTTCTGCACCTGTTAAAATTGTAGTTTAACTATTTGGATATTTCTGAACTAGCCAATTTCAACATTTCACTGCTGGCTACGAAAATGTGACGTTTAAACATTATAGGAGAGGGTATGTAATTTTTGACTACAAGTCAACAGACATTTAATAATTTTGTGCCCAAGCCACGTGACAGACTGCAGTACAGAGTGTCACACAGCCCCAATCATTCACCCAAACATATAACTGAATGATTGCCACCACCCGGCTGCCGATACAATGCAGCCTCGCAACAACATGTTTATTAAAAATGAACTAGAGGAGACGTAAAAACATGACTCACAGTTAAACTGTTTCTTCGCTATTTGTTTTAGATGTTGTCAGCTGAGAAGAAAGTACCAGAAACCATGGCGTAGCTGTGATAATGTAGATCAACCAATGAATAGGAGAGAACTTCATTGAGAAGAGATTACTTCATAGGACTGTGCTTTGGATACTCTAAAACTACTTGATCAGACTACTCCCCCCCCCCCCCTCCAACAATGAAAATAGAAAATGCTTCAATATTTTACCGAGTTATTGTTATGCAGAAATCAGATAATAATTGACAACTTACATCACGATGAACACTCATCAACCCATGGGGTGCCACTGTAACGGTGTGAGTATGTTAGAAGACCATTTTTCCTTTGCAATACTAGATTTATCAGCATGAACTGTTAAAACCTCTTCTTACTAGGGTTACTCTGAAACTACTCAACTAAAGACACATACCCTACATCTGTTCCAACAGTATAATTGATAGCATGTGGCGATTACGAGCTGAATGATGCGCTGCTAGTTCAAAACGAACAATGATTATATAAATTATATACTCACTAACTAGTTATGAGACCTGTTCTCTCCTCTAGAGGGATTGAGAAACTGTGAAATTTTACACTTGCAACTAAATAGTGTGTGATGTTCCAAAAATTCATATTATGGACGATTTCTATGGTTTTCAACCTAAGCCTGGCATAATCTTTCAATCAGAATGATTGGTAATACAGTTTTGTAAGAACACAATCAATACTTTGACAAGAGCACTGAATATAATTGTATGGATTATAATAATATACCCCAGTTCGTTCACTTTTGCTATTTTGTCATTTTCATTGCCATCATCGCCAGGGTTCATAGAGCTAGCGCTGCATCAGTTCATTTCAACATCAAACTGAACTTGTACAAACCAACAATATTTACTTCTTATGTATGTGGCTGTTTCCAACAAATTGCAGAGTAAGCATTCACAACCTGAGGCAATCTGAAATAACTGGACTCAACAACAAAACATAGTTAACTAATTAATGGACATGCACCAGTATTAGCAGATTTTGCTATATTGAAGAATCTTGTAAATAACAGGTTGTAAAACTTAAACTGTTGGAAGAGAGTAACATGAGCTTTTACTAGCTTACTATTGCTGAAGTCAAAGAGATGAGCTGCAAGTTGTGCGCTGGATTGAGAGGCCATTATATGAACAGAGCCACAGTACGATATGACGCAGTTTACTGAAACAAGCCGGTTGCTGCCATTACTTGGAAACCACAGTAAAACTACCTCATAGATTATTACTACTTCTTCGTGGAGCTACTGAGAAGAGAAACCAAATAGTTATGTAATAATTTTGTGCCCAAGCCATGTGACAGACTGCAGTACAGAGTGTCACACAGCCCCAATCATTCACTCAAACATATAACTGAATGATTGCCACCACCCGGCTGCCGATACAATGCAGCCTCGAAAACAATTCGTAAAAAATAAGAAACAAATAGTAAAAAGTTACGAGATAAGAAGTTGCATTGCTTGATACTTGATAGCGAATAAAATACTTGATCTTTGGGAATGAGCATCAACCACTGAAGAACTCCACAGAGATTCTGTTGCTTCACGTGATATCAGCCACCAGATAGAGGAACAACTAGTCTAAGAGGAACAATTCTTCCTAGATACCACCACTTCTCTGGAGCTGTTGCTTTGACTACTCTAAAACCACTTGTTCGTAAATTATGCCCCCCTCCCTTTCCCCGCACAAAACAAAACTAAATTAAAAATTATATCCGTGAATTTTCTTTATGCAACACTCATTTGTGGAAATATATGTATATGGTTTTCATATGGAATGAAAAAGAATAACTTACTTCTTAAGAAGTTGTTTTAGAGACCTAGAATGCCAGAGGCGAGTTCAAAGTTTTGAGATATTGAGACAAACTACGAGTAGTACGGACTGTTGCATACTTCTGGTGGAGTTTTGTCTGCTCGAATGGATCTGAAACTACTGAAATAAAGACTACCCCTATCTAGAAGGCCTTATTTTACCATGTTTAAAAATATAAGCGTATCAACAAGAAATATTCTTGGGGGAAAACCAAAAAACAACCATCACAAAGTGGACTAACTATAAAATCAACTAAATCAATACAGTATAGGTGAATAATATACCCCAGAAGTTAACCAATTTGCAACATCAGTTGGGGAGAGCACCAGGCTTTCAGATAGAACACTTGGAGAATAATACTTGTGTAGCCCATCTAATTATCTGATCGATTCTAGGGAAGTAGAGGCATATCTCTAGAGTATGTAGTAATTTTCAGCCAGTTACAGAACTTGAGTTGACAATTCGAAAATCAATCTGAAAGAACTAAACTCAACACAAGACGAAATGCATTACGTTCGGCTGCATGCAAAATAATCATCAAATTCAACACTGTCACCACAGTAATCGAGTAAATGGCTTTATATGTTATGTTGTATTACCTCAACCTTAAAGTTCTGTGCTTATAACGTTCACAATGCTCTTATTAAAGTTATTTTGATGTGTACTTGATTAAGATAAGGCAGTAGAATTTGGAGATGATACAATCGATGTTCGACATAATGGCAACTTGTTTCCACAGAATACGTATTTCTTCACTGTCACTTGGAAAACGCAATAAGACTACCTCGTATGTAACTAATCTTTCCTGCAACTATTCTGAAGAAACACCAAATAGTTATGTAGTACTTTTGTGCCCAAGCCATGTGACAGACTGCAGTACAGAGTGTCACACAGCCCCAATCATTCACCCAAACATATAACTGAATGATTGCCACCACCCGGCTGCCGATACAATGCAGCCTCAAAAACAATCCGCAAAAAATAAGAAACAAATAGTAAAGAGTTATGAGATAAGAAGTTGCATTGCTTGATACTTGATAGCGAATAAAATACTTGATCTTTGGGAATGAGCATCAACCACTGAAGAACTCCACAGAGATTCTGTTGCTTCATGTGATATCAGCCACCAGATAGAGGAACTACTAGTCTAAGAGGAACAATTCTTCCTAGATACCACCACTTCTCTGGAGCTTTGACTACTCTAAAACTACTTGTTTGTAAATTATGCCCCCTCCCTTTCCCAGCACAAAACAAAACCAAATTAAAAATTATATCCGTGAATTTTCTTTATGCAACGCTCATTTGTGAAAATATATGTATATGGTTTTCATATGGAATGAACAAGAATAACTTACTTCTTAAGAAGTTGTTTTAGAGACCTAGAATGCCAGAGGCGAGTTCAAAGTTTTGAGATATTGAGACAGACTACGAGTAGTAGGAACTGTTACATACTTCTGGTGGAGTTTTGTCTGCTCCGGTGGATCTAAAACTACTGAAATAAAGACTACCCCTATCTGGAAGACCTTACTTTACCACCAAGATTAAAAGTATAAGCCTATCAACAAGAAATATTCTTGGGGAAAACCAAAAAACAACCATCACAAAGTGGACTAACTATAAAATCAACTCAATCAATACAGTATAGGTGAATAATATACCACAGAAGTTAACCAATTTGCAACATCAGTTGGGGAGAGCACCAGGCTTTCAGATAGAACCTTTGGAGAATACTTGTGTAGCCCATCTAATTATCTTTTCGATTTTAGGGAAGTAGAGGCATATCTCTAGAGTATGTAGTAATTTTCAGCCAGTTACAGAACTCGAGTCGACAATTCGAAAATCAATCTGAAAGAACTGAACTCAACACAAGACGAAATGCATTATGTTCGGCTGCATGCAAAATAATCATCAAATTCAACACTGTTATCACAGTAATCGAGTAAATGGCTTTATATGTTATGTTGTATTACCTCAACCTTGAAGTTCTGCGCTTAAAATGTTCACAATGCTCTTATTAGAATTATTTTGATGTGTACTTGATTGTCAAGATAAGGCAGTAGAATTTGGAGATGATACAATCGATGTTCGACATAATGGCAACTTGTTTCCACAGAATACGTATTTCTTCACTGTCACTTGGAAAACGCAATAAGACTACCTCGTATGTAACTAATCTTTCCTGCAACTATTCTGAAGAAACACCAAATAGTTATGTAGTAATTTTGTGCCCAAGCCATGTGACAGACTGCAGTACAGAGTGTCACACAGCCCCAATCATTCACCCAAACATATAACTGAATGATTGCCACCACCCAGCTGCCGATACAATGCAGCCTCGAAAACAATCCGTAAAAGAAAAGAAACAAATAGTAAAGAGTTATGAAATAAGAAGTTGCATTGCTTGATACTTGATAGCGAATAAAATACTTGATTTTTGGGAACGAGCATCAACCACTGAAGAACTCCGTAGAGATTATGTTGCTTCACGCGATATCAGCCACCAGATAGAGGAAGAACTAGTCTAAGAGGAACAATTCTTCCTAGATACCACCACTTCTCTGGAGCTGTTGCTTTGACTACTCTAAAACTATTTGTTTGTAAATTATGCCCCCCTCCCCTTCCCAGCACAAAACAAAACCAAATCAAAAAATTCTACATAGATTTTCTTTGGTACAGACTTGAACTTTATGCACTTGATTTTTCATGTAAAATGAAGAACTTACTTCATAAAAAGTTGTTTTAGAGACCTAGATTGCCAGAGGCGAGTTCTAAGTTTCTAAAGGGAAGTTTACTCTTGCTTCGAGATATTAAGATAAACTACGAGTAGTACGGACTGTTGCATACTTCTGGTGGAGTTTTGTCTGCTTGAGTTGATCTGAAACTACTGAAATAAAGACTACCCCTATCTGGAAGACCTTACTTTACCACTATGATTAAAAGTATAAGCCTATCAACAAGAAATATTCTTGGGGAAAACTATAAAATAACCATCACAAAGTGGACTAACTATAAAATCAACTAAATCAATACAATATAGGTGAATAATATACCACAGAAGTTATCCAATTTGCAACAGCAGTTGGAGAGAGCACCAGGCTTTCAGATAGAACACTTGGAGAATAATACTTGTGTAGCCCATCCCAATATTTGATCAAATCTAGGGTAAATGCATATCTCTAGAGTTTGTAGAAATCTTCAGCTAGTTGTAAAACTTCAATTGACAATGTGAAAATCAATCTGAAAGAACTGAACTCAACACAAGACGAAATGTATGTTATGTTCAGCTGCATGCAACACTGTTACGACAGCAATCAAATAATTAATGGTTGTAGATGTTATGTTGCATTACCTCAACCTTGAAATGTTTGTGACAAAACTTTCATGATGTTTTTATTGAAGTTATGGTGCTGTGAGCTGGACTATCAGGATAGAGCTAACAGAATTTAGAGATACAATTGACGTTGGGCGAAATAACAATTTGCTTCAGCAGAATGTTTGAAGCTTGGGTCACTTGAAAGCCGCAGTATTTCCTGTAACTATTCAGAAGAGAAACCAAATAGTTATGTAATAATTTTGTGCCCAAGCCATGTGACAGACTGCAGTACAGAATGTCAACACAGCCCCAATCATTCACCCAAACATGTTACTGAATGATTGCCACCACCCGGCTGTTTACAGCCTCAATAACAATCTATGAGAAGAGAAACAAATAGTAAAAAGTTACGAGATAAGAAGTTGCATTGCTTGATACTTTATAGCTAATAAAATACTTGATCTTTGGGAACGAGCATCGATCAGTGAAGAACTCCACAGAGAATCTGTTGCTTCACGTGATACCAGCCACCACCAGACAGAGGAACAACTCTTTTAAGAATAACTTTTCCAGGAGGCCACAATGTGACAGGATTTGCTTTGGATACTCTGAAACTACTTGATTGGAGATAATGCCCCCCCTCTTCCCCCGCACAAATTGCAAAACCAAGTGATTTCAGAATTTTATAAGTTTTATTTTACATATATTACACTTCTACCTCTGATACACTCGTAGTTTAACTGAAATACACAAAAAGAAGAACTTACTATAAGATAAGTAGTTTTGGTGGTGTAACATGACAGAATGCAGTGAGTCAAGGTTCTGGAGACACCATCTGTGCCTTGTGGATAATATGATAATCCATTGGAAAACATTTCTCTAAGCTTCTGTCAACTTGGAAAAATCTGAAACTACTCCACAAAACACACGATGTGTCTACCCCTATTTGGAACTTATGAAAAATCTTAGTATAAGCAATGGAGTAACTTATTCTTAATAGGCACACAAGAAATCAAAAGATTCAACTGGTAGAATGTGTTACCTCAATAAACTAGGTGAACGAATGTAGTTTTTATGTAGTACTACCCCATAGTCGAAACCTGTGTGTGCAGAATTCCCATTTTCATGTTATTGAAGTTTTTGGACGAAGTCATATGTACTGGATTGCTAGTCAGCTACACTACATCAAGAGCACTTGCATAAATTGGGATGACATTTCTCCTGTCACTAGTCGTAGCAAAGTCCCAAGACTACTTTCTCCTGTAACTATTCCAAAATGAAACCAAATAGTTGTCATAATTTTGTGCCCAAGCCATGTGACAGACTGCAGTACAAAATGTCAACACAGCCCCAATCATTCACCCAAACATATAACTGAATGATTGCCACCACCCGGCTGCTGGAATAAACAGCCTCTGGCCAATTGTTCGTTGAACAACTCAAGAAAAGAGCTGAGTAAAATGACTTACATTTAAATTGATTCATCATTTGTTTTGTATGTTGTCAGCTGAGAAGAATGCATCAGAAATCATGGTGTAGCTGTGATAATGTAGATCAACCAATGAATAGGAGAGAACGTCATTGAAAAGAGATTACTTCATAGAACTGTGCTTTGGTTACTCTAAAACTACTTGACCAGAATACTCCCTCCTCATTGCACGATGGCATAAAAAAATTTTCAACTATTTTAAGAATTGTCATGTAGTTGCTCACCAATGTGCTGCATACTCGTACATAGTTGGTAATAGAAATGCTCGCCATAAGATATTCAGTTTTCGCATATCAAGTAGAACAGTCAACGTAACAGTGTGCTGGCATGTCTTGAAGACAGTAACAGTCGGAACTAGTCGGAACTGCTGAATACTTTCCATAAATTCTTTTTACTAGGGTTACCCTGTAACTACTCAACTAAAGACATACCCTACATCTTTTACAACAGTATATTTGTGTGTGGCAGATTACAATGCAAGCTTAATGGTGTGCTACTATTTTGTAGTGCCCAAGGTTGTATAACTTGTATACTCACTAATTGGATGTGCAGTTGAGACCTTTCTTGAAAAGATGTGAAATCTACATGTATGTGAAGCTGAATGACGTAGACTGACCTGTGTGTTCAGAAGGCTAGACAATTCTGCTGTTTCAAACCTAAACCTGGCATTTTTAAGTCAAACTCACTAACATCTCTCGAGGAAAATAAAATGATGATTTTGAAGCGTGCAAGCAATGACAATTGTATGAACAATATACCGCGGTTTCTCCTTTCTGGAATTAGTGATTCACAATGTCTTCATCACCAGAGCTCATAGATAGGCACCCATTTCATCCACTGAGTAGGCAACAATTAAGACGTACTTGCAATTTTCAACCAAGAGAAAGTGTGTTCATAACTTGGGAGTCAATCTGAAAGAACTGGACTCAACAAAGCGAGGCAAAAGGTTATATGCTCAATTTCAATTGTTGGGAGCAGAATTATTAGTACTGAATTACTTTATTAAACGAAATGACTCAACGTAGAACATGCGTTACCCATACTAGGAAGTTTCAGCTGATCGTGCTTACTGCTCTATGCCTTGAGAGGTCGCCAGTTGCTGGTCTAACACCATACACAAGAAGCCAAAATAATGCATCCAATTGGAAGATGTAGTGCGATCTAATCAGCTTTTCCTGGAACTATTCAGAAGAAACACCGAATGGTTATGTAGTAATTTGTGCCCAAGCTGTGTGACAGACTGCAGTACAGAAAGTCAACACAGCCCCAATCATTCACCCAAACATATAACTGAATGATTGCCACCACCCGGCTGCCGATACAATGCAGCCTCAATTTTTTTTAGCAATTTCAAGGTATAATGAAAGGAGAGCATGGAAGACTTACGTTTTGTGAGTATTCAGTTTATAGGCCATCAGTTGAGAGAGACGCATCGGAAATTATCGCATAGTTTTGGAAACATCAATTAACGAGTAGGATCGAAACGCCTCGGAAACGAATGATGCTTTAGTTACTCCTAATTCTAAAATTACTGGACTAGCAACATACTCCTTGATAGCAGTATAACTTATGCTCGTACTCAACTTGACTTATAAATAAAATTAATATGCTGCCCGATTTGCATAAACGTGGTATGGTTTCATGCTCATGAAAACTGGTAAGACTTACACTACGTTGAACAGGTTTTAGGCCACAGGATGCACGATGTGAGGATAAATTTTTGTAAGACGTAGACTTGTGCCTGGAGATGGTAGTCCAATGAGAACACTTCAAAAATTTCTTTCTGCTACGATTACTCTACAACTACTCAACCAACAAACACGGCAACCTATCTCTTTACGCCACCTTACTTTGTAGTTTTGCTCTTTCATATAATACAAGTTAAATAGTGTTAACAGTATTTCTATAAAACTATATACTCACTAATTTGTTGTGTGGGTATAAAACCCTGATCACTTCCATAGTGTCAGAAATCAGAAATTATAGATGCATGTGAAAATAGGTGGTGTATGCTGTTAGGCCACACTTTTAGATGCTGAACAATTTCTGCTGTATTGTACTTAAACCTAATAAGCTTTATAGTCCAAACATATTCATCGATGAAAATTTTGTAACATTCAAGTATGCAAAAATGTAGACTTGACTGAAATTAGTAGGTATATATGGATAATATGCATGTTTACTTTCCGGAAATCTGGTAAAGGCTGCCATTATCTAGATTTGGTATGGAGTCTAACATCCTAGATCTGAATAAAAGCTGACAAACGAGGTGCACTCTCGGCAATTCTTAACCAATCACAGGTATACTGAAAACGCGGAAGTAAATCTGAAACAATCCAATTCAACACAAAACGAGGTTATATTACGAAATACCAACAATCCTATCGTGTAAGCTGTTACCTTAGTAAAATATGTGAACGGTAGACTTTTGAAACACCTGTAACTTGTGATTCTTTATTTGGTTGGGAAGGCGCACATAAATTGGAATAAGAGAATTTCTTTCATCACTATTGGTTGTTGAAAAGCCATCTAATACATGACTGCTTTCTCCTGCAACTAATCAGAAGAGACGAAAAATAGTTATGTAGTAATTTTGTGCCCAAGCCACGTGACAGACTGCAGTACAGAGTGTCACACAGCCCCAATCATTCACCCAAACATATAACTGAATGATTGCCACCACCCGGCTGCTGAGACAATGCAGCCTCTTACACACTCTTGCTTATTTGTCTAATGCATGTAAAGGATGCCCATATTTATAAATTTATAACATATCTACACAAACTATCTGCACACACAGCCATATTGGCTGCCTGACAAAACACGCCAGCTTAAACAGCCAGTAGTTATAGCTGAGCCCACAAGTTCTATTAAAGTTTAGCCAAAACAATAGCAGAGCTATGAACACTTATAAACAATATAGAACTAGGTATGAATGAACAGGTGAAAAGAACTATATCAACATGGAATTAATATCCAAGTGGTGCTACAATATGACCAATAAGCCTTAACCAATACTACAGTGAAGAAATTTCAATATCAAAGAGTAAAATAATAAGATAAACCAAACACACAATTACAGACTATATAGTACCAGAGTGAGCATTCGTTATAAAATTCAATTACAAAGCAATGGTTAATGTACAGATGTCGAATAATAGGAGGGAAGTAGACAGCTAGTTAGAAACATTCCGATCACACTCTGAGGTAGTCTCATGGGACCGTACTAGTGCAAATAAATCAGTTACAGTCGTCAACTAACTTCAAACATACAAGCAAGAAACACCGGCTGCTGGTCTGGAAAACAGACATTACAGACATCTTTCGCTTTTTTGAGAAACGTTCTGCTGAGCATAGGTAATATGACTAAGGTTGACCAGCTGAAAATTTGAAACAAAGTGGAAAATCCTTACCACAAAATATCAGTTGGAAGCTTCCTCTTCCCATAAATCCATGCAGTATGTGAACCCAAAGGTAAATAGAAAACAATAGATAGCGCCACATACAATTTGGTGCCAATTCCAGAAACAAGAAATTAGTGAGGGTACTTAACTAAAGTCTATGTTAGAAGGTTGGTATGACAAAAAGGTTGGTGAATATCGTGGATAGAAACTCTTTAAAATATTAGATTAAATTGCAAACTAAAATCAAAGTTAATAAGTGACGGGAGGTGGAGATGCTGGAAGTGCAAATATAGTTGTAAGAATAACTGCCAGTAGTGTGCTACAATCATGCTGGATAATTTCCCTTACACAGCTTACAAGACACTGCCAGGTTGAGATATAGGGAAAGCTTCAGTTAAGTAGAAAATAGCGATGGGACACAGGAACACAGCTGAGTGATCAGAATACAATTAGCAGCAAACAATATCCATTAACACAACTAGAATTAGCTGACAGAACTGGAACAGTTAGTTGACTAAAGTGTCTAAATGAAACAATAAGAATAGAGTTGCTGCAAGATAGATGGGAGCAAAACTTTCCGATCGCACATGGGTTACCCCAAGGGACCGTACTTAAACCAAGTGAGACAACTAACAGGTAGCATATTAGAATACTTAGCAAGAATATGCAGTATAAATATACCAGACTGTTATGGTGAGCGGGAGCACAGTGTAGATGTGAAGGTTTGAAATTAGCAATTACATCATGGATGAGAGCATAGCAAATAGACAATACGCAGTGAAGTTTAACCAACTAATCGGCATAAAAGTTGAGGGCTGCATGCAAGACAAACTTAGAAAAACACACAGAATTGAAGACAAAACTTAACCGCATGAGGTAAACTTTGTGGCATCACGTGATGAGCAAAAAATCAATGCAGATCCAATGACTAACAACTCATTGAATTTTAATACATGATTTTACTGATATGGCAAGCAGTTATACACCTCTTTAAAAAGCAGAAAGATATCAATTAATGATAATAGTTGGCAATGATGAACCATTAAGCCCTTGCACAAGTTTGATCTAGAACAAAAACAGATTAAGCTGCAGTAGTAAGCTAACCGTCTAGGCAACTAAAAGCAGTTTCAGACATTGAATCATCAGCGAATTTTTGAAACAAGTTAGCAAAAACACCCAACAAAACTGTACTGGCACACTTCGGATTGTTGAATAATAATTAGGTACAAAAAGCATCACCCTTTATATCTAATACCTATGCATTGCAAAAGTTAATTGATGGCAAATCATATTATTAAACTACCTTGGGAATCAGGTGTGCTTGAATAGAAAATAGTGCGGGCCTTTCCGATCACACCAAGGGACCGTACTTGAGCCATGTAGGTGGAGAAACATTCTCTAGAACTACTTACAGCAGATATTCACCATGTACACGAGAGTAGAGGTCTATTAACAGAGCAGTATAGCAGCTGGTTATTCAGCAGAGAAAGAAAACTGCTACTTCTAAGAGAGCGTCTTGCCAGAACAGTTAACAGCAACATTTGCCAGGATTGGACAGTGGAGGAATAAAGAAGTACACGTGTAGGATCAGCGAGAGTCAACACAGCAACAGCAGGGCTGATGAATTTGATTGTGGGAGATTAGTCTACAGAATATCACCAGGAGGCACATGCAAGGCTTTCAGTTTTGGCACAGAGTTGTCCAACGGTAACAAAGCTATTTCAAGACTTGAAAATTGTGATAGGTGAAAAATGTAGCTGTAGTTTTTTTTAGCAGACTAAGAAAACTGGCTTCAAATGTCAATCATAGGTAATGCACTTACAATATGCTGTTGACAAGGCTTAGCAAGAAGGTATACATGAATTAGTACCCATCTCAAGATTGTTGGCAATCTATCCATTTATAAGTTATTAAAAAACGTTTCACTCTGGAGAGCTGAGTGAGTAGCCCAATGCAATACGACAATCCATCATGCAGGTAAATTGAAGCTGTGCTCAACAGACAACCATTTCAACAATGAGCAAAATAATCATTAAGATCTACCACTACTTTGTCAGTTCTAAAAATATTAAATAAACAAACACATATTGAAGGTAGAAACAGTTGCAAACAGAAAGTTGGCTTTGCATTTTGAGTTATGGTGCTTGCAGCTTGTTTAGTGAAAAGGCTACCTTCCGATCACTCAAAGGGACCGTACTAGGGTTATTCAACCGCATACCAACATAAATCAAATTGTGTTGTTTTATATCTGGCATGTTAACTTCAGCCAACTTTTAATTATATGATAGACAGAAGAAACACAAAAAGACAAGAAAACATTTTAACTAAAGTATTAATAAAACTTCATTACAAAGAGACATACACTGCAGTAGTTATGAGCAGCAAACGGGGCTCTAATAGCAATTTAGTCCATACAGAAATAAAAAATTATAATAGCGTGACAGGAATAATTGGAACATGGGAATGGTTCGCAGTGTGGTTGGCAATGGCACATGCAAAATAGCTTTGAAAAACTACTTGGATATTAATGATTGCATTGTAAGAAAAATACTTGACAATCAAAGGCAAAAGAGCAGCAGTAGCTACTACGGGTAGAGTGATATAAGTAGGTGTGGTTAAATACTCAAGTGAGAACCAATTCCGATCACACAAGAACCAGCAGCACCAGAGAAGAAACCACCAGTTCAAGGGACCGTACTCTGTACCGAGTGTTACACAATTCTGTTCTATTCTTGTTAGACGATACAACATCAAAGCAGCAGCACAGCAGCCATCTACTTCTTAGAACTGATAGGAGGGAATTGTATTCATAAGTCTAGAAGCTACCGGACGGACGGTCATCGCTCAAGCACAACAGCTAGACAGAGAGAGAGATAGAGGGTGTCCGTTGAGTTAGCTATGAAATAGAGTTAACCAAAACAATCCAAACAAAGTGAGTGAGAAAATAAGGTTTGGCCAATTTTAAAGAAAAGCTGTGAACCTTACAAGTGTCGATTAAGAGGCATGCTGAAGGGTTATAAGATCATACACACAGGGTTCGCATAGCCTAGAAAAATCACAAAATTTAGCTAAGCTTCCATTCTATGCTACCGCCAAAGTAAATAAAAGAGATGTAATTATCACCAGAATCTAGCAGTGTTTAGAAGCATACAAAGAGTGGTTACTGAAAAATACATTGTTTACAGTTTAGGAAATTTGTGATATCAGCAGATAAAAAAATCTTTATAGCTCGCTTGTGCATTGCAATAACTAAACTAGCCAATAATTAAAACACGGAAATGGCATTATATCAAACATAGATTAGAAACACCAAACACAACTAATTATTGAAAGTTACAATTAGGCAAATAAGACCGAAAGTGACAACAGATGGCAAGGAAAAGTACCTGGTTCTAGACATAGGACTGGGTCACAAGTCAAAGAATTAAATTCAATTCACCATTTCCACCAAAGCACTTAACTAGCTAATGCATTGTGGATACTTGCAATAGAATTGCCTCCTTCACCAATATTTTTCATTCATAGGAAGGGCTTCAATATGCAAGTGGATCGAAGCCATTGATTTATTCTGATTCTGCTTTTTGTATGGAGGGGTCATAAATTTAATAAGAGACAACATCGCCAAGTTAGAACTTAACCATGCACATAGTGAGAGGCTTTCAGGAAACATTCACATAGCTACAATAGAAAAAAAAAACTTTTTTCAGACTTGGGATTGCATTGTGGGGTTGTAGAATTCTTGAGCATCAAGGAAATGATGATCCAAAACATGGTTGCTTCTAGATTCCCATTTTATTTAGCTGATGCGATTGAAGGCCAAAACTATTTTTAAAGTTCCAAGTGATTTTGCATCAACAAAAAGTTGTAAAAGACAACGAAGCTTTTCTTGGTTTCAGCATTGAGCGCCGTTCGTCTTAAATTCATCTGTAGGTAAGGTAAAAAACCATAAAAAATAAATTTACTTTTAATGATTCTTAAAATTAGCTCCAACAAGCTACCCCAGGAAAAAATTTAATTGCGTCAAATTTATGATCACTTCTGTACATTAACGATAGTTTTACCAAAATTTAACTCTGTATTTGTGCTTTACAGTTGCAGCTATCGACTCGGAACACTTTAAATCACAAAACTTTTCATGACTTAAGCTAGGTTTGTTGAATTTGAAGCAAACTAAAATAACTTACAGAGTAATATAAAATCAAATTTAAAATTGAATATAGTTTATATACTAATAATACACCAAATTGAAATCTAATGCTTATGCATACTTTCAACTGCTACACTAACACTTATTCTTACTGTTAACACTAAGTCCAACAGTAACAGTAACACTAATGACTAACTAGAACTAGAATTAGAATTATTGAATTTGATAAACCTACACTGACAGGCTACAAGTACATTTCACAACTAAAACTTTTAGTTTTAAAAAAGTTAACTAAAAGTAAAACTAATAAAATAATCATAATTTAAATTACAATGATGATAATCAAAACATGAACACTAATCATAAAAATAACTCTAAATGATTACTAACTCATCATGATCAGATTCAAAATGATATTCATATTCATATTGATAATCATTATCATAAACTTAAAGAAACTAGAAAGTATTAAGTAGAAACTGAAAGTCAGTCAAAGTTACCAAACTCAAACTGCTTCTGTGGTTTGTAACAACCCATGTCAATATTTCCATCAAATATTGAAACATAAACAGCTGAGTACAACAGGAACATTACAAATGATGGATAAGTTTTTTGTTATACTAAAAAGAAACAATATTTCATAATTATAAAGAAATGAAAACACTATTGCACTTGCCTTCGCAATGGCTTCAACTAGCTGACGTATGCTACATAAATAACGATGACGTCATATTTATTAATACGCTTGATAATATTGTAAAATTGTCTACATTATTTTTGTTATATATAAAAAATAGAAACAATTACAGTAGTTATTTTAATTTATTATTATTAATATTTAATTTAACAATAGCAACAAAACATACATGCACTTTACAACTAATTTTAAATTGTTTTACTTAGCGTATTGACTAGTTCAAAGTGGTAAACGGCAAGTTTTGTATAGGAAAGACAACTTCGGTTATGAACTTCATGTTTTACATGCATAACGTATGCAATGGCATTAGTATTTACATAATTAATAACTTGGATTTGTAATCAAATTGTATAATGGTTTGTTCTGCTCCGTATACATAAGCATGAAGCAATAGACATAATGCAGTAGGTTGTTCACAATTACTTTGAAATCCCATGGCTTGTTCTTTTGCTTGATATTTTATAAAAATTATCAAATTGAAATTTTAGGGTATACTTGAAAGCCAGGTGACAATCTCAATAAGCTGCTACAAAATATAACATCAAAACAACCATGTGTAATTAAATGTGTGAATTATATTCTGTGCACATGTAACAGCAGACCAGCATTTGCGACTTATAGCTGCTGCACTTTATTTCTATAAAAATAATATAGCTAATTCTTCTGTTATAGAATTATAATCTTGTATTGCTAAACTTCAAGATAGTTAATTACAATGTAATTACTATGTGTGAACTATGAAGCTCAAATAGTAACACCAGAATTAATAAAAGGTCCTCACTAATAGTTTCACTGAAATCACTTTTAGAGTTAGAAATGTTAATTATGTTATATATATAACTACATATATATAACTATATATATATATATATATAACTATATATATATATATATAACTATATATATATATATATATATATATATATATATATATATATATATATATATATGTGTGTGTGTATGTATGTATGTATATATATATATATATATATATATATATATATATATATATATATATATATATATGTGTGTGTGTATGTATGTATGTATATATATATATATATATGTGTGTATGTATGTATGTATATATATACACACATATATATATATATATATATATATATATATATATATATATATGTATGTATGTGTGTATGTATGTATGTGTGTATATGTGTATAAATGTATGTGTGTATACACTTACTTCAGCTACCACAGTATACATTGCTAAAAGTCAAACTCATTACACAGGGAATATAATATTTTGCCAATAAATACAACTATTGCTATAAAGTATGTCATCTATATCATCATTTATTATTTTAAAAATTAGCACTGCCAGAAACTAGATAGTAAACAACTTCAAAGAAAGCTAAAATATTGTATGTTTATTACTCAAACCTTCTTGGCACTGCTACAAGCTATCTAGAGATTTTTTACACATTGATGAACTTATATAAAAACCTATTACACACAGTATTATATAATTAAGTATATAAATATGACACATCTATTAATCTACACTCTGCTCACTAGCTCACAGCTGATTAAAATATGGCTAAATAAATTGCTATATATCTTAGATATTATAAATACATTGTTCACAGAATGTACAATTGCTTTATACATAGGCCTATAGGGCATGCATGAACAATGCTGTGGTTATGTACAAAATAGGCTCTAAATTCGGTTGATTACATCAGCAATTCATCATCCATATTAGCTGCGGCCATATATGCATCTAATTCATTGTCCAATGAAGACTTGTTAGCTGTATTAGCTCCGCCTCCTCTCCCACCACGTCGAGCGCCACGCCCCCTGCCTCTTACAGCACCTCTCCCACCTCTACCGGTACCTCTACCCCTACCACCACGCCTGTGTAACAATGAATGGCATTCATCATATAGATATGCACACATATATATACCTATAATATAACTTATTGAGTACAGTTGTGGACATGCTGCAAGTGGTGCACGGGTTTACCATACTTCACGAAAAACCCTGCAACAGTAGAAAATATTTACCACAGCCTAGTAGAATTCTACAAAGCACAACCTCATTTTCTAGGAAACATAAAACCTGCTACATTCATAGGAAGCATGTGCTAGGTGTGAGAATGACATATTGATTTACCCCCTTGAGTTTTCAAATGTCATAGATTGTTGAAAGCCTTCTCTAGATCCGCCCCTGAATGCTCCTCGCCCGCGACTGACACCTCTTTGGGGCCCCATAGCTGCACCCCTTCTACCTGAATCAGGAAAATCATGCTGTCAACATTCAATTTCCTAAACTTAGATATAGTCTTAATGAATTTTAGAATTATCACTTACAACAGTTAAAGATATTTACAACAGGTGATAGCATAGTTAATGGGGTTATAAAATGAGAGAGATGTTGATAGCCTTTGCTAGCTAAAGCTGATATGGCGGGCAGTTGGTAGGACCCCCTCTCTCTTCTGTCAGAGTGATAAGATACCGTACGCAGATATCGCCAGTAAATTCCTTCTTTAAAACATGACACCAACTAACAGTACGTGCATTTGTTGTGAAAAATCAACCAACCTCCACGTCCTCTCATAGACACGCCCCTTCCTCTTCTAGTCACTCCCCCTCGACCTCTTGGAATACCTAGTCTCTCTATAAAAGACACGGGACAAACAAATAGAGAGCTTGGTTATAAAATGTCAAAACATCTTAAGACACTTACTACTACAAGTTGAGGATTGATTGTAATACTAGCTATATTATGTTAGATGCTATACTCACTATACTATGTTAGATGCTATACTAAGTTAGATGCTATAATAGGCTAGATGCTATACTACTTTAGATGCTATACTATGTTAGCTGCTATACTATGTTAGCTGCTATACTAGGTTAGCTACTCTACCTTTCACATCAGATACTGGTGAAGCCAGAGCGGCACCACCGCGAGGACCCCCTCGCCCTCCCCTGCCTCTGCCACGCAATGTCATGCGGGACCTGAGGGCAGGCCTCCTGCTTGCCGGGGCTCCCCTCCCTCTACCAGAGAAAGATGGCCGTCCGTCTCCAGCACCACCTCGGCCAGAGGGCTCTGACTTGACCTATTTAGTAGAAAGGAATTCATGTTACATAGTGATAGCCTGTGAGAATATAATTATTCATTCTCTTACCTGACTTACTCTATTATGAACACAACTAAACAATGCATTGGTATTGCAAATGGAGTGTACGTATTTAAAATCTAAAATGTTGAAACATCTCCGAAGTTATCTTCTCGTAAACCATAGCAAACTTAAGCTATAGAACTTCAAGTATTACACAGAATATCACTTAGAAAAGGCAAGTCAATGTCATACCAACTTTACAAAGTGATATGACAGCGATGTAAGTTTACAGCTGGTAACATTCTACTTAAAATTAGCAGAATAACTTGGCAATTACTAAACACCAGGAAATAAGAACCATTAGAAGAGGCGTATTTTACTACTTAGCATAGCATAGTCTATTTCAACAAGAATAATGACATTGTTTCTATAGTTGGTGAGATGTACATTTCTACAAGAGATTAGTTGATTCCAAGGTGAAGGTCTGAGCCATGGTGCTTTCTTCTGATGTAAAGACAACTCCAAATAATAATCATCTGAATAAATGTAAAGATAATGCTAGTTGATTAGCTACCAGAGAATGCCGGTTTCTAGCGAGTACAGATAATGACATAATAACCCGTACCTGGGAGGAATTTCCCAATGCTAGCTGCACACTCGGCCGGTTGGCCATCTGCGCTGCCAGTCTTCTGTTTTTTGCCGAGGCTTGCTGCTGAAGGATCCTCTGTTGCTGACTTTGCTTCTGGCGGGCATCTTGCTGGGCTGGTGTCGGTTTGGGCAGCTTCTGGAACCTGCGAGTCAAGGTCGTTTAACATGCACACCACGAAACTTAGAAAAGTGAATCCCTATTGGTCAGCTTACAACAAAACTTAAGATCTTATTGGTCAGCAAACTGCATTAGAGCTGCCAACCTGTTGGGGTGATTAAGGAATACACAGTCCTTATAAAAACACACACTTATTAGAGTTCATATTCCCATAAAGTTGTGTTTTAATATACATTATTTTTTACTTCAAATCAGCAAATAAATGCCAAGAGAGGCAGTTTTATCTGTATGAAGACGGTTTTGGAAAGGTGAGGATTTATTTCAGCCATAGAACTTGGCACAATGGTAGCCTCTGCCACACAAGTATTTGCAATAACACGACAGTATTACAGCAAACAGGGTGAATGGCTACACAATATGATATTCACCCAAAATTCTACACGCTAATAGTTTTGTACCAACTCTTGGTGGTGAAGTCAAATGAGGCCACTCATTGGTGCTTGGTGAAAGAATTACAGGTTTTAACGCCAGTCAAATATAGGAGAAAATAACTCCTGCATCTATGATGTAAGCGTGTTTTGCTTGCAATAGAACATGGCATACAGCATGTGACCATTTTACCAGAGTAACTGAACTGTATATGTATCAAGTCTTAGGTTCATATCCCAGACAGACCTGTAATGAGTCAGAGCTGACACCACACTGCAAGTGCTTGTGAGCTCTCAGAGATCAGATAGATGCAAGAGAAAGCAAACTTATAATTATTAGAGAATCGTGAAGCAGGTATGAACCAGAAAGCCTCTACTCTATTAGCATACCAGATGCTACGAGTTTGACAAGCTGCTTGGCTTAGCTGCTACGGAAAACAGTAAGTCAGCTGGCAGTTTTCTGCTTTTGATTGGTGCATTTTTTGGTTATAATGTAACCAACCAATCACAGCTTTGCCTTATAAATCAGGTTATCAATGATGAAATCATTGACCATATTGCTGAATACATGTTCCGTATAGGATCAGTGTAGACCTGATCTACAGTTAGCTTGTCACCTCACCTTTCATTCAATGAAATTCTTGAAGTGCCTTCGAGCACTAGCTTAACAGGCATATTACTTGCCATTTTGAAACCTAAAGGGTAAAAAGAAAAACAAAGAACATCTAAATTATTTCATTTAAATACCTATTGGATATGATAAACGAGTTCTGTTTCCGTTTTATATTTTACGATTATCAAAGTGCCAGTGCACAACCAATAATAGAAGCAATCGTATCAGATTGCAAACTTTGCTTTATAATTTGCTGCAAATACTTTAACTTTAAGTTGGGTTTAAAAATGTCAAAAATTGCTTTGCTGCTCTGATGGAGGCCAACTAAAGAGGCCAGCATGGCTTGGGGCCATGTAGCGGTATCCCAGAGTACCTTCTGATGAATTTTTACCACTACATAGTAATACTGATAGTCAATATTAATATTATACTATCATTAATAAAGTATTAGCATTACAATTACTATAAAATTTAAGACATAATCATAATGATAATAACTCCAACTCCAAGTATCATAACAACCATAAACACAGTGTCTGGACATGAATAATAATTAATGTAAACTCATAGTAATAGTAATGATAACAGATGAGGTCAAACATAATCGTTAATCATAAAACTCTAACTACTAACTAGTGCTACTGCCTACTATAACTATTGGTATTAGTGTTAACAAGCAGGGTTGGGGTCAATTACATGTGAATGTAATTAATTACAATTACAAGAAAATTTGACAATTACAATTATAATTACAGTTTAAAGTAATTTAATTAATTACAATTATACGGCAATGTAACTAATTAAAATTACAATTACTTTTGTTCTCACAAGGGATAAATAGAAGTTATGCAATCTAACTTTTAGGGTTCAACTACCAGGGGCAATTTTGACAGTGGTGAACTTTTTTTGTTCTTAACAGTGATACTATACCACATTGACTTAAGCTGAACTTGTTATTTAGCAGTAGGTATGGTAGAAAAAGTATGAGATTTTCAAGATTTTTAAGTTTGAAGTAATTAACATGTAATGATAAAGTAATTGTAAAAATTAATTACATTAGATATGTAATTAATTACCATTAAAAATACATTTTTATACTTCAATTACAAATTACATCCGATTACTTGAAATATGCAATTATTATAATTATTAATTACAACAAATTACTATTACTATTAGTATTAGAATTACTATTACTGTATTACTATTACAAATTACAATTACCCCAACCCTGCTAACGAGTAAGTGTAACTCAAGTCTGATGCATATCAAATTCAATGATTTGAGTTACACTATGAATATAAGTATGACTATAGTATTACTATTTCAGTATCTGTATTAAAAGAATTGAGATTAAAATAGTTAAACAAAATGAAAATTATGTTGATGTAATTGTATACTTATACTAAATCTAATACTCATAGTGTGAGTATATTACTATTAGTATTATTTATAATTATATTACACTTACTCTTAGTATTACTATTAGTATTAGACTTACACTTACAGTTACTCTTGTAGTACTAGTTGTACGAGTCAGAGTGTCAGTGTCGGTGTGAGTGTAGGATAGAAAAAATAAAACCAAGTTCCAGAATAAATTAGTTGGCTACGTTGATACCTACTCACAGTTAAGTAAAAGTAAATTTAATGGCAGCTACTAGTACTTCTACTTGACGCAGAGGTGTAGGGTTTATGCAAAGAGTTGAAGTTAGCAATGGGTTGAACTTGAAGTTAAAAGATCACACTGAAAGTTAATAAATAAATCACACTGGATTCGTGGGACTTTTATAAAAATTGGAGCCGCTATGCTTATAGAAGTTTGATTTAATAATCTGACGTTTTATGTCTAAATAAATGAGCAAAACTACGTTCTGAGGTTATCAAATGATCCGAATAACATAAAGGGTGTAATAATTTAAGGCTTCGAAGACGTCACATGTTCTGTAACAGACTAGTAAAGTAAAAGCCGACAACTCCGACTAATATACACATAATAAATGCAACATTACATAGTAACTACTATAATATTGTAGTAATTTGTGCAATTACTGAGCGTGAGTTATCTACTTGCGTATAGTTAGTTGGTTATTCTGCTAGTAATTAATAGGGTAGCTGTCGAGTAATTATATTTATTATCCACAATAAAGCATAAAACAAACATCACATCAAATTATCCTATACATCAGTCAACTACTAACACATGTTACTACTTCAAGCCTCCGCTTACAACAACGTGATATAATGTTAATAACCCGGGAAGTGTCACGTGAACCGGAAGCATATCTTCCGGAGCTGCTAATTGGTTGCTACATAAGGGTCTTAGTATTCCAAGAGTAGAGAGAGGGCGATTCCCGTATTTGTACTTTGCACTACTCACTACAATATGCATTATTTTATTGTAATTAGACATTTTATTGTGTTTTTGACATTTAGATCAAGCTGAGGGATTGGTTTAGCAAGCACAATTTAATTTAAGATTTGCATAATAATTCTAAACCAACAGTTCTTAAGGCACTTCAGCTCCCACATCTGCATTTCCTCTAATTATGAATTGAGAATGTTTTATGTAGTGACTAAACTGTTTAGTGATACTAGAACTTTACTTCTATATGGGAATTGTATATAAAAACTCAATTTACATAAAAAGCTGTTTATTCAATTGATTTGCAGCAAATAAGTATCATATAGTTATGCAAACCTGTACATAACATTTATTACCATAAATTCAAAATAAACTTGTATACATTGTTATATGAAAAAATATATATGTAAAAGAAACCATGAAAACCAGAGAATATAAATAAACTATAATAAGCATTAGTTACTCAATTTTAAAAACCCTCACAGTTCCGTCAGAGCTACACACTGCTAATATATCTCTCTTCACAGCAACACCAATCACATCAGAACATTCTTGAAGTTGCTCATGAGACAAGCGGGACACTATAATTCCTATTAAAAATATATTGTAGCATATAATTTATATAAATGACAAATCTATGTATTATTTACAGGACAAAGTTATAGATGTTACAATCTCATAATTGAAAACCATTTACTATTTTGTTTTAAGAAACAAAATGATTAAACATATTATTTGGCGATTTTTAGCATAATAAAACTTTTCACCATTAAATAACTTCAACGCAGGTTTAAAAAAGTTTTTATCTTACACTGCTTGAAAATTATAAAAAATAATTCATCAGTATGATGTCTGGCAATTAATTTTTGCAACTAAATCATCACATGGTAATCTGTGTGAAGTAACTAAAGAGCTATCAGCATAATTAAAGATGTAGTCATTAACTTCAAAGGCTTGTAGTAAACCAGCTTTATTTTTATGCATATCAATTGACATTTTCATGATGTATGCTATAATGAGATATGCTGAAAGTTGAATCAATCCAAATAAATTAAATACATACCACTTGAGTCTCTAGCTATGACTTGCTTGGGGTAACTGAGAATCTGGTAGTTGTATCCAAATGAGTCTTTAGATTTAGAGCAGCATAATATTTTGCAATCAACATTTTGTGTTGTCCTTTGAGCTATTTTCTGGGTTACCCCTTTGGTAGATTTACCATTCATTTCAGAAAATCTTTCCTGCAACTGCACCCGTTGAAAAGTATTTTCCGTGCCAGGACTTGATTCAGCTTTTTTTAAAGCTGGATGATTTTTTTCATTTGTTGGATTGAAAAGTAGCTGGGCAGGTAAGGTGTGTGGCTGTGAAAAAAGATCTGGTCCGAAGTTAAAAGCCATCGGGTGACAAATATTGTCAGAAGTAGTGCTGTTGGCTATCAGCAGGGAAGACTCGTAACTTGACAAATCTGGTCTCCATACTTTTACAGCAAAAGAGTTTCCTTTCATATGAACTAAGTATTTGGCTGACAAGATTTCTGTTACTGGATACTTTGCAATGGTAGAACTACACAGGCTGTAAACATACAGCTGCTTTTGACCAGACACAAGAAAAGCGACATATGTTTCAAAAACTACAACTGAAGCATCGGCAATAGGATTTGAATCTATCTGCAGCAACTCTTGCTTTACCCGTAAGCTAACAGTTGAATGCAGGTACAGAAAAATCTTCTTTTCTACTCGCTGCAGGCTTACAAGCCCATCACAGGTTACCAGGGGTGCAATGTCAAGCAGATGACCAGTAGCCTTGTCTGTTCCCAAATGATTTAGCTTTGAGTCGTAAATATGCATTTGGTCATGCACAGTTGTAAGTACTAGGTTATCGTTGAAAGTCCACATCATAGATTTTATATCTTTAATCAACACTTTTTTCAGAACGAGCTCCAAGTTCTCTGGCTTGAATGGCTCTATGGCAAAATGTGGTGTATCTAGAAACAGATGAGTGTAATACATATAGGCTATTATATGCAATGACTCACATACTAATTGAAATTTATGACAGTTTAATGGATGTCAGAGTCAGAATTTCACAGAAATAGTTCACAATGGTTTGGAAAAAATCGTCTGATAGGTGAATTATCGTTATAGCAGTAAGTTATATTGCAAGAGTTATCGTAGCAATCCAAGTGGATATAAAGATGATAAACAGTCATGATTTATCTGATAATCTTTCTAGTACCTTATTCACTTAAAACAATACCTAAGATTAACTGTTCAAAATACCTGAAATATCATGGAAACATGTTTATAGCTGGTCAAGGCATGACTGGAAGATCGATACTACATCAGTATTACTTAGAAATGAATGCAAATTTTTAACTTTATAGCAAGAATATAGAGATCTTGAATATTCAATGCTAGCGAAATCAATTCAAACTTGAGCTAACAACATTTTTTATTGCTGCCCAAATAAATAGTTACTAACATGAACGGCACTGTATGCTTGTATTTTCAAGCGCCATATATTTGATGTTTTTCTGTAGGGCTGCTTCTACATCTCCTTTTTGTTCATGCAGTGTTCTAATGATATCTGGAAGACTACTTTCCTCGCTACATTGAGTCAGAACTTGTTCCAAAGTCTTTAGATTCACCATTTGTGATTCTATCTTCAGTGAGTGGCTAGCAGCTTTCTCCGAGTGGTCAGTCACTTTGGCAATGAGTTGCTGCTTGAATTCCTCTGCCTTCGTAATCATCTTTTTGTACTTTAAACATACACCAGCAGATTTTCAACAAATTGGCTGAAAGATTATTTGTTAAAAACAAAACATAGAAATGACAAAGTGACAAAAACCATATTGCCAAGTGAATTAGTTTTTCCGGATATCCTATAAGATATAGCTTTAAAGCAGTCGGAAATCAAGATTGTGAAAGAATTATTTGTTTCTCTTTTGAAAATTAAAGAAAAATATGTAACAATAAGTTTTATTTCTTTCAAGCAAAAATGATCTTTTTAGTTCATTTATACAAACTATGCAAATATAAATTTTGCATTTAATTTTTTTATATGCATGCGCAGTCAATGTAAGTTGTAAATCTAAAAACTAAATATTAATTTATACCTCCTTTTCTACAAAATCATCTACTTTGCCTGTCAGTTTTGTAATGTGTCGTTCATTTTCTTCTACCAATTGCCAAGCCTGTTTCTCACTTCTGCAAACTTCAGTTTGTTTTACAGCCAGCTCTGACAGTTGATTGTTGAGCATTTGTCTGCAGTGATTCTCAAAATTTTTGAGAGGAACTGTTTTGTGTGACTGAGAAAATCTCACTGCAAATATAACCAATGTGGCAACACCATTAATATATGTTTTAGATTAAAAATTGCAACATTAAGGCATACGTTTTGCTATATTAGGGTTGTACATTGGGTGGTTAAGATAGTGTGCTTGCGTGTGTTTGTAATTTATCACTAGTCGATATATAATTTCTAACTTGACTATAACAAATTGGTTTACTCTTTTATATAACAATGTTTTTCATCTCTTTAAATGATAGTCTTTTTTCCACATTAACACAATATTACGTGTTTCTAAAAATGTGTGTGTCAAAATTGGCTTCAGAAAAAATTAAGAACACTAACCTGCATTTGTGCTTTGTTTGACCAGCTTTTTAGTTGATTCATAGGAAGGTTTATGAGAGTAACATGAAGATACATAGGGCTTCTTAGGTGTCATTTTAAAGTCTAAACTTTTGCCCAGATTATTGACAAGGAAGCCCACAGCACTATCTGATCTAAAACTACCTGTAGTTGAAATGGTCACATTATTTACAGCTTTTGAAGTGTTTTTAAGGTGTCATCCCAAATAGACGCTTCCCAGTTAGACGATAGGCTAAATTTCCCTTTTCGACGTTTCCCAGTTAGACGTTATTTATTTATATTTAAATATATATGTATATCTAAATAAAGCACATATTGAGCACATAAATGAACCTTTTTGATCTGCATTAACTTATTAATTTTACATATATTTTGCTTCTTGTTTAAACAGATACTTTGTTAATGAGTATTGACTAATTCAAGATAATGTTTATTATTAATATATTACGTTTTTTGTCCCACACAAATTTATGAGAATTAAAACATTATTCCAGATAATTCATGTTGGCTATTATAGCTATTAGCATTTTAGCAATGAATGCAACAGTTATATAGGTATATTACTATAAAATTATATGGCACCAAAATAGAAAATAGCGTCTAAACTGGGAATCGTTTAAGTGGGATGAAACCGTTTTTAAGACTGAAGACTTTTTTAAAAACAGATCTACGCATAGTTTTTCTCAGTGCTGCAAAGTATGCTATTTACTGCTGCTGAAAAGTTAAACTCACAGCTGCAATGTTATAATTGCTATTTTTATGAAGCTTAGCAACATTTTAGTTTGTTTTACCTGTTTCTTTGTCTTTTTCTCCAAAATTGAATTTGTTCCAATTTGATTTGGGAAATAGCTGTGGATGTTTATTATAGTCTTCCATTCTCAATTCCTAAAAACATTATATGTGTATTTTGTTACAGTTTAAAAGGTCAAAACGTAGCACAGAGCAAAGTAATTTTATTTACTATTAGTTGCTAAATATAACATTTCCTAAAAAAACACTGGTTTACGTCTTAGATTAAACTGAGGAAGTTGCTCACATATAACTATTCAATGCAGTAAATTAATTGAGTTAATATTTAAACAAATTAAACGAATAACTAGTAACATAAGTAAAGTTTAATATACTTTGAAAACACTAGTAGATTATCAGTCATTACCAAAAACTGCCTCGGTCTTAAACTAAGCTCACAATTTTAAATAATAATTCGTTGTGCAGTATTGTTTAAACTTTAAACTCTACTATAGACTGTTTTTGATAATTCTATAACTCACTTCCAAACTATAGGCTCCATAACTTTTCATTCCAGTGATGCAGTAATGCTTTGTTTTCACTGTAGTAGCAAGGCCATTTTTCATCATATTATCTTGGCCATCTGTTGGAACAAAACTAGTTTTGTAAGTGTCTGGTGGTGCAGAGTCAGATGAAAACTGGGTGGCACTGAGAGCTTGAAAACCTGTTTTAGATGTGGATAGCTCTGATCCCCAGTTATTAGTAACATAACTTGTTGATGGTTTTGCTGGTTCTGTAGTGGCTCCAAAGCTGAAACCAGTTGCTGGTTCTGTAGTGGCTCCAAAGCTAAAACCAGTTGTTGGTTCTGTAGTGGTTCCAAAGCTGAGGCCAGTTGTTGCTCTTGTAGTGGCTCCAAAATTGACACCAGTTGCTGGTTCTGTAGTGGTTCCAAAGCTAAAACCAGTTGCTGGTTCTGTAGTGGCTCCAAATCTGAGACCAGTTGCTGCTCTTGTAGTGGCTCCAAAGCTGAAACCAGTTGCTGGTTCTGTAGTGGCTCCAAATCTGAGGCCAGTTGCTGCTCTTGTAGTGGCTCCAAAGCTGACACCAGTTGTTGGTTCTGTAGTGGTTCCAAAGCTAAAACCAGTTGCTGGTTCTGTAGTGGCTCCAAAGCTGAGGTCAGTTGCTGCTCTTGTAGAGGCTCCAAAGTTGAAAACAGTTGCCGGTTCTGTAGCGGTTCCAAAGCTGAGGCCAGTTGTTGCTCTTGCAGTGGCTCCAAAACTGAAACCAGTTGCTGGTTCTGTAGTGGCTCCAAAGTTGAGGCCAGTTGTTGCTCTTGCAGTGGCTCCAAAGCTGAAACCAGTTGCTGCTCTTGTATTGGCTCCAAGGCTGAAACCGGTCTCTGCTTTTGTAGTGGTTCCAAGGCTGACACTAGTTGCTGCCCCTGTAATGGCTTCAAAGCTGAAAGGCCCTAATGGCTTACCAAATGGTTGACTTGCATTAACCACAGATGAGCTGGAAGCACTTTTTGATCCAAAAATATTTGTAGCAGAAGTGGTTGAAATTTTTCCAGCTTCTGAAGATGTGGCTCCAAAAATAGAATTTGTTGTTACTGGCTTACCAAATGTTTGACTTGCAGTAACCAGAGACGAGCTGAGAGAACTTTTTGATCCAATGATATTTGTAGTAGAATTGATTGTTTTTTTAGCTTCTTTGGTCAACAATGTATCATACAAGTTAGCTGTTGGGTTAAACAAGTTTTTGTCTAATAGCTTATTAGATGATTCAAAAGAATTTAATAAATCAGTTGGTTTTGCAACAAAAGGAATTTCGATTGAAGTGGAGCTGGACAATTTTTCAGCAAATTTATGTGGCACTAAATTAGAGTTTCCTGTATCTGCAGCTTTCTCCTGCAATAGAAATTGAGATATATGAATGAAATAGTGAAGCCTGCACCTTACTTTTAGCTGAATGTTCCGTTCATTAAAATGGGCCTTTTCAGACACCTACAGAGTTGAAAAATCTTGAAAAAATAATTATACTATTTTGTAGTAAAATCTTTATGCACAAACTTGTTTGATTACAAGGATACTTACTATACTTTCTGAAGAGTCTGGGTTGTTTGTCTCACATGCCAATTTAGTTGTGTTTTCTTTGTCTTCAGCAGATGTATCACCTTAACAATAGCAACATCACATAATTCGCATAGAAAAGGTACACAAATGGCATCTTAGATTATCATAAGCATGCGATACACTTTATTGATATGTACATTCCAATTCTCAACTTTTGTCTGCACAGTTTTGCTTCAATCAATGTATAAACTATCAAGACTAAATTACCATGTATTACCATATTTCATGGGTTATTAAATATACAGCTGTGTTGAGATACTTGAGTAGATTAGACCACAAGCTAAGCTCAATGTTACACTCTTAATATTGATTAAAGATTACTATTTGACCAAGAGTTGTATGTATGCCAAACTTTATACTATCAACTAAATTATGATCTCATAGCTTTAATTGAAAGTATATAACTATCTTGGTAATAATGTTTAACTTTAACAAACTAGAGGAAGAATATAGCAAACTTGTTGTAAGCTTGATTTAGAACTAAATATATATGGAAAACATGGAGTTGCTGATAAACTATGTAAAAAAGAGCTGTTTCACTCTTTGGTATTCAGCTATCAACATTATGCTGCTTAGAATTATCACCGACTCGCAACCGAAGCAAAATAATGCTAGAGCTTGTAGCATTATTGTAATATTCATACACATCGAGAGACACTTTCAACATTACAACTTTCTAAGCGTGGCAACTGCTGTCTTTTATTAGTAAAGCAAATGAGTGCTTTCTAAATACCGTTGTGCGAAAGGGTCATTCTCATGCATGCCTTTAGCATGTTTTGATGGGCATACAGGTAAGTAATGAGGAAAAAACCAATACCCGAAGTTTATTATTATCCTTACAAATAAATTGATTTAGGGTGCAAGTTGACCTAGGATGCAACTTCACCATGTAGGACACAGGCTTTTTTAATTTCTCCATTACTCCATCTAGTTTACAAAAAGTTACACGTACATGTGCATAACCCAGTAATTAGCAGAAAATATCCCACTCACTTTCAGACACCCATCTACCAGTGCAGATGGTGTTGAGGTCACAGGACTGGCAGAAGAGTCTGTAGCAGAACTCACACCCTCTGGTTACGTTTTCATCCTCATGTTCAAAGCATTTTATCTTTCTGTATTTGGCTTTAGATTGAGCATATTTCATTATGGAAATCTTATCATGCTCCAAATCAAAGACTCTGTCATGATTCTAGAAGAAATATTTCGAAGGATACATCATCCAAGCATAAATTTGTCAACTGAGAAAAAAGATTTAAAGCTTGCAAATAATAGAGATAATGCATCAGCTCGAATTTGTCAAACTTTTCAATGTATGACGTATACACAAGCCAAACTCAAGGACAGAGGACAATTGATTTCCTTACCTCTTCATGACTTTTACAGAAAGCTCTCTCGCAGTGTAAACAGAAACTATGTGCCAATTCAGCTGGTTCTGTCTTGCAAGAATCACAGTAAATGAGCTCGTGGTCAGGTTCAGATGGAGCATACTCCTTTTTTATTGGGTTCAACTCCAAGTAGGTGCATGTTTTTCTAAAAATTTTATAACATGTAAGAAATTTACTAAAGTATATATACATATAATATACACACATATACACACATATGTGTGTATATGTGCGGTGAATGTATATAATTATAATGCTTAATAGTGCATCACTAAAAAGAGCTCAATGCAGGGCAGAGCACAGTGAAAAAAAATTTAGAGGATATGATAAAATTAGACTAAAACATTTTATCACTAGTAGCTTCATGTGTACATGTAATCATGCTGGATATGTATATAAGTGTAAATAGTTATACGAACTGGCAGACTATGCAGGTGATAGTTTCTCCGCTGTTACTCCCATGCATGCAGGGTAAACAGAATCTGTGAGAGCAGGGAAGCTGTCTTGGCTGGTCAACATCTATCAGCCTTTCCAAACAATATCCACATCTTTCATCTTCTGCTTTGCCCTTATCCATAGTGCTACTAAAATGTTGACTATTTAGATACAAATATCTTCTACTGCGTGTTGAATAAAATAAATTGACAGATTCTATTGGTCAACAAAATCTTCCCTCTCTACGCTTTTCTACAAATATGTATTGCTCATATATATACTGCCATAAAAGAATATCATGCTTTTGTAAGTTTCACTAACATATATAAGTAATATAACTTACATTTTCTGTAATCTTAAGGCAGACTCAGATTGCCTTACCAGGCCCAACAAAAGGCAGAACTCTATTCACCTCTCTGTCTAAAATACTCTGTGTGGGTGCTTGTAGTGTGCGGCTCACTGAATTCTCATTGTTTGCTTTAGTCAATGCAATTTTGAATATTATACTGCAGTCAATGAAGGGGCTTTTTGCAAGCTTGGGACTTTCCCCTTTTCAGCTATATGTGTGATCAATCTAATCAGAGCTACAATCTATATTCTGGACTCAAAGGTCTTTGGCTATTGAAATCAAAAACAATCTAATGCATATTAGTTTAGAACAATGCCTGTCTCTAATAACTAATTAGATCAATTCCAACCAATGGCCACTACTGCACTTCCACATAGCAACTTATAATGCTTTTTGCAGTTAACATAAATCAACTACAATTAAAAAGTGTTCAAATATGAAGACTGTTTGTATAAAATCTCCACTCCTGGGATAGCCTCTGAGGGCTATAGAGAGAGTTTTTCAAACCAAACTGCAGGCGATGGATTGTGCATGTTTTAACACAGCCCCAATTAGGATCTGTTGCTTTTTCTACTTTCCCTACTCCACCTGGCCCTACTAGAAACAATGACTTAGTATATGCTAGCTAGGCCATTGCTCCAAGTCTAACCACAGTAGATCATACAGCTTCTCCCTAAATACTTTTTTTACTGTTTTTAAATTGCCTTTTTATATAATGTGAATGGTAATCACATGGTTTATGAAGGGTGGGGGGGGGGGGGGGAGGCAACTACAAACAACTAAATCTAATCATCATCAACTACTGTCCCTGCTCCAACTGCATATATTGAATTCATCTCACTTGGTTTAGAACACAAATTGTCTTGCTGAAAACGTTGCTATGTGCATAATGCCTTTATATTATAAAATTATTTCAGTTTTCAGTTATAAAAATTAAATATCTTTAGCAAACACAGTTCCGACTTTGTTTCCCATTTTTATTCATGCCTACTTATTATAGCCAGTATTTACACTGAATTTCGCAACGTGTTTTTATGTCTGTGAAATGTAATAAATCAATCATTCAATCAAATAAAAATCAATTGCTAGAATATTGTAGTTACTAGCCCCTAATATTGACAATAAAATATTAGGCAAAAAATAGAGCTGCTTTTATTCATCAATATATACCTGGGATTTTGTAAGTTAATTTCTAAGGTGTACTTCATATATATTATTATTGCTTACATCTGAAAAATTCGCTGCGGCTGATATAAATTTAAGTCGTTTTACTTATTAAAACTCAATTTATACACAGAAAGCTGGTTGGTTTACTATAAAAAAAAGTTATATCACACAGACATGCAAACGGGTACATAAAATTATTGCCATAAATTCAAACACTTTTCTACTTGTATACATACGTATAAAAAATCATCACAAACAGGAATTATAATAAATAAACTATAATAAGCATCAGTTACTCAATTTTAAAAACCCTCACAGTTCCGTCAGAGCTGCACACTGCTAATATATCTCTCTTTACAGCAACACCAATCACATCAGAACATTCTTGAAGTTGATCATGAGACAAGCGGGACACTATAACTCCTATTAAAAATATATTGTAGCATATAATTTATATAAATGACAAATCTATGTATTATTTACAGGACAAAGTTATAGGTGCTACAATCTCCTAATCATTTTGTTTTAAGAAACAAAATGATTAAACATATTGTTTGGCGATTTTTAGCATAATAAAACTTATCACTATTAAATAACTTCAACGCAGATTTAAAAAAGTTTTTATCTTACACTGCTTGAAAATTATAAAAAATAATTCATCAGTATGATGTCTGGCAATTAATTTTTGCAACTAAATCATCACATGGTAATCTGTGTGAAGTAACTAAGGAGCTATCAGCATAATTAAAGAGGTATAGTCATTAACTTCAAAGGCTTGTAGTAAACCAGCTTTATTTTTATGCATATCAATTGACATTTTCATGATGTATGCTATAATGAGATATGCTGGAAGTTGAATCAATCCAAATAAATTAAATACATACCACTTGAGTCTCTAACTACGACTTGCTTGGGGTAGCTGAGAATCTGGTAGTTGTATCCAAATGAGTCTTTAGATTTAGAGCAGCATAATATTTTGCAATCAACATTTTGTGTTGGCCTTTGAGCTATTTTCTGGGTTACCCCTTTGGTAGATTCACCATTCATTTCAGAAAATCTTTCCTGCAACTGCACCCGTTGAAAAGTATTTTCCGTGCCAGGATTTGATTCAGCTTTTTTCAAAGCTGGATGATTTTTTTCATTTGTTGGATTGAAAAGTAGCTGGCCAGGTAAGGTGTGTGACTGTGAAAAAGGATCTGGTCCAAAGTTAGAAGCCATCGGGTGACAAATATTGTCAAAAGTAGTGCTGCTGGCAATCAGCAGACGATGTACAAATTTTAATAAATCTGGTCTCCATACTTTTACAGCAAAAGAATCTCCTTTCATATGAAGCAAGAATTTGGCCGACAAGACTTCTGCTACTGGATACTTTGCAATGGTGGAACTACACAGGCTGTAAATATACAGCTGCTTTTGACCAGACACAAGAAAAGCGACATATGTTTCAAAAACCACCACTGAAGCATCGGCAATAGGATTTGAATCTATCTGCAGCAACGCCTGCTTTACTTGTAAACTAAGAGTTGAATGCAGATACAGGAAAATCTTCTTTTCTACTTGCTGCAGGCTTACAAGCCCATCACGGGTGACCAGGGGTGCAATGTCAAGCAGATGACCAGTAGCCTTGTCTGTTCCCAAATGATTTAACTTTGAGTCGTAAATATGCATTTGGTCATGCACAGTTGTAAGTACTAGGTTATCATTGAAAGTCCACATCATAAATTTTATATCTTCAGTCAAAAGCTTTTTTAGAACAATCTCCAAGTTCTCTGGTTTGAAAGACTCTATGGCAAAAAGTGGTGTATCTATAGAAACAAATGAATGTAACATATAGGTTATGCAATGACTCACATACTAATTGAAATTCTATTACAATTTAATGGATGTGAGAGTCTGAATTTCACAAAAATAGTTCACATTGGTTTGAAAAAAATTATATATCACTCTGATAGGTGAATTATTGTTATAGCACTAAGTGATATTTCAAAAATCATTATAGCAATCTAAGTGGGTATAAAGATAATAAACAATCGGGATTTATCTGATGATCATTCTAGTACATTATTCTCCTAAGGCAATACCTAGGATTAGCTGTTCAAAATACCTGAAATATTATGGAAACATGTTTATAGCTGGTCAAGGCATGACTGGAAAATCGATACTACATCAGTATTACTTAGAAATAGTTGCAAATTTTTAACTTTATAGCAAGAATATAGAGATATTGAATATTTAATGCTAGCGAAGTCAATTCAAACTTGAGCTAACAACATTTTTTATTGTCCAAATAAATTGTTACTAACATGCGTGACAGACTATGCTTGTGTTTTCCGGCTCCATGTATTTGATGTTTTCCTGTAGGGCTGCTTCTACATCTCCTTTTTGTTCATGCAGTGTTCTAATGATATCTGGAAGACTACTTTCCTCGCTACATTGAGTCAGAACTTGTTCCAAAGTCTTTAGATTCACCATTTGTGATTCTATCTTTAGCGTGTGGTTAGCAGCTTTCTCCGAGTGATCAGTCACTTTGGCAATGAGTTGCTGCTTGAATTCCTCTGCCTTCGTAATCATCTTTTTGTACTTTAAACATACACCAGCAGATTTTCAACAAATTGGCTGATGGATTATTTGTTAAAAACAAAACGTAAAAATGACAAAATGACAAAAAACCATATTGCCAAGTGAATTAGTTTTTCCGGACATCCTATAAGATATAGCTTTGAAGCAGTCAGAAATCAAGATTGTGAAAAATTATCTGTTTCTCTTTTAAAAATTCATGAAAAATATGTAACAATAAATTTTCTTTCTTTTAAGCAAAAATGATCTTTTTAGTTCATTTATAAAAATTATGCAAATATAAATTTTGCATTTAATTTTTGTTATATGCGCAGTCAATGTTATAAGGTGTAAATCTAAAAACTGAATGCTTCATACCTCCTTTTCTACAAAATCATCTACTTTGCCTGTCAGTTTTGCAATGTGTCGTTCATTTTCTTCTACTAATTGCCAAGCTTGCTTCTCACTTCTGCAAACTTCAGTTTGTTTTATAGCCAGCTTTGATAGTTGATTGTTGAGCATTTGTCTACAGTGAGTCTCAAAATCTTTGAGAGAAACTGTTTTGTGGGACTGAGGAAATCTCACTGCAAATATTCATGTGGCAACACTTTTAATATATTACTTAAATTAGAAGTTTTATTGTTGGCATACTTATTGCTATTATAGAGCTCTGAATTGGGTGGTTAAGACAGGTAGCTCATGCCCAAAGCAAAGAAAGAGCTCAATAGTTATTAGATGGATTACAACATATAAATTTTGGCCTAGAACGGTGTGTAAATTCAAGCAAATAGAGCTCAAGCTTTGTAACTTTTATAGCTCTAGCCTTGATTCTATACATGCCTTATAAATTTGTTTTAATGAAAAATTGGTTCTTTTTATTGTGTGCATGTTTCGTGCTAGTGGATTAAGGGGCAGACCTTACAATAACAGCTATTTACAGATTGAGTTTTATATACAAACATGCACACTAAGTGTGCGCTTGAGGGTGTGTGTGTGTGTGTGTGTGTGTGTGTGTGTGTGTGTGTGTGTGTGTGTGTGTGTGTGTGTGTGTGTGTGTGTGTGTGTGTGTGTGTGTGTGTGTGTGTGTGTGTGTGTGTGTGTGTGTGTGTGTGTGTGTGTGTGTGTGTGTGTGTGTGTGTGTGTGTGTGTGTGTGTGTTTGTGTGTTTGTGTGTGTGTGTGTGTTTGTGTGTGTGCGTGTGCGCATTTGTGTGTAATATATTGCTAGTCATTACATTACATAATTTTCTAAATTAAAAATTGGTTTACCCTGCAACGAAATTTTATATTGTATCTTTTGCCTCCTTCAATGTTAGCTTTCTTTCACTTCTACACAGTATTATATGTTTCTAGAAATTTATTTGTCAAAAATGGTTTTAGAGAGAATTAAGAACACTAACCTGCACTTGCACTTTGGTTGACCATCTTATTAGTTGATTCATAGAAAAGGTTATGAGAGTAACATGAAGATATAACAGGCTTCTTAGATCTTATTTTGAATCCTAATTTTTTGTTAAGCCTGTCTAAACCGGTTGCTGCTTTTGTAGTGGCTCCAAGGCTGAAACCAGTTGCTGCTTTTGTAGTGGCTCCAAGGCTGAAACCGGTTGCTGCTTTTGTAGTGGCTCCAAGGCTGAAACCGGTTGCTGCTTTTGTAGTGGCTTCAAGGCTAAAACCGGTCGCTGCTTTTGTAGTGGCTTCAAGGCTAAAACTTTCGACTGGTTTACCAAATGGTTGATTTAAAGTAATGACAGGAGAGCCCAAAGCACTTTTTGATCCAAAGACATTGGTAGTAGCATTGGTTGAACTTTTAGCAGAGTCTTTAGTAGTAGATCGGAAGACAGAAGTTGTTGTCACTGGCTTACCAAATGGTTGACTTGAAGCGATGACAGATGAGCTCAAAGCACTATATTTTGATTCAAAAATGTTTGCAGTAGAATTAGTTTGTTTTTCGGCTACTTTGGTGAACAATGGATTGTCAAAATTAGTTGCTGGGTTAAACAAGTTTTTGTCTGATAACTTGTTAGAAGATTTGAAAGACTCAGATAAAGCAATTGGCTTTAAAACAAAAGGAACTTCAATTGAAGTGGAGCTCCACAATTTTTCAGCAAATTTATAAGGCACTAAATTAGAGTTTACTGGATCATCAACTTTGTCCTGCAATTAAAATTTAAATATATGCATGCAATAGCGAGGCTTGCTCTTTATTTTTAGCTACATGTTTATCAAAATGGTTTTTTTTTCAAACACTTGGAAGGGGCAAAGTTAAAAAAATAGTTTGTATCTTAGGGTGAAATCTTCATGCATAACTTTTTTTATTTAAAAAGATACTTACTATACTTTCTGAAGAGTCTCGATTGTTTGCCTCGCATTCCAATTTAGTTGTTTTTTCTTTGTTTTCAGCAGACGTATCACCTTGACAATAACAATATTTTTGTATTATAATATATAGAGAAAGATTCACAGGTGACATCTTAGAGTATCATAAGTGCAATACATACACTTTGTTGATATGCACATTCCAATTATATCAACTTTTGTCTGTACAACACTTGCGCAGTTCAACTTCAATTTTCGAATTGATAAACACGTACGTTTGAATTATAAATTTACAATTATTAAGATTAAATTACCATGTATCACCATATTTCATAGATTGTAAAAACTACATCTGTGTTGAGATACCTAAGTAGTTTATAGTGTCCGTTAAAAATGGCACAGGTAAAAATGGCACGGTAAAAATTGCACAGGCTATAATGGCACAACTGACAAAGTAAGTAAAAATGGCACATTTCCAATATTAGGGTTTACGGTGGAATTGGGTGTTTATGATGGGAGTTTAGGTTTAAGAATGGGTTTGGGGTTGGGGAAAAGTTAACATCATTGTGCTATTTTTTCTTACTTTTCCATTTGTGCCATTTTTACTGGTGCCAATTTTACCTGTGCCATTTTTGCTGGTGCCATTTTTACCTGTGCCATTTTTGCTGGTGCCATTTTTACCTGAAATCGTAGTTTATACCACACGCTAAGCTCAATATGACACTCTTGATTTTGATTAAAGATTACTATTTGACTAGGAGTTATGTATATATATGCCAAAACTTTTACCACCAATTAAATTATAATGATTGATCTCACATCGCAGTTTTATTGAAAGTATATAACTATCTTGGTAATAATGTTCAACTACAATAAACTACAGGAAAAATATAGTGTACTTAGAATCTAAACATATATGTAAAACATCGTGGAGTTGCTAATTGATTACACAGAAAAAGAGCTGTTTCATTATTTGGTGTTCAGCTATTCACAGTTATTGTGGCATAGATTTACCATCTATAACTTACACTAGAGTGTACCAAAACTTAAAAGAACGTTATTATAAGCTCTGGCGTTCTTGTAATATACATACACATAGAAGAACCCTTTAAACATTACAACTTTCTGAGCATGGTAACTGTTACGTTTTTATCAGTGCTCTATTAGTGCTCTATTAGCATGATTATGCAAGAGAGTCAATTTTTATACATGTATATAATATGTTTTTCTGGGCTGTAGCAAAAGAAATTTAATAGTTCAAGTTTGTTATTGTCTATGAATTTTGATTTGGAGTTTGAATTGAAACTCTCCAACAATGGAACTTTAACATCTATACCACAGGCTTTTTCAACTTTCTCTATTATTACCTCGACAAAAGTGACGCAGAAAATGTTCACAACTTAATAATTAGTAAGAAATATCCCACTCACTTTCAGGCACCCATCTACCAGTGCAGAATGTGCTGAGGTCACAGTACTGGCAGAAGAGTCTGTAGCAGAACTCACACCCTCTGATTACGTTTTCATTCTCATGTTCAAAGCATTTTATCTTTCTGTATTTGGCTTTAGATTGAGCATATTTTATTATGGAAATCTTATCATGCTCCAAATCAAACACTCTGTCATGATTCTAGAAGAAATATTTCGAAGGATACATCATCCAAGCATAAATTTGTCAACTGAGAAAAAAGATTTAAAGCTTGCAAATAATACAAATCATGCATTAGTTGGGATTTGTCAAGCTTTTCAATATGTGGTGTATAGGCCTATACAAGTTAAACTGAAGAACAGTGGACAATTAATTCCCTTACCTCTTCATGATTTTTACAGAAAGCTCTCTGGCAGTGTAAACAGAAACTATGTGCCAATTCAGCTGGTTCTGTCTTGCAAGAATCACAATAAATGAGCTCGTGGTCAGGTTCAGATAGAGCATGTTCCTTTTTTATTGGGTTCAACTCCAAGTAGGTGCATGTTTTTCTAGAAATTTCATAACACTTAATAAATTTACAACAGTAGATACAAATAGAATGCACCTGAATATACACATATCTACATACACACATATAATTATGTGCACAGTATGTATAATGTTTTATAGTTGACCACTAAAAAGAGCACAATGCTGAGTCAGAGAGTAGGCTGCTATAAAATTAGATTAAAACATTTTATCATTAGTAGCTTCATGTGTACATGTATGCATGCTGGATATGTATACTCCTTTTTTATTGGGTTCAACTCCAAGTAGGTGCATGTTTTTCTAGAAATTTTACAACACATAAGAAATTTACTTACACATATACACACATATGTGTTTATGTGCGTGCATGTGTATATAATGTTTTATAGTTCATCACTAAAAAGAGCTCAATGCAGGGCAGAGCACAGTGAATAAAAATTTAGAGGATATGATAAAATTAGACTAAAACATTTTATCATTAGTAGCTTCATGTGTACATGTAAGCATGCTGGATATGTATATAAGCGTAGATAGTTATACGAACCGGCAGACAATGCAGGTGATAGTTTCTCCGCTGTTACTCCCATGCATGCAGGGTAAACAGAACCTGTGAGAGCAGGGAAGCTGTCTTGGCTGGTCAACATCTATCAGCCTTTCCAAACAATATCCACATCTTTCATCTTTTGCTTTGCTCTCATCCATGGTGCTATTAAAAAGTTCATTATTGATATACAAATATCTTATACTGCGTGTTGAATTAAATAAATTGACAGATTCTATTGGTCAACAAAATCTTCCCTCTCTTCGCTTTTCTACAAATATGTATTGCTCATATATATACTGCCATAAAAGAATATCATGCTTTTGTAAGTTTCACTAACATATATAAGTAATATAACTTACATTTTCTGTAATCTTAAGGCAGACTCAGATTGCCTTACCAGGCCCAACAAAAGGCAGAACTCTATTCACCTCTCTGTCTAAAATACTCTGTGTGGGTGCTTGTAGTGTGCGGCTCACTGAATTCTCATTGTTTGCTTTAGTCAATGCAATTTTGAATATTATACTGCAGTCAATGAAGGGGCTTTTTGCAAGCTTGGGACTTTCCCCTTTTCAGCTATATGTGTGATCAATCTAATCAGAGCTACAATCTATATTCTGGACTCAAAGGTCTTTGGCTATTGAAATCAAAAACAATCTAATGCATATTAGTTTAGAACAATGCCTGTCTCTAATAACTAATTAGATCAATTCCAACCAATGGCCACTACTGCACTTCCACATAGCAACTTATAATGCTTTTTGCAGTTAACATAAATCAACTACAATTAGAAAGTATTCAAATATGAAGACTGTTTGTATAAAATCTCCACCCCTGGGATAGCCTCTGAGGGCTATAGAGAGAGTTTTTCAAACCAAACTGCAGGCGATGGATTGTGCATGTTTTAACAGAGTACCAATTAGTATCTGTTGCTTTTCCTACTTTCCCTACTCTACCTGGCCCTACTAAAAACAATTACTTAGTATATGCTAGCTAGGCCATTGCTCCAAGTCTAACCACAGTAGATCATACAGCTTCTCCCTAAATATAACGGTTTAGGAAATTATCTGAATTTTCATACAATACTTTTTTTACTGTTTTTAAATTGCCTTTTCATATAATGTGAATGCTAACCACATGGTTTATGAAGGGTGGGAGGACAACTACAAACAACTAAATCTTATCATCATCTACTGTCTCTGCTCCAACTGCATATATTGAATTCATCTCACTTGGTTTAGAACACAAATTGTCTTGCTGAAAACGTTGCTATGTGCATAATGCCTTTATATTATAAAATTATTTCAGTTTTCAATTACAAAAATTAAATATCTTTAGCAAACACAGTTCCGACTTTGTTTCCCATTTTTATTCATGCCTACTTATTATAGCTAGTATTTACACTGAATTTCGCAACGTGCTTTTATGTCTGTGAAATGTAATAAATCAATCATTCAATCAAATAAAAATCAATTGCTAAAATGTTGTAGTTACTAGCCCCTAATATTGACAATAAAATATTAGAGCTGCTTTCAGTCATCAATACCTGGAATTTTGTAAGTTAATTTCTAAGGTGTACTTCATATATATTATTATTGATTACATCTGAAAAATTCACTGCGTCTGATATAAATTTAAGTCGTTTTACTTATTAAAACTCAATTTATACACAGAAAGCTGGTTAGTTTACTATAAAAAAAGTTATAACACACAGACATGCAAACGGGTAAATAAAATTATTGCCATAAATTCAAACACCTTTCTACTTGTATACATACGTATAAAAAATCATTACAAACAGGAATTATAGTAAATAAAGCTATATAAGCATCAGTTACTCAATTTTAAAAACCCTCACAGTTCCGTCAGAGCTGCACACTGCTAATATATCTCTCTTTACAGCAACACCAATCACATCAGAACATTCTTGAAGTTGCTCATGAGACAAACGGGACACTAGGGTTCCTATTAAAAATATATTGTAGCATATAATTTATATAAATGACAAATCTATGTATTATTTACAGGACAAAGTTATAGATGTTACGATCTCATAATTGAAAACCGTTTACTATTTTTGTTTTAAGAAACAAAATGATTAAACATATTGTTTGGCGTTTTTTAGCATAATAAAACTTTTCACCATTAAATTACTTCAACGCAGGTTTAAAAAAGTTTTTATCTTACACTGCTTGAAAATTATTAAAAAAAGTAATTCATCAGTATGATGTCTGGCAATTAATTTTTGCAACTAAGTCATCACATGGTAATCTGTGTGAAGTAACTAAGGAGCTATCAGCATAATTAAAGATGTAGTCATCAACTTCAAAGCCTTGTAGTAAACCAGCTTTATTTTTATGCATATCAATTGACATTTTCATGATGTATGCTATAATGAGATATGCTGGAAGTTGAATCAATCCAAATAAATTAAATACATACCACTTGAGTCTCTAACTACGACTTGCTTGGAGTAGCTGAAAATCTGGTAAATGTATCCAAATGAGTCTTTAGATTTAGAGCAGCATGATATTTTGCAATCAACTTTTGTTGTTGTCCTTTGAGCTATTTCCTGGGTTACCCCTTTTGCAGATTCACCATTCACTTCAAGATATTTTTGTAGTAACTGCAATGATTGAAAAGTATTTTCCCTGCCATGACTTGATTCATTTCTTTTCAAAGCTTTTTCATTCGTTGGATCGAAACGTAGCTGTGCAGACGAGCTGTCTGACTGTATTGAAAAAGGATCTGGTCCAAAGTTAAAAGCCATCGTGTGACAAATATTGTCAGAAGTAGTGCTATTGGCTATCAGCAGGAAAGACTCGTAACTTGACAAATCTGGCTTCCAAACTTTTACAGCAAAAGAGTTTCCTTTCATATGAAGCAAGAATTTAGCCGACAAGACTTCTGCTACTGGATACTTTGCAATGGTGGAACTACACAGGCTGTAAACATACAACTGCTTTTGACCAGACACAAGAAAAGCGACATATGTTTCAAAAACCACCACTGAAGCATCGGCAATAGGATCTGACTCTATCTGCAGCAACTCCTGCTTTACCTGTAAACTAACAGTTGAATGCAGATATAGGAAAATCTTATTTTCTACTCGCTGCAGGCTTACAAGCCCATCACGAGTGACCAGGGGTGCAATGTCAAGAAGATGGCCAGTGGCCTTGTCTGTTCCCAAGTGATTCAACTGTGAGTCCATGATATGTATTTTGTCATGTACAGTCGTGAGTACTAGATTATCGTTGAAAGTCCACATCATAGATTTTATATCTTTAATCAACACTTTTTTTAGAACGAGCTCCAAGTTCTCTGGCTTGAATGGCTTTATGGCAAAATGTGGTGTATCTAGAAACAGATGAGTGTAACATATAGGCTATTATATGCAATGACTCACATACTAATTGAAATTGTAAAACAGTTTAATGGATGTCAGAGTCAGAATATCACAGGTCGAAATAGTTCAGAATGGTTTGGAAAAAATATATCAGTCTGATAGGTGAATTATCGTTATAGCACTAAGTTATATTGCAAGAGTTATCGTAGCAATCCAAGTGGATATAAAAATGATAAACAGTCATGATTTATCTGATAATCTTTCTAGTACATTATCCACCTAAAACAATACCTAGGATTAACTGTTCAAAATACCAGAAATATTATGGAAACATGTTTATAGCTGGTCAAGGCATGACTGGAAAATCGATACTACATCAGTATTACTTAGAAATGGTTGCAAATTTTTAACTTTATAGCAAGAATATAGAGATCTTGAATATTCAATGCTATTATAACGAAGTCATTTCAAACTTGAGCTAACAACATTTTTTAATGTCCAAATAAATTGTTACTAACATGCGTGACATTGTATGCTTGTACTTTCCAGCTCCATACACTTAATATTTTTCTGTAGGGCTGCTTCAACATCTCCTTTTTGTTCATGCAGTGTTCTAATGATATCTGGAAGACTACTTTCCTCGCTACATTGAGTCAGAACTTGTTCCAAAGTCTTTAGATTCACCATTTGTGATTCTATCTTTAGCGTGTGGTTAGCAGCTTTCTCCGAGTGATCAACCACTTTGGCAATGAGTTGTTGCTTGAACTCCTCTGCTTTCATAGTCATCTTTTTGTACTTTAAACATACATCATTAAACTTTCAACAAATTTGCCAAAGGATTATTTACGAAAACATAAAATTTAAAAATAATAGGTTGCAAAAACCAAACTGCAATAGCTTGAAAGCCCTCTAAAATCAACATTGTGATTAAAAAATTATTTACGTCATTTTGAAAAAATCTATTATTGAACTTTTCATCCTTTTGTGACAAAATGGTATCTTTAGTTCATTTATAAAAATTAAGCAAAAATAAATTTTGCATTTGGTTTTTACATGTGTAGCTTATGTGACCTGCGTTGTAAGTCTAAAACTAAAAGCCAGCTACCTCCTTTTCTACGAAATCATCTACTTTGCCTGTCAGTTTTGTAATGTGTCGTTCATTTTCTTCTACCAATTGCCAAGCCTGCTTCTCACTTCTGCAAACTTCAGTTTGTTTTATAGCCAGCTCTGACACTTGATTGCTGAGCATTTGTCTGCAGTGACTTTCAAAATCTTTAAGAGGAACTGTTTTGTGGGACTGAGGAAATATCTCTGCAAATATCCATGTGGCAACACCTTTAATATATGACTTAAATTAGAAGTTGTATTGTTGGCATACTTATTGCTATATTTGGGCTGTGGATTGGGCGGTTAAGACAGTTAGCCATAGTTAAAAAGAACTTAATAGTAATCATAGAAGGTACATTAATTTTGGTTTAGGAAGGAGTGTAAACTCAAGCAAGATGAGCTCAAGCTTTGCAACTGGCATAGCCTTAAGGCTTGAATCTACATATGCCTTTTAAATTTATATTAATGGAAAAATGGTTCTTTTTTCATGTACAGGTATGTGAGGATTTTACAGTCTTTTGTTTTTCGCTAGTGGAATAAGGGCGGAACCTGCAATAACAGCTGTTTACAAATTGCAACTTTTGAATTTTCATCATTTATTGTTACTCTGAAGATGAGAACAGCAGTGCCAAAAATATTAGTCAATTACTTTGTTTAATAAAGTAATAAAACTAAAATGTTACTCGTATACTTATCCATAAAAAAAATATATATATATATGTATGTATATATTTCTAAATTAAGAATAACAAATTGGTTCGCCCTCCAACAAAATTTTATTTGTTTCCTTCAATGATAACTTTTCTCTTACTTTTACACAATAGTGTTTTTTTTCCAGAAATTTTTTGTCAAACTTGGTTTTAGAGAGAATTTAGAACACTAACCTGCACCTGCGTTTTGGTTGACCATCTTATTAGGTGATTCATAGGAAGGTTTATGAGAGTAACATGAAGATACATAAGGCTTCTTAGGTTTCCCTCTGAAGCCCAAACCTTTGCCAGGACGATCTAATTGGCCTGGATTATTGGCGAGGAAGCCCATAGCATTATCTGTTCTAGAAATACCTGTAACCAAGCTGGTGACATTATTTACAGCTTTTGAAGTAATTTTATAACTAAAAATTTTTCGAAAATACAGATTGATGCATAATTTTTCTCAGTGCTGTAAATTTACCTACTGTTGCTGAAAAGTTGAAGTAACACCTGCAATGCTATAATTGCTGTTTTCATGAAGCTTAGCAATATTTATCGTTCTAAAATTATTAAAATTTCTTTTACCTGCATCTTTGTTTTTCTCTCCAAAATTAAACTTGTTCCAATTTGATTTGGGAAATAGCAGTGAATGTTTATTATAGTCTTCCATTCTTAATTCCTAAAAGTATCATTTGCAGATTGTTTACAGTTCAAAAGGTTAAAAGGTAGCTCAGACCGAAGTAATATTTGCTAGTATTTCCATAAAAAACATTTGCTTTCTAAGGAAGTTACTTACATGCAACTATACTGCAAGTGTTGAAAATACAATGAATGAATAATTATGGCATTGCGTTTTTATTAAAAAACATCACAACTCTAAGTCAATAAGTTTTCTCACAGTTTAACTTGCTTTTCGTACCCCAGTGCCTGGTGGTGCAGAGTCAGATAAAAACTGGCTGGTACTGAGAGCTTGAAAACCTGTTTTAGATGTGGATAGCGCTGATCCCCAGCTATTAGTAACATAACTTGTTGATGGTTTTGCTGGTTCTGTAGTGGCTCCAAAGCTGAAACCAGTTGCTGGTTCTGTAGTGGCTCCAAAGCTGAGGCCAGTTGCTGCTCTTGTAGAGGCTCCAAAGTTGAAAACAGTTGCCGGTTCTGTAGCGGTTCCAAAGCTGAGGCCAGTTGTTGCTCTTGCAGTGGCTCCAAAGATGGAAGTTGTTGTTACTGGCTTACCAAATGGTTGACTTGCAGTAACCACAGACAAGCCGAAAGCACTTTTTGGTCCAAAGATATTTGTAGTGGAATTGGTTGAAGTTTTTACAGTTTCTGAAGGTGTGGCTCCAAAGATGGAAGTTGTTGTTACTGGCTTACCAAATGGTTGACTTGCAGTAACCACAGACGAGCCAAAAGCACTTTTTGATCCAAAGATATTTGTAGTGGAATTGGTTGAAGAATCAGATAAAGTAGTGGATTTTGCAATGAAAGGAACTTCAATTAAAGTGGAGCTGGACAATTTTTCAGCAGATTTATATGGCACTAAATTAAAATTTACTGGATCTTCAATTCTGTCCTGCCATAAAAATTAAGATATATGCATAAAATAGCAAAACTTGCACCTTACTTTTAGCTGAATGTTCATGAAAATGGGTTTTTTCAGAAACTTACAAAGTTTAAAAACCTTGAAAAAATAGTTACTATTTTGTAGTAAAATCTTTATGCATAAACTTGTTTGATTAAAAAGATACTTACTATACTTTCTGAAGAGTCTGGGTTGTTTGTCTCGCATGCCAATTTAATTTTGTTTTCTTTGTTTTCAGCAGATGTATCACCTTGACAACAGCAATATCATAAATTATATGTAGAAAAAGGTACACAAATGACATATTAGATTATCATTAGCGCAATGCACTTTAATGATATGTACATTTCAATTTTTAAGTTTTGTCTGTACAACACTTGCACAGTTAAACTTCAATCTTGGAATTAATAAACACACACTTGCATTATAAATTTACAACTATTAAGACTAGATTACCTGATATTTATTAAAGATTACTGTTTGATAAGGAGTTATGTGATAAAGATTTATTTGATACTTAGGAGTCATTTTACTTCATTTAGTACACATCAGCAAATTATGACCTAAGATTAAAGTTTGCTCAAAATTCATTGAAATTTACTATATTGTGTGGTATTTTTATGTGCTGGTTCTAATTATGCATAACAAAAAAAGCTGGGAGGGGCTTCCCCAACATTAAAGCACCGTCATTGTCATATGCACTTAATATATAAGTGCGATTGTCATGAAAAAACCGCGATGGTCTACAAATATCTAAATTAGCTAAATAATTAGGAAAAACATGAGAAATTAGGCAAAATTAAAATTAAAATTGATTATATAGTTGTATTTATTGATATCAATAATATGCTATTAGTTTTGGGTAAAAACCCATATAAATTAGCAGCTAAATTGGGAAAAATACCAAAGACTGGAGATTTCGAGTGTGTACTAAATTAAGTAAAATAATCGTATGCCAAACCTTTTACTACCAACTATATTATGATTTATCTTACATAGCAGCTTTATTTGAAAGTGCATAACTATCTTGGTAATAATGTTCAGCTCCAATAAACTACAGGAAGAATATAATGTATACTTAAAATATAAACAGATACGGAAACCATGGAGCTGCTGATCAATTACACAGAAAAAAAGGCTGTTTTGCTCTTTGGTGTTCAGCTATTAACAGTATGTAGCTTGGATTTATCATCTATGACTTAAGCTAGAGTGTACCAAACTTGAAAGAACGCTATTATAGTATGCACTGACCTTTTTTGTAACATTCCTACACATTGAGAAACTCTTTAAACATTACAATTTTCTAAGCATGGCAACTGCTATTTCTTCATTAGTAAAGCAAATGAGTGGCTCGGCAAACATGATAGTGCAAGAGGGTTATTTCTATGCATGCCCATAGCATGTTTTTCTAGGCATACAGGTAAGTAATGAGGAAAAAATCAATAGGCGAAGCTGTTTATTATTTTTACGAATAAATTGATTTGGGGTGCAAGTTGACCTAGGATTCAACCTCACCATGTAGGACACAGGCTTTTTCAATTTCTCCATTACTGCATCTACTTTAACAAAAAGTTACACATTGTGCATGTGCATAACCCAGTAATTAGTAGGAAATATCCCACTCACTTTCAGGTACCCATCTACCAGTACAGATGGTGTTGAGGTCACAGTACTGGCAGAAGAGTCTGTAGCAGAACTCACACCCTCTGGTTACGTTTTCATTCTCATGTTCAAAGCATTTGATCTTTCTGTATTTGGCTTTAGATTGAGCATATTTCATTATGGAAATCTTATCATGCTCCAAATCAAAGACTCTGTCATGATTCTAGAAGAAATATTTCGAAGGATACATCATCCAAGCATAAATTTGTCAATTGAGAAAAAAGATTTAAAGCTTGCAAATAATAGAGATAAGGCATCAGCTCGAATTTGTCAAACTTTTCAATGTATGACGTATACACAAGCCAAACTCAAGAACAGAGGACAATTGATTTCCTTACCTCTTCATGACTTTTACAGAAAGCTCTCTCGCAGTGTAAACAGAAACTATGTGCCAATTCAGCTGGTTCTGTCTTGCAAGAATCACAGTAAATGAGCTCGTGGTCAGGTTCAGATGGAGCATACTCCTTTTTTATTGGGTTCAACTCCAAGTAGGTGCATGTTTTTCTAAAAATTTTATAACACGTAAGAAATTTACTAAAGTATATATACATATAATATACACACATATACACACATATGTGTGTATATGTGCGGTGAATGTATATAATTATAATGCTTAATAGTGCATCACTAAAAAGAGCTCAATGCAGGGCAGAGCACAGTGAAAAAAAATTTAGAGGATATGATAAAATTAGACTAAAACATTTTATCACTAGTAGCTTCATGTGTACATGTAATCATGCTGGATATGTATATAAGTGTAAATAGTTATACGAACTGGCAAACAGTGCAGGTGATAGTTTCTCCGCTGTTACTCCCATGCATGCAGGGTAAACAGAATCTGTGAGAGCAAGGAAGCTGTCTTGGCTGGTCAACATCTATCAGCCTTTCCAAACAATATCCACATCTTTCATCTTTTGCTTTGCTCTCATCCATAGTGCTACTAAAATGTTAACTATTCAGATACGTATATCTTCTACTGCGTGTTGAATTAAATAAATTGGTAAGTTCTATTAGTCAACCAAGATCTTTCCTTTCTTTGACTTGCTGAAAGTACGTATTGCCCAGATAAATACTGCCATAATATAATATCCTTCTTTATTAGGTTTCACTAACATATATAACTTACCTTGTCTGTAACCTTAATGCAGAATCAGATTGCCTTACAGGGTGCAACTAAAGACAGAACCCTACTCTGAAATAAGAAGTGCGGGTGCTTGTAGTGTGTGCGGTTCACTGAATTCTCAGTATTTGTGCTTACAAATGTAAATATAGATAATATTATACAACTGCTATCAACAAAGGGAATTTTTTGCAAGCTAGGGACTTCCCCTCGCTGTGACTATGTGTTTGAAGTCATCAGATTTATAATCTATATGTTTGACACAAAGGTCTTTGGCTATTGAAATCAGAAACAATCTGATGTATATTAGTTTAGAACAATGCCTGTCTCTAACAACTAATTAGATTAATTCCAACCAATGGCCACTACTGCACTTCCACATAGCAACTTATAATGAAACATTAGCTCTTTGTAGTTAACATGAATGAACTACAATTTGAAAGTGTTAAAATATGAAGACTCATGTTTGTATAAAATCTCCACCCCTGGGATAGCCTCTGAGGGCTAGAGAGAGTTTTTCAAACCAAACTGGGCGATGGATTGTGCATGTTTTAACACAGTACCAATTAGTATCTGTTGCTTTTCCTACTTTCCTTACTCCACCTGGCCCTACTAGAAACAATGACTTAGTATATGCTAGTTAGGCCATTGCTCCAAGTATAAATAATATTATATAGTGCTATCAACGAAGGGACTTTTTTGCAAGCTAGGGACTTCCCCTCGCTGTGACTATGTGTTCAACGTGATCAGATTTATAATCTATATGTTTGACACAAAGGCCTTTGGCTATTGAAATTAGAAAAAATCAAATGGCTTTTAATTTAGAACAATGTGCATGTCTATTGGAATCAATCCCAATCAATAGCTCATAGCCTGTTTCTATTCACATGAATGAACTAATGGTTGAAGCTGAATTGTCTATAATCCAACCTGTTTAAATCTGAAGACTCGCAGTTGTTTGTATAAAATCTCCCTCTTTGTGAGAATCGCTAGTAGAAAGGGCTTTTCAAGAGGGCCAAGGATTTGTTTTCTATGATTAAAAAGGGGTAATTTTAACTGAATGACCCTTATTGCTATAGGATCCAACCTGTTGACCCTGTGTTTACTAAGCCAGTGCTCTACATGCTATAATACTGCTGCTCCCATACTGTATATTTTATACTCTATACTACGTATATTTTACGCTGTATACTACATATATTTTATTTTAAATACTATATATTATATACTGTACATTATATACTGCATATTATATAAAGCGTATTATAGATTGTATATAGCACATACTATATATAGCACATACTGTATTATATAGCACATACTGTATATAGCACATAATGTATATAATAGCACATACTGTATATAGCACATAGTGTATATTGCATACTGCATATTGCATACTATATATTGCATACTGTGCATTGCATACTATGCGTTGTGTATATACTCAATAATTATAATACATATGATATACAGTTGGAATTTTTATGTTATAAGCCTATAATTTGATGAAATATGTCATGGTGCCTACCATTATCAGATTTCCTTGACTTTCTCTCTCTCTCTCTCTCTCTCTCTCTCTCTCTCTCTCTCTCTCTCTCTCTCTCTCTCTCTCTCTCTCTCTCTCTCTCTCTCTCTCTCTCTCTCTCTCTCTCTCTCTCTCTCTCTCTCTCTCTCTCTCTCTCTCTCTCTCTCCCTCATGGTGAATGATAACAATTAAAAATAATGCCAGTTATATTTTTCTTCCATAAGTAAAATTTATATTTGACATAGACTGACTATGACTACAGCTTATAGTTTTATGCTAAGTTCCCTGGAGAAATCGGCAGCTTGGACTATTATACTGCTTGTACTATAGCTCTTATTCCAACAACATGTCTAAAGCCATAGCTTCTGCCTGTTACATATAGCACAGCTACAATAAATACATACAAACTTTGGTAGCTGCACTACTACATAATGTTCTCATCAATACAGCATGCTAAAACCAATACGGAGGACTGAAACCATAAACCACTGCACTAAGTCACCTCTAACTAAGAGCTGTTTATAGATAATTTCTATAAATGATTTAGAATTTCAGTAGCTGTACTACTGCATCATGGTTGAACCAATACCAGAGAACTAAAGGGTTATCTTACAAATATTCAATTATGTATTTACAACTATTACACTGGTATGCTATGTACTAATTAATTGAGATGAATTTAATATATTTTAACATTCTTTAGCTGAATCCACGTCATGGCCAACAATTGATTAAAGAAGAATGGCTGAGCCTACAGTTGCCATCTTTAAGGATTGTTGAACAGAATTCCTTGGTTACTACAAATTCATCCAGTATAATTATGATAGGATGTACATAAAGTAAGTCTTGCAGGTAAATAGCTTGAGATCAACACTACTCTTTCTATCTAGGATGGGCCTTTCTTTGCTGTCCCAAAACTTGTCTTATGACAAGGTAGTCTGCGTTGTTTCCAAGATAGCAACGTTCACCAAAGTCGGTAAGTTCTAGCAATATGAGTATGAGCTAAGGCTAAAATTATTTAACTTTTAACTGTAATATTATCATATTATCCACTATGGTTTATTCTATGAACAAATACTTGAGCAAGATCATCAACATATATGACATATGTGTGTTGAATGAGAGAATCATCTATGAACAAAAATAAACCATAAAATATTGTTTATAATATTTACATTGTCTTTATTGTAGTTATTGTAGCATTTAAGTTTTTTCTAGGATCAAGTATAAGATATAAGATTTCAAAAATTGACATGCCATAGTAGGCTTTAAGCTGAGATATTTTTCCTAACACTAACCTTCTGTAAACACATGCCTTGCCCAGTGTATTCCATATATAAGCCATTTGAAGCAGTATATAGATATACTGGAAATAATTTGTATTATATTGTATATCCTGTGTAGTATATGTATAATATTTGAAAATAGTGTAGTTTAAAACTAAATTGCAAAAACATCAAATAATAATTAAACATAAGATATAAGCATTTGATGGCTATTAAGCTCTTTCTGATAGCTACTTTATTAAGCTATTCTTTAAAACAAGAAAGTTATTTTGATATTATTGTTCAACCTGAACGAAGGTATGACTAATATATAACAGAAATTATGTCGTCTCCCACTACAAGTTTTGCTGTTTGACTTTAGGAACATGTTTCAGAACCAGCATTCCAACACCCCCCAAGTCTATATTTGCCAAGATCTCTGATGCAATGTAAGTAGCTATTATATGGGCACACATATAATAATATAAGACTTGTATACATAATAATAAGTAACTTAAAGTGCTGGCAGATGAAAATTGACTTTTTGCTGCTGAAAAAAATGGCTGCTCTTTAATGTTTTAGATTTGGTGCACAGAAAGACCAGCCCTCTTATTCTGAACGTATGTAGTACTCTAAGTTTATATATATATATATATATATATATATATATATATATATATATATATATATATATATATATATATATATTACCATGTTATAATACAGTATAATATATTATGATATATTATATTATAATATAATGTAATATGTAAAAAATCCGTAGTGCTCATATAATGTATTATAACATATTTTGATACTTGCATATAGTAATAGTAAAATAGTATAATATTATAATAAAAGTGATGTTGTATAATATAATACCTAACTACATACTATAACAAAGTGCAATATAAAATATAATACATTGCATTATTTTATTATATACTACTGATATAATATAATGTAGAATAATTTAATATACTGTAGTATAAATGAATATAGTAGGCCTATACTATATAACATAATATAGGATATAATAATATACCACATTAGATGGTTATTATGCTATCTATATTATAGATAGCATAATAACCATCTAATGTGGTATAATATCATATAGAATGGCTATCTTTAAATTCAGATCTAGCATTGAGGTTGTAATATTATATCAAGGGTTATATTTGCTCTAACAAGTATATTGCAGTGATGTGTAATTGTTGTATATTATGTTCATTCCTCTTCTTAAGATTTCAATATAATTATACATGATAATTAAAAGAGTTGAATCAATTTTGCAAAATTACTTATAATTGCTTTGCACTAAATTATTTATCTAAATTTATTAGACAAACAAAATACTATACCAAGATTTTAGCCTTTTTACTATAGGCTTGATTTTACCTGTCTATGCAACACTTGAATAACATAATATTGTGCAGTATTTATGTTTTACTATCTATAAATAAATGCCTATTTTATGAGTCATAAACTGTCAGCAATCTGTTCCCATAAGTTGACTTTTATATTTCAGCTGAAATACCTCGCTGGGTGAATCTGGCAGCCTACCTCATGTTTCTGTCACTGACTGTCATAATTTACACAGTAATAGTCAGCATGCTGCCTAAATCATCTGATGGCATGGAAAACTTTGGTGCCTTACGTAACCGTGACATCGGAAGCGTTCAGAGCCCCCTATCGCGAGCACAACAGCAACCACAGGCTACGAAATAAAAAGAAAATTTATTCCTATGTTCCAAATGTTATTGCCTATGTTTTGCATCACCAAAAAATTAAGTCTGTATTATATTCATTACAAAGTCAATAAAGTGTTGAATTAATCCACGTCCACTGTTCACCATGTTACTATGTCAAATGATTCCTACAATTAGTCTGTGACAGTTAATTACTAGGATCATGTAGAAATAGAAAAAATCAGATGGCAGCCTGCCAATTGTATTTGTAAACATACCAATTCCGAAAGGTCTAAAAAATTACTATTTATAGCAATTAATATTGAAAGTAAGAAATGAAATAATATGTAAAAGAGAGCAACTGAATAGACGGCAGAAAAAACATTTTAGAAAAGCAAATTTTGTATTATAAAAATAAAAACTGGAACAATTTGTAGCAATAATAAAGATTTGACAATGCGTTATATGCTGAAGCAAACTGATCACCTAATTTAAGCACAAAACTTGATGACATTACGTAATGTGAGCCCAAAAATTGATGACATCACCTAATTTGAGCACACAAGTTTGTTAATTTCACTCACTAAAGAAACATGTGGTCAGATGCGATATTTACTAACATTCCTCACTTCACCAGCTTGTTCAGCATCTCAAAGGGGGTGTTCAATTTTGCTTACTGCTGGCTGTTCTTTCTTGGCACGCTAAACTATATTTTTCCTACTTTGCTACTGAGTGATTTTCAAAGTTTAAGGTTTGTTATTTAAATCATTCAAAACGCAAGCAGCAAGTTTCAAGAGCATGTTTGCGAAAAAAGTTTTATAACTATATTAAAAAACTAAAAGAAAGAATTGTTCTATTTCGTATTCAAACATAAAATCATAAGAAAAATCATTTCATATCTCTGAGATTTTTGCTGCTATATTTTAAACAGTCTTTGAGTTTTTAAATTTTCTAGTGTTTTAGTTTTAAGTTTTGCTTTTCATAACATTTCAACAGACTTTTATCCAACACAGTACACAACATATGTAACACTGTGCACAGTTGTTTCTCAACTGAGATCAGTTTAAAGTAGAAATTACAGTAGACCAATAAAATTCAGGCAATAACTTAAAAGCATAAAAGTAGATTAATAAGTTGCTTATATCATTAATGTTTGTTATCTGAAGAAAAAATAGTGTCCAAGTACTATCTATACTGGCTATAATGAGTGTCTGGATACCCATCAACAGGTTCTCACACTGTGTTGTCTCAAGATACATGAGTCTTTCAAGAGAGGTAAACGTAGTTCACGCTTGAATATCTTGCCAAATAGTGTGCCACTTATTAGCAGATAGAAATTGTCTGTCTATCGTGGAGATAACTCTTAAAGCATCCCAATAAGCATGATGAATAAGTAGCTAAAATGGTGATTAATACTTGACATACAAAATGGTTAAATCGGGCATTTTAGTTACTGCTGAAATATATTCAGCCAAAGTAGCTTGGTTTTTACTGGCTTGCTAGGCGTTGTTGAATTAACTCGTGCGATCTACTATTGGTATCTATTGAATAAATGTGAGTGCAAGGGTATGAAGTTACCCTACCATTATTTTGCTCCAGAAGTTTTCCACTGCTGATGTCTTAATCAGTTTTATCCAGCATATGTGCAGCTGCTCAGGCAACTTTCCCACCTAAACCAGACCTAATGTATAAGTGGATTTCATTTATTCTTGTCACTTGAACTGGTTTATTTAACTATAAATATTTTTATTTTAGTCCAAAAAGTTAACATTTCAGTGTAATATATTAAATCTTAATAGTGGAACAATTGAGAGCCCTTTTCTCAGAATACATATGATTTACATAGTTCATAAACAGCTATACTTAGTTACCTAGACAGAACCTGTTTTTATTACAGACGGCTCAAATGATGCTACCATTTTGTACGCTGATAGTGGCCACATTTCTGTACTTTGACTCGCTGGCATGCATTATGAACGTCAGCGTGGGTCAGTTGGTGTTCTACAGAGCCAAAGCATACGGCAGAAAAGTAAGACAGTATAATTAAAAATTAATGTAGTAAGAATTGCACGAATTATAAGTATCAGCTATAAAAGGGTCGAAATTTTCTCATCAAACAGAAGCAAACCCTTGGGATTCAAACTTCTCTTGCAACAATTTTTTTTAACCTATTAGCATGCATGACTGTTTCTTGGTTATATTATGTTTTGTAAGTGATAGTTCATTTTTTGCAGATACAACGAAGTTTAAAGCGTATTTATAGAGAAACCCAAATGCGCTCAAGTGCATGCAGTTAATGCTATAAATATCTCCTACTGGTTTTAAAGACTATACAATATAAAACTGCTACATGTCGGCAATAAAACAAAAGTTTAGCAAAAATATCAACCATTTTGTTGTAGTCTGTATTTCAACATAAGCAGTCTGCATGGTAATGCCTTTGGTCAACAAATTCCAACAACTTGTAGAAGAAAAATTATTTGATATCAGCATACATCAGTGGATAAAAGCATCAAAAATATTTGCGTATAATCTAATCAGACAATCAGTATTGGCAACAACTTAAGGGTTTCACACACCTGTGTAAATAAATTGTATATGTGTGTAATATATATATATATATATATATTGTGTGTATATATATATATATATATATATATATATATATATTAACTGCACCTTATGTGATATAAATATTGTAAATTAATAGGATATATTACAATCTGAAATTTATGTATCAAAACAGCTTTCACCATTTCAGTATAAAAGTGCAGTAAAAAGACATCTCTAATTTGCACAATAAATGTTCTTCTGCGAATGCTACCAGATACAAGTGAAGGAACAGTGAAAGGCAGCTGTGAAGGAACAGTGAAAGACAGCTGTGAAGGAAGTAGAAACGTGGTTCTGTACGTCTCCAAACAGGAGTAGGAATTGTGAAAAGTAATGAAAGCCATCGAATGAGTATGCAATCTCAATAGCACTTTAACAAACAAACAATAAAACAGAAACCCAACGTTAACAAGACAATATATTACTATATAAGATGTGACCCAACGAGTTCTTTAGAAGAAAGCACAACCAATAGCTAGATTGAGTCACATGCACCGTCACACTGTAGGAATACATAACAGAGTGCTGGAAGATCCACTCTTCAAGTTTAATATAAAAGGACATGGCTGTGCGGCTCATGGAAAGTTCATGGAAGAGACACGGGGCCAACAGTATGCACAAAATACGATCTGTAAAAAGAGAAGACAACCACCTATGCTAGGTTGAACCTGATTTTTTCTTGGATGTAAAAAAATTAGCTGACAGCAATCTTCTTCGACGCCTTGTGTAATTCGAGTGATTGGGGGACCTGTAGGAAGGGGCGTTGGAGAAAAGTGATGTACTGCTAGAGGTAGTGAATGGAGATTTCAGTCTATATTCACCATTCATTGCCCAACTAATACTAGAAGGCAGCTGTAAGTTGAAGCTTCTACTTTCACCTAAAAGAAAATAAGAAATATATTTTTCATTTACAATGAAAATGTGAAAAGCTGCTTGTAAAAAAAGCTTTTGTATACGTCACACCCAACAGAATCTGCAACAATTGTATTTATATTTATATAATTTCTAAATCACAGTAAGACAAAATGAAGATGCTATTTTGCAGTATACAACAGGACTTGAAGCAATACTGGACATACTGGAAGTGTTGTGTAGGAGTTGCTTTCTCCGCTTAGGTGACTTGTTGTTATCTGAGTTACTGGAGACGGAGTGCGAGGGGGTGACAAAACAATCCTGAGACTGCTCACTGGAACTCTGGCAAACCTAGTAAACACGATCAATATGTCAACAGGTAATATATATGTCAACAGGTACAATATGTCAACAGGTACTATATTTCAACAGATAATATATATGTCAACATGTACTATCTCATGCAGACTTAAGGATAGTTATGGCTGTAGGAAAAAGAAAATGTGGGTTCCTGTGACACACTTTGTAGAGACCTGAGACTTACTAATTCCAACTTTGTACAACTTTATCCAACTAATATACTCTAAAACTCCCAACAAGTTTCATGGTGGTGTATCCTCAGCTTTAAACTCTTCAGAGAAAGTCATAAATTGACTATTTGCAAAAGCTGATAACAAGGAGCACAATTTATTAATTCGAAATATTGAAATAGGTTTACCTGTGCAAACAGCATTACCTTTGCTACAGTTCGCAATCTCCTGTATCCAGTTTTGATTGGACGGCCATATTTACCATATCTGGTCTTCTTCAGCTTCGTAGAATAAGTGACCTGAGGAAATGAATGCTGGAAGATGCCGGTAAGGTGCATGTGCTCTGAGGTGGGGGCGTGGGAGTTGCCCCCTCGACTGCTCAACCTGCCAGAGTCTGCGGAGGGCTTGACTAAAGCAACACAAATACACCTCCCGATGAACGATAGAACTAATGAGTAGATCTCAAACAAGTTATAGCAAGTTGAAACCTGAACATAACTATAGTGATGCTTTACTATTTCAGGTAAACTTTCTATATCTCAAATTCTTATATATAAAAATGGAACAAATGACGGTGTTTAATTTGCATTTTATTAGAGAAATTAGAATGGCATGTGGCGATCAAGTAATTCGCGCAGAGGCAATGCTGTCAGTTATTTGATAAAACGTATCTTATGTTAGCCCTAAAACTCTGAGATGAGCACAGTAAACATGTGGGAGACTGCAGGTCTACGTATCTTACTCACTTGGAATACCGTACGTAGAACCTCCGCCAACTTCGTGGAAGAAGTCTGATTGCTCATCATCAGCCTCACCTGCCTGGTCATCACATGTCTCAGCACCATCGGACGTGAGCAAACTGGACTCACTAAAACACAGGAAATAGTGAGCAAACTGGACTCACTAAAATACAGGAAATAGTGAGCAAACTGGACTCACTAAAATACAGGAAATAGTGAGCAAACTGGACTCACTAAAACACAGGAAATAGTGAGTGAACAGAAATGTTGAAAACAAGAGGAAATAAGGAAACAGGAGTCTATGAGCTATACTAACTACTATACTAGAAGAGGGGAGTATTAGTAAACAACACTCTGAAACCAAGACAAAATCAACAACAAAAAATTATTATTACAAATGGTGCTGCCATCATTATTCCGAGCAAAGTGTGGTAATGTTTTGTTTTGCGCTACAAGGTATCAGCAAGGTTTGTGCCGAGAGTAACTATTGAGAGAAAAGAAAGGGGATGCTAAAAGTAACCATGGCGACACTTTGTACTCCAACATCACTATTGCGTAGAACTGTAAGAAAACTATAAATTACACGCTCAGTTTAAACTGCAAATACACAACTAGAATGCATCTTCTCTCAGTACAAAGCATGAAGAATGCACCTGGAAATATCGTAATAGCCGGTGTCGACGTTGAGTACGGGGATATAGTCAGCGGGCTCCGACTCCATCTTCTGAGATCTGCACTTTCTGTCAGCACCAGTTTCAGTGTCCATCAACTCCTTCTTCTTACCGTGGGGGCGTGGCTTCATTTTACGCTCATGTTCCGGAGTGAAGGAGCGCCCGCTGGGAGCACTGCCGATTATTATTGACGGGCTAGCATTCAACTTAGCCCTTCTTCGTCTCCTCGCGTCTACATTATACAGGGACAACTTTTGGCTCTACCGCATGTTGTTTTGGGCCTATCACTTTTTTAATTCAATTTCTGGTTGCTATACTATGAAAGTATATAAGGATAACTTTTGGCTCCATCATACTGGCATTATAAGAAGTCACTATACTTCTATGCTGTCTTTGGCCTTTGACTTTTGTAATATGATTGCTGCTTGCTATATTATAATACAATGAAAACCAGCACTCTTGCATCTAAATTCTAAAGGAAGACTGAAAGCAATTTTAGTACCTGATATGAAACTCCCCAAAAGCATGCTGATATGCCATAACACTATCCTGTAGGGTTACTGGATTTGGAGAGGGGAGATAACTTACGATCTGTAGTCTTGCGCTCTTCAGAGAGGTCCGTAACCGAGTCAGACTCAAGGTCAGCGCCGGAAACAAAGCTGCTGTTAGCTGGCAGCGTCAGAGCTGACAGTTTGTTGGCAATCCTGGAGCATTGATCTTCCGAGTCTGTTGTGGCCTCGATGGCTGGACTCAACTTGTTTCGACTGAAAACAATTAGTTGAGCAGTGAATTCAGTCGAGGAAAGGAGGAAGGAGCAAGTTCAAACATGATATAAGGAAATACATATTTTGTACTTTTTACCAAAGTCTAACATAATTTATTATTATAGCACTTTTATCTTGCTTAATGCTTGCTGAAAACAGGTTGAAATTTTTATTACCTGACTCAGTGCCAAAAACTCATTTTGACTCTTTTGGCTTAGAGATTTGTTAAATAAAAACTGCAATAAGAATACAGTTGTTTAACATTCCTCAGAAAACTCTGGAGTTGATCTAGCAGTAACAAGTGAAGACTCAGTAAATACTCACATATGAACAGGAAGGCCGTGTAGACCCCCGTTCTGCTGCACAGAAGTGCCTCTGAGAACACTGTCTAAATCGCTACCAGCTGACGCCTCGCTTCTGTTAGGGAAATCAACCGACAGCAAACTCATTTCATCTGGCAGACCATTACTGTTCCGTCTCACCTTGCCTTTGCGTTTTCTTATAAACAGAAACAGGGTATGATGAGAACACAACTTCCATGAATGACTACTTATATTAATTCCAACGTTCTGTAGAAAGTAACAAGAAAACTGAACATATAAAAAAAACATTTCAAAAGTGCTTATATTTGTAGGTAAATATTATAGAACTTTCTATAATATATTATATTTGTAGGTAAATATTATAGAGCTTTCTAAGCACCAAGAATTAAAATATGAATGAAAGGTTAACTCAAATGAATGGTCACAGTTTAAACTTTCACATATAGCAAACTTTTAGGTAATGTTGAAAATAACATATTACGTGACATCTAGCAGCTATACAATATGTTCATCAAAAACAATAAAAATTGCAAAACTTGCTGTCTTTCTTTCAGAACAAGTTTAAACTCTAAAAACAGTTTTTGCATATATTCACCAATTACCCAGCTCTGTTGAGGAGCTATATGATGTAAACAGGTATCTAACTATGCAGCTGATCATCTATCAATGACCATTGCCAAACATACCTATTGTGGCGCTTCACCGTCTGCTGAAGCTCTTTTGATGATTCGTGGAGGGCCAATGTCAAATCTTCAGCTAGTGCTTCCATAACATACCAAATAATTAATTTAGACTAGCAGGGAAGACAACAATCGTGTCGACTACCTGCAAACACATTACCGCATTGATTATGCATGCAAAAACGTGTAGATTGCTATTCAATTTTATCTTTAATAATTGGATCAATATCATAATGATAATAATTAATAAATGTAATCACTTAATTTTATTCATCGATAACTGATAGTGATATGAGTGAGACTGAGAGTGACTGTGAGTGACACTGACAGTCGTACTGACAGACTTAGTTACTCAGTTGGACTTACTCTTAGAGCTAGTTACACAAAGGTAGTCACTGTCACAGACTCACAGCCAATGTCATACCAGAGTATGATTATGATAGTCATAGTCGGACTGATAGTGATGCACACTCTGACTCTCAGTCTCAGTCGTGAGGCAGTTTTCCAACTTATACTCACCAAACTTTTAGTTTATGCAGTAATTTCAACGGCATTATGAAGTAATTATGACTATATTTCTAAATTTGTGGTGTTGTTGACAGATTACCGAATTGATTAATGTAAAAACTCTAATGATTTAGATCACGATAACATTTGCCCTATAGCCTACAGGACATCAGAGAGTGATTAGATTAGACGTTAGTTTGCTTCATTGATTTCTTCGTGCATAGATTTTATTTCGTGGAAAGATTTCGATATCATTGTAAGAGAATCATCGCCCATCTAATAGTCGTAAACTGCCACCATCTACGATTCTTTAAAAAGTGCTAATAATGTAACCCTTATTTCAAGTCTGGTGGAAATATAATAAGAATATTTATTATGATTATCATTGAGTAGAACACGACACAACATAGAGTGGAAGGTTCACGGGCCATGCCTTATTTTGCCATTTCTCATTCTAGTAGCACGCCTTGTGCTTGCGTGTAGAGGAACCACTTTAGCGACATCGGCGGGTATTGTTGATGTTGCAGAGATTTGTTTTATTTTGAGGCTCACACGGCATTACGATTATGAGTTGATTTTCTGTAGTTCATCTTTATACGTGATATTATTAATGATTTTGCTCGTAAATATGGATAAAATGGTTAAAATTTCAATTTGTATTTTCATTTTGATTTTGTCAAGTGTCAGTGAATGACTATGAGTGCTACTCATAGTCATAGTGATTATCATAATGATAACCATTATGATTATGATTATAAAAGACAATCATTATGACATTACATTGGCTAATTACTGATATTGATAATATTGAAAATCATAATGATATTTATATTTTATAGTTATTCACTTTCGTCTTTCAGCAAAATAACTTTCAATTAAATTTAAAATTTAATTTTATAATTTAAAATTGAATTATTATATTTAATTTCAAATTCAATATCAACATGAAATCAGAAATGAAATATTTAATTTTATATTAGATTAAATTTAATATTGATAATAGTAAAATTACAAGTATTTAGTATTTACTATTACTAGTACTAGTAGTACTAGTAGTAGTAGGAATAATAGTAATGTTATAGTAATACTAACTATTAGACTTGGTGACAGTCTCATTAATCGTAATTATATTGGTAACCATGATTATAATAAATAATCATACTGATAACATAAATTTAAAATTAAATTTTATAAATGATAAGAGACTAGACTATAGCCATAAGCGACTTCAACTGCAATTTGTAGTCACGACGATAATTGATGTATTTATCACTACTTAAGTGGCTAATTATTTGATTATTTATTTTTTTATCTAACTAACTTACTGAACAGCAGGTGTAGTATAACATTGGCTATGTTATAAACTTGTATGTTTGGTTCTTTCATTTCTGTGTTCCGTTCATTTTAAGGTCATTCCTGAGACTGGTACTGATACAGCATGGGCCGTTCATCCAAAGACAAACGTGATGTCTATTATCGACTAGCAAAAGAGGAAGGGTGGCGGGCTAGAAGTGCTTTTAAACTAATGCAGATTGATGAAGAATTCAAGTTGTTACAAAAAGGTAACAAATTAGATAATTTCTGCTTATTCTAGCTATTTTTGAGGTATCAATATTTTACAATTGCATGTTGTTTTAAGTATTTCACTTTCTTGTAGTTGATTGCATTGCGCTTTTTTCTAACAAAGACCATTCAGTCTAATGTTTACATGCTCTGACTGTTAGGTGTCTCCAAGGTGGTGGATTTGTGTGCTGCCCCTGGCAGCTGGAGCCAATATCTGGCGAGAAAGTTGAGGTAAGTTGGAGTTATATCTCTATCACTGATGATTGTTAACAATATTTATTAGTTGAAAAAAAATTCATTCATCTGTTGTATAATGCTGTAATTTGTTAAAAATAAACCATGTTGGTGATTGAAGGATAACTATGAATTCAGCTGGAAATCATATTGATATAATTACCATAATAGTTAACATGAAATATCTACAAAATAGTCAAATTGTAATAGTAACTACAATCTAAAGGAAGACTCTATCTTATGAATTAGTAAATTTGTAAGTGACTACAAGAATTGATCCTCTATACATAAAATTAGTGTACATTTAATAGACCCTTTTCAGTGGTCTCCAATGTCCCCCTAAAATTAAGAGTTGTGTCCTCCCAACATGCAAAAATGTTGCCTAAAATATGCTTGAACGCATTTTTGTGGTTTCCGTTGCTGGGCAATGCAGAAATGGCAACTATGATTAAGTCTCAATTATCATTTGTTGTCCTGTCTGTTATGGCCATGCAATTTATAGCTGAATTGACCTTTCAACTCTGCAGTGGTCCAGTTTCACTGCTAGTTACACGTAATTACTGACATGCCTGCTCAGCAGCTTAGCTGTGTTATAGCATGTACACATAATTATACTTTGAAGAGTTTGTACTACATTATGTTCAAAGGACCGCCAATGCTTTACATAGTTTCATGTTATAGCCAAAACTTTTTTAAAAGAAAAATATTACTAAGAGAAGCAAAGCTCAGTTTAAGCAAAAATTTATTTAACATATTTTATATAGTTGATTGATTTATTGCATATCACAGGCATAACAACATGTTGCGAAATTCAGTGTGAATACTGGCTATAATATAAGTAGGCATGAACAAAAATGAAAGAAAAAAAAGTCAAAACTCTGTAGGAATATTTAAAATAGAAGCTCATTTAAAGTATTTACAAGAGGCAGACATCTTTTAATTCAATATCATCTTGAAATATTTTGTCTGCCCTACATCTTTATTGCATGTTTTACAACAGGTCTAATAGTTTTATTTGAAAGTTCTAATTGATCGATATGTTATACTTGGGGTGAACTTATCCTCGATTATGCATAACATTTGGTGACCCAGGATCAGCCAAGCCAGCTGTAAAACTACAGCTAAGTTTCAATAAGACTAGCTGATGTAGATATTTAGAGCATGAGAAGTTGAGAAGCTATAACATTAAATGGTTTCACTGAAAACCCAAGCAAAAAGTTAATAACTGAATATTTTCAACATTCTTTCACTGCTTCCTTTATCAGAATTTGCTTTATACTTTTCAACCAAAAATTCTTTCAGAAGCGGTTTTCAGATAATTCAGTTTACCTATGTTGCAATTTGATGAGTTGGGAAACTTGGGTTTTCAGGTTCAGTAGTGGCTGGCTTAGGTTGGCCTTTTACCTATTTCATTATATAACTATGTTTTAACCTACCGCCTACATTAACTAGGACCTTGAGTCTACTGCAGCTGACAGAGATGACTACTACACATGGGTAGGTGCAGTAATGGAGAAATTGAAAAAAGCCTTTGTTCTAGATTAGAAATGTAGCAAAAGAAGTTATGTTATGTGCAACACCAAAATTTATAAAGAAATTCAAAAAACTTAGGCTATCTCAATTTCTTTACTACTGTTCCTATACTACAAGCCACAGGCATAATATTAAGAAATAACAAAACTGTAACACAAAAACCTGAATGCCAACAGCTAAAAGGCTATCAGGGGTTTATCTAGATATATTTATTTGAGCACAATTGTTGCAAGTGCAATAGATGCATTTAATCTGCTAGAAAATTAAACGACATGTATTAATCCACATTTCATATTCGTTTGATGATACAAATTTAACCCGTCTATTTAATAATATATCGTTTATCTATAGTTTTGTGAGAATGCTTCTTGAAAATGATGGGTATTGAGGTAGGTAGTTTAGCTATTCTCATAACGTAAGTGCATAAGTATATAATTAATTGAAAATGCTAACAGCTAATCTGCTGTCTCATTCACTAGCAGAGCTCTAAGACTGTGCTAACAGCAGATTCTGACCAAAAAGTTGAAAGGTCAACAGCTATGAATTGAACATGACAGCCAGTATAACAAATAATTAATGAGACTTGTATCATAGTTACCACTTCAACTTGCTCAGTAACCAAAACCACAAACATGCTTTGAAGTTTATTTTTCTCAAGATTTGTCAAGAAAGAAAATTTTTAAAAATTTTCTGGAACTGCTATTATGTATGCTTAGGCCAAAATATTTATCTCAGAAAAGAAAAAACTCATGCTAGCAATAGTCCTCACACAAACCTTAAATTTCTCCTGATTTTATGACTTTCTATATATCATATAGACTCCCCCATATACCGGGTGGGAGGAGACAACTTCAAATTATAAAAGCCCCTAGAGGGACATTTGAAAAGGGTCGGGTCTATTAACCCATGAATAGTGTTTACAGGTTTAAAATTTCTTTTCCAATTGTTTACAATAACTTCCAGCCGGTCATTTGGCCACCACACTGTGTAACAATAGAGTTGCCCAATTCTTTCATTCCAAAGTAAAATAATCTTCATAATAACAATAACAAAAAACATTTATAAGAATTAGAATACATGTGTTTACAGCTGTGTTTTCATGAAGTTGCATTGAGGTGAAATCATAATATTTAACCAGCTAACCAGCTTAGATTATTCTCTTTTAGTTACTTTTATTCTATGAGGGCTAGGTTCATTCTAGACCTTCAGTAAGCAAGTCTTGATACACCCTTAAATTCTTATTCATGTTAATTGCAATCCTGTAAAGGGGAAAGGGGTATGCTGTATTTATAATATTTTAAACTTATTAATGCCAATTCATGTTGCCATTTTGTAGAGATTCTTGTTGAACTTTTTACATTCTATTAGAATAATACTTAAGGTTTTACTCCTCTTTCTTAATTACTTTGCAGCTTTATGGTGGTGATTAGACTAATTAATTCTAATGCATCAGTGAAAAACTCATTTATAATCTGGGAGGGCAGTTACATCATGGATTTGTTCTAATTTTTTTACCTTTTAGCCTTTTGTTGTCTCTTTTTTCCAAAACATACAAATGTTGAGAAACATGCTTGCTTTTTGTGTGAAATGAGCATTGCATTTGTGGAAATGTTTCCTTTCCTCCAGCATAAGCTCATTGGCGATGTTGACATATTACTATTAGTGTTTGCATTATGTGCAGAGCCGCTGAGTCAGGGAGTGATGTAAAGATAGTGGCAGTGGATCTGCAAGCTATGGCTCCTATAGATGGAGTGATGCAGCTACAGGGTGACATAACAAAGGTTAGTCACTTTATTCAGTATTTCTACTGAGTTATATAGTTCCCCCAGTTGCTGTTATCTTTGTTGTATTTTCCTCAGCCAATCTCTGTACCTGTTACTAAAGTTTCTCATTAACCTAGGCTTTGGCTGGTTGAGTATCTCCAAGAGAATTTAATACATGTATGCTTAGATGTAAAGTGTGTAGCCAAAATTTATTTTTATATTATAACCTATCAGTAGTAACTTCTCACCACTTGTTCATTGAATAATTCCTGTATATACAATTCTCTGTATGCTGTGTTTAGGAGTCTACAGCCACTGAAATAGTTTCTCATTTCTCCGGAGACCAAGCTGATATTGTAGTGTGTGATGGAGCACCAGATGGTATGTGCATAGTTTCACATTTGTTTAATATTAGTATCACTGGCTTTACATGGATCGATCTCATATTGATCTCGCCGAGAAAAACGATCGATCGGAGAATTGTGCTCAGATCGATGTGGCGTCTTTCCATGGTCTTATTGCCTTGAGATCAATCTTAGTTCGATCTCCACAAACCGACCAGCTCAGATCGATGAAGATCGATCTTTGACATTTTTCCATGGATCGATCTTGCTGAGTGTATGTTGTTTTGTCATTCACATGTCTTCATTGAAAAGTTAAAAATATTGCTTTTAGAGCTGCTGCTTGACATTAAATAGATGTGCTTTTAAAGATTTAAAAATGTAAACTGATAATAGTTTCACATCAGTGAAGGAGTTTGTGTAATGTTAGTATATTGCTTTCTTATTTACAGATCTGCCTTGAAAAGTTACAAATTTTTCCTCTAAAGCACTGTTTTGACGTCATATGGATGTGCTTTTACAAGTTTTAGAAATGTGAACTGTGTTAGAATTTTTGTATCTTTTAAAATTTGGTATGGATACTTGTTTGACTAAATTGCATGCAGGAGTATTTAAGTCACTCAACTAGTTGCCTAGTGAGGCTATTGGGGTGAAAGATGACTTTTATTTTGAAGTTATACTAATGGTTAATTGCTGACTGTTGTAGTAACTGGACTACACGACATGGATGAGTACATTCAGGCCCAGTTAGTTCTTGCAGTAAGTTATATCTCTGATCTCCATGCCGTAGGACTGCGAATTCACTTTATTTCTTTCAACATTTGATTTTAACTGAACACTAACTATAGTTATTGATGACTAGAAATTATTTGTAGTGTATTGTTGTGTTGCTGTGACATACTGGTGAAATCATAACAGGCAGTAAAATTATAACTCTGAAATTATAAAGTCTATAATTATTCCCGAAGTTATAACTTGGGCTGTTCTAGTTTTGAAATCACCTTTAAAATATACAATGAGGAGCTGTGAATTTTTATCATCATTATCATTATGATTCTGACTAGAAACGGTATTAAACCAAGTGTTATCTTCAACGAACTGTTTCAGATTTGATTATGTTTGCCAGACAACATGTTGTAAACTCTTAGAGTGATCTCTTCACATACTTTACTGACAGACTCATTGTATCGGTTTGTGTTAGTGTCTGGTTGAATGATTTACTTTAACTACTAGCCAACTTGGCAACAGGTTTTCAAGTTTGTTTACTCTCAAATCGTACCCTAGAAAAATGGGAAAAAATAGAAATTGTATAAGTAAGTAGTAACAATATAAATCAAAAGTCAGAGAAACATCATGAACATCACAGAACCAAACAAATTGACATGATCTATTATAATTCTAATAAAATTTACAATATTGATGCATAGATAAACTTCTTAGCCATCACAATGCCAAAACCGATAGTCTATTCTCACAAAGAGTGTAAATATTGGAGTCTGTGTGCTCGTATAATGCTAAAGATGCTCCTCTCTGGCTGTTTTGATCATGACACACTGACTCATGCAGTACAGTGAATTAGCACTAGCCCTGCCAGCTAATAATAGCTTTGGTGAAAGCATTAAAGCCTGAAAGCTTTAATGATTGGCTGCCTGCCAATACATCTGGGTGGCATACCAATACACTCATCATGAAATGTTTCCCCTTCTATGATATGTTCTATTCTACAGGCTCTGAATATCACTACTCACGTTTTGAGACATGGTGGAAACTTTGTCTGTAAGGTAAGCTGTGTGCATTCTATACTAATCCCACTGTATTGGTATTGTAAACAAGGTACATTGTTGTTGTCAACACATTTAACTGCTTTAAAGTGTAAATATTTTTATGTTTGCCTCACATATTATGTAACAGGAGCCAAACTAGCTTGTGTAATGGGACACACAGACTACAGTTGAAACTGAACTAAACTGAACCCGAGAAAAAAAAAACCATAGACCGCTGCGGTCAAAAATAAGACAGTTGTGATATCGGAAACTCGAAAACTCGCTCACAGTTGAGTATCAACTGTAGTCTGAATGGGGCATTATATTCAACAGAGGGGTTTCTGGCGGTGCGTCTTTATATCACAGGAAGTTGAATCTTGTTTGTAATGTTTATTCTAAGTTTAGGTGTTTCGTGGTAAGGACATCACGCTGCTCTACTCTCAACTGAAGATATTCTTTAAGGAGGTTGTTGTAAGCAAACCGAGAAGCAGCAGGAATTCCAGTGTAGGTCAGTAGACAAACCTTTCTTGAAGTTGTCTTTCCAACTTGGTGGTGTGATTGTTTCAGATAATAATCTATTTTGTGAGGACAATGTACTATTCTATTGTGTGCATTGACATTTCTTAAATCATTTTACACAAAGAAGTAGCTTGAAATTCTTTGTTAGATTTGTTCACTAGGTATTTGAACTGTGTTAATTAGAAATAATTATTAATGTTTCTTGCTTTGTAAACAATTAAAATGGATTTAATTTGAAAAATATATCCTTTTCTAGCACTAAACCTCCCTTAAATCTTCTAGCTCCAATTGATTTCTGTCACACTGTGCAATAATTTTAATGTAAAAATTTTATTTTACCGACAACTGGCAAATTGTGTTCATAACTTTACAGATGATCACTGTAGCCAATAAGAATACAATTTGTTATACTGACTGGTATTGTGCTAGCTGTAACTGAGCTTAACCTATGAAATTTCTTTTCACATGCTGATTTGCATTCCAACTAAAGTAATCAAATATTTAATCATTGCAGAAGCTTTTGTTGTCTGCCTGGAATATTCTCCCCCTGAAGGATACACTCCCAACATGTCTAACCCACTGCTTGATCATCATTATGGTATGCATCCCCCCCTTTGCTTCCTACATGCTGTAGCATATGCTGTTGTCTTTGAACCTGTATACTCCTCAATTTCATTTGATTCAACTATATCTCAAGTCTATTAAAACTAGCAAAAGTCAAATAAAAGTGAAATGATGTAAATATTGTCATCAAAGGCTTTTACCTATGTAGGTATAGCATAGTAATGATTTTGTTCTTATTTTAACTGTACTTGCTTTCATTTGTTTGCTCATTTTATGATTCAAGTTGTACTGCATATTTTGGTTTCATGTCACGTATAGATTTAGACTTCAACCAGCTGGAAGGAATCAACAGAGTGGTAGTACCTTTTATTGCTTGTGGTGATCTCAGTGCCTATGATTCAGACAAGACTTATGGCCTTCAGGTATTGAATATCCAATTCAATACTATATGTTAATATGATTACCTGTATCTAGATCTAAACAAGCAATATATCTAGTTAATTAGCTTTAACTCTTACATTATCGGGTTTTCCCACCTTTTGAGTTTATTTCAGTAAATCAGCCAATTTTGTCACCCTGAGTGAATGTTGCTGTTAATCACTGTTGAAAGCTTTCTTCAATTTGAAATTTCACCTATCTACACAAATCCTAGCCAGGAATCTATTGATGCTAAAATTAGTTTGATTTAAATAGAACCTTTTTTTTCACAGCTCCTTTTTTAGACTGTGTTAGAGGAATCACCTAATATGGCTGTTAAATGAGGTCCCCATCCAAATTCAAGGCGATAAAATCAAACTCACTTCAATTGTTCTCCTAGCTCTAGACCAGGGGTGTCCAACCTTTTCAAACCGAGGGCCACAGAAATGAAATATTTCATGGTGAGGGCCACATTGTAAGCTTCAGCTTGTGCTGGGGGCCATAGCATCAGTATTTTTCAAACTACTTTATTCCAAAACTTAATGAATCATTACACAATTAAGTCTCAATAGTTAGTGCCAGCTGCATTTTTTGTGTTATTTGTATAAATAAGGCATTTAAAAGGTGGCTTTTCACTTTAATTCATCTGAACAGTGGCCGGTGGGGAGGGGGAGGAGTCGATACAACTCGGCCCGATCTCCTCTACATTCATATTACATCCTAAAACAGATAGGAGAGGCCGTTTCCTTTAAATATGAAACAAAATACAAATGTTTTGCCCTTGTTGATTATCCATATCTTGATATTTTGAAATTGTTAAAATCAAACTACACAATGCTAGTGTAGAAGCATACAAAAACTCTTATGAGTTAATATGTCAAAGTGAAAAAAAGATGATCATTGCTCTTTCGTGTGCCAAATTTATACTTTGCAGCAACCATAAGAAATTCTTTGCATTAGTTAGCTGTTTTTATGATCTTATTTTTTTGCAGGGTTCTTTTAAGGTATTTAGGTTTTTTTGGCCAAGTCCCTAGGAGGTCTTTTCTGGAGTAGCACATTTTGGTACTCACCCAGAAGATTTAAATTTAAAATGTGTATTCTGTGTAAAAAATGACACAGAAATTGTACACTACTTCACTTTCTTGACCACTGAAGTTGCTTCTAAGAGCATAGGAAAGCTATGAAAAAGTTGTTCCTTCTTTTACAATTTGATATCAAAATTTCAGTCTCACAACATTTATCAACATTTTCATTTTGTTGTACATATATGCAGTGAGTTTTTCTGCAATGTTTATGTTTCAAAAGTCTATAATGTTCATTATCCACAAACCTTTGTAGCCCTTCTACCATTTCCCTGGGCTGTTTCTTTTAAATATGAAACAGAATACAAATGTTTTGCCCTCTTTGATTATCCATATTTCGACATTTTAAAATTGTTAAAATCAAAATATGCAATGCTAGTGTAGAAGCGCACAAAAAATCTTCTCATGAGTCAATTTGAACTACACACAACAGTGTTTTTACAAAAGTGGATTACAGAATAAAACATGAGTATAAATGACAGATGACACACAGTATTATAAAAAAGCATAAAAACGCAACTTTAGCTTACACTACCACCAGCCGAGGCAGCTCACCAGGTCAAGGACGATCTCTTTGCACGATCATGCAATGGAGATAAATTATTTATTGATCCGTCTACTATAAAAACGTTCCTGGAGCTGGCGTTGCTCCTTACAGTAGTTTGTCTCAATTAACCCGAATTTCCCGATCCAATGTGTTGACGGGAACCAAAAGGGAAGGGAAATGTGGGGGAAGAATATAAGTTGAACTATCTGCCGACAAAAGATGTTCCTCAGTACCTGTGTGGCTTGCAGAATTTTCTATGAAATTCAAGACAGATTCAATAGTTTCAAATTGGCCAAATCTGATATCAAATTGGTTTTTGATGTTGCAGATTTTCTCATAGAATTTTCAGGGACTGAAGCAGCATCAATAGCTACAAAAAATATATTTAGAGTAGGGAAATGAGGTTGATCCTTTTTAATATCAGCTAAAAATAGTCGAAGTTTCAACTTGCAAGATTTAATTTCAGTTTACAGATTTGTAACTACGGCCTCCTTTCCTTGCAGTTTTTTGTTCAAAGCATTCATGTGTCCAAATAAATCAGTCAAAAATGCTGTCTTGGTCATGAAATCACCTGATGTGATGTCATCTAGATGGCTCTGAGCAGCTCCACTGTTGATGGTTCTGCCAGATTTTGTTCATTGATTGACCTTTACTACGCCACCTTACATCATTGTGTGTCAGCAGGTCACCATATTGTGCATTTTAAGTCCAGTAAAAATTCCTTGAGTTGCCTGTGGCACAGTGAGAAACTGGACTCGAAGTAGTTAGTCAGCTGCATAATCCTTGTCATAACACTTTTGAATGTTTTGTGGTAGCTTACAGCATAAAACAGCTTGGTGTATGATGCAGTGAAAAAACAGAATGTTATCTTGTTATCCATTGACAGAACCTGACATTGCAGGAGCTCCATTAGGAGACACAGATATTATTTTATCCACAAGGATCACGTGCTCTCTCAGAAAACTGGTTATGCTGTCGTAATTGTTTTCTCCAATTGTTTTGCTTTCAAGTGGTAGAACTGTAAGTAGCTCAACAAATCCACATCCATCAAGATAGAATCTTACAAAAACTGATAGCTGAGTAATGTCCCTATTGTCTGTTGATTCATCCAAGGCCACGAAAAACCATTGCTTTTCTTTACATCAGCGATGAGCTTGTTGAAAAAATACTCACTGATGTTCTGCACTATATTGACAACAGTTTTCCTTGATCAACTCAGGCCTTCTATAAGAGAATCTATATCTCTGTTCGTAGAAAATAGTGTTTGTGTTGCAGCCTGAATACATTCCTAAAGAATTTCCCCATGAGAGTAGGGAACCATTGACTTAGCCAAAATAGCACTTACTTTAAGACTGGCTTCTGTAGAGTGCTTTTTTTCTTTACAATTTAAATTATAAAGTGGAAATACTAATACTGGTCACATCAATATAAAAACAACATATAAAAGCTTTTAAACTCACTTGTGTACATAAATACAAAGCTATAAAGTTCAAGTTTTGCAGGGATTGCAATAAGGCTTGCAATAACCATTTTAAACATAAAACATTACAGTTGCTATAATTGTAAGACTGGCAAATTAAATGCAAATAAAATTAGCAATACTAATTAATTCATGTTATTTATTCACAATGTAATATGTAGAATCAATAGTGAATAATGGTCATGCTTATGGTGATTGGGGCCTACTCACTCTTGAGACATGAAATAATAGTAGTAATGAAGAATTTGAGAAAAAAATTCTGGATTAGAGATGCAGCAAAATATCCTCATTTTCATTTTTAGAATCGGCTTGTTATAGGATTTATCATAACTTACTATTACCAGTTAGTTTTGTTATACATTTTTGTGCACCTATGTTATTCAGTCTTATTTTTCTTTGTTTTTTTTAAGCTCTGCTTGTTGTTGCATGCCCAGCTACCACCAATAAAAACTGTTGATCAAATTCGTCCATCCAGAGAATCTGACCTTCCTAACATTTTTTTACATGTCTCCCCTTTCATGAACTTTTACTATTAATTCTTAAATGCAGTGTATATGACTAACAATATGCAACATAAGTCTCACCTTTTTTCATTATGTCTAATATAATGGAGGCTTTCGAATAAGTCTTTTATTTCATCTAGTATGCTGACACAGGTTTCCTGATTGGTAGACACTTGCTCATGCAATTTCACCACTGCACTTGTCTCATTTGAACAGTAGAAGACAGTGATAGACATGGCTCATGGTTGATACAAGTTATTTATTTTAGTAAATAGTAACAGTGAACTAACTTTTTTATTTATTTAATATCGAAGAAAAATTTTTCATCTGTTTCCTTGTCACAGCGGCATCTAATTTGATGGGTCATGCACAAGTTTATGTAACATCTTAGTTACCCAAGTATTGATTTTCTCACATCATTCATGGTGTTCGTTTATGTTGAAAGTTTCTCCAGCTATACTTGCTTTGCAAGCATATATAGTTCTTTTTTATTGGTCTTCTAATAAAACTACAATAGCTAGTGCAGCTCAATTATCCATACAATATGCCACTAGCACTATCTCTACACACCATGCAGACATGACAGCACACTGTCAGGTACAACAGAGTCGTGCTACAAAGTTTCATGTATTCTGTATAGACTGTTAATTATTCTTTGATGGTTACACATCTCACCCAGTCCATTTATATACTGTCAGTTTTCCTTCACACCTTTCTCATGATGGGTCTGGCCTTCCTTAAATACTGAATCTAATAATGCTTCACTTGAATCATTTGCAAATAGTCCATAAACCATGCAATGCTTACTCAGTTTTGGATGAGAGAATAGTCTCATCATCTCATAGTTTTTTTTATAACAAATCAACATGATCACAGTTTTTATTCTCAGTAAAATATCACGTTTATTTAGTAATACTTTTTAATTCAAGTGACCTAGTTTCTATAATGATTTAAAATAGCTTTGGAAGATGTCATATGCTATGCTGTATACCAAACAGCTTTTTAGTGCATCTTTCTTCTTTGATAGTTTGCAGTTGCAGATAAATGTTCCTGTTGCTGTAATAGCATCATGAATAGACTTGGCTCTTTTACTAGTCAATTGGTTGTGGTCATATTCCATAGATTCCATGGCTTGAGTATTTGTAAAGCATGGAACACAGGGTATAAGAGGATTACAATCACATGATTATTTTTTTTATACAATGTAACGGATTAATATTTCTCGTATTTGTCCATCCTTTGCCTTATGGTGGCGTTGTAGCACCAGATAATATTTCTAAGTTTGAAGAAAACTGGAGAGAAAATCAAAAAAGCCAACATCAAAAGATATTTGAAAAAAAATCTTCAAATTTGCTTATAGGTTGATTAAATAGCCTATTTTTCACTATTTTTAATAACTCAAATCATTCCCAATTTTAAAAAACCATAAACTTCTTAAAATCTGACCCTCAAACTTATATTAAGTCACCAAAAGTTGTACAAGTTTTTTCCTTGTGGCTGTTGAAATATTAGCAAGTGATTTTGTGAATATTTTTCTCACACCTTTCATTTCTTTTTTGTTGAGTAAAAGCTCACACTGCATACCCTTACCCAACTCTCTGCTACCTTTTTATAACTTTTTTCAAAGGATAGAACAGTCTGCAGTTGCAGATAAATGTTCCTGTTGCTGTAATAGCATCATGAATAGACTTGGCTCTTTTACTAGTCAATTGGTTGTGGTCATATTCCATAGATTCCATGGCTTGAGTATTTGTAAAGCATGGAACACAGGGTATAAGAGGATTACAATCACATGATTATTTTTTTATACAATGTAACGGATTAATATTTCTCGTGTTTGTCCATCCTTTGTCTTATGGTGGCGTTGTAGCACCAGATAATATTTCTAAGTTTGAAGAAAACTGAAGAGAAAATCGAAAAAGCCAACATCAAAAAATATTTGAAAAAAAATCTTCAAATTTGCTTATAGGTTGATTAAATAGCCTATTTTTCACTATTTTTAATAACTCAAATCATTCCCAATTTTAAAAAACCATAAACTTCTTAAAATCTGACCCTCAAACTTATATTAAAAGTCACCAAAAGTTGTACAAGTTTTTTCCTTGTGGCTGTTGAAATATTAGCAAGTGATTTTGTGAATATTTTTCTCACACCTTTCATTTCTTTTTTGTTGAGTAAAAGCTCACACTGCATACCCTTACCTAACTCTCTGCTACCTTTTTATAACTCTTTTCAAAGGGTAGAATAGTTAGTACACTTTGGAATAATTTGTGGTCCTTAGATATATACTAACATACCCATTATTATCATTTTGACAAGCTAAGTTCTTGTTTGATGCCGACTCCCACAGTTGAAAGTTTTGCATTCAGTTCGTTTGAGTTTATTTTTATTCATGGGAGCGTTGGCTTTGATGATGGGCTCACAAGTGTTTGATTGAGCCATTTAGGTGCAGAAATGGAGATTTTGACGAAGAATTCCTCACATTTTGTTAAAAGCTCTTGGCTTGTGTTAGATGACCCCTACCAACATATTTGGAAGCGTAGAAAGCTATGAATACAACTGTTAAGACAAGGGCTGACTAGTGTATCATATTTGTTGAAAGTTTTTGTTAAAGTGTTGGACTTTTAGATTATAATGATTTTATATATCAACAACTTCAGGAACTGTTGAAAGTGTTGGACAAAGCATTTTCATAACACTTTGTGGATTTGTTAGACTGTTAAAAATTAATGGATTTCTATATCAACATTTTGGAGATTTGTTGAATGTGTTAGACAGAGCCCCATCTTCTAATTAGTTTGTTGGTTTGTTAGATTGTTGGATTTCATGTATCACCTAAACTAAAGTTGGTTGATATTGTTTATACAATGTTTTGCTGCAGTGTATTTGTTGAATGTTTTTATAGTACACTCTATGCTTTGAAGCCAATCATTTATAATCCAATTAAAAAAAGTCGTAACACCAATTGTATTTTTGACATTTTTTTTGAGTATTCAATAATGAAATTGCTAAAATATAAAGAAATTATATCGTGTTATGCACCTCACTTGTAAGTAGCATTACCAATATACAAAAAATCATATTAATTTTCTATTTCTTTACAAAATGCATGAAATTTTTCCTTGTTCGTTGTGAGATGGTCCCAAGTCTGTGTCTTGCAGCAGCCATTAAAAACTCTTTGCACTCACTTGCAGTTTTAATAATTCTATTCTGTTGCAGGGTCCTTGCTTTTATAACTTTATCTCATAAAGCAATGGACCTTTTGGTGGCATTAAGCTCTAAGAATTCTTTTTCTGTCATTGCCCCATAGTCACCGTTATTCTGCAAATTAATAACATATATCTCTTGAACAGTCAGTGGAAGGTTCCAAAGATGATTTGCTCTACATTTTTATTTGTTCTATATTTTTAACAGCAGCTTCACATTAGGTGGTAGGGTTGATGCTTTTAAATTTTGGGTTCTGAATAGTAATCTCACAAAATGTATGAACATTTGTCATGATTGTTTGTACAGGCTTGCAATTTTTTTTCTAAACACTAACCCCTTTAGCCTTTTCACCCTCTCTTTGGGGTTTTCCAATAATGTTTAGTTTTCCACTATCCAGATGCCGCATAACTGCAATTGCCTGTTGCATGCTGTATGATTGTACAATTTCAGACACTGCTTCTGTTTCAAGTGCATTATTTGCTGCTTCTAATACCATTGCCAATCATAGGACATGACCCTGCATAATTATTTTTTTAGCTACTATCAAGCAACTATAAGTTTACACAATAGGGTTTTTACAAGCATATATGAGTTCAGCTGCATTTATGATACTGAATTCCATTAAAAAAAAACTTAGTTTCTAAAAGTGACTTAAAAAGAAATTCTGACCACCTAAATCATGTAGTTCTAGCAAGCCGAGATCTTGCACTATAGTTTATTCAGCATACAGTACACTTTATAATAGCATTTTTAACGTTTGTGGTTCAGAGTTATTGTAACATGATAATATCCGCTAGTATCTGTAGCTTTTTGTTTCGCTACATAGACATTGAAATTTGTAAAAGCTAGCTTATGAAGTTTGTAAATTTCCAAAATTTCACTCATTAAAGATTTATTTACGAGTCCCAGAGAAGGATCAGCTGCTGGAAGGTCAGATGTTCTTGCCTCCATGTCATCGAAATAGTTTTCAAACGATGTGCCTGCTCCAGAATTCAGTCTGTAGCAGTTCTTCTCACTGATATTCTGAAAAAATTGCCTCAAAATATTAAATGGCCTCAAAATACTAAATAATACAATGAATATTTCAAGTCTCCTAACCAGCTGCTGCTTATATATCATGTATAGAATACCAAAACACCAGTAAGAATGAACATAATTAAATTTTATGAAAATGATCCAAATAAATCACAAAAAGTATTCCTTTTTAATGAAAATGAACTTATTTACACGCTCGGTCCACTTGCATGCAACTTATAATTTATCAAGTTTTAAAGTCCAGCTACCTGCTAGACCAGTTACCAGCTATCTTGGCTGATTAAAATACATGTAAAGTTATACTATCCAGCATACATTCATTACTCAAATTTTTACCCCTGAACAGTGGTGATTTTGTAACACCTTTAAGAAAAGAGTGAACAGATCTTTCCCACTCTCCACTCGCTTTTCTATCTCCTGAAACTTGACATGGCGTTTTGTGGCAAAGCATATCAAATGCCGGTCCACAAAACCGTCAATATTGCTTCTCTGTATGCGCTGGTTAAGCAGCCGAGGGTGACGAAGCCTAGAAGTTCATATGGAAGAGTTTGTATAAATTTTCAACAGATAAAATGTATACCATTGTACAACACTTCTTTTATTAAATAATAGAAAAGCAACCTATAGAATGCAAACTACAAGAAAAGGAAATGAACAATTTTTACACGCACACTGAACTTTTGTGTACCTGTGTAATTTAATCTTGTTTCTTTTATTTCTTTTAAGCCTTACTTGCTGTTTTGGGCCCAGCTCCCACCACCAGATAGTGTTAGCCAAACACGTCTATCTAGGGAATCTGGCCTTCCCTTATTCTCTAGACATTCCAACAAGCCTTCAATCTCATCCAGTATATTGAGATAAGTTCCGTTATTGGTGGATAATTGCTCATGCAATTTTGCCATCGTGATAGTTTCATTTGAGCAAAAAAGATGAGACATGGCTCATTATCTATATATAAAGCAGTTCTAGTAAATAGCAACAACAAAGTTCTTATTAGTAAAGTGAAACAAACAATTATTACCTGAAAACAGTTATCTTTTCCAGCAAAATTTTAAACCGCAAATATTACAAAACATTACATAACTACCTTGCTGTGAAAGTCCACTAAAACGTTTTTCGGCTTGTTCATTACACACAGTATCTTTCACTCATTTGAGGGCTGCCAACAGACACTTCAATGCCACTGTTTTTTGAGACCCTATAGATAACAGTAAATAATAATACTAATAATTTATTTCAATATACAAACATTGGGGTTTGAGTAAAAAAAGCATTATCGCCTCTCTGTATGCGCTGGTTAAGCAGCTGAGGTTGAAGAAAGCCTTGAAGTTTATATGAAGGAGTTTGTATAAAGTTTCAACAGATGAAATGTATACCATTGTACAACACTTCTTTTATTGAATAATAGAAAAGCAACCTATAGAATGCAAACTACAAGAAAAGGAAATAAACAATTTTTACACGCACACTGAACTTTTGTGTACCTGTGTAATTTAATCTTGTTTCTTTTATTTCTTTTAAGCCTTGCTTGCTGTTTTGGGCCCAGCTCCCACCACCAGATAGTGTTAGCCAAACACGTCTATTTAGAGAATCTGGCCTTTCCTTATTCTCTAGACATTCCAACAAGCCTTCAATCTCATCCAGTATATTGAGATAAGTTCCGTTATTGGTGGATAATTGCTCATGCAATTTTGCCATCGTGATGGTTTCATTTGAGCAAAAAAGATGAGACATGGCTCATTATCTATATATAAAGCAGTTCTAGTAAATAGCAACAACAAAATTTTTATTAGTAAAGTGAAACAAACAATTATTACCTGAAAGAACAGTTATCTTTTCCAGCAAAATTTTAAACTGCAAATATTACAAAACATTACACAACTACCTTGCGATGAAAGTTTACTAAAACGTTTTTTTCGGCTTGTTCATTACACACAGTATCTTTTACTCGTTTGAGGGCTGCCAACAGACACTTCAATGCCACTGTTTTTTGAGACCCTATAGATAAAAGTAAATAACAATACTAATAAATTATTTTAATATACAAGCATTGGGGTTTGGGTAAAAAAACTTCTACTCATGCTAAGCAGAAGAATAATAAATGGTTTTGAGTGAAATTCTGTTCTTTTTTTAATTAAAAAACATTTTAATAGTCATTAGTTAATATCTATGATCCGTGATTAATATGTCTAACCTGGAGGAGCAGCCACTGCAGACCAAATTATAATTGGTTCAGTAAAGTTGATCTCATCCCTATGAGTTGAGACAGTGGAAATTCCCATCAATCCAGACACAATTGTAAGAACCTGCTGCAACAGCATGGAGATGTTGACAGAGGCTTCTTTTTTATTCAACATAGATAACAATTACTTAACATTTTTAAATCTTATAAAATTCATATTTTTTCTGCCTTGTCTACTGTTTAATAAACAGTTCAGATTAATTTAATGTCATATTTATCACCCTATTCGTTAGTGTTGAGAACAAAGAAGGTTTCCAATATCTCCATTACTGCACCTACCTCGATTGAGCATTACCCAAAAAACAATATACGGTTTAAATTTGATACATATAGCATAGTTTTATTTGTAGTTGGAGGGCCGCCACTACAAATATCTCGAGCCTATTCAGGCTCCCATTTCTCCACCATATAAAGAAGCTTGTGAAAAAAGGAAAGGAAATCAAAATGTAACAGTCAAATCCGATTTAGATGATAACCTACAAAATGGATAATATTGAAATTGAACTTTTCCAACTTTTATGTCATACATTTTTACTTACACCAGTTTACTATGCCAGAGTCTTTGGCGAGGGGCGAGTTTGGTAACTCTAGTCTTTGCTAGTGTAGGCTTGAATGGTTTGTTTTGTGAATATACTGGAACATTTACGAACTATAATCAATATGATCTCTATTAAATTGTAAAATTTCCTCTAGTCTTATGCTAGAAAATTCTTTTTATTTCAACATCTGCATTGTCATATTAGGATTATTTATAAAAGTAACTTTAGTTTTACCTGACTGTGTTCTGTTTGACTGAAATCTTGACCTCTTGTTCTATTGGGTTCCAACTCAAGTTTTGTTTATTAACAAAATGCTAGCTGCTGATAGAAGTAATTAAAAAGCAATACATTTTGTTTAATGCTATACCAAATATTTACGAAAGCTATGTATGTAAATCAATTAAATGTCCCGTCTACCAATATTAAGTGTTAGTCTCAAGTTTAATGTAATGAGAAATGTCAGTTTTTTACATTTAATAATATATAACCTAACTGCATATATAAATTTGCAATTTACTCCCATGTTGAGGTTATTTTAAATTCATACCTGTATAAAAGTTTGAAAAAATATATCACAAATGAAATGTATATATTACTGCATTATGATGAGCATCTAAAAAAGTTGTTGGCCAAATGATACCAGACCTAGTGTGAGTGGACAGTATTACTGTATGATTACAATAAAGTTGTTGAGAATTGAAAGATAATACGGCTGTATATTATTGTAAATATCAACAGTAAAATTAGTAATACTTTTGAAGTATTGCCCACCTCCAGAAATTGGCCTGAACTTTTTTGCCATTTATTAGCAATATCTGTCCAATTATTCCGTGTTGTTGTTTTCCCCCTGTAGTGTACATACACTAAGTCATATAGGCATGGTCTACTTCAAACTAACTCAATAACTAAGTTTGTTAAATCTTCTGTTGGCATAATGATATTGAACCAAATAGTAAGATAGCAAAAACTGAAGAAATTCCCGATTCTTGATGTGCAGTGGAATATTTACAATCGTGGAAAAAAAACTTTCATTGGCATTGCATCAATTTATTGGACAGAAATGTCCAATGAGGCTGCATGGAATTTACCCAGGGCTTTTTCTCTGTCTAATTTCAACTGAATAGAAAGGGGATTTAGGTAGCTATTTTATTATATAAGCTATATGTGTATCAGAATTTTGTTGATCAATCATGTTAAATATTAACCATTGCTTCTTGTTGCACTCGATTGTGTATTTAATTTTGTTATTTTTTTGCGGGAATGTCTATAAGCACACATAGCCTACAGTGGTAGGGCTGATGGAGTTTTTATATACTTGTAGGTAATGTGCATGCTTGTGTTTAGTAGCCGAGTGGTTTATAACAATGACATCACACTGGGGTTAGGAAGATGACCAATCTATGACGCATGTTTTTAAAGATCAGTCCAAATTGATTTAAATTTACGACATTTTGTATTTTAATAGAAGCTTTTTAGGAAAAACGGTGATTTTACTACATTTTTGGTTGTAATAAAATAGAATTCTTTCCTCTGATTTTCTAACCTCTTAACACGTGGTTCACACACAGCTATTAGGCTGAGCAATGAAACAAGTAATGCAAATTTTACCTTATTTCATTTTGCTGATGGGAAGCTTCTCTTGAATCTGCAAATCTATTTTATTAGAATTGGTTTATCCTAAGATATATCAGAAAATCCTCCAACCATCACCATACTCTCAAGGGAAAAATCTCTAAGTTTCAGGAGCATTGAACTATAATTTCAGTTCATTGTTCACAAAAGCCTATATATGTATAACCTCTCGTGTGATTTTCGTAGCCCGGGAGCAGCTCTACCCTTCTAGGAGATTATATAAAACAGAACCTTGGCTTCACTTATACACTACATAACACACATCTAACTAACCACTCTTAATAATACCTTTTCTCGCTATACAAATATCCTATTTAGAAAAATAAACTTGAGTACATTGAAATTAGCAATATTTGCATACTTATTTACTAGGCTAATGGCTTTATTTATAATGTTTGTTGAATTATAATTACTCAAAGTAGCGTTGGCTATTCCATAACATGGCAAACATAATTATATCATTATACATGTTTCTACACAGCAACCCATGCTGCGTGACACTAATGTAATTTGTTCATTGCATTTCAAGTGCAGCATCCCGGCAGCTACTGGAATAAGCTTGCTGACACCTTGTTGCTACGTGTCATGTATTTATACACAGTGACCGTTGAAACTTCGTAGACATTTGTTCTTCTGGTAAATGATTTCCTGTCTTTTCATTGGCCTCATTAAAATCAGGTATCCGAATCTACATCACATTGAAATGTATATATGAAGTTATTGTTTGCCTCTTCCTGCCTGCTAACGTGTTGTGTGTGATTTGGAATTTGCTGTTGGTCATTTACGCATTACCTGTCTACTGAAGACACCAGGTAAATGTTTACTATTTACTATAAAATTACATAATTACTATTCATTATAGAATGGTACTTACATCCACTACAAGCTCATTTTAGTACTTTCATTACATTCGTGATCTCATGTTTTGTCAATTGTTTTTAATCATTTGAGGTAAGCTCCTAGTTTATGTTTAAAGAAATTGCTATTTCTATTTATTACTTAGTTAACCAGTTACTATATACATTATTCCAGACTTAACACAAGCCAAATGATTAGCTCACCTCTTCCAAATTTCACTCGGGAAGTTGAACTAAGGATTATTAGTATTTGTTGAGCATAGCTTGTTTTGTGTTTCAACTTTAGGTTTACTTCTAATGAAGATACTCTGTTTAGTTTAATATAAATAATGAAGAATTAAACACCTGTATAACAACAAAAGAGGCGCTATTCTATATAGTTAAATCCTAGTATAAATACCTTCACCGACAACAGTATTTGTTGTATGCATCTATAAATTATGAGCAGCTTAATTCTTATATTTAAATTAGTTAAGCTGCTGCTGCTGCCACTGCTGCTTGTGCTGTTAAGTCAGCTACCTAGACCTAGTTTGAAAAACTTATTTTTCAATCTGCTTAAATTTTTTCTATAACAATGGATACCAGCATTCCGCCATCAATTCCGCTCCCACCATCTCCTTTGCCATCCATGCCTCCAGGTTCTGTGAGTAGATGGATCAGGTGTGTTTGTTTGAAGTCATCATTACCTGACCTGTAGCCAAGTGCAGATACTTTCAAATCACAGGATGTTTGGTTCAACTCCAGTACTACTTGGGTGTAGTGGCTGGCCTATAGTAGACATTGGTCAGCTGAAACTATTAAAACTTGAATTCTTCTTTTTAGCAGGACTTTAATTTGCTAGTGTTTAGTTATTACAGTTGTTGAGCTGTTAGTTATTATTTCTTATAGTAGTTTACTAGTTTTGTTGTTGGTTGTTTAGTTGTTTGTTGGTTGTTCAGTTATTATAGTTGATAGTTATTAGTTACTAGTTGATAGTTATTAGTTACTAGTTGATAGCTACTAGTCACTAGTGGATAGTTGTTTAGTGATGACAACTACCTGCTATATCAGGTTTTGGAAAGCTTTAACTGTGGCACTGCAGAAAGAAGAATTGCGAATTACAATTTTTGACTTGCCAGGCTAGATATATTTTCCAACACATAAGTTATGTACTTCATCTACTAAATGCATTCACTGTAAGCGCAAAGTGTGTATTATTAGGAAAATGAACCGGGAGACTGTAGAAATATCTAAAGTCATACAGAAAAGTCCTGAAGATAGAACTAAGACCGAGTTAGATAGGATCCTGCCATACCTTGCCACCAGAAGTCAACTTCTCAATAAACTTAAAACAGGTTTGGAGAGTTTAGTGCTTTCAGTTGGTGGTGTAGTCAGTGGTAAGAATAAGGTAAATATGTTGGCCAGAATAAGGTAAATTATGTTGGTAAGGTTGAGCTGTCGAATTCACTAGAGATTTGTTTTACTTTATGTTCCTAATTTCTGTAGAATTTCAACTTATGTTTTGAGTTGGAGTTTTGAACAATCTCAACCTAAAGATTTTTGCTTAGCTCCATTTTCTAATTAAATGGTTAGATACTTGATTGCTTTCTTCCACATTACATTACAAACATTCCAACTGATAATTTTAATTTACAGTCTGCAGGTGTTGTAGTCTAATTATGTGGTGTTGCAATGTGTGGAAAAAAACTGAAAATTTCTGCACCTTCAACTCTTGAATTTTCACGACAAAAAAAGCAGATTTCACCACATTATTTTATCAACAATTCCCTCTGCACTCCAGTGGCTACTGGCCTCACTATGCACAATATTTTACCTGCGCTATTTTGGTACTATATTTAGGTTTGTAATATTTTACTGGTTTCTTTGTAGAAGTTCTGTTTGAGCTTATTAAACACTGCCGCCATTTAAAGTGTAGAAGAAATGATGTGATTATAAGACAAGGAACAACTGGGGATTGGTAGGTATCGTAACTCCAGTATTATATAGCCTTTTGGGAACTGAGTGTAATCCTAGTTTTTCTCCCATCATCCATATTCTGTATGGTCTACTTTGAAAGATCACAGGCTGAACTTTGCTATACATGTATTTATTCACTGGCCAAACCTTCTGTAGTATAAATTATTAGACAGCCATGATAGAACAGACAACGTTCAGCACTTCACCTAAAAGTACACGTTGACTCAATATTATTTGGAGTTGTTTTTTTATACTATGCAATGCTTGCCCGGTGCTTTAAACAGCTGCAACTTTCTCAGTCAATGTTTGTGTAATAGTAAATCTACTGATTAGAAATTGTCTTCTCATGTTGTAGCAATTTGTGTCAATTATTTGATTTACAATAACGAAATAATCTCTGTCAAAATTGTTTGCTTCAGCTGTTCAGTGTCATTTCCTTGCAATGTGGAATATTATTATATATAGAACTTGACATTTTAATTTCATTTAGTTTGTCACAATCTAGATAAAAATATGGGAGTGAATGTAAAAAATAACAGTGCGGCCAGCTGATGGCTTGAATAGATTAAGTTCAAAGTTCAAATCAAATTTAGTTTGTAGTGTATACAGGGGGACAACTCCATATTTTGAATTTCTCTGTAGTTTCTATATCATACTGACTGGGCAGACCTCTGTGTATATCGACTCTTCAAAGAATGACGATGTTTCGGATGAGGGAGGCGCGTCGGAGAAGAAAAACGACCTTGAATCGCTTTTCGAGGAACTGGACGAGCTGTTTGGAGGAAAGCAGAAAGCCAAAGAATCTCCGGAGAAAAAGAACGAGCAGGTTCAACGCTCCACACTTGGGAAGTTCATAATGATGATAGGTGCGTAACGCCACTCTATACTAAACTGGGAACTGTCCAGTCATACTATAGAAACTAGCTCTAGTTTTTATTTTATAGAGAATCGTTTATATTAACTTATCAGTGTTTCATACTAAAACATAGACAGGTGGAATCGGATTATCATGCTACAGGTAATTTGGGCACTCCTAATTTTAAGAGTTGTCTCTCCACACTACTACCATCCAAATTCTAAGCTCAGCATGTATAGTGTTGAACATTCTTAGATCTGTTTGAGGTGCTAAACTACTAAAAGTATTACAAGGCACACATTTCTAGATTGGAAAAAACTGTGTTCTACTGAACAATCCTAAAGAAAATTGGTTCTCACACAAGAATGGTTGCTGTTGGTACCTAATAAAGTATTGGTTGAAGAATGCAGATCTAAAACCTTCTGGTGCAATATTTTTAACAATCTAAGCAAAAAATTGTTTTAACTCTGCAAATTAAAAATAATTGAAGCTGATTCCAAAAAATTTAAAAAAGGTGCTTGTAGTTTTTTAATAAAAATTTTTGCCAGTCTAGGTATAACGAATTTTTTGCAGTAGTTTTTTTAAAACCAATTTATATTTACAAATGGATTATTTTTTATACTATGTAACACGCAGACAGACAATGCACTGTGTTTATGTTCAAGTAGAATGATTCAGTATAATATAAACTCAGTCATATTGGAAGGTGCAGCTATAAAATGTATTATATTTACGATACAAATTTATTATGCCTGATTGCATCTACTCCAATAGATTAATTAAATATCCCATAGAATAGTAATTATTATGAAGCTGGTGCATAGCAACAGCAACCATGTGTAGGATACGAGGGATTCCCTTGATACACAATGTAAACAATAAAGTATTTGAATCTCCTATCCCTCCTGAACTATATTGAAAGACCACATATAATTCAGTGTAATTATATTGTCTGGCCACTACACTATCATACTGTAGCTTTTCATGTTGTGCTTAAATAAACAGCCTTCTTATTGTAAAACATGAGTCTTTTGAACTTATAGATTTTGTGAAATACAATGACATCAGATTTGTACAATCCTGTGGGCGAAGCTTAAATTTCAAGTGTTTGCCAATACTGGGGATTGGGTGTCAGCGCAGGTATAATATTTGATTCGTAGGTATAATATTTAATTTGATATAACAGATACATACAAGGTGAATAATAAGCTCGGTTTGGCACTGAATGGATATATATATGGTTTTTATGGCTTGTACAGGTCTGGTAAGATTGTGTTAAGTTCTGACACATTTATTAATTATTATATACCTATATAAGTACTATATATGCTGGTTTCGTAGTTAATATTAAAACAGAGAATACAACTGCTGCATTAATGACTGTAAGTTTATGTAGTTAATGTAAGTGTGTATGGTTAAGGTAAGTGGGTATGGTTAAGGTAAGTTTTAATAGAAATATTGGCATACAAGCCTAGCAAAGTATAGTACATCATATACATGCAAGTCTGGAAGAACATGTAAGAATTAATAATAATAGTAAGAATAACACTAATAATAATATAATGATACTATAATAATTTAATATAAAAAGACCAATAAAATATGAATTTGTATGTATGAGTTGTGAGATATTGCTTGGAAATAGCATTATTATTAAACAAGATTGTAATGCAAAAGGTGGAATTATTTATTATAAAGACAAGGGGGTGGGGGTTAGATTGTGCTGCTGTCTTAATATTGTTTAAAAACAGCAGCAGGTAATCGGCAGGTAGCAGGTGACCGCTGGTATGGATAGATAAAAGTTTGTTCTATTGTTACAATATCCAATATATGTGATGGTTTTAGAATCTGGGGAAAGTTTCGGTGAAGTAGCGTTGCTCTCGGACAACGCTGAGAGAAATGCCTCGATAGTAGCTGACATGGACGGCATGGAGTTGCTGGTTGTGGACAGGGAACTCTACAGTAGAACTGTCAAGGTTAGACAGTGAGATAGTAGTTTTAACTTGTTAATTACTTTACGAACTCATAAAAGTTTATAGTCACTATCCTTGTCAAAAACCCTGATGGAAAAGGTTTTTTAAATCAAGCTGAGGATTTATTTATATGGTGCAAAAGAGCAAATATGACTGAATGCTCTTCCTAACATCACAGGTGTTTGGACTTAACTGCTGACCTTGTGTTTATTAGGCCAGCAGTCTAAACACTACACCATGGCTTCCTCCTTACTCTATAGTCTAGACTTTAGAGTCTATATTTCTTACTATATACTCTATAGATCACACTTCATAGTATATATTATTTAGTATATAAAATATACTCTATAATAACCTTCTTATAACACAGCTAATGTCAACCAACATAGTTTAGATCAAAACCTCCAGAAACCAAAGTGTCATGCTAGACTTGTATGCTAGACTTGTAGGAGTGTTGGTAAGCTTCTATTTTGTTCAGAGCTGCTAAATGTCAAACGTTTCATGTGTGATGAAATTACAGTCTGTTACTGGGGAATTTTAGAGCAAAGAATTTAATGCATGTAACTTTTCAGGGTTTAGTTAGTTTTATATGGAATAGAATTAGCTTTTAAAACAGTACATACTCTTTACTCACTTTTTCTGTAGCTCTTGCCTAAATATAACTTCTAACTGTAAGTTCCAAATAATGGTGGCAGATTCCAATAAATGGATTTCACGCATAATATAGTTTGTATAATGTTATGTATTGTTGTTTTGTATACTATCGTATATCGCGTATAATGTATTGCATGTTATATATTGATATATTATATATTACAAGATATTCTAAAATGATATTTTTTATGTCAATATCTTGAATATTACAATATATTTCAAACACCATTATATGATGTTATATTATATATTAAAATTACATAACATAATTTATATTATATATAAATATAATGTATTATATAATGTATTATATAATATAATGTATTATATAATATAGTGTATTATAATATATATTTCTCATATATACTAAACCAATGATCTGATGCTGCATCTAATCTCCACGCCAAAGTTCTATGAATAGTATTTCAGCTGTTTTTTCTGCTGATTCAGGAGAAGCAGCTAGCTGAGTACCAGTGTAAGCGGGCGTTCATCAGCACCCACCCTCTCTTCAAGCACTGGGGGTCTAGGATGCAGAGGCTACTAGAGATGAGTATAACTAAGCAAAGTTACTCTTTCAACAACACTGTGGTGAAGCAAGGGCAACCCTATGATGGCCTCTACTTCCTAATATCGTGAGTCTTCATTTTTCACCTTTGTAGAATGCTAAAAGTCTTAATTAAACTTAAATTTATGGCTGTGAAACAGAAAACCTAGGCAAAAAACAAAATGTTTGATTTTCTTTTCACAGTGTAGTATCAGGCTGCAGTCATTTGTTTGTGTTTTGCTTTTTTTTGTTTCAAGCAATACAACAACCTAACTCAACTTTCACCTTACGTGTCCTATAAAGGCAGTATGATTCTGTTAATAGTACAGCTACTCTTACAGAGTCGAGTTCATAACTTGGAATGGAATTGTTTCAGAGGTCAGGCGAAGGTCATGATGGACACGAGTCGGCACCCTTCCCAGTACCCCCGTCTGATGAACCAGGTGAACTCAGCTAAGCACAGGACCCTGGCTCAGACTATGGTCCATGTTAAAAGGAACTTTGGCTATGTTGAGGCGGAGAAGCTGGCCAATCAAAAGCACATTGAAATGGCGCTGCTCACCGTTGGGGACGTGTTTGGTGGGTCAAGGTCATATTGAAAGTACTTTATTTGCGGTGAAAGTTGTTCACCATTTTGTGTATTAATAGATTTCGAACATTCAGAAAGAATTTATGAGCAGTGCTTTGAGGATTTTATCTTTATGAGCATCTATCAAGTTGCTGGCCAAAGAATATTGTGGAAAAATGCAAGTTGACATAAATAGTGAAAGTCAATTGTAGTAACATACGTAGTTTGGGTATCTTATGTAAAAAGTATATAAACTTGTATTTGTATCAGCGATAGCAACCTCAGAATGCAATGAACTCTAACCTATAGCCTGTCTGCTGCCGTTAGGTTGATTGGAGTTCATTGTGTTACAGGAGGTCTGGAAGCTGCTGTACAGCTGCCGACATACATGGCCACCCTACAGTGTGTCACTGAGACTGTGGTGCTGCACATCAACGCCAAAAACTACGACAGACTCGTTGTCAAGAAGAATCCAAAGACACACGAGCAGTTGAGGGAGACGACTTTCAATCATTATACAGATATTGTGAGTGTCAAGCTCTCTGTATATGATTGTATGTGTGTACGTGTGTTGATTGTTAAGCTTTTTGTGTGTGCGTGTGAGTGTACCTGCATGTGTGTGTGTGTGTGTGCATGTGAAAGAGAGAGAGATTTGTAAATAAGTATTATATGTGTGACAGAAGATATTGTATAATATTCATAACTTTAAACTATTCTCAATATTGGGAACATAACTTCTTTTGAAATGTTATTTGCTAATAAAAATGTACAAAATAAAAATAGCTGTATGCGTAAACATATGTGGCATGTGTTCCTACTTTGTAGTTGAGACACAGGGCTACCCGTCCCCTACCGCTCATCCAGGCAGTATATAACAAACATATACACCTACAAGACAGTGAGCCTGTGGACCAGACTTGCAAAGTTAAGTTTAAAGATAAAACAGATAAGGAGCTGAGGACAGCCTACCTTCTCCAGGTATCTCAGTCTAACTTGTTCGGTTTCTGTCGATTTGTAACTCTCATACTGGTTACTGTGATTTCTGGAGTTTGTATATTTCTCTATTGGTGGTATTATATTACAGAAATTCTTATATAGGATAAATAATATATTAGTATCACTCTAGATGTAAATTTTTTTAACCATTTTGCTCATACAAACCTTAATTCATTTTTCAAATATTGTGTTTATAAATATTGATATGAAAATCTTATTTTTTCATAAATTAATATAATATGTTTATATGATTAACGTATGTTTATATGATCAACATATGTTTATATGAATTAATATATATTTAGATATGGTTTCTATTGCAGCATGTTGTCCTATATGTTAGCTTTGTTTCTATTAGCTGTATGCAGAAGGAAAGATGCAGCTATTCGAGCCTTGGGTCCCGGACTCGGTCTACTTCCGTCATAAGAGTATCGAGAGGAGGAAACAGTCTCTGTCGGCTAGAGACAGAATTCTTAAGGAACAGCGGGACAACTCCGTAAATGGCAAACTTCGGTCTCTGCATGAGATGCGTAAAAGTATGCTAGACGTTTTAATATAGATGGAGTATATAGATTATAAATAGAACATATAATATAGAAAGAGTGGAATATATAGTATAAGTAGAACATAGAATATTACAGAAATATGATATAGTAATATAATATATATAGGACGTAGAGTAATAATTAACCATAGTATATAGAAAGAATAGAGTATATAGAGAATATAAAATTTATCAAAAATATTCTCATAATTTACATGCAATTAGTTGCAAATATTCCCGGTTTATGTTATGGGCTAAAATGTGGTGCAGAATATTTTACTAAAGAATTTGTACTGCAGTAATACAGTATTAATTTTTTCTGTTGTAAAAGTTACTAATGCCATAGCAGCACAAACCTTGTATTAGCTTAAATGTGTTCCTTTGGGAGTTGTTTTCTCAACGTATTTTCGATTGCAGTAATTTGTTTTGTAGTCTTATAGTAGTCTGAAACTCGTTATTTCTAGTCTATTCTTTCTTCGGCAGAGGTTCTATCAGGAAATGGACGAAGGGCTCGAAGTCGAAGAGAGTTGGCCAATGTGACGCTGGACGAGTTCATAGCTACACAGAAAGTGATGAGCAAGTACACGGAGTACCGGAGCAAGGAGGACACTGCGGCCGACAAGAGAGAGGAGTTACCTCATCATGCTAATCCCGTCTCCGTGTCTCCCTCCACTATTAAGACTTCCCACAATCCTAGCAGACGGTCGTCTGCTAAGCCTTATGTGCAGATCAATGACTCACCTTTACTCCATGAAGAGAAATCTGGGAATACTGCGACTACAGCCGTAGACCAAAATCTTATATTAAACTCGGACACTCTGCCCGACAACCCGCCAAATACTCAGCAGCCAAACTATGACATGGGAGCTAAGGTTAGTGAGAGTTTACTCTATGTGTAAATGTATAGTTAAAAGGTGTTGACAGAGTAAAGCAAGCAAGAGAAATTATTTTCTATGATATAGAATGTTTGTGAAAAATGCAAGCTTATATGCTTTATATGCTTAATTTATTATTATTATTATTAAAAATTATTTCTGGGATGTGGATGGTTTTTTAAAAGATTGCAAGTTTACTTTGACTTTATATGACTGGTAAAAAGAAGCAAGTCAATTTCTAGCAGTTATTGGTATTAGTTTAACAAGCTCTGACTATGCTTAACTTATTATTCTTTCATCTTAAGAGTTGGGAATTTTTTCATAGTTACAAGTTTTCTTCAGCAGTTTAGACCTTTACCTGAGGCTGGTTTCCAGTTTTAAACATTATAAGAGGGTAAAGGAATTAGTTGATTAGTATATTATTTTCATGAACATTTTTGCAGGAAATTTGAAAAAACAAGTGAAATCTTAAGTGAAACTTAAGTAAACTTAAACATCATTTAAATGCCTGTTTAAACAAACCTATATTATTTTCATTATTATTTTACGCTTATTAATTACTTTACATTATACATTCACCTATGGTATTTTTCTAAGAACTTATTAATCTATAATTCATCATCTTGTGTTTAACAGCACATGACTGAGTTTGCTGTTGAATAAGTAATGAGGCTCATTATTTATTGATATGTAAATTCTTGCTAGCAACCAAACAAATATTCACCCAATCTGCCCTAATCATTTATACCACATGTCAATATAGTGTTTCAAGCTCCAAGAAATGAAAATTGCTCTTTTTGAATATATCTTGTAAAATTGAATATGTAGTTTTGAGACTATATATGTGTAATGGAAAGTGTTAATTCGTTATTATGGTTTAGTTTATGAGACGCACAGAGCATGCATAAAGCATATATTATTACACATTGCAGCCATTCTAGCAATAGCTTGTCAAAAGCTGATGTTTATTTATAGTAACCTTGGTGTATGGTTTTCAGTGATTCCTCAGGACAGTTGATTTTTTTTATTGATGTCCTTGTTACTGCTGGTCACATGTAGCTACTCAAGTTTTACTTGTTTTAGTTTCCTGTCCGACCCATGACTGCCGTCCAATCAGCACCCACAGAACACACCAATCAGTCCCTCTTGTTGGATGAAGATATTCTACGGAATGCTCTGGGAGACAACTCCTTGGTGGCATTTTTTAATGGTGAGAATTTCTTCTGATGAAAGAATTAATGTAAATAGAGCTTAGAATATAAATGCAACATGGTATTTTTATAAGTTTAAACACTAGTGTTGGGGTAAATGTAAATTGTAATTGGTTGTAATTAATTATATTGCCATGTACATGTAGTTGTAATTGTAATTAATTACATTACTTTTTAACTGTAATTAATTACATTCACATATAATTGACCCCAATCCTGGACTAAACACTGGTGTTGGGCAGAATCCCACGCTTGTACTTGTTTATAACGCACTCTTTTCTCAGAAACTGTAATGTCAATACCTTCAATAATAAAATATTATATTGTTTGTTTTAAGTCTTAATTCCTATGAGAATCCTAAAGGTGAAGGTCTTCTGAGCAGTGTCTCCCACTGCTCATGTACTATGGTGAGAGTGTTTTGACAATATTTCTTTTCACAGTTATGGAAGCGATGAGTCGTAGAAGGCAGATGAAGAAGTACAAAAGTCGCCCAGTTTCAGCTCCTAATATTACTACCAACGATGATAGCATAGATTCTGATGAAGATATCAGAGGGGGAGATAACTTTGAATATGTTGACAAGGAGTCTAGTCATGAGGTGCCCTTAGATGTATAGTTATTTATTTGATGATTCGTGTATGTCTGTAGGTCTACACTGATTATTTTAGATGTTATGCCACTGTTTTCTCTCATTAAATTACTAACTAGAAATTGTTTTACAATCAGAGGCTATCTGAGTGTCCTATAAATTTAAATTTCAGAAGAATAATTTTAAATGAATAAACTGAATTTATATATTCTAAATAAAATGCTTTATTTTCCCCACTCTCTTAGCATCTGTTTATTCTTATATTCACTTGTAGTAAGATTCATAGTTATTTGTTTAATATTTTTATCACCAACTCCCATGTATGACTGCAGATGTTATTTATCACCAACTCCCCTGTATGACTGTAGGTACTGTATATCACCAATTCCCCTGTATGACTGTAGGTGCTGTTGTCCTTAGAACAGAGAGTCTCCAATTTCCATAAGAAAATGTTGCAGAATAAATCAGATGACAAAGTTAGAGTAGCAGATATGAAAAGATGTAATATTCAGGTAAACAATATGTCCTACAAACAACCATTACCTATAAACGTAGTGTAGAATAAATACTAGACATGTGCTATGTCTGTGCACATGTTTGTGTTGTGCGTTTGCTCTTAGCATTTCAGTATCCTAAGTATGAATGTAAGTATTTTACTCTCTCTCTCTCTCTCTCTGGTCACTTCAACAAACCTAGGAGTTCCTAATTTAATTGTTTACCACTTTCTAAAATATCTGAAATCTAATACTAAGAATAAAATAGAATAAATACTTGTGTGGATATAAACTGACAGATACTGTCCATCAGGCATTAGCATTCATTTCCTGAATGGTTTTCGAGCTCACTTAACAGCATGAAATCCACGAAATACTCTTCAGTGACCTTTACACTGTTCAAGGTCATGCGAGGCTCTTTAGAATAATTTAGTTGCCAATAGACACATTATTCAAACATTTGTATGAAATGCGATTCATATCAGTTGTTGTGTGTGATGGTTACCATCTTGTATCTCTTACAAAGTATTGAATTTCTCACCAGAGGTATGTCATTTCCTGTTAAAACTTGTTGAAACTGTTTACACTTTCTCTACTAAGCAGTAGGCGGTATATCTTCGATGTTGCTCGTATTCTTCAATTATCACATTGTGAGTCACATCTAATAACCATTACTGAGTAGTAAATGCAAAGAGTGTGTCTATTTTGCATTGCTTATGCAAAATAGACACATTGTACATTACTGAGTTGTCAATGCATTTGCATTGCTAATGCATTGGGTACTTTAAAGTCTGAAAGATTATGCCAGTCCATACATACATTGTACTCAAGTAAGTGCCTCATCAACTTCTGCATCTCATCCCGTGTCATTGACACACTTTTCTCATTTTATTACAGTATTCTCTTCTCTGAAATCTATTCTTGGTACTTTAGAGACTGAGTCCACCCGTGGCAGGGGGAACTGTGTTTGTAAGACTGAGGCCCTGCTCTTCTAAGCCTTCTGACGGGGACGATCTCTCTGACCACCACAACCATGTTAGAAGATATATCCTTCCTAAACTAAACACTTTTCAACCTAATCAATAGCCATTGCTTCAAAGCTGAGTCTCTCAGGCAATGTCTGCATATTTTAACGATATTTTACTGTCTCTAGAGGCATATTGTCACTTTTAGTATCGCTATGAATATTGATAAGTTTAACTGTTTACTGTTACCTAATCAATATTGTGTTTTTACAATAAAATATTCCTTGTTATTATTTTATGATAAATTATCTTAGTACTTGTTTTGTTTTCGATTAAATAGCAGAATAACAGCAGTTGAAGATTTACCTTCCCATAGCATTTCTTTGATGTACACCAATTTCTTAGTATATTGTGGGAAACATGTGAATACAGTTTTCTAGCCGAAGACTGTAGCTAGTGAAGTCATAAAATTATCAAGTTAGTCATTATGAAAGGGACCTGAACTCATTTATTTGGAAACAGTTAATAGGCTACTGAATGCAGAATATCTACTTGCTATGTAAACTATGTAGGAACTGTTGATTTTTCTGATAGGTCTGGTTTTAGTGCATGGAGAACGATACGTATGTAAAATATGCAATCATACTTCAAATGCAAAATATATTAATTAGAGATTGTAAAGCTATGCACACCAGTTATAAAAACAATGTGTTTCAAGTCTAAAATGGTAAATAAGAAGCTATCTTATAAGGCTGACAATTGAACTATGTACTGTGACAACATAGTTTCTCACAGCAGTTGGAATTATCTCCACTGAGCTGGTAGCTTAGCTACTGCTTGACTTATATCAACTAAATCAACTTGAAGCATGGAGATGTTGCTTGCCTTTCCAGTAGAATATTGGGTACTGTGCTTTCTTCATCTTTCTAGTAGACTTGACTTGGTAAACAAATTGATGCATGAAACATCAATTTGCATGCATAACGAAAAGAGTGCAGACTGGCTTCTACCTAATACTTTGATTCCACTCTGCATTATTCATGTTGTTGACTGATTTTAAATAATTTATAAACTTGACTAGAAATACAGCTTATTCACTGATAAACCTCTTCCTATGCTGCACTTAATTCTACAGATTATTCTGAATCACCAAAACAAAGCAGAAATCTTTATTGATATGGTGCTAAAGGTAACTGCAGTAACCCCAACAATACATTCACAACAGACCCTGTCAGATTGCCAATCATTATTTAACAATTCTAATGAAAACAATTAAAAATTGTCATGCGGAAGTAGTAGCTGGCAATTTCCAAAATATATGATAATTTTGATGCAATTTTTGCTATTAATAGCAGCAATGCTCTCAACTCTTGTAATCAATAAGTGGATATAACTTAAACATGAATTCAATTTATTGATTTTCTGGTCCTAGAGTTATAAATAATGATATAGCAAATAGAAATCTCTCTCTCACATTGTCACTCTGGCAGTCATGGCGTCCACAACCTCATCTGACAAGTATCTTGTCCAGTTTCATGAGTTTACAGAAGACAGTGACCTGCACGGGATTAAACAGCTGACTCGGGTTCAAAATGGTTGGGTGAGTTTGCGTGGTGTTATATTCTGCTTTGACCTCTACTTCTTTATCATGAGCCAAATGCTATTTTCCTATTTATATTTTAATAATATTTAGGCAGGTCTCTTTTCATTACTTCTTAAAACTGTTTTTCCAAGTTCAGTTTCTGGGTCCAGTAGGGTGTTGAGGTAGCAGTTTTAACTAAAATAGAACTGATGTTAGGTAAATCTTCAACACTGCTCCTAAGCTACACTTAGGGGCTTCTAAGCTAAGTTGGGAATAAAAGCTTATAGTCTTAAAAAGCTTCAGTTCTTACAGTGGTTGAGGGTTTTCAAAGAGGTAGTTGATACAAGGGATCAAGGATAAGAGAAGATTTTGAGTTGACTGAGGCTTTGCCTGCTTAAACGTATATTATTTACATTATGTTTTTATTCTAGATTGATATTATCTTATTTTACCTGCTGTAGGTATAGCAATAAATCAGCTCCACATTGCTCAACATTGTTAGTGACTTGAGTTAACTTATTCAACAAGAATGCTGCGTCCATTTACAAAGTAGAACTGTATTCTTCCAGTAAATAATTATTCAATTTTATAGCAAGTTTATTGATATAAGGTGATTACTTGCTATATGCAAATTAATCCAATTAACTTGGAGTTTAACCTGTTACAAGTTGAAGCAGTTTTACTGATTTTAATTATCCTTTTACATCTACAATTGTTCATAGGTTGAATTTTGAAAGCTATGGATACTGTAACTGTTAATAGTTTCACACATTTCACTCTGCTTACTTGCAGGGTACTTTGATCTCAAAGTGTAGTCAAATGCAGTATGAAAAAAGTTTAGAAAAAAAGCCATATGTTTCAGCTGACAAATTTTGCAACTGCTGTGTTATTTAGCTATTTTTAACCTGCTCCTTCAACTAAAATTTATAGACGAATAAAGGAACATGAACTTGAATTAGAAATCTCTACTGAATTATTGTGCCCAAATGTCAAAGTTAAGAAATGTAGAAACTGACAAATATTTTTTAATTTTTCAACAATCTAGAAATGCTGCTCTAGTGTAGTATCCTATAGCTTTTACATAAGTTTTGCATGAATTCTTACACCCTGCCATTGTAAAAACCTTAAACAATTGCCTAGATATTATGAAAATGTAATATAGCAACATTCTTCAAATGTTGACATTTCTGACATCCATAACCAAAGTTCACAAGTGAATATTTTTGCTAATTGCTAAGAATTTCTGCATTTAGTGAGTGACCTGAGAATAAAAGTTTGACTTTTAAAATCTAGTTATTCTTCCGTAGAGTTCTATAACATGTGGCAAATTTAATCATTCTCTAAACACTTATAATTATTTAAATACTTGGTGAAGCACTTAGAAATCGATGTGCTGCCAAGGTATTATAACTATGATGCATATTGCGTCTTTTATTATGTGTGTTATGCACATATAACGTTGCTATTATTCAATACTATATGCATGTAAATAAGTTTGAAAAGCAATAGTCTGAAAGCATAAAACTATACAAGACTTGATGTCTACTGTCTTACTTTTAAATGTTGAAATAATTTATTTCTCTTCAGAGACCAGGTTGGACTTGACAAGAATTATTTGCCAGAGGTTTTTGCAGAATTCTGTTAGTCCATGACTTGATACGTTTGATGAGTCTAAAGTTGCAAACTGTGGCATATTTCAATTAGATAACTTCATCTTATAAGAGTGATTGACAGGGTTATTCATGAATCTAGATGAACATTTGCTAATAGGGATACTCAACAGTTTACAAGTTGTGTGCTCAATCCTCCTTATTATTAAACTGAGAAATTTTAAAACCTGCAGCTAAATTTGCGCTAAGCAAAATGCGATAGTATAGCGTTCATTTCTTATATGTTTATAGTTTAGTTCTGAAGAGCTATTTTATATACATATCCATATATCACAAAAAATATATCCTGGTGTATAAAAGTTTCTTCCCTGAAGAAATTAAATGATTATCTTAACAAGAAATTATGTGTTAGTTTCAACTAAAGATCAGTAACGAAGCATATTTTGTTAAATTCGACTCACTACTTAATCTGTTTAACTGCACAGGTTAGCAAAACATCATGAAATATTTTATAAATAAATCTAATGCAATTAAGAAAATTGCTTTTGCTCTATAGAAAGTGAATTTGCCTTTCTTTTTCCAGGTCACCATATTTAACATTAAATTTTAATTAAAATTCAAAAGCTTTTTAAAATAATATTGTCACATAATTTAGTGAGTTGTTGAACAGTTGGTGAGGTCATTTATTTCTCATTTTCTAATGCATTTCTTTCAAACACATGCTTTTCAACATTTGCGTTTCAAGGGCGGTAAATAGATTTAGAACTTAACTTTTCATTAGTTTAAAAGTAGTTTCTGTGTTTGGTTAAGTCAAAGAACTTTTATAATAATGAGAAACCAATTAATTGGCTGCATAAAAGCCTCGTTTAGCTCTAGTAAGCCATAAGGATTCTCTATATCCTATAATAACATATTTTAATCAAGAAAAGTTTCTTCTTTAACTAACCATCTATTTTTAAGCTTGTTAAAATAAATAATAAATCAAATTCTATACAAATTATATTATCTAATAGTTTCTATAGCTATTGACACCTTAAAATCTTAGTGCATCATTCACGTACATCTAGCATTTAAACTCTAAATGTTTGTGATTATGTTTATGATTTTTTATGTTTGTATCTTTTAATTGACCACACAGGTTTGGCATTAAGGAATTTTGAGTGGTATGCTTAATGAAACACAATCTCTGCTGTTTGCTGAATGCCTGAATAAAATCTTATTAATTGGTTTTACTAACATTATTATTAAAATAAACTGTCAGTTTAAATAACTTAACCCGTTACAAATTCTGGTATACTTGAAATGTGGTTTTTCTGGTATGTTCTATTCATGATATGCTATTGTGTTACTAGACTCTAGAATAGTCTTTTTTTCTACAATATTAGCAGCATTTACACCATTCTGAGTCACAAGTGGGTAAAGATAGTTGAAGAAGAACATTGTTTGTACTATAGAAATCAAAAAGCATTGTTGGCAAATATAAGCTTTGATTGCAAACTCTAATAACTCTAATAAGTGTATCATATCATCTTAGTCTTTATAATAAATATAGTATACTTTGAAACACAACAACCTTTTCCATTTTCTACTGCTTGTAAACTAATGCAGTGCTTGTATCTATTTGACTAAACTTTTCTAAATCTTGACAGGGATAGTTCAGTGAGAGCTATAGCCATTTTGTGATGCAATCCATCTTTAAATACTTTTCTACCATTATTCAACATCTAATTTCTTTTGCATAGAATTTCTCTCATAATTTTATTCAAACATTTACTGGCACACTAAAATTTGGACATATAAAAATACATTCTTTGAAATGTTAAATATATAAAATTATATTATTTATTTTAGCTTATGGCGTAGTTTATAAGCACATAATATATCAGGCTGCATGCTTCTGTTACAGTTTAGAAGAGTGGTTTGGGGTGCAATGGTGTTCAGTTCTCTTGGAGTTCTCATCTATACAACAATCAACCAAATCGTATATTTCTTTAATTATGAACATTCTACCAAATATGACATCAATTTCGTGCACCAGCTAGGTAGGTAAAGCTGTAAAGCTGTAAAATATCGTAATATTTTTATTCTATTTATTACTTTTGTATATAAACATGTGTAATTTTCCTTGAACTTTTTAGTCAATAAAAGTTAGAGTATTTTTATGTTTATGGATATATATGCTACTTTGACATTTCCATCATGTAGTTGCCAATTGTACTGTCTAGCTTTGGTAAAAAAAGATTAACTAGGCGAGGTAAAACTATACATTTCATTTATCAAATAATTTTGTAAAAACAAAATTCTAGTTTCATGAATTCTTATTTTTTTGAAAATAATATTTTAATTTGCGAAATAAAAATTTTATTTTATGACAATAAACAAATTTTTCAGTTGAAAGGAACAAAAGTAATTCTCACTGTAGATTTTCCAGCCATTACAATATGCAATGCTAACAAGCATAGACGAAGTTCCTTAACCTTTAAGGATATAGTAATTATGGGACCTCATCTTGGCCTCACCGACTATAATATGACCTTACAACACCCTGAGCTCTATCCTCCTGACTGGTACAATGAGACTTTTCTCCAGACGAACTGGACAGAGATCAAGCCGCTGTACAATGGTTGGTAACTTGTGTCTTTGTGTATGTGAGTGTCGCTATGGAGTTATCTTCTCAATCACAGTACTTCTTCCGTATCTCACTAAGCTGCAGCTTCTAAAACTTTGGTTTGTAGCGTAGTAGAATACCATTTTTAACTCCCGGATCTATAAAATTCGGCCATTTTATTCCCATACACACATAAAAAACTACAAAACAGGATCCAAGTCCTTCTCTTGACCTATTGAATTTCGTGAGAAATAGAACTCTGAGATATAGATGAAGTTCCTAAGCTTGCAACATTATGCAGTGTGGGTCTGTAGCAATTATGTCTATAGCATTTCTAGCCCGTGGCAGAGGATAACTGCTGTAAAACACCAATTTTGAATAGACATCTGGTTTTATAGAGGATGATTTTGACATGACCGAGTTCTTCAATAGAACTGGCCACCAGTACAAGGACCTGGTACAGCACTGCAGCTGGAAGGGACACAAATGTGACAGGAGCTCGTGGAGTGTGGACTACACTCACTACGGCAAGTGCTACACCTTCAACAAGAACGGGGACCACCTCCTTATAAAGGCTGGAGCAGGTGCGTTCAACTTCAACTTCCTAAATACCTATCTCATGGTATGATAGAATTATAATATAGAAGAAATGGCCACAAACCTTCAAATATTTTTTGTTTTATTCAACAAAAATGAAGCAGTGCTGTTACTTATAACTATTGCATATTTCAAACTTTCTAATTTCTGTTTACTTGCTTATAGGTTATTGTAATCCCTAACAAGTTATATTGTCACCTGATTAATTTTATAATATGCAGTACATATATATATATTTATAATAATTAAAACTCTGCTTAAATGTATAATAATAATGCCATTCAAAGGAGTAAATAAAATTATAGTGATCTATACATATGCTAGCACGTAAGACATGCGGACAAATAGATGAATATACACAGTATTATATTGTATCTTCAAGGTAATGGGCTGCATCTTGTGCTGTTTGACGAGGAACACGAATATCTAGAAACACTGGAATCTGATGACCTTGGGGTCAAGTTCTTGCCACACGCTTACATTGAACCTCCTTTTCTAAAAGAGCTAGGGTTTGGCTTAGCGCCAGGTTTTCACTACTTGATTGCATTGAAGGAGAAATCTGTAAGTTTGTATTATAATGAAGTTTGATATATTTCAAGGCTGTAAATACCAGCTGCGTTTACAAAAATCTTGTTGTGTATAAATTTTGCAAAGCTACTTTAAATAGAGCTATAATTAATGCTAATAGTTTTTATTTGAATGACCCTATAATTTGACCTATAAGAAAACAGACATAATTGTATTAGTGCTCAAACAAAAATACTGTAGTATTTCAACTGTTGTTTTTATTGCATTACTTTGAAGAGTTCATAGGTCAAAGGCCACAAGTCATATACAAAACATTTGGAATAATACTTTAAGGATCTTTTGAGTTTAGCTAGACACTGCAAAGTTTGAACTCAAATTTTACTTCTAATTTAATTTTAGTCTAATTTTTACATTTACAATATTTTACCCTCAATCAATTTTAAAAACAATCTAATTGTCACTTGCATATGGTTAAACTTAGCAGAGTTTAGTAGCATTCTACATAGGTTGAGTATGTCTAACATAGTATTAAGCTGAGTGCAACTGCCACCAGGTCATTGCCTTGCCTCTTCCTTACGGAGACTGTGAAACTGACCATCCCACAAAATTCTTTCCCAACTACACCGTTCCTGGATGTCGGATTGAATGTGAGACTGAAAAGATTTACGATCAATGTGGCTGCCGATTGGTGGAGAGCCCGGGGTATTACCCCATATGCACTCCAACTCAGTTTGATTGTGCGACAGCAATGCTAGGTAGCTGGCACCACGATTTTTTGTCCTTTAGTTATGGGTGAGCAGAATTATACAGGAAGTGGTAAATTTATTGCAGCTCATTTAAATTTGTGTTTTCAATATTTTATCTAATTGTGAGTTACGCTAAAATTTTATTATCTAAATTAATTTAGGTGAGCTGCTGCCGTTAAGTGTTTAATAACAGACAGACAGATGTATAAATCTGCTCACGTGTAACTAGCTTGTTTCATTTCACTGACTTTGGAGCTTTAATAGTTGTTGAATATACTGTAGATGATAATGCTACCACATCCACACGGTAACTGTATACTAGATCATAAGACCCGCTACTTCAACAACTATACCGTGTCGGCCTGTAGGATTGAATGTGAAACTGAAAAAATATTTGCAAACTGTAACTGTCGGTTGGTAGAAAGTCCCGGTGACCACCCGACTTGTATACCAAGTCAGTTCCAGTGTGCCTTGCAAGTGTTAGGTACATCAATGTAGCTCTTTATTTTGGTTTAGTCCAGCTGTGCTTGCAGAAAGTCTTCGCTTGACACTTTCTACGTGTTGTGAACACGATGAGCATGCATGCAGCCCGTCAGCTATATTGTAACATAATGCTTTTAAATGTTGCGTTGGTATATAAAATTGCATATTATAGTCATGGGATATATATATATATATATATATATATGCGCCTACCAGTCTTATGCAAGTCTAATTTATATTTGTGCTTGTCTGCTGCTATAAACTCATTTTAAATCTTACGTACTATCATTTGAATTTTGCACTTTCATTATACCTGCTCTGTGGATTATATTTTAACCTATTATTTTATAAGGTTATGTGTTCATAAAAATACTTGGTAAACTTCATACATGAAACAATTGTTTTAACCTACACTGACTTTTGGTTTTAGCTAAGTATGTTTTTATGAAAGGAGGTTTATTGAGACATAGCTAGGGGCCAATGATACATTTATTTAAAAATTTTCTACATCTTTATATAAAATAATAAAATAAAGTTTAATTAAATTAAAAATATAACCCTACAAGTAGTATATTTATTGTACTAAATGTATATATTTACAGAACAGATTGAGAAATCTGATGAGTGTGTTTGTGAGAACCCCTGTAACGCCACCCAATACCCATATACAATGTCAAAACTTAGGCTAAGAGAGTCAACAGTAGATAAACTAAAGAAAGAGCACCCAATCCCACCAGAGTTAAACAGGTACTGCAATATCTGGACTGCAATATCTGGTGGTATTGAATGACTTAACAATACAAGACTGAAAATTTTCAGGCAAAGAAAAATAATTCTTGAACATTGAAGGTTTTGCTTCTAGGCTTTGTTTCACTGCATTTGTCAACAGTTTATTAAATTTGTGTTCACATAAGATTATTTATTCACCTGGTGGTGATAAAACAAGCTTTCGTGATTCAAATGATAAATATGAGAGGTAGGTGCAGTAATGGAGAAATTGAGAATAAGCCTGTGTTCTAGATTAGAAATGTAGCAAAATAAGTTATGTTCTCTCAAGAATTTCAACCTGCCCCCGAAACAAAATTTATTAACAATATTGAAAAGCTTACGCTATTAAAATTTTTCCTTTACTTCACCTAAATTGTTATTAAGGTGTATGAGCTGAAGTCTATTAGTATAATATTATTTTTAATATTTTACTGTAATTAGGTTTTTCGAAACTAAAGACAACTTCTTTACACAGCTGTAGCAACAAACCACTCATCTGTCAACAAAATTAAAACTTTATTGAGTTTGTGATGCATTTTTTAAAACTACGTTGTTTGTTCTAGAGACAACATTATTGTGCTCAACCTCTACTTTGATACTTTGTCGTATGAATACATCAAGCAGGTTCCAGCATACAGCTTCTCATCTATACTGAGTATGTACCTCTACAGTTTGTTTAATAGTTATTGATGTGTACGTGAGAAATAGATCGATGTGTTATTTTAGGGCCGTCTGACGTTTGTGTAAAATAATCTTTTTATTTGAGTTCAATTTGTCTGAAGTAATATTATACTATTTAATATTGTAGTTCATGTTTGGTCTTCAGTTTTATAATAGTATAGTGATACAAGCTGTATTTCCTGTGCCTGTTTAGTGGATAGAACTTCATTAATATTAATTAGTTACACCTACTAACTCCATACTATAGTTGAACAAAATAGCTTACTATATTTAAAATTTTAACAAATCAGCCATCTTTCATTGAGGGCTTAAGCCAGGTACAAGTAGCTTTATAAGTTGATACGTCATTTTTTCAAAGTTCTTCATTGTAGCACAACAGAAATAAGTAATTAGCTTTTGTTTTTATTTTCTGAGATTTGTTAGAATATTGCAAGTAACATGGCAAATGTGAGAGATTGAAATCCAGTACTAGAAAATCAGCAAAGCAGTCACAGTAGAGTATGCAGTTATGAAAATTGAAACTGATTTAAACATGACCGTGGTGTTCATTTATTGCATCAAATTATTATCTTGTTTTATTCTGTCAGGTGATTTTGGTGGAAATATGGGACTGTGGCTCGGAGCTAGCGCTTTGGCAGCGTTCCAGCTGATTGATTACCTGGCAGTGGCTTGTTATATGAGGTGCTGCCAGTGTGCTAGAAAGGTCAAACCGACAGACAACAAGGTCATGGCTTGGGAAACTGAGAAAGAGAAATATTAACACTTCTTTCAGTTTCTAGTAGATGATCCAGATTGTGCATCCCAAAATGATTATTTTTGTATTTTCCTAATGTAACTTACAATTTAAAGTGATATTTATTAGCTTTGTTATTTTCACATTTAATTATTTCAAACTTTTGGTGTGAAGAATCCAATGATGCAATGTAAAAAGCAAAATGGTGTGGAAACCAACCTCTGAGTTACATAATTTATTCCCAATGCAATTACCTTAGACTTTAAAAATATGAGTAAATCTCTACACTTGTGATGTAATATAACTGTTAAACCAGTATACCATTTAAATGCAAATTGTGTTAGGCATTTTGTGTTGCAACCCTGTAATATTTTTTACACATTCACTATATTTATTTTTACTGTGGTATTAAATTTTGCGGATTCAATTTGAAAATTTTGAGTGTTTATATTATGTTTATAAAAAAGCTATATGTAACCATTTATACATGATGTGGAGCGTCAAATTGCGGCAGAAAATAAACAAAGCTGATTGGTTACTTTAACTTACTTGTTTTATGTACTGTTTAATGTAACATCAACTGCAAGTGCAATTTTGCTTCAACAGCCCACAGTTCTCACTTTATTTAGTAAAAGTTACTTTTTACAACTAATATAAGAGCAATAATGGTAAAAAGAAAGTTCCAATGAGACAACTTGATGCTGTTGGCACTGTTACAGTAGGAGCCCAAACATCCGCAGGTCAAAGTTCGAATTCCAGTTCTCCTATTGAAAGTTCCCCAGCAGCCTGTCTGAGAATTTGCTAGCCCACATCTTCTGATTATAACTGTAAATAGAAAGATATTTGCTTCTATAGCAAGAATGCCCAGTCCTTTATTAGTAAATACTTCTTGCATATTTATACTGTTTGTGGTGTGTGTGTGTGTGTGTGTGTGTGTGTGTGTGTGTGCGTGTGTGTGTGCGTGTGCGTGTGCGTGTGCGTGTGCGTGTGCGTGTGCGTGTGCGTGTGCGTGTGCGTGTGCGTGTGCGTGTGCGTGTGCGTGTGCGTGTGCGTGTGCGTGTGCGTGTGCGTGTGCGTGTGCGTGTGCGTGTGCGTGTGCGTGTGCGTGTGCGTGTGCGTGTGCGTGTGCGTGTGCGTGTGCGTGTGCGTGTGCGTGTGCGTGTGCGTGTGCGTGTGCGTGTGCGTGTGCGTGTGCGTGTGCGTGTGCGTGTGCGTGTGCGTGTGCGTGTGCGTGTGCGTGTGCGTGTGCGTGTGTGTGTGTGTGTGTGTGTGTGTGTGTGTGTGTGTGTGTGTGTGTGTGTGTGTGTGTGTGTGTGTGTGTGTGTGTGTGTGTGTGTGTGTGTGTGTGTTGTAGCTTCTAACTAATTGTTTAATTAAATTAAATTCCCATATTAAAAGAAATTGAACTGAAAGCTAATGTAAGCTAATAAAAGACTGAAGCATAACACAAAATAAAATAAAAAAGAACAAAGTGGAATAACGTGACCTAGCATGCATAGGCTTCTTTCCATGCATCACAGTATATCATGCAGCGTTGTACTATATAATCAACATTTTACTATAATCAACACTTTACTATAATCAACACTACAATCTATAATCTACGTTTAGAGTGACTCACCCTGTTTCTTAGAAGTGATATCCTGTGTCACAATCTTCAGGCAAATGCAGTCCGTGAGCTGACAGTCTGTTGTAGCGTTGATAGCCGGGCTGTACGTGAACTCATCTGCACAGTCTTTAGTCTTGGGGTAAATGCATTCAAAGCAACCAATTGCTGTGACACCAGCTACTGTGCCTGAAAGGACTCAAATGGTTAATAAACTACATCAATGTGAGTATCACATAGGAGGTGTGACACAAGTAAACCCACACTTGTACAAATTTTAGACACCAGAACCTGATACAAAATAGTTTATTGGGTTCTTAGCAGCTGAATGCATAGCACTAGTTGAAATTACCTCTAAATATCGCAGTGAATAGTGAGAAACGACATAACTTCTAGCTGTGGTATTTACTCTACCCATTATTAAGCTATATGGCAGGTAGAATTCATATCTCTTTCATAAAAATGTATGTTTGCAGCCAGTAATTTTATGACATGATTCTATGATATAGTATTATGTTATGATATTATTCTACAATATTATAATATGATGTGACATATTTATCAGCATTTTCCAGTCAAAGTCTATGAAAAATATAAAATTCTGTTACTAAAAGCGTTATTAGCCATTTGCTTAATATAAATCAGGTTGTGGTGGTGAACATAGATTTAAAATAAAAAGTCAAATGAAATGTATAACTTTACAGTTTGGAAAATAATGAACCATGATTTATTACTGCTGCATAAAATATGCCAATAATTTCAGCCTTAATTGCTGTGGTAAGTATTGTATCTGTTGAGAGAGATGTTGACCCTGCTAACTACTAGTATAACTATGTAGTTAGATTAGCAATTCAATAAAGCATTTAGATGTAGTATAAACAGAGACACTACAATGACTCAAGTTTGTTAATTTGCTTTATGAACTATTTCGTCTCCTTGCTAGAATAAAACATCTTTCACTACATTTTAATTTTATGAAATCCTTGAATTTTCTCAATGACTTGGCCCCTATCTTATCCAAAGCTGATAGGATAAACAAAAACCTTAAGAGTATCTTCTTTCTAATGACTTACCCAACAGGGTGATTAGTCTGAGATATCTCTGCATAATATCTTCCCTCGAGTTGACTAAATTTAATGTATAGACAGAGGGTTCTATTCCTATCAGCATTAGCGTGCAAGCATCATGCTGTTAACACGCGACAAAACGCGTAAAATACAGCATTACCAAAACGACCAATCAGCTTGGTCCCACCTAATGCTGCAACTAAATATAATTCTAGATTCGCTGTAAGTTATTTCACAGTTTTTATTCGAATAACAGAAGCAATTCAAGAATTATATGCTCCTTTCAAGACATAGACACTATTGTTTGCTTTACAAAACTATAAAGTATTCAACATAACAATTATATCATTGTAAGCCAAAAAAGACAACATGAATTGTAACCCAGAGTATAGCACAATCACGTGACAGACAGAGTACCTGCAGCTCTTGTCATGGTTATATTTAACAAAAGCCAAGCTTGAAGCTATTTGATGCCAAATTTTTAGTGGTCCTCTTGATAATAACTAACATTGAACTGCATGTGGATTATCTGGCATTGCTTAAGTTTGTATATACTCACTTGTGAAATGTGCTGCTTACAGTACATTTCTGTAAAATGCTTGTCTCCAGCAAAGTTTAAACCACAGACCTTCAACTTCAAAGCTAGCATATACTATTCATTACACTATATGGGTGCTACTACAGAATCTCAACACCATGCACATTCTATATACTCAGTTCTCCAAAACTCTACCATATGGCTCTGTCAGTTCTTGGGTTCCACTGGCCCCTCAAATTCTTAGGAGTAGTACTTTACATTCCTCAGGCCAGAAAATAACTTCCCCACTTGAAACCAAACCTTAGATTTCTACTTGCAAGCGCAATATGGGGGCCATGCACAAGAAAATTTCATCACTATGATAAAGAAGAAAACAGTGGTATAATTGGTATTTTATTGCCAAACACTTGGTTAAACATAGTAGGAATCCATGTTATTTTGAAATAATCAATCACTATATTAAGTAAAAGAACATGCTTTGTTAGTTGCATCTGAAAAATTTGTAAAAAAAATTCTAAGCCTAATACACCAAAAAAGTTAATTGAAATATATATTATGTTAATAGTACTGAAAATGACGTTTTTACTTATAAACGATGATTATCTTTGTGAATTGCATGTGAATAAATTTATTATCGATAAGATATACTACTTACTATTGAGTTCTAAGAAGTTTACATAACACTTGCACCTATCAAGCTGCCTGAAACTAGCCACTAAATAAGAAAAGTGAGATAAATTACCAACAACGAGCACAAGTATTTACATGTAAAAGACAAATACTCTTCAAGGAGTTACTATCCCTTGCCTTATGTATCTGACGATATGCCAAATGTGCAACAAGGAAGCACTGGACACACGTCATATTACAGGCATACGAAATAATTATGTACCTATTGGATTAGAATAGTTTTATAAGCAGCTCGGAGTTGAGAGTGATTAAGTGCAGTAATTTGCAGTTCTCAAGTTTGAAATCGGGGGTCTATTAAAGTCCCCAACTGAAACTTGAGAACTGCAAATTACTGCACTCAATCACTCCGAACTACGAGCTGCTTATAAAACTATTCATGGGATTAATTGTAATCGATTCCATATGTTACGCTTGACTTACTGTTATCATTGAAAGCAAACTGCTTCTGCATTACCTACTACTACTTCAACTACTACTAATTTGAATGGTGAGTGTATTAATTTCAATGTCTGTAAACCTGTATTATTAACCATTCTATAAGTAGTTTGTAGGAGTAACGGATGGAGGGGAAAAACGGTCATATAAGGGTACAAAATGCCGGTCAAATTGTGAGAGAATTTATTGACTGAGAGTTGTGATTTTTTTCTTAAATAAAAAGGCAATGACATAATTATTCAGCCATTGATGATTGTAGTTTCAGCACTTGCGGAGCATACATGTTGAAGAGGCGAGTCAAAAACTGTTTTTACCTACTTTTTGTAAATTTGTAAATAATTGCCCCCACTGGGAATCGAACCCCAGTCCTCTGGTTTGCAAGCAAGTGTGCTACCATATTACACCACAGGAGCTACTGGGTAAATTCAACACTACACTTTATAACTTTTTAGACTCAAAAGTAACAAGCCTAGTTTTTACTGATATTGCTGCCATTACTTGTTTCTAGATTGCTTAACTAGTATAATAGCAAATTCTAAAATAAATTTTCCTTGAGCCACATTTATTTTCAACTTGGTCACACGGGGCACAATGGGCCACCTGATTTTTGCGCCCTAATCAGTGTTATTAGTTTGTTTGTCAAAAAATTAGTTGAAATGTCAGTAAAATCCATAGATATAGCCATTTCTGATTTGTATGTTTCATAAAATATCATAGACATCATGGTAAGAGTACCAAACCACAAGGTCAAGCTGCCCTCATATATACATCTGGTGAGGTTATAGCTTTGCCGTTTTATACATCATACAAAACACTCTGCTGTTGCTACTAATGGATAGTCATGGTTTTCATTATACATTATATCATTGAGGGAATATACATGTATTTGACTAAAATAAATTGTGAGTTGCCCATTTTCTCTACCCCCCCCCCCCCCTTCCGCACTACAGCCACAAACCTCAGCCATGCACCTTAGCTACAGTTCATAGAAAAAAGTTCACTCGGAATTTTGTGGTACCTATTACTAAAGTTTTTTTCTGATCAAAGTTCTTGTGAAGTGAAAGTAGAAAAAAACATTCTTAGTTCTAAACAGTAATAATAATGGCCTCGTAGAAATGAGTGATTTGCATTTGGTTTTGCCTCCCCCTGCTATCTGTGGTGGCACAAACTGTACAGCTAAAACATGATTTTTGCTGTAGATCTGAAAGAGTATTTTCTACTTACTTGTGTATATTAAATAAATAAAGATCAGATGCAACCAAATCAGCAAAGTTTTAATATATAAATTGTTGTGTCCCACTCAGTGGCCTATTGTACCCGGTACCGTGGCACAATGGGCCAATATTTTCGTCATGAAAATTTTGTTATTCTGAAAGTTGTGAAAAAGATAGAAACAACAAACTGATACCTATAATAGACAACTAGCGTAGCAATTAGACTAGAGATCATTGAATTTGTAACTTGAAAAACAGACAAATTAGAGCAAATGTTCAAAATTCGGCCCATTGTGCCCCCCTCCCGTTACCCCTACACTAATTAGTAACAATTAAGTTATCTAGTTAACTTAATATACAAGCCACAGTTATCAGACTTGAGATTCTGTAAAAAAATATTTGTATAGGTTGAAGTTAACCTATATCAATATGAATATGAAACTTTTTAGAATCTTCTTCATTTATCTTAAAATTAGCTAAAAATTAAATTGACTGCAGGTTCAATAGTCTACTAGATTCGGTCCGTTTTCATCATTGTTTCTAGGTTTAAGAAAGAATACTTTTGATACGCATTGTGTCTAAAGCACCCGAGAACATTAATTTAAAATTAATGATTAAATTATTTTTAATATTCTACAAAATGCAGATGCGTTCATTGGTTAGATATAAGTTTACAGGCTGTCACTACATAAATAAATTTTATTTATATTAAGTTACTTTTTGAATTTAAGTTTAAAAAACTTTGTTTATAGAAGTAATAGAGCTGAATTTTAAAGTGCACTAAAAATGGAAATCTTTTCCACCATAAACAATAATGTAAACAATGTATTTTTTATTCTACAACTACTCTATAACATAAACAGAGTGTTATTGTAATAAAAACAAAACTGGCTGATGTGTGTTTTAATTAGAGTATTCATATAATTTTCAAGTTGGCTATATGCCAACTATAAAAACACTAACAAAAAATGAGCCAAATCCCGAACATTTTGGGCTGCGTTATCTACCCAATAACAAATTTTCTCCAAATAGTTGGCCTAACACACAAACAGTATCAAGTATTCATTTGAGAATGTTATAAAATTTGTAGGTGGAATAGTACACAGTGATTGGTCAATAGTGTCAAATACTTATTCAATATGGCTGACAAGTCCTTATCTGATGAACCAATGAGAGATGAAGACATCTGGAACTCGGATGGAGAATCTCGTCTATTACTAGACGATACAAAGCACAAACACGAAGAAGCTATCCAAGTTGAAACCAGTACAGTTGTACAAACGTAATTATACATATTATATTTGTCAATAGAATGCCATTCTCATTTATTAAAAATAAGTTTGTAATGTACTTCTGGTGAAGTTTTAATGACTCATCAATGATACTTTGAACTTTGTTCAATATTTTGTAAAAGATAGAAGCAAAACAACATGGGGATATCTATGCCAAGGGTATATGCACCAATATGTATCTGGTTGGAGTATAGCGATAGTATAACATTTCCTCATGATTTGAAATAGAATGTGCCTGTTGTATAGTTTCCTTGTTAAAGTTTGCCTAGTATACTTTGCCATTAGTATACTCCTGGTTGTTTTAGAGGTCGGTGCAGTAAAGGAGAAATTGAGAAAAGCCTGTGTTCTAGTCTGAAAATGTAGCAAAAGAAGTTATGCCCTCACAAGAATTTAAACCCGTGCCCCAAACCAAAATTTAATAATAAAATTAAAGAACTTTAGGCTATCTCAATTTCTCCACTACTGCTTCTAAGTGAGTCTCCCCCTCTATTTGATCAAAGCTATATATAACTTAGGCTACATCTAACCAGCTGCAGCAGTCGCACAGCAAAACAAATTTGATCATCAATCATTTAATTTGTTTAGAAAACAAATCGTTGCATCATATTTTGTAGAGCATCTTGCTGCTGCCGAGCTGGAGCCCTGAAGATTAACATGCTGACTCTAGTTCTGCTAACTATTGCTGTAGCCTCAGTGCTAACTCTATTTCACTTCCTACTAAAATTTGCAAATATCCAGACACTCTGCTTTTGCGTATCATTTATAATTCTAATGATTGGCTTTGTACTAGGCTGCATGTGGCCCAGTAAAGCTGGACAGAAAACATTTCAAACCCCAGATGAGTAGCAACTAGTCATATACTGTAGAGTTGTGTTCTCACACAAATTTCAGTACGAGGATAAGATTTAGAATTATGGTTCAAGAGAGTGGTGCTGTGAAAGTGTCTATATTAGACAAATAAAATAAAAGTATTAGAATACTAGGAAGGGTCATCTGTAACCCCTCCCGCACCCAGCACTTTTTATTAGAGATCTTGAGAACCACTGAGGCTGCCTAGTATAAAAATAAGTGTGCAAGATAATTAAACTCCAACAATTTAAATAGAGAAAAATAAAAGACGACGTCTTGTGAACAATAATTTTCTATATGCTATTATCTTGTGGCAGTGGAGAATATAGTGTTTTAACAGAATTTAAAAAAACACTCTATTAGTTAAAACCTGTAATATGAACATTTTGTAATGAACACATTAATGTCATATAGATGGCAGAAATTATTTGCAAAGTCATTCTAACGTACATTTTATCCATGGTTTATATACATTCTATCTTTATATTTTATATTGTTATATAATTGTTATATAATTGTTATATTGTATATTATTATATTATGCCATCAGTACTTCATACTTGTTTACACTGTAATTACTTTTTTATTTCCTTTTTAGTGTAAAATTGTAACAAGTGTATTTATAGCTTTATTTAAATCCCTTCATTTTGTAACTTTTACTATAATAACATTATCTAGTTACAGGCAACAAGTTCTCTTGAGTCACTACTAGAAAGGCAGCATGCTAATAACTGCACATTTCCAATACTGCCAGTTTATAGTTAGTCAATTATGTTGGATATGCACCAAATTGTACAATTTTGGTAAAATTGTGAAAGCTTTGGAATGAGGATACTTCGGTGATTCTTATATTGATGTAAATTTTGATAAAGAATCTCATTATTTAGCAATATTTAGGCATTTGAATTTCATATATCAATAACAATGATGAAAGAGTATCCTTTATAATGAACTCAATGGTGTCACATATAAACAGTACAAATAGTTACTCATAGAGCTGCAATATTTAAAGCTATATTTGTTTATTATAATGCAACGAGATTTTGAAAGAATCACATGACATCCTGTTACACATAAATGATATAACTGACAGTGACAGTTCATATTGTACCAGGCAGTGCTTGCAGGTGGTCTAAAAGCTCTCTAGTATAAAATCATCATCTGAATTGTGAGAAATTAAAAGAGGACTTAGAATTTGTAGCCTAAATTTGTTCTTAATTGCTCCCAACCATTCAACCGGAGCCTAAGTTACTATATAACTAGAGTTTGGGCTGGTATCTATGCCTATCAATCTTTCTATTGAGTTAGCTCAAGATGATACTGAAGCTATACATGGCAGAGTATCTGATAGTGTAAAAGGCTTGGTAAGGGTGGCTGTCACAGACACCCCTGCATATTTATACGGCGTGTCTATAAGCTTCTCTCTTGTTGGTGTTTCAACTACTCGGCTTCCTAAATATTCTTCAACAAAACCACAACTGATTGAATATAAAGTGGAGCATATGGTAACCAATCAGAAAGTTGCTAAAATATCAGGTTAGTAGCATATAGGTTTAATATAACAGCAATATTAACTAAATGTTATTTAACATCTTGAATAACTTGTTTTGCCTTTGTTAAAAGTAACAATAATATAATTTTAAATATGGATAGCTTTCTGCATATTAATTAAGCTAGTCATCAGAGATATAAATTTTACACTGCGTTTTGTATAGTTACATGCATTATTTAAATGTTTTTATAATATATCATTTGCTATAATTTATTTAACATTTCTTTTGAACGCATCGCCACTACTATAAGTCTCAATTTATTAAGTCACATGCCTGGCGTACCGCATTGCTGTCGTTTTAGGCACATAGTGATGATGCTCATAAATCATCACTTTGCTTAGATCCTACAGTGAGTGGACAACTCTAGTATATGTTCTTTTTACATAAAATAAAACAGCTGTTATTACTTTGTAAGCTAATTTGATGGGCTGTTATTGTCCCAGGAGCAACAAACTATAATATTGAGACTTGAATTCACAGCTGGAATAGTCTAACTAATCATTTCTTTATCCAATCATTAGTTTAATTTTATTCTAGTACCTCTGAATGGAAGTTTTCTTCTTGTTGGAGAATATGAGTTTCCATTTGAATTCAAAACGAGAAAGAGACCGCATTTCAAAGGGTATGACTATAAGTTTTTTAGTTGTATAGAACATGTTTAGAGATAGTTCCTACATTGACCAGCAGGTTATAATAGTAGAGCGGAAATGGCCCATTTAGATGGACAACCAAGCCATGTCAACTTAATATATTTTTTATTGACCGATTAAACAATATAACAGAATAAAATAGTTTAGAATTCATTCTTATACCACCCTGTGAATTTAGTCAATTTGAATAAACCATTACTGTTCAAATAGTTGCTTAATTACAATTCTTTGAAATGAAAAGGTTGTTGCATATCATTTTTATATACATATAGCAATTGCATTTTTACTTTATACCTGCTTTATTATTATAAAATAATCAGTCAAATCTGCTTAAATAGTCTGCCTTTATTTATTTCATACGTCATGAAGAAATCTCAATTGTGACTTTTAACAGATTCAGGCTAAACTGCTGTCTAAAAAAGAAAAAAAAAATTTATAGAAAGGAGTATACATTGGTAGCCAGAACTTACAGCATAAACGACTCGGAGAAAGCAGCTGCTGAAGCCAGTGTAATCATCATAAGTCCCTCTTGTTATGTGGATAAGTTGCTGAACGCTGACTCTGTGAGTTATTTGATAGAAGGACAGTAGACTACTTATTTATTTACAATAGTAACAATTACAATGAAATTGCTGTCAAATGACTCATTATCTAAGCTATATAGCATGTGGTAAAGTACTATTTAAAGTACAAAGACAGCTAGGTTTATAGCAAAAACCTTCATGGTTTCAATTATTATAGAAAAATCAATCATAGAGAGTGAAGCAGTATTTTCAGAGTAATTTATGCAGCATGTCTTTGTCATTTAAGAAGCATGGCAGAGAAATTCCAAAATGAGCCAAAGTTTTTTGCTTTGCCTATAAGTTTTGGTTTGTGGTGGAAGTTGAAAATTCTTTTAGAACATCTTTTGCAATGTTTTTCTTTTAAATACAATTTGTTCCATAAATACTCCGGCCTACTTCCTGAAAATCGTGAAGGTATAAAGGCAACTTTACTCTACCACTTAGAGTACACATGCACTTATAGCTGCATCTGTTTCCATTTTAGAAATCACCAACTGGCAATATTCAAAATAATGGCAGTCTTCCAGTTACCTACTGCCAAAATATAGAAGGGGCAAGAATATATGCAGACAAAGAAATAGATGAACTAGACTAGCTATAACTACTAGTTATTCATGCGCAATATATAGACTGAATACAGACTGTAGTTTGGCATCTGCAAAGAAATAAATAAAGTGGAGTAACTGACATGAATATAGGTTGAGGGGAATGTACAGTCTACATTATGAAGGAAATTGCGCCGATGCTGTAGTGTGGTAGTCAGCAACTGCTGACTTACTAATAATCCTATAAATCTTTATTTTTCAACTGTTTATAAATTTTTATTTTTCAACTGTTTATAGTAAGATTTAATATAGGAAAAATGTGTCTTCGTTTAACAACTTCAGTTATTGTTGAGCAAACAAAAGGTAGACAACTCTGGAGCCAGGAACTGTGATAGAATTTTTACACAACTTGCTTTATATAAGATATTAAATCAATCAAATAGTGATGTTATTAATTTTTTGCTACCATTATAAATCATACATTACACATTACATGTTAAATAATAAAATAATGAAACATTAGAAAATAAAATGGTTTTACATTGCTTACACTTTCACTAGTAAACTTGAATGTGTAACAACGTCAACCAATCATCTTTCAGCTCCATACTATTCATATTTGTATTATTCACACCTGTTCTCACCTATCTCCTCTTTGTTCTGTTCGGGTAGCGGGTTTCATATTTATAGTATAATATAATGTAATAGTGTATTGCATAAATGTGATTATTTAAGTATAAGATTTTTTAAGTCTAATATAGACTGCTTCAAGTTGTAAATGTAAATAATATTAATACAAAACCACCTTTACACAATAAACTGTTTAAAATAAACAGCCTAATAACATCAACTTGCTTTTACTTCAACATTGATTTAACCAATGATTATATGAAAGCAATGGTTTTTGACTCGCATTTGAAAAAATCTTGTTACACCTTTCAATTGTGGAATAACTCTTATATTATTATTGTAGATGTTATGTTATAAATATTTTTTTATTATAAAATAAACAGTATTTTTATGTAATGGCTGCCACACACGACATTGTCACATGATGCTACAGAATATCTTGATTTGACAAGTGTCTAAGAGCAAAGAGTGCTTAGTTCACCATCAGCCAATCACAAACAAGGTGTTGGATAATCTGCTTCCTCCATAATGCTGAATTCTTGTAAAATAACTTTATTTATGAAAATATTTTATAGATTTTATAATATGTAAATTACTATACGTATATTAATTTAGTCCAGCAATAAATTATACATTAGAACTTGCAGATACCAGTTTTAAAAAATATTGTAATAAAAAAAACTAGATCATGCTTGCCAGCTTTATGTGAGAGTGGAATTTTATGTTCTTTTTTATTCATTCATTTCAATGAAAGGGAGAGTAGGAGCTGGAATATACCCCAATAATCTGAATAAACTGGTTCATCTTGTTTTAGTAAGGATGGGAGTGCCGCTTTAGTGTTTCTAATTAATGCTAGTGTTGCAATCCACTGAGCTGGAAAAGACCAATAAAATTATCGAGTTCGATGTTGCAATCATTGCGAAAGATTATAGCAGGGATGATTCATCAAGAGCATCGGATAAGTGCAATAAAACTGCGGTACGGTAATTATTCTAGCCGTACTGAACAGGAAATATTTTCCTTATCTTTACATTGTGTATAATTAGGTTATCTTTCAAGACGACTTTACTTTGATTGGCTACAGCGTGTTGCGGGTCAATCCTTGGATCGGGTCATTTATACGTCACTATCTAATAGCACATGTAGTTAAACTCGTCAACAAGCTTGCAGGGTAATCGATGCAAAACAGAACCATTATTATATTAGTAGTAAATGTAATACTAATAGTAATAGTTATAGTAAATATAATACTAATACTATTAGTATTACATTTACTATAACTATTACTATTAGTAATAGTAATATCTTACTGATTCTACTAGTACTAGTACTACTAGTTGAGTACTGCTACTACTAGTAGTAATACTATTACTAGTACTTAAACTTAGTCTTAGTTTTGATATCAGATAATTATATTGGATTTGATAATCATAATCATAATGGTATTGATAATCATAATATTGATAACTATAAATAGACTAATCGTAATACTAATATATTATTAATAGTAATACTAATAGTAATAGTCACATTCATTAGTGATTAGATTAGTTATTTAGTCATTACTAATAGTAATCTGATAGTTCTACTTATAGTAATACTAATACTAATAGTAGCCTAATGCCAATCTGAATCTAATGCAAATGCTTATAGTTTTACTTATATTATAGTAATAGTAATACTAATACTCAAATAGTTAATAACTATAAGTATATCAAATTCAATAATCAATATGAATACGGATATCAAAGTCAACTGACACTGTCAATGATTATGACAATGAGTATCAGTATGAGTTGTTGTACAAAGTCTAATATTGCTGGCATTTGACTTCAAATTGAGTTCAAAACGACAGTTTAATGTTCAGTTTATGGTTAAAGTTTACAATGTTATGACTAATTGTAATCACCCAGAGACAGTAATCAATGTCAGTCAAGTAGATTTGATGCTAAAAGTAAATGTAGAGATATTAAAATTTTTGTAGCTCTTTAGAATGTGATTGCTTTATTTACTATTTAGACGACTTTTCAGCCTACAAGTAGTACTGTTCAAATAGCTGTGATTCTGCATTTACCACGATTTTATCTTTACAATTCAGCTGCTGGTGTTTGATTTTTGTTGTACTCTACAACTGTAAATTTATTCTTCAACTTTTTGAAAACATCTGATGTTTTTAGAATAGCCATGGCACCTCAGATCCTAATAGAGTTTCTGGATACACTACCTGGCTCTGAGTCTATATACAGAGTACCGAGTAACATCAGGGGCGTGGCCAAACTGACTGTTCAAGACAAGCCAGTCGACGCCCAGGCTGTCGCAGTCACCTTCTTTGGTATTTCGAAGTTCAAGTTTCACAAGCGTCCTTCTTCAAACCGCACGGAGATATACCGGGCGGAGTTTGTCTTGACCAATCAGACAATAGTCATTCAGACAGGTTTGTGTCAGTCATAGCTTTTCAACTATCAATATTTTTTTAATATTCCACTATGGATCATTTACAGTTGTAATTGTTGTTGTTATCTATATTTTATGATTGTCATTAAATTTAAATATGTTATGCAAATATATTGTATTGTATGCTTTGGCAGTATTTAGTTTATCCTAGCAGTACCAAGGTTTCATATACCACTGCTATTTGATGTCAATTCTAGAACCTTATTCTGATTGAGCTCTGTGGAGTAAGAGTTTATCTATACAACATGATGTTTGCTGTGTATAGCTATAAGAAGATTAGACTAAGTTTCTAACATCAGCTTATTATGTTCTGCTTCAGGTTCCACGGCTAACAACCCCCTAAGGCCTGGCGACTACGCTTTCCCATTTGTATTTCGGACGACAGATGAGACTGGAAGGTGTGCAATTCTATCCTAGTTAATATTTTATATTATGCAGTGCTAGCTTGTGTATTATACAGTGCTAACGTGCCTATTCTGCAGTGCTAACTTGTATATTATAATAAATTAGCGTATATACTATATTGTATATGTTATTGTACATTATTTATTGTACACACTTGTTCAAAGAAATGTTGGCAAGCTGTGGCATTTCTTTATCACTTATGCTGGGTGTCCCACTGTGGTCCTGGGAATGCTTTTACTACTAACCTTTCAATCAACTGATGCTTCAGTTAAGCCTAAAGTTTCAAGTTGACCAGCTGTTCTCCTCTCGTAGGTTTCTTCACTCATCCATCGCGGATACTCACGGTGAGATCAGATATCAGCTGGAGGCTAAACTGTACGGTGCTAAAAGTGCAAGGGCTGCTTCGGACACTAAACTAGTGACCCTCGTAAACCCCCCTTTCATCAGCAGATTGCCATTGGCTGAGCGGGTAAGTGTCTTACTGCTACTGCTACTGCTGCCGCTGCTGCTGCTGCTACTACTACTACTACTGCTGCTGCTACTACTAGTACTACTGCTGCTGCTACTACTGCTACTGCTGCTACTACTAGTACTACTACTACTACTACTACTACTACTACTACCACTACCACCGCCACCACCACCACCACCACCACCACCACCACCACCACCACCACCACCACCACCACCACCACCACCACCACCACCACCGCTTTATATTACAGGAGAGACAGTATGGGGAAGATGACATGACTATGGGCTGTTGCTGTTGGAGACCATACAGCGTCAAGTTAACTGCTGAGATACCCAAAGGAGCATACAGACCAGGTAATTAATTCTCCACCAACACTCCATGTATCACAGCGATTCTTGCAAAAACATTTCTACATATTAGTGCTGTGAGATAAGAAGTTTCACCTACTGGTTTTGTTGTATTGAAATTTTTGCCTGTTGCTATTTAAAATTGTATTATTACAGAAATAAAAATTTTATCATTAACCATCCTAAATGCATGTAGTCACAACTTCTAATTGGCATACTCTAAATATCTCCAAGTTATCGCATTGGCAGTAGAAGGTATGTCATGAGATTGTTGCTATGGCGAGTTTGTCGCATATTTCAGGGGAGACGATTGAAGTGAAGCTGCACGTGGTGAGTCACTCTCCAAAGATGATGACTCCCAAAGTGTCTTTGGTAAAGACGCGACGCATCATGATCAATGAAGCGGAACATAAGGATAACATGAAGATATACTCACACAAGTGTATGTGTTTATGTTGCTATGGTGATGAGTAAACTGTTTTGCTCTGTTGTTTAACTGAAGACATCAATGTTTGTTGACATTGATGAATGTCTAATTTAATGTAGCACCATTCAATACGCTGTACTGAATTCCATTGTTCAGAATTCAAAATTTATTTAAATTAGCATATATATCAAATTTTAAAACGTTATCTGCCATTGCAGAATTTTTTGGGGAAATACATGCAAAAGAGGATTTTTTAATTACTGGGATATTAAATTTAAGTTGTTACACATACATTGTAAACATTGCTGCTCCAATGCATTCACCTTGAATTGATTAGAAAATTCACCATTTCATTTTGTTTTCTCATTTGAACAGTAAAAGACGCCATTCTGCCTATGGCTCAGGGCTGGTCAACAATAATGACGATATTTATTCCACCGAACATGCACCCCGGCACTGTGCGAGATGTTGGTTACCTGGATGTCAACTACACTGTCAAGGTTTGTATGTTATGGTGATATTTATAGAGAAGGTGGGGGGGGGTAATTCCTAATAGTTGCAGCTATTTCTCGTTTAACATGCAAAATTATGTGATAAATCGACTAAACCCTGTTTTTTGAAATACAAATCTTTTCAAGTAGAATTGATAGCTGCACTACATTTCATAGTAAAAGTAGAGTTTCGGACCTGAATATTTTGTCTGGCTATTTGAAAGCAACTTTATTTGCTCCTGTTTGGTGGTGCGACAACTCCTGTGTGTTAGAAAGTTATTCTAGCTGCAGTAAGATATTAATAAGTAGTCTATCAGGTAAATTTAAACTAGTCTCATGTAACAGTCTAATAGTCATTTCAGTCCCTTGACCTATTCACTTCTGCTCATATCTAACTAATAAGACAACTCCTATTAATAGAATATAATTCCAACCGCACAGATTTTGAGGTCTCTTTTCATAACTTTCGAACTCTAAGTAAAGTCTGCACCTTGTGACACCTGTATATGCTTTCAGGCTGCAGTGAGCATTCCGTGGGAGATCTTTGATGCCGAAGTCAAGTTGCCTATTGTGATTGGTCAATAGACAGTAAACCGCCATTTCCTGTGTTTCATAACCCACTACTCTACCTACTGAAAATCTGACTTATAAAGAGAAAATACATCTATAGAGAGAAACTGCATTTACAAAGAGAAACTGCATGAATTATAAAAAGTTATTTGTTCTGTAATTATAATATATGGTTTAGTATCTGTTTCATTCACTGCCCTACACGATGTTCAATACATTTGGACTAAATGTATTACTACTGCATAATATATGATATACTCATACAATGTTTGTCTTACGAAATACATTCATCCTTTTGTACTATTATATTTTTTTTATGCATGTTCTATCATTAGCCATTATTTTGTGCACCTAGAATCTTGACTGTGTTATATTTTATATAAATGTCTGTATTTAATAAATGTCATTTTTATTCGGGGGAAAAAGTTTAGCAATTTGTAATTACTTTTGCGTTACTAAAAGTCCGAACTTCAAAAGGCTATAGTGTTCAACAATATTTCATTAAAGCACAATAATGAGGCAAGTTAATGTAGTTCAAAGATTTTTATTGAAATCGTTGGGTTTTGTTTGACATGTCTTATTACGCTCTTCATTGCTTATTAGAGAAAGGAAACTAATGCATTGATACAGAAATTTTTAATGTTTATATTAAAATATGTTGGTCTGACTAACATTTTTGCTTAAATTTTGCAATAACTAATAATACTATGCTGGATACATATAAAAATTCATTTACATGATTTTCTATTTATAGCTTACCTACTTGGCAATAAAGTGATATATAAATAGAAAAATTACCTGGGCACTGAATTATCTAGTAGAGAGCATAATGTCAGATTTAGTGTCATCTTATATTGAGTCAACATAAAATACAAGTAGATCTATTTGCTGCACACTTACAACTAATTCATGGATAGCATCTCCCTTACATAGTCCAGTGAAATATTGGTAGAGATGTAAATCATAAATATTAAGTTAGTTATACATCAACAATTATTATTACGCATATAGTAAATACCTTCATTAGACAAGAGTAAAGTGATAACACCCTACGCAAGGGCGTGCAAGACATTGCATAGTTCAAAATTGATGTGAAAAACATGGGTTATATGTAATGGGAAACTGTATTTTTCAACATCAACACAAGTTTTTTAATTTTGCGTTCCCATGTAACATATTATGTGTTTATCATTATAGTCCATATAAAAGCATGCAATAATGATAATATTGGTGTCCAGTTCTAATATTTATAAACAGTGTTGAAAAAATAAACATATCTAATTATTAAGCATTGTACAAAATGTATAAGTATTTAGTAAGTATATACAGCAGTTACGTAAGTTTGCAGTGAGCTATAAATAAGACACTTGCAGTGTAGTAGTAGAAATATTTTATATACCCATCAGCATGTATGTACAGATACTGCAGATTGCTGTACAAAGCTAAGTTGCTTCTAAGCCTTTCTGTAAATAGTGTAAATAGCATCGCTGAGCCAACCACTTTTATGGAATATACAAATTCGAATAACACATAATATCCACTGACCCACATTTTATAACACTATTTGCAATGCAAGATTCATTTACAAATATCATTTCTGTGAAGGTAGATCTGGTTTACTACTAGACTATCAGACCAGAAGTTAAACCAGATTCTAGTGGTTGTTACTATCAATATGCCAGCATCAGTGTCTTTGCGTTTAGTGAAAGAATTTGATGACTTAGATGCATTTAAAGAAAATGAGGGAACATACAGAGTGCCGGGCAGTGTGAAAGGTCTTGTGAAGGTAAGTATAACAGATGCACCGGCAGACGTACAGGCGTTGGTTGTCAACTTCACCGGTCACTCCAGATTTTCGTTTTCTACAAACTCGGGAACTGTAAGGCTAACAGTACGGAAGAAAGAAGGCGTTGTCACCAACCAAACTATGATTGTGCCAACAGGCAAGTTGTATTTATTAGTTCTAACTAACCTCTATTGGTGAGTTATAGGAAATTATATTGTTTTAGATGTCATTTTAGCTTGTCGATAAGCCAGCATATAGCATAGCTATTATAACAAAATAAAGCTTAACAAAAAACCCAGTATTGAATAATTTGGCAAGTTGCCCAGTTAAGAAAATAATATTAAGATTTGCAATATATAGGACTGTCATACCATAGCCATATTTAGGTACAGTACTGAAAATTTTTAATGACTTCAGCTTTTTATAGTGTTTTTAATAAATTTTGATGTGAATGCGGGTTAAAATTCTTGAGAGAAAATAACTTCTTTGCTACATTGCTAATCTAGAACACAGGCTTTTCTCAATTTCTCCATTACTGTACTTACCTCACCATGGCATACAGTTCCTGTAACTGCTGTGTTTGTAATAAACGTCACACTATATACAGGTTGGAGAGCAAATACCCTAATTGGAGTTGGGGTGTACGTGTATGCATTTGAGTTTGATACTGTGAATGAAGACGGAAAGTAAGTAATCGCTTCCTCAGAAAGTTTGACATTTTTATATCTCTAAATCTTTTGACCCTAGATTACATAATATATGGAGCATGGAAAAGTTTATAAATTACTTAGGATTTTTCTTCCTATATACACTTTTTTTATTCAATAGTTAAACACCTTGATAATCAATTAGTATGAATTTGACTTAATTGAATGTTGAAAGTTTGACAGAATTTACTATACTTTCCTGGAGTATGCATTGCTATGCAATAATGTACAATACTATGCAATACTTATATGCAATAATATACAATATTATGCAATACTTAAATGCAATAATATACAATATTATGCAATACTATGCATTACTACGCAATAATATACAATACTATGCAATAATCCTCTATAGAATGGATTCTATTTAAGATTTTCATTCATGAATTTATTCATCCTAATCTAACTCTTATTTTAAAATAATTCAAATTAGAACTCAACAGTATACTATAATATTTTTGCCAACAGACATCTCTGCCCATCTGTGTCGGGAGAGCTGGGAAGTGTTGGATATGAAGTAGAAGCTCGGTTGTACTGCACACACGCAGCTAACAACACGACAGCTAAGCAGACGGTTACTCTATTGAATAACTTGGAAGTAGAGAAACTATCTGCTATAGAAAAGGTGATTGAATAAAAAGAGCTACTCATTAATTGCGTTATTTTATTTTTAACTTTTTTAAATTTCTTTTTCAAAATTTTGTTTCAGTCAGAGAAAAAAGTCGATGATGAGTTTAATGTGGGTTGTTGTTGGAACTCTGGAGTTGTGAGATCAGCCGTGGAAATTCCGAAAGGAGCTTATATACCAGGTAGAGCATTGGCTATTTTACTTCAAAAGCAGAGTTTTTCCCAGAACAAATGTTTGATGAGGTAAACTGCGGGGGAAAAATCTTGGCAACTATGCCAGTGAGCTATGACTACCAGAATTTCAAATAAACTAATTTAAAGGAATATCTAATAGCTTAGATGCATCAAAGCTTTGCTTAGTTATATAATATAAATAATGGTTCATTTTTGTTGGGCTAGCTTCACTTTTAAAATTAAATTGTCTTACCGCCCGTTTCTAAGGGGAACGCTGCTGAAACTTTTGTGGCTATGCATATACCTTCCAGTACTCAATATTTTTAGAAGGGGAACAATTCCTATTATTTCAGTTCTTTTTTCCCTATAAAACAAATAGGAAAATTAACTCATATCTAGCTGAATATTTTCCAGGGGAGATAATTGAGATAAAACTAGATGTTGCTAATAGCTCACGGAAGAGAGTCGTAGCATCAGCAGGATTATATCAAGTAACTCGAATCATTATTGACGGGCATGCTAAAACAGAGGAAAAGGAAGTGCTTGTTTACCCAGGTAGTGTTGGTTAACTTTATTAGTGCTTTACCTAAAACAGTATGTTGGTGAAAAATTTCAAACGTTGGAAGTTAGAAATAACATTGGAAATTTTTAACACCCACAAGCTTGTAGAAACAGTTGGGTTATATTATATTTTCTGCCAAACATAATCATCATCTTTGATTATTTGATTAGATTATTGAACAAAGCTTAGTTATAAAAATATAATTTATTCATTAGTCAGAAGAAAATTAGGATTAGGTTAGAAACTGAAGGATTCTCCTTAAAAAAGTCAATACAAGAATTTTCCTTGCATTCTTTTGAAGAAGCAAACTGGTGTTTTAATTTGGAATCTTAACTTGCTTTTTCATTCTGGTTTATTATCAGAATAAAGTCAAAATTAAAATTTCTTCATCATTTAAGCAATCATGAAGCATTTTCTTTATCAGACAATATATATTATATAGTTTATTATTATTCTAACTTGAACTAATCTATTGTAGAAAAAGAAATAATACCACCATACATTAGTAACTGGTCAACAACTATGAGTATAATAATTCCGGAAGAATTTCATCCAGGTTCTCTGTATGGTCTGACATCATTAGAACTTGGATACTTTGTCTTGGTATGATCTCTTTATTTACAGTGTGATGTCAGAAGAAATTATATTAGCGTATTATTCTGTATTATATATATTATTTCTAACAGCAACTATATGGACATTTACAGGTGAAGCTTGATGTTTCGTGGAATTTGCCTTCTCAGTATCTCAGACTGCCAATTGTGATTGGACAATGAGTGGAGGTCTGTATGTGAAGCTCAAATAATGTTTAACCAACCAGTAATTATTGCTCTCGGCAGTACTTATATTATGATATCAATATTTTTTGTAAATATAAACATTTTTCTGCAAACAACACTATTCTTTAAATATTACATAACCTAATATATGGCAACTATTTTCAATAGCATTTAATCATGTTATGTTCAAATGTTTATGGTACACCAAATAGTTGGCCAAATGCAGATGTCATGTTTTCAAGAATTCAAGATGATAATATAGTTGCTTTGAATGAATCTAGCACTAGAATTGCTTCCCCCCCCCCCCAATATATTATTTATGCACATTTATTTTCCTTTGTGGCAATATATGTTTTTAGTGGTGGTAATAATTAGAAAGAATTTGTTATTACGTACTGTTTGAGAATTTTAGTAGTAAATTTAAAGATAGTGTATTTTACCGGTATTTTTTGGTTTACTTCTAGCATAGAGTCTTTTGAGTTTTTAAACCCGTGCACTTTTGCATCCAGTTCAGCTTATAAAGATTAGCTTATATAGATGTATACTGTGACAGCTTAGTGTGTATACTTATTTCTTATATTGTAGTGTTGATAAAAATGAATTGTATACGCTAGACAATTGGAAAATACATAATTTATAACTAAACTGAACTAGTTCTAGTCTTACTTTGTAGAAACTATCAAATTACAAAAATTCAAGCATGCATTCTAATATAATTTTACTCATGTAACCTACAATCATACACATAATAATCACTAAGATTTTTAAAGCATTTGGTTACGACAAAATCCAATCCAAGTTTTATTATCACACAGTTTTGTGGATGAACTTTATGAATGCTAGTTCTTATGACTGGACATTAGAGCAAGTGTAGCTAGCGCAACTAGGTTAAGTCACCCTGACTCAAATGCGTGATAGATGAGCACTTGATATTCTTTAACTAACATATTGACTTGGTAGATGCATTAACTTGGATTGACTTGAAATTTCGCATAACTTGTGGCTTGTCTTTAAAATTATAGCAGGCCAAAAGCCAAAGTGACAAAATTAAATTAAAAACCTGAAGTCAACTAATCTAATTTTCCTATATTAGTATCTACGGTGCCTGCTTCACTGTGTTATTGTCACACGTTTTTGAAACTAGCACATACTTGCCATTAGACAGGTTAATATCAAATCCTGAATATTTTTACATTCAGTCAATCATATAAGTTTCTGGTGTTCAAAATCTGTTTTATTAAAATTTGAAGATTAATCGATCTGCCTAAAACTTAGATGTCGACTATAATTATAGAAGTTTGTGACAATGTTGTAATGGCATTAATAATGCATTCTATCACAGACAGAAAGTGTTGAAATAAATTTGATAAATTTTGTGAATTAAATAATACTTTAATAAAAGTTGTTTAAAATATTATATTAAGCAAATTTGCAGCCCCAATTAGTACAGGTCAGTTAATGATTTAGTTAGTAAAGTTTGTTCCAAAGCATAACTTTTTTGTCTGTAACCTAATATAGAAAATTAAGGAGTTTTAGAGAAATTAATTAGCAACTAAGAGCAAGTAGCTTAAGTTAGGTATAGCAGATGTAGTATAACTTTGAATATTGTTATATCTATACATTCAATCTATTATACTGCTAAAGGCTGGCTTTAATTGTTAATGATGTATAGGAAAACATGTAATAACATTTCAGCTTAATTATAGATTATCACTTATGAAAAACCAGACTTATCTCAAAGTTCTGAACAAAACTACTTTACCAGAAAGTCAAGTATGCTAATTTAATCACTCAATATATTATTGAGAACTCACATTAATAACACTAGTATTGCTACTGAAGAAATCAACTCTAAACTGGTTTTATGCAATAAGTTGCCTCTATAATTGTAAGCTATTTTAGAAAGCAGTTGCAGGCCATAAGTTTGGACTGCATGAATGTTTGACTTTTTTTAGGTCATTGTTTGTGTGCCACATGATCCATCTCACAAAATTCTGTGAAATTAATGCAAGATATTAATTCCACTTGTAGCCTGCATATACAATACCTGTCTAAAAATATGATATACTCAATAATATGATGCATCAATCCAATTATATACCTATCTTCTGTTATATAATGTACAAAAGGGGTAAATTTTCAGGGCTGCTTATATGCTATGATTTCAAGGCATGTCTGTTAAATGAATGTATTTGATTAGAGAGCTTTCATAACGGAGACAATAAACTGGTGCCCTGCACATGTTTTAATACGCTACAGTCAAGTATGTGCATTTACAGCCCTACTTTTTTCTGCAAACTAGAGATGTTAGAGCTTATATTTAGAAGTTGTGGACTAATATAGACAAAATTCAACATTACTCAATGTTTCAAAACATTTTTATTTTACATGACGTAGGTACTTCAAAGATTATGTAAAATTTGTAGTAAACGTTTAGTAGATGTAACATGCTCTGGGCTTAAAGCCTACACTTCATTGTGAACACCAATCTACAAATTTTATAAATTGGCTTACAATAATATATTTTATTGAATAATTTAAATAAATTTTAAAAGGCGGTATGCACCTCTGCGACGGCCTACGTACAGATTGTGAGAATATTTCAAAGTTTATACATCAAACAAAAAATTTTACGTAGACTAAAGACATTCGTCATTACAAAAATAATTTAAATTGGAATTTTAATGCCGTACAAGAAAGTCAGCTGAGGAAAATTAAACTTTTATCCTGATAGGAGTGGCGTAGGCAAGGGAAGGAAGTGCTCCACCTTTTATTCAAAGAGTGTAGTTGATTAAAACAAACCCTTTGTTATCGAGTTTTAGGAATTTTAAATCTATAATCAACAACATGCTTCAAGTCCCAGTTTATTGAAATTGGGTTAAGCATTCTCAGACAGGTATAAATGAGCTGAAATTTTAAACTTAAGCCACTTTGAAGGCAGCAGTCAAAGCAGCAGTTAAAGCAGCAGGCAGACATAATTTTAATTGGCTATCAAGCAGAGGTATATACAGACATGAAGGGGTTTATTGGGATTGTTGTTCTAGCCTTAGCTGTTGCTATCTATGCTGCCGACAGCGATGTCGTTCCTGTGGAAGCTGTGGAAGATGATAGCGCAGCACCAACAGTAGGTTCTAAGGCTTTTGAAATTTCCAAATTGATAAATTAATTTAAATTAATAAATATATATATATATATATATATATATATATATAGTAAAATGAGTGTTTATAAAACGTTACTAGAGTGCTCTATAGAAATAAATCTAGAGCATAAACATTAGAAGAAGTAAAATGAGATTTGATTAATATAATGGCATTTATTACTAGTAGTTTCGTACACAAGAACAATGTGCACTCGTCAGATAAATTGGCTAATTTATCTGACGAGTGCACATTGTTCTTGTGTACGAAACTACTAGTAATAAATGCCATTATATTAATCAAATCTCATTTTACTTCTTCTAATATATATATATATATATATATATATATATATATATATATATATATATATATATATATATATATATATATATATATATATATATAACAAATATCGATAATAGCAGACCTAATATGTTGTATATTAAAATCACTATGTTGTAGTATAAAAATTATTGAGCAGTCATGGTTATGCATATGTAATGTAGTGACTCAAATTCATGGGTTACGGAAAATTCTGGAACTATTATGAACTGATTTTATTGTAGGGTGGATATGTCAAAGGGGGTCTCTCAGCTGCGTACCTTGGTAAGTAAACTAGAAGTGCTTATAGTAAGTAAATTATTAGCGAATTGATCTTTTTAGTGCTGTTATACTAGATAAATATAAGATTTTTTTTCAGGTTTTAAATTGTTTATAAATTGATCAATTATTATAATAACTAAAATATATTTTTATATAATCCAACTGTTTTTTACACTAGGGATTAAGGTTTTTGCCTTCGTTTTGAAATGCATTTCAAAGCATTTTACAATTGTTAATAAGTTAATTAAAAAACTACAATATAAATTAGATTTTACATAATATATATTAGAGTACATTGTAATGCATATAAATATATTGTTACAATAAAATATATAAGCATCATTGCCTGTTTAATGAAAAAAGCTGTGATTTTTATGCTGTTAAAAAGTTGTTTGTTAAGCTAATATGAGTGCAGATTTAGGACTAATGGTACACAATTTCTAATTATTAGCATGTAGCTAAGTTGTACCCACATATCTGTTATAGCATACTATAGACAGAAAGCACAGGCTATGGCTGCTGCTAGGACTAAGGCCTATGTTCCAATGATGGCCCCTTATAAAGGCTATGTGATGAGCCCAACCTGGTTGAGGGCTTATGCTGCTTCTAAAGGTTACATCGCTGCTGCCCCTGCTTCCAAAGGTTCCATCATTCCCATGGCGCCAATGACCAAAGGTCAGAATGTGTTGATGAGTGCTGCCGCTAATTTGAAGGGCTCTCCTGCTGCCGCTCCTTATATGAAAGGGTATATGCCCTACCTTGCCTCAAAGGGTGCTCTACCATTGGCTCCTATGACCAAGGGTAGCTATTACTACATGAGCAAAGGACTGGCATATGCCTATCCCTTGGTAGGGGTGAGTATTTCTTGTTATCCCCTGCATAAGCAGTTATTGACTGCATGTGTGAAGTAATTGTTTAGCATTACCTATACTGTAGCATAAAAAGATCAGGGGATCCTCCGCTACTGCAGTATAAGCTTTTCTCCTGGCTCTACCATGTATATTTGATAACTACTTTAATTGCACCACAAATTCTAATTGAAATTGCATTTAGCAAAGCTCATTGCAAATTATTATTACTCTGTTAATATTCAATTAAATTATTAAGCAATGCTTCACTGATATGTGATAAATGTAATACTAATGTAAATATACTGACTTGAAATTCAAACTTTAAACATTAAAAGAGATTGTGATTATGTAACTTTTGTTTGTCAGGCCGTGACTCTTGCTAGCAGACAACGTTTTGATGACTTGGATGATAATAGCTGGGTACTAAAAATATATTCTGAAACATTTCAGTGTATTATTGTCTGTATTATTGATATGGAATATCTTTATAAATTTATAGTCATTATATTGGATCTCATGAGTTTCTAAGTTTATTCCACAGAGCTTTTGAGAGTGGAGTAACTGTTTTGTTAACAAATTTCAGAATTGAATTTTCTAAGTTTACATATGCTGTGCTTTTACTTCTAACAAGCAAGCTGCAGCTAGCATCAAATAAGCAGCTCAGTGTATATAAGCTTTTAAAGATTAAATGCAGTTTTACTGTTTAAGCCAAGTCTTTTACTAAATTATATAATTTTGTAGACACCAGCCATGAGAGAGGAGTGCGTCGAAGAACTTGGAGGTAAGGGAGATGCACTTGAATAGATTATTACTTTAGAGACTATATATTTTTAGCATTCCCAATTTTTCATGTTTTAACTTAAACCTACAATGGCAGCAAAAACTCTATCACTAAAAGCATTATTATAAACCACTAAAATAGTCATTTCTTTACAAATGTAGGTTACTGATTATACATTTAACTGTGTTTGGTTAGGAATGACATGGGCCCATAACTCCTGCAAACACCTGAAATAACATTGTGGAAGATTTTTTCTGCTCTTCATTTTCTTTCTAGCTCATTAGATAAAACGCAATATTAGGCTTGGTTTCTATTGTATGATAAATACGAATTAAATTTTTCAGTCTATTTCTACAACTCAAACACAGGGAAGGTAGAGCTGTACAGTGCCAGTGTTGATGGTCAAATGGTAAGCTTACATTGAAATACTTCCTAAAGTATAGTATGCAACATTAAAATCAAATTGATTTTGTTTTATTTTGTTTTAATTATTAGTTATATTCATTATATTTGTTTATTATATTTATGTTATTTTAATTATGCCTAAGTGTTGATGCAAATTACATAGAACCATCATTTACACTCTGTAGTCATCATTCTTTGCTCAAAAAGCTTTTGATCTTTTAGGCTTACATTGAAGATTTCAATAAGTGCGTAGCAGACAAAGTCGCAGAAGCAGAAAGTGGAAGTGGGGACGTTGACAGCACAACTACAGCTGCCCCAGCAGGCAATAAGTGTTTAAACTTAGTCTATTATTTTTTCACATTGATTTTTTAGCTTCTAAACAAAAAGCTAAAATTTTTTTGATTTATAAAACAAAATCTAAGGAGAGATTTTTATTTGTTTGCTCCAACAAAAACTGAATGCAGCCATCATCCAACAAAAATATTTTATTTACAACTAGCATACATTATAATATATCTAATCATTGATCTATGTAGTTGAATTAATTTTCAAAACTATTTATTGAAATATTTTACAGAAAAGCCTAGCTTTATAGTTTTTAGAACTATCGCTTCAAATTTCAAGTTTGAAAAATCAGTGTATTTGAGGTTATATTCAAAAAAGTACGAAAGACAAATCCAGGCAATTAAAATACAAAATGAGACTTGATTGTGAATAAATATTATACACAAAGTATATCATTCTATATTCAATAAGATTATTCAAAACTAAAATGTTTTTTGTAAAATATAATTAACATTGATAGTATTTTTAATGATGCTTTAATAACTTTTATAGTTTTTCATCAGTTTATCAAATAGTTTATTTACTTGTAGAACCCTGGACCTGCTACCTGAAGCCAAGTCGAGGAATGTGTATGGCATACATGACTAGATACTACTACAACTTCTACACTCAAAAATGTGAAATGTTTGTCTACGGTGGATGTGGGGGCAATGACAACAACTACGAGTAAGCAGTTCTATAGGAAATTAAAAACAAGCTAGTCCTACTAAAAAAATTAACAAAAAAGAAATTTATCAAATCCTCTGCAAATAAACATTGAATTGATAGATTGTCTAAAATGTCATGTTATATAGCCTGTATTTTAAACGTATAATTCGGTTAAGTGATTATTCTGAATGTTGCAGCAGCACAAAGTGATAATTAGCAATTATTAGTGCCAGTGTTAGTGGTGATAGTAAGCTTAGCTGCCATACCATCAGCAAGTGAGCCATTGTCACAGATTAATTTGAGAAATACATTCATAAAATCTATTATAAGGCCAATATGCTTAAGCATACAACCCTGGAGCTATATTTAGATGTACAGTATGTAAATAATTTAATACAACATAAATGTAGCTTGTCGGGAATTCTTTAAGTCTTTACATAAATTTTGTAGCTGGTTGTCATTTTCTGTTTTCCAGGTCTTACAGTGACTGCGTCGAGGCTTGTCAGTAAAGAAATCATTTGAAGTTGTCTCCTCTTTCTTAGCAAAAGCCTGGAACCTTATCTTTCATTTGATAACGCAATAAATAACTGAACTACAGGGATACTTTTCAGCAATACTGTTGCATTTTCTCAAGAAGAATTTTTGTAATGAAGTTTATGTTGAATAAATAAAATTTGATGTCTAACACACCATTCTTTTATGAGCATTTAGCATGTAAACATGCAATCACTTTGGGGTGGTGGCAATAGATAGTTGGTATTCATGCAGGCTGTAAAACTGAACAAATTTACAAGGTAAAAAAAAGATAAACACTTATTTATGTAAAAGCATATAATTATATCCATGTTAGCAAAGTAAAGAATTCATAACAAATGCACATCAACTTTGAAACATAATAATGTATTTTATAATAACCTTACTAGTTACAAATTGAACCCACTCACTCACTGCATGCGTTGCAACACATAAATGCATGTCTTATCACTCAACATTTAAATAAGGGCGCTTTCGGACTCCCTATACGTTTAGCCCACTCTTACGCAAAATTAAAAGCAATCAAAGATAATAATATTTTCAATAGCTTGAAGTATCAATTATGGGTGTTAAAATAAATATTTAATGTAAAACTGTGGAATAATGCTATAGTCTTCAAAAGTTTAATAGCTTTAAAAGCAAAATCAGGAATGTTGATAAGCTAAAGCTTCATTTCATAAATTATCAGTATAATATCAAGTGTTAAGATGTGCAAAGATCGGTTAGCTGAGAGTGTTTTCAGTGTGTTTTTGGCTCAAAAACACTAAAATTAAACTATATTTTGACAAAATATTCTCATATGAAATAAAATTCTACAAAATATTTCAATTTGGGAGCTAATTTTATACAACAGTATAAATGCAACTAACATGGTGGTCACATGATCGCACTATCCCATGATCACACTGTCACACTGTCACATCATCACATGATCAAACTGCCACATCATCACACTGTCACACTGTCACATGATCATAATGTCACATGATCACACTGTCACACGAGCACACTGTCACATCACACTGTCACATCATCACATGATCAAACTGTCACATGGTCACAATGTTACATGGTGTCACAGTTACCCAGTCATACTGTCACGCAGTCAAATTGTTAGATGGTTACACTGTCACACAGGTATAGAGTCACATGGTCACATGGCGAACATTTTGCATATATTGGCTTCTTAAAGCACTTACATGCGTTGCACAATTTAATCAAAGTTTACAGATACATTCTATATGAATAGTCATACAAGTATATTATATGTAGTTAAGTCTTTTAGCTGATATTTGCTGAGTATACTACATGCTAAATAAAATTTAACATTTAATCTATAAATAATACACAATTTTCCAAGATGAATTTATATAAAAACTTTGGTTCAAGTTATTTAGTGCAATAATTAAGTGGCTCTTTACCAATGAGTTAAAGGATTGCTCTATCTTAGTTTATTACAATCACATTATAATTATGAACTATAATCTAATGTGTATGCAAACAATTGTGACTTTGCAAAGGGATATGTGCCTAGAAAACAGCTTTTCAAAATTCCAATTTTGAGGGAGGTAAAATTTTCAGCCATGAAAAAGAATAGCCTAATACGTGACGTGTGAACGCCAGTAACTATGCTGCACGTGCTAACAATAACGCTAGTATTCAAGGTTGCTGAGCGAAACATCAACCAATAACGCTCAAGCAGTTACAGTGTGCTATATAGGTCAGCTTTGGTGCGCCCGTAATATTGCACAATCTGACCTAGTTTAGATCGATCGCAGGCATTCATCCTAAAGAATGCATGTTTTTGCAATGCTTTTTTCTATGTTTACAAGCAAAATATGGCCTAATGTTATCACATACATGTTATTTAACATGTCAAAAAACTATAGATTGAGATAATTCACATTTGCACTTCTATAAATATACAAATTACGAGCTGAAAGATCACATCTCACAGTCATATTTCTATAGTTATTCATTTGTATAGTCACGTGACCAGCAGGAATGCTGGCGCTGTTACGTCACACTTCCCAGCTCATTTCAAAATCGGCGTTTTGGCTGTTACCAATCTACACCCTCAACTTCAACTAACTTTTTCTACCTTTGGTCAAATGCTTTTTGTCAATGCATGCTTAGAAAAACACAATATTATGTGTGTTTGACCTAAATGGCCATTTATTAGACAAGATAGAGCAATCCTTTAAGCAATAACTCTAAGGTCAAACAAGCTTCTTCACCTTTAGCAAGTTTCAAGGTCATCTTTATTTTCTGAAAGCTTATCAATACGCATTATATAAAAATTAAAATTAGCCTCTAAAATATTTTAAGCAAATACGCAGCATATTCCTATCACTACTTGTCCAGATTTCGAACTCAACCTCAAACTAAACTGTGTTTACATAATTTATTTATTATTTAAAATTGCCTGGCAACTTGAAAGATAAGATTTCTCAAGCTACACTACGTTGGTGAGAAGATAAGTAGAGTTATTTGATGGAAGGTGCTTGCTTGCTGTAGAAAGGCACCCTACTCTCAAAATGAAGCTGATTTTACTCGTAACTTTGGCTGCAGTTCTGATTGCTTCAGGTTACTCTTTGGTGAGAATTTTACTCGATTAACATGCGAATTAGTATTTTTGAAATGATGCTTTATTTGAAATTATTGCTTTTAGCAAGCTGACATTAAAAATTTCATTAATAGCATCTTGTATTAAATTTCTGGTATTGCATAATATATATTAAATTTCTGGTGTTGAGTAATTTGTATTAAGTTTCTATGCCTGATTATCAAAGTGAAATAAATTTTAAAAAACTAGTTTTTGAAAATTAAGTTTAATTGAAAAGCTATTATTTTAAATATTTAGTACAATTTGTTAAAAGTAAGGTCTTTTTGCTCCACTTTTTATAAGCAAGGTAAACTTAGTTGTGCTAAATGTCTCGAGTAAACATATAGTAGCTTATTTAAAATCTTATAGCTGGAAATAATGTACTACATTGCAAAAAAATAACAATTATGATTGTCATACAAATTAACCAAAACAATAAGTTCATACTTGCATTTATTATAAAAATATTTTTGAATTAAAATCCTAGAACTGCTCTCTTTGTATGTCTAAAAAACATTTTGTGATTATGATTAAAATCAAATACTTACTGAAGGCAAAATGCAAAATATATTACAGCATTTTTTTGCAGTATACTCTAACTTTTATACCCCCTTTGCTTAAAAATAATTTATAAAAATAAAACATTGGTAGAAAAATTCAATGGCATATATTTTAATATTACATTCTCTATATTCTACTGAAATCAAAATTTGGAGCTTTGAATTATCAAGAGTTTAAGAAAAGATTTTGTAGTAAAACATCTAGCTAGTAAAAAAATTGTAGGCATTTTTATTTTTTAATGAATACAATTTTTCATAATATATTTAAATATATATGGTTAATTAGCTAGGGTTTACATAAAATTATATTGCATAATATGCATACTTATTTTAAATAATTTAAAAATTATTTAACTTCAACTTATAATCTTTGCACATGGTACATGCATGTAGAACTGTGTGAATATAAGTTAATTGCTAAATGAATCTCAATGAAATTGAAAATAATACCTTATTTTTAAGAACAAGACTCCCTATTTTAATGCATATTATTAGCTATACAACACACACCTATATAATATTTTATTCTTAGGATTCTGAAGAACTGGGCGAAGATGAATCGACAGCTCTGATACGAGAAAAGCGATCAAAGCATCATCATTACGGTCATGAAAGTAAATATCACACAAGTCTTGCAGGAAAACAAGTTTTAACCATAATTTCTATGATGCACAAACTGCTATAAACGCTGTTGATAGTGTTCACTTTTTAGTTTTTAGCTTTTTATGTAAACATATGCAAACACACAGTTTTAATGGAATGTTATTACAGCCTAATTAGCTGCTTGTCCAACTCCAATTTCCCACCTAGATGGCAGTAGTCGAATAGCCATTTATAGGAGAGAAATTAGAATTGAGCAACCAGCAAAGTAGGCTGTAATAACATTTCATTCAAACAATTTCTGCTCTTCAACTCTAATGGTGTTTTTATATACAGAGGTTTTGACAAATCTCCGATAGCTATTACCTGCTCAAAATCATTCTTATATATTCTGCATATTTTTTACATATTATGATATGTTTTAGAATGTAAACATGATTGTCATCACCATGGCGACTGCTTGGAAACTGGATCTAGTTCAAAGTACAAGTGAGTACAATCCCAATTAATGCCATGAGTACCCATAGTGGGTTGCAAACATTTCTCTGTGTTTTTTTCTCATTTTGTTTTATTATAGTCTGCCTCTCTGTAAAAGCCTTTTCTAGTTTGTTAAAGGACTGCGCATGTTGTAACAGAATAGCGATTGTGATTCGATTTTCTTTCTGGCGCAATAAATAGTATTGCAAAGATTTCAAACTATAACCTAGACTCTAGCGCTTGCTATATGTCTGCAGTGCTTTCACTGCTACCATGGCTGCTGAAATACTTCCTTAAGTGTATTATTCTCTAGCTAATAAATTTGTGCAATTACTTTTACCAACATTTATTTATAAGCTAATGATGCACAATAAAAATGTTATAACTCACGCAGGTTTATAGTCGCCATCCCTAGAGAAACCCCTGATGGAAGGGGTTTGTTTGTTAAGTCGGACTAAGAACTTGTTTCAGATGGCCGACACAAGAGCAATTATGACTGGATGCTCTTCCTTACATCACCAATGGCCTTTGTTGGGTCTCGAACCCGTAACTTCGTTTTTACTAGACAAGTGCTATAACCCCTAGACCACGGCTGCTCCCCACAATAAGGTTATATTATAAGTTATTCAACACAACAGAAATATCTAGGACTATATGCAATATTGAGATATACTACAGCAACTATGTAGCAAGTCTTCTTTATCTACTTGAACGTTCTCGTCAGTTGTTGTATCATTTTAAAATAACTTTATTTGCTTAGAGGGAGGTATTGCAATAGAAAGTTACTGCAAGATAATGTTGTTTGTTAACACAGCCTACGCATAATATATCACATTTTTATCTTTACATGTGTGCGTTGTGACGTATAACACACACTGATACACATAAAACTCTTCATTTTAATGCACGAGTAAATTTTCAACTCTCCCATTATTAAATCGTCACACCTAAATCTAAAATTAGCCTGTTTTTATCAGTTTCCAGCCTTTAGACTTGGTTCTATGAATATTTCAGAGGAAAGTATGACAAGTACAAGTATTATCAATGTAAATGCTATGACGGGTATGGGGGTGACCACTGCCAGCACAAGGCTAAGAGCGTCTGCTACAGAGTCAACTGCAAAAATGGTGGCAGACCAGAGGCCCAGGGATCTAAATGTGTCTGTGGTGAGTGCATTGTTATATAATATAGTTACATAATGTAGCAATAATTATATAACACAATAATGTGGTGACTATATATAACGCAATATGTTATATAATTTAGTAACAATATTATATTAATTATGTAACTCGATAATATAACAATTACACAATGCAATAATAAAGTGATTATAATTTTACAACAGTGTAATGTAGGCTTTATATAGCCACAAAAATGTAATAATTGTAAGGCATATTGTAATACACACACATAAGCAATAAAATACAGTCCATATAGTAATATTATTATTTTAAAACTAAGTTACAATGAGTTTAGTAAAGCATAAGAACTTCATTGACAGAATACATAATTTTAGTTTTGGTATTTCAGTTTGTCCGGATGGGTTCGGAGGCAATGACTGTAACATAAACTACTGTGCCAACAACATCTGTGGTAAATATGGTACCTGCACCAAGAAACCAGTTAGCCAGGGTTCTTACTCATGTTCCTGCCAGACAGGGTACACTGGTAAAAACTGCAACACCCGAACATGTGCAGGTTAGTAGTTGAAACTTGGGCAATTATATTTATACTGCATAGAGATATTATAATCCCAAATTATAACAGTTATTTTCTAATTCAATGATATTTATTTAATATTATATGAAAGTAGTAACTTGGCCACACCTACTCGCAGCTACAGAGAATGTGATGTAACTTCCTCAATACACTTCTATGTCTTTGCACAGGATGATACAATTACTGAATTTAGCTAAAATAATGTACAGTATGGAAGATAGTTCTAAAAAGTTATTCCAACTTTTGAGTTGATGGGCACATTTGTGAGTCATACTGGATTAATGAAAATAAAACTTAATAGCGATGCTTTTGCTGCAGGAAAGAGATGTGGTTCTGGAACGTGCAAGATCAACCCCACAACAAACCAGGCCTATTGTGCCTGTCCACATGGGTGGTCTGGAAACCGATGTCAGAAATCTCCATGTGCTACTAGTATGTGAAGCTCAAGATTTATTAAATATTTTAAAAATATCCTTGTTATAATAATTATGTTGTTTTTTACGCTTCTTAATATTAAAATAGTAATTAAATTTAAAATTAAAAATGAAAATTCAGATTTGAATATTATATTGTTATACATTATACAAGGCCAATGCATATGAAATTGATATATTAAACCAATTGAATTTTGGTAAAGTTTGTTCGCCTGCTATTGCTATGTGTAATGATGAATAAAGTAAACATTGTATAAAAACTCCAGCACAATCTACTGCATGTATTTCTACAGATCCACCAGTTTGTGTGCATGGCTCCCTGAAATTGTCAACAGATAAGAGAAGCTGTTACTGTGGTAAGTGTTTAAGACTATCTTTTGACTATGTGGTAAAATTAGGAGGCTTAAAGGAAATACCAAATTATATTATATTATATATTATATCATATGTTACCATACCGCACAATTATATTTAATTTACCATATTATATACCTATCATATTGTTACATAATATATTGTCATATCATGTCATAATATTTATTATTTCCTATAATACCATATAATAGTATAATATTTATTACATCATATAATACCACACCATTTTAAAGTCTATATTCTACGTTACCACATAACACTATAAATTTGATTTTATTAGAATTGGCCTTCACTTAAGAAAGGTAAAGCAGTAATTATGTTCTACCAATGCATATGATTATACCAATTCAGCAATTAGAGACATCTTGTAGAATGTGACAGCACCAAGTGGACTGGAGCAAAGTGTCATCTGCCAGCACTGAGTTGTAAACCAAATTCCTGCAGCTACAAGGGCAGTTGTCAGGAGACCCTCACCGGAAAGGGCTACAAGTGCAATTGTCTACCAGGCTACAGTGGTGTAGATTGCTCCAACACCATCTGCAACAGTAAGTTATTTATTTGCTATAGAATAATTTATAAATTGGCAAACATGTTGAATTTTCATTAATATCTCATCTAGAAATCTCACTGCTGCTCCGGGTTCAAACTCAATAATTAAAGTTAGATACAAGATTGCTGGATAAATTTAAAAATATATTTGAACAATTAAATTTTGTGATTTTCAAAATTGGCCTGGTAAAGCCTCCTTGCTGCACATTTCAAACTAAGAGATATAAACTGTAAATTATAACATATAAGGTTTTTAGCACGGTACATACAGGGGAGGTAATGCCCATCATTTTAACTATATAAAACCTACTGATAAACAGCAAAGAGCCGCAAGTTTCTTAGTTGTAATCTAAAATCAAGAAGCCATGGCTTAAATATTATATAAGCAAAAATGTTATGCTAAAAGTTCCCCTCTAAATATGAACATACAGATTATGTGACATATAGAGGTTAGAACCATTATGTATGTGTTCTGTTTCAGCCCACAAGTGCTACAACAATGGTCTCTGTCAGATAGATAAGAATGGTTTGCCTCAATGTGTCTGCCCAGCCGGCTATACTGGACAAAACTGCGAGTTTGATAGGTGCAGGGGTAAGTGGAGATAAATCTGATTTAGTCAATTGATTGACTTTAATAATATATATCGTTTAATATTATGCATTATGGTAAATTGCTTATTAATCATTGTTATCATTATAATCATATTAATTAATAAATGATGATGAAGTAACAACAATTATGAATTATTATTGATTCAATTTTATTTATTAAAACATATTAAATAACGTTTGAAATCAACTATATAGGCAGTAGATTTCGGTTGACTAAACAATGATAATAATACATTAGACTATGTATCATTTTGTTGCACAATTTATTTCTTGATGGTACGTGGTTGTTCAACCTGCTTATATCTGTTTAGGAGTCAACTGTGGAAATAAGGGTACATGCCAAACCGACCCAACAAAGGCTCTGTGCAAATGTTCCCCGGGCTATTCAGGAAAATTCTGCCAGACCAGCGTGTGTGATTCTAATACTTGCAGTGGGCAAGGAGTGTGCAGGGTCAGCAGCCGAGGTCAAGGTCAATGCTAGTGAGTAATAAAACTCATTGTTCTCACTGTAAATAGTATGCATTTGGAGATCAAATAAATTACTTGTATCTAAAATAATATGTGAGTGGTAAAAACGAATTATTTCACTCTAAATAAGCATCTGTTGCTGAAATAAACTAGTTTTATCTGAACTTCAATATGCAATTGCTAATTGCCAAGTGCATTAAATAGCCAACTGCCAATTGCTAATAGCTATTTGCCAGTTGCTAATAGCCAATTGCCAATTGCTAATAGCCAAGTTTCGATAAACACCTAAACATAACTGGGAGCCAAAGAGAGTCGGTTTTTGAAGCTGCACGTATATTCTAGCTACATGAACCTGTAAACCCTCAAATATGAAAATATCTGAACACATTGTTTCACCATCACTCTCACAATTAATAATAATATTTTACTTCTCTTTGCATATCGTATGAAAAAAGTTTGTTTTGGTTTAAAAGCTAAAAAAATTTAATTTTTTAAGCGTATTCAAAAGCATTGAACACATTGGAAGACTGTATTGAATTTTTCAGCTGCAACAATGGCTACAGTGGAGGAAAATGTGAAAGGGATCCATGTTACAATGAGTTCTGCAGTGGCAGAGGAAAATGTATCGTAACTCTTGATGGTAGAAAGATTTGCGAGTGTCGACCTGGATATATTGGGGACCTCTGTCAGACTTCAACCAATCAGTGTCAAGCTAACAACTGCGGACAGAACTCTATTATGTGTATGATGAAAAACGGTGTTGAAACCTGCATTTGTAAACCAGGTGGGTGTGGAAGCTTTAGGATATGAATTGCAAACACTTTTTAATATGTGTTTGAATAAAAAGGGTACATATCCTTTCATAAATTATTCTTGATCATAATTTTTATTTTAATTGTTTGGCAAAAGCATTTGAAAGAACAATAAACAAACCAAAAATGACTCAAAGACAAATTCGATAGCCAATTTTTTTAGTTCTAGCTACAAATAGCTTACAACTGCCACTTTTTTGTTTCTCAACACATAATAAGGCTATAAAGCTGTATTTGTATATACAATCTTGCTGCCTTCTAGTTCAGTTTAGTTCATTGTGGTCAGCTTTAATGACTTGTGCTGGTGTTTTCTGCTATTAATTCAAAGACAACTAAAGCTTCAGTTAAACACATAAAATTTGTCACTAAAATTTTATTTACAATACCACCAGCTGTTGAAAAGCTGTTCATTGGGGTCTACTAAACGTTATATGCAGCTTCCATACTGCCGTCAGACCGATACAATTTTCAAGAGGCGATAACTTTTCAACTTTTAGCTCATGAATGTAATGGAAATTAATAACCGAACAATCAATAAAAGTAAGTTATTAGTGTATTTCAACTATATATTTTGTTAATATAAAAAGTGGCTGTGCAGTGAAAAGACTGTATTATTTTTGTTATTGCAGGTTTCTATGGAGACAGATGTGAAAAACACCAGTGCTCACCCAACCAGTGCATGAATGGAGACTGTGTGATAATAGCGCCGTATTGGGGAGATCCTAAGTGTAAGTGCTGGGACGGTTTTACTGGAGAATACTGCGACATTTGTGACATGGGCAACAACTACTGCCTCAATGGTGGCACTTGTACAGCCATGGTATTTAGAGAGAGGTACTGTGACTGTCCAGCCGGCACAACTGGAGACAGGTCAGTTATTGGTTTATACCTGATAAGTAGTATATTCATGTAAGGAAGATGATCATGTCATTAAATAGTTTACAGGCAATCTAAGTTCTAAAGCCTGTTTTAATTGCATGCATGATCATGCCTCAAATAGCTATATTGCAAGTTAAAGTTTGATCTTTGAATATTATAAAGTGTAAAACTGTTCCTTAAATATAATTGGTTTAATTTAAATAGAATACTAAAACATTGTAGAGACCCTGTGATTATCAAATTGTTAGCTTATATTTATGTAGATAGTTTGGTAGTAATGAGTTATTCAATTTTTAGCTCAAATAAAACATTTTTGCAGTCATTTCAGTACGACTGCCTATTTCTTTGATGTAGATGTGAAAAGAGATTAGCTGTTCCATGTGGGGCCAACAGATGCGAAAATGATGCTACCTGTGACCAAAGCTCACTGACTTGCATTTGCAAGATGGGATACTTTGGTCCAAACTGCAACCAGCAGCACTGCGATCCAATCTTGAACAAGTGCAATGGCAAGTGGAATAACAACACACTTTGTTCTTTTAAAAAATAATATTTAATGAGGAACAAATATGAACTGCAATTTATATCATTTATAAGCTCACTAAGCTAACTTTATTGGGTGCTTGTAGGTGGTATTTGTGAGCCATCGTCATCATCTCCAGGTTACAAGTGTTCCAGTTGCAAAGCTGGGTGGTCTGGTCAGTTCTGCCATATTAGTCCCTGTGCCAGTAGTCCATGCAATAATGGCGGAACATGCTCACTAACAGGAAATGCTGTTAAACCGTACACTTGCTCGTGTCCTGATGGCTACTCGGGCCAGAGGTGTCAAGTGTCTGTCTGTGACAACTACAACTGTAATGGAGGCTTGTGTCAGGTGTACGTGGGAGGAGTCCCAGTCTGTACAAATTGCCCAACCAACTTCAAAGGGTCTCACTGCCAGACTCAGATATGCCCTGATGGTTTTTGTGGTAGTAACGGCTGGTGCACCCCTAAAAATGGCATACCAAGTTGCAGCTGTAAAAATGGCTTTAAAGGAATCCTGTGTGATGAAGCTGTTTGCAAGCCATCTGCTTGTATGAATGGAGGCACGTGCTCGGCAGTGAATGGAAGTCCAAAATGTAGTTGCCCTCAAGGGTTTTCCGGAGACAAGTGTGAACGAGATGCCTGCTACACCTTCAGTTGCTTGAATGGAGGCACGTGCATCCTAGAGTCTAAAACCGAAGCTATATGTAATTGTCCTATGGAATATGCCGGAACTCACTGTGAAACTCCCGTATGTCAACCCGGTTATTGCACAGCAAATGGCAAGTGCGTAGCTGTTCTTGGAGGCGGATATAGATGCGATTGTAACAAAGGGTTTGCAGGAATACGATGTGAAACTGATTTATGCTCACAGAAACCATGTCTGAATGGCGGAGTGTGTCAAGCTACAAATGGAGGCTACGAATGTTCGTGTCCAGAAGGGTTTGAGGGAACATATTGTGAGGTGAGCTATCGATAACTGAGCCAAGAAATATTTATGAGTATGACTAAAACAAAAAAAGTTTCCAATGGCAACACTGTAATTTCTTGTTAAGATAAATTATTGATTTTTTTGTGATTTGCAAACAAAAAAAAATTATTTTTTTTAATTGTCTAGTGCTTTAATATAAAAAATAAAATATTTGAGCCAACTGAACTATAGTCTTGTTGCTGAAAGAGAAGTTTACTGAATTGCTAAGAGATATTTAACACTGTGTATGCCTGTGACAGGTTGATTTGTGTGGATGTGTCAATGGTGGCGACTGCAGACAAACTACACAGGGAAACTATGAATGTGATTGTCCAATAGGATACAGCGGTGCAAAATGTGAATATGATGTCTGTCGAGGACGCTATACTTGTCAAAATGGAGCCACTTGTAATAGACTAGACGCCAATTCTTTCAGTTGTCAATGTGCTCCAGGGTAGGTCTGAATCTCTACATGTAGGCTGTAGTTAGGGAGGGGGGCAGATAGATACAAACAGATTATAAGTGTTGAATATATTTGTGAAAAAAGAAGAATGCAATAAAATGGTTCACTTTGCAATGGCAGCAAAGCTTTATTAACTAATTAATTATAAAACACAAACACAATGCCACTGCAGCTAGACCCAATTCCAGAATTTCTCCAATAAACAATATTTCCCTAGAAACTGTAACATCAAGTGTTAATGAGTTACATAAAGCTTCATTTGGCTCTAACATATGTGAAATTGCACTCAAAATCAAAATGCAGAGCATATATTTAAAACAATAAGCTCCTTTTAAAGCATGCATTAGAGATGATAGTTGAACCATGGGTATTGACATACATTGAACCTATACCACTCAATCATTTAAGTTATACTGTAATTTTTATAGATACACTGGCTTCTTCTGTGATTCGAAAGTGTGCGATTTAAAACCTTGTCTCAACAATGGCGTCTGCAGAGAAAATTTGACTGTTGGAGAATATTACACTTGTGCATGTCAGGACAACTTCTATGGAGATCAGTGTCAACATGATCCGTGCAGTGGTAATCTTTGTAAGAATGGAGCTTCCTGTCAGAGATTGGCCAATAAAGGGTAACTATAGGAACTTCACTCAGGAGTGACTCTTGTTATTAACTGTTAGTTTCAACTTATATAGTAAATAACATAGAATAAATTTGATAAGAAGTTACCACTGCATTTAAGACAAACTAATTACTTTGAAAAAATGGTAAACAGAAATTTCAAGCTAATGTACTAGTGATTAGCAGAGCTTTAAATAATGAATATATTTTATAATCTATGAGCAGAAACTATTCAGATAAATCATGATAGTGTATCTTTTTGTAGATATCAGTGTGCCTGTCCTGCTGGATATTCTGGCAGATACTGTGAAGTCAATCACTGCTCTAACTCCCCGTGCATACAAGGTACATGCGTACCGACTGCTACGAGCTACCGATGTGATTGCTATTCTGGGTACACAGGAAGTCGCTGTGAGATAGACGTCTGCTTGCCTAGTCCTTGCGTGAGAGGAATCTGTGTGAGACAAAATGGTGGACAGTTTGTGTGCCAGTGTCCTGCAGGTATAACTGTGATAGTAGATTTGAGACTATAACCATGGACAAACAGATTTCTAATGTATGCATTGAATCAATGACTTTGATGCAATACTATAAAGAATATAGATTATAACAAGCATTTTTGACTATCAATATTTGCATGTCACATGATACCATTTACCTGTCATATCACATAACTTACCTGTCACAAGATGTCATTGATTTGTCACATGACGTATTTGCTTGCATAGCGTTGGTTGAATTTTGAAAGACAGTTAGTTTACCACTGCCCAATGTATGGTATAGCCTTAAACATGCATTTTATTGACAGCTTCTTGAAAGATTATGTTTGTCATTGACTAATTTAATTGCGTAGGCATTACCACCCTCACCTCTCATACCATCATTGATGTTTCTAATTTCAGGTTATACTGGGCAGTTCTGTGAGAGAAACATAGATGACTGTACGCCAAATTTGTGCCAGAATGGTGGGAAATGCGTGGACTTGGTAGATGACTACAGATGTAACTGTTTGTCCGGGTGGAGTGGAAAGAGGTGTGACATCTCATACTGTGCTTCTAGACCCTGTGACAACGGAGGCACGTGCTCTCCAGCCACCAATGCCTTAGGCTACCAGTGTGACTGTCCGCCAGGCTTCAAAGGAGTCAACTGTGAACGAGATGCGTGTAAACCAAACCAGTGTGCACACGGCACATGCATGTGAGTAACGGTTTCATCTGTAACCATTCCAACTCACCGCATGCCTGATTTTTACCTCCAAAAGTTTCAGCATAACTCTTTCCATCAGTTTGAAGTTTTAATATTTTGCATAGGATGGTTCTCATTTGCTGCCATTAGTTTATCTGTCACACTGCAAGTTGTCAGTATAAAAACCAGTAATGTGTTAAAGAAATAGTTGTTTGATATCTGTGGTGATATTTTTTTGTCCTTGCACTTGCTTAAATTTTTTGCAATATTTAGTGTTAAAACGCATACTCATGCAATATGAGTTTTTATGCTGATTCTTGTTTTATATAATAATCAAGATAAAATTCAACTTGTCCCACACACATACACAAAGCTGGAATGCTTTCACTGTAGCAAGAAGTTGTTTCTTTACAGAAGGCAAGCAGGGGGAGCATTCAGCTGCGCATGTTACCCTGGATACACAAACTATCTTTGTGATGCTATTGTTGACTACTGCCTGTCCGCACCTTGCAAGGCTCAAGGCAGATGTGAGGCTGTATTGAATGACTACATCTGTCACTGTCCTATTGGGTGAGCGGTCGTACTCTTTTGTAGCGTAAATTTTTAGATTAGCCATAGTTCAAGGTTAATTAAACTTCAGTGTTGTTAGCAAAAACATTCATTTGCCTGCCATAACATTAATAGCAGCATTTGATTTAAATTCAAGTGTTATTAGAATAAAGAACTCAATTGCAGATACTCTGGTAAAGATTGCGAGAAGCATGTATGTGACAGCTTGCCATGCAGAAATGGAGGCAGTTGCACAGGAAATAGTGTGGGAGGGTTTACCTGCTCATGCCCAGATGGATACAGTGGCCATCAGTGTGAGGTAGACGCCTGCAGCCCCAACTTGTGTGTCAACAATGGCAAGTGTAAGAGAGAGCCTAATGGCGCCTTTTCTTGCGACTGTCCTCAAGGTGAGCATGAGCTGTGATGATGTAAGCATGACTCATTGTGCCAATGAGAGAAATGCAGACTTTTATGAGTTTAAAATAAAACTGTCAAAAAAGATATCACAGAAGCCTTGAAATATATTTTTATGAAAGAAATAATTAGTTGCAAAAATAGCATAACCAAAAGCCGTTTAGTTTACATTTGACTGCCACCCTTTCTTGGCACCAGCTTAACATATTGTAAAGATAGTACTAGTATTTGTTAAGCTTTCTATTCTGTTTATGCTGTAGAGCAGGGCACAATTAATACAGTGTAGATGCTGCATGCTAGAAAAGTTTCATTTTATACATATTGGTTTTTACATCATGCGAAGGAAACCTTTAGAAACAATTTATATGCTGCTTTGTTTTTACTAGAATTAAGGGGGTCTATCTGTGACCTATTCCAATTTTGCGGCTGAAATTCTATCAATTTTAGTTTATTAGAGTCTAGACCTAATGCTAAAACCTACGCTGTCACAAAAAAAGTTAATTAAAGCGCTTTATTATGACAATAATAGAACTGAAAAAAGTAGTAGAGTAAGAAATCAATTTTTTTTGGCTGTTTATCTTTATTACTATTTAAACAAAACGTGCTTTATAATGTTTCTATTAATTATATATAGCATTACTTTCAATGATATCTGTTAATAATAACTTATAGTATATTTAATGGAATAATAAAAAGCTAAAACTGCAGCTTTCTTAGTTGCATTTTTATATTAACATGACAATGCAACAGTATTTAATTCCTAAAATATGCTTTTGACCTTAAATCTTATTCTTCCAGGTTTCTCCGGAACTACATGCAACATTGACTATTGTTCTTCATCACCTTGTGAGAATGGCGGCGTCTGCCAACTCTCAAACAATGGCTTCAGCTGTGTTTGCCCTCCAGGATTTGGTGGCAACTTTTGTCAGGTAAAAAGTTTAAACAACTATGCAAACCTTTATGTACTCTTGAATGACATGATAATCAAAAGCTACTCACTTTAATTGGCTTTAAATTAAAAATATAAAATAATAGAATATACAAAGGTACAAAATGGCTACTTCAGACTATGTATATAAAAAATTTTCCAGCTAATAATTTTAATAGTTCATGTATGAATTTGGGTTATGTGACAGTAAAATTTCACAAGGTTAGGTTATAATAGCAAATAGCCGGAGACTTTCAAAATTTTTATTTCACTCACTGTCTTTTAGGATGATCTCTGCAAACCAAATCCATGTGGCTCCAATGGTGCATGCATTAGACTGAACAGGGACTTTGAGTGTAGATGTCATGATGGCTTCACGGGAGAATATTGTACTAAAGGTGGAGGAGTTATCTTTTCATGTACTTGTTTTCAGTTAAATTCATATTTGAAAAATTATTTTAGGCTAAAAAAACTAAAATATTTTACCACAACAATGCTTAGTCAAACATACAGATAAAAGATATTTGAAATAAAAAGCTACAATATATTACATTACATAATCAGCATTAGTAATTTATTAGGTCAGAGCAGATTAATCGTACTATATTTACTACAAGCAAAATATATTAAACCTAAAAGCCTAAGGTTCATACATATACATATCTATATACATATACATATATATACACACATAGTGTATGTGTATATGTTCAACTTCACTACTAACCTTGTTTACTGTTTTACTAACCTATCCTATATAACAAACGCAGATTTGTGTGACCCACTGGTAAACCCATGCATCAATGGTGGACAGTGCATAAGGCAACCTGGATCCTATCAGTGTGATTGCGCAAAAGGATATGGAGGACCCAACTGTGGCACGGATTTGTGTAAACAGAAAGCTTGCAATACAAACAACACTATCTCAGGAATGTGTACTTACACCAAGAAAGGAGACGCTGTCTGTCCATGTGTACCAGGCTACACAGGAGAGCGGTGCCAGGTGGGTGTGGTCATGATGCTTACTTGTTAAACTAGAAAAGTTTACAAAGTGACAAAGTCTCTCTAGCTTAAAATGATTTAAATTAAGTATCCATTATTATAATTCATGTGCAAAAGATATTCCAGCATTTGCAAAGTAATAGACTACCTTTCAATTTGGTATCAGTTAAATTGGTCAGCTACAAATGCTTTTCATATAACCTAAAAAAACTTCACCAACTACTCTTTCTCAGTTATAAAGAAATTTTTTCATACATAACCTAAAAGAACTTAGGACTAATTCTAATTGGCGATTTAAAGCAAGAATTGCAGTGAAAATAAACATAAATTCTTTGGTTTGCCTCTATATACAAATAGGCAAGAAATTATAAAAGAACCTGGAATGAAAATAGCATGTTATTCATTGAAAATTTAACACTTATCAGTATATTATATAGGATATAGGAGATTTAGTATTTGAGTTTCTTCTTTCAGCATGACTTTAATGAGTGTGAGCAGACACCCTATCCGTGTGTTAATGGCGCCTCTTGTGTGAACACTCTGGGCTCTTTCTACTGCCTCTGCCAGGATGGGTAAGTAGTTCTTACTACTCCACTAATATCTTGCATATCAGAGCATATATATAGCATATTGGGTATTCATAATGTCTAAGCATTAGTACTTTGTCAGTGCCTATGCCACTCTAAATCTTCATAACAGAGACTATATCAACATTTGATTGTGATTTTCACAAAAGACATGATGAACATGCAAAGACAATACTGCTAAGGCTGCTCTTAACGGACAGAAGTTTTCCTTTACACTAAGAGATCTAATACATTATCAGATATCATTTACACGAATACTAATTTACAATTCAAGTTCATCTTGATAAAATTATTCATCGAAACTAAAGCATTTGGGAAATATTGTAAAAGCATGCAACATAGTGCTAATAAAGGATTTTAAAGATGTATCTACAGTATATCTCTATATTACATGCAGATACACCGGTCTCTTATGCGACCAGAAAGTAAATTACTGTGCAACCAAGCCTTGCGCTAACCGTGGAATTTGTGTCAGCAGTGATACTGGATACACATGTGACTGTCCACCAGGATTTAAAGGATCTAATTGTGAAATTGATGTCTGTAATCTGCCTTCTGTGTGCCTGTAAGTAATGTACTATTTTAAAAGAACTAAAAGCTATTTAGCCAATGATTGCCGCTGTAAGGTCAATCAGTAAAAGTTTTTGTTTTAAAAAGGTAGAACTTATTAAGCGAAAATACACAAAATGATAATCGATTCTAGTACATATTATGTTTAGTTTTAGCACCCAATGCATACTTATGTTTTTATATAGCACTTCAAGTAAACAGTCTCAAATGAATCTCTCAAACAATATAAATATTATTTTAATGGAAGTAACAGGTTGGAAAGAGGTTGTTATTACTTATGCTACATTTTTATATTTCAGGAATGGCGCTGTGTGTAACAGATTGCCAGATGGCAAAACCAATTGCACATGCCTACCAGGGTTTGTTGGAAATAATTGTGAAATTGAGCTCAATGAATGCTTATCAAGACCTTGCCAAAATAATGGTGTTTGCATAGATGGAGTAAACAGCTACAGATGCTCTTGTCCTCCAGGATACGGAGGAGCTAACTGCCAGATAAACTATTGTAATTCTAACCCTTGCATGAACAACGGGTTGTGTGTTGGTGCTCCAGGAGGTTTTAAGTGTGTCTGCGTACCTGGTTTTACTGGTAGTATTTGCGAAATAGACATTAATGAATGTGTATCTGACCCTTGTTTAAATGCTGGAATTTGTGTCAATCAAATTGCTGACTTTTCTTGTGCATGTCCAGCAGGATTTCAGGGCAAACGATGTGACATCGACTTATGCAACTTAAACCAGTGCTTAAATGGAGGAACATGCAACAGAGTAAATAATAGTGCAGGCTATGACTGCAGCTGTTTACCTGATTTTACTGGGCAAAGGTGTGAAACTAATTTTGATGATTGCATATCAAACCCATGTTTTAACTTTGGAATTTGCAAGGATAGAGTCGCATCATATAGTTGTGACTGTCGAGGCGGATACAGCGGTAGCAGATGTGAAATTGATCATTGCTTTCCGAGTCCTTGCATTCACGGTCAGTGCATAAGAGATTTGCCAGGAAGTCATGATTGCCTGTGTATAGCAGGGTATACTGGAACAAATTGTGACACAAACATTGATGAATGCGCTTCAGATCCTTGCCTAAATGGTGGTGCTTGCCTGGATGGTATCAACAGCTACCAATGTAAATGCAAAAATGGCTATGGTGGAACCAACTGTGAAATAGACTTGTGCTCATTAAATATTTGTCAAAATGGAGCAACTTGTATAGGCAAACCTAATGGTACAGAGTGCATCTGTAAAAATGGATACTCTGGTGATCGATGTGAGATTGATGTTGACGATTGCAACCCATCCCCATGTCTTAACAATGCTCAATGTGTAGATGGAGTAGACAACTACACTTGTAAATGCAGTGCCGGTTATGGCGGTAAAAACTGTTCCATTGATTTTTGTTCAAGAAACAAGTGTAATAATAATGGTACATGTATTCCTTTGCCTAATGGATCATCGTGCTCCTGTGAACCAGGTTATACTGGCTTGCAATGTGAAAAGATAATAGATCAGTGCCAGTCATCCCCATGCCATAATGCTACTTGCATCAACAAGCTCACAGACTTTGAATGTAAATGTAGAAGTGGCTTCACTGGCAAAACCTGTAATACAAACGTTTGCAAGCCAGAGCCTTGTATGAATAATGGAAAGTGCGTACATACTTTGAACGGGTTTAGCTGCATATGCATTCCAGGATACTACGGAGAAAAATGTCAGTATAACTACGATGACTGTCAATCTTCACCATGTATTAATGGTCAGTGTATTGATGGTGTAGATTCTTACACATGTGATTGCAATGCAGGCTACACTGGTCACAACTGTGACATTGATAACTGTACAGCCCTTCCCTGCCAGAACAATGGCACTTGTGTGCGTCTACCTTTTGGTTCAAAGTCATGTACATGCCTCCCAGACTACACTGGAGCTTTATGCGAAATACAGATTGACAACTGCCAAAGCGATCCGTGTCTAAATAATGCTACATGTGTTGATGGCATAAATAATTTTCAATGTCAATGCCCAGGCGGATTCTTAGGGAAAAATTGTGACATAGACTTGTGTAAAACAAGCAAGTGCCAAAATAATGCAACCTGTGTTGGAGTCCCTGGTGCATACCGCTGCGCTTGTCAGCCAGGTTTCGTTGGAGGCTTGTGTCAAGTTGAGATTGATGAGTGCTCTTCAAACCCTTGTAGCAATGGTGGTAAATGTAAAGATCTGGTAAATGATTTCCAGTGCACGTGTGCTGCTGGATATACAGGAAAAACTTGTGATGTCATTATTGATGCATGCGTTTCTCAGCCTTGCTATAATAATGGTACATGTCTAAATTACATCAATAGTTATTCATGTGATTGCCCGAATGGTGTTGTTGGAGACCAGTGTGAATTAAACTTATGTAAACAAAATCCATGTATGCATGGTAATTGCCTTCCTGTTAAGGGCGATTACATTTGCGACTGCCCCAAAGGATATAAAGATAAAAATTGCAGTACCGATATTGATGAATGCTTAAGCGCTCCTTGCCAAAATGGTGGCACATGTACAGATGACATTGGAAATTTCTCTTGCAACTGCGCTGATGGATATTTAGGAAATGACTGTAGCATATATGCTTGCAACCTCAATGGACCATGTGTACATGGAATATGTCAGCCAACTGGAAATGGTTCAAGGTTCATCTGTAACTGCGATGTTGGATATTTTGGTGAACTATGCAACCAAAATTATTGCAAACCAGACCCATGTATTAATGGCAATTGTAAAGCACTTGCTACAAATTACACATGTCAGTGTAATTTTGGATACACCGGAAAAGATTGTGATTTAGATATTAATGAGTGTGAACAGTTTCCATGTCAGAATAATGGAACTTGTTTCAATGAACCTGGGTCATACTCATGCCAATGTTTGAATGGTTATGTTGGAAAGCATTGTGAAAATGACTTGTGCAACCCTGATCCTTGTAGCAATGGTTTATGTAAAGGAACTGTTGGAAACTATGAATGTGATTGCCAATTTGGATACTCTGGAAAGAACTGTGTCAACTACATTTGTGACACTTGGCCTTGTCAAAATGGAAAGTGTATACCAGAAGGCGAATCAAATGGCACGTGTGTCTGCAACGCTGGTTATCAGGGCAAATATTGTGATGAAGACATAAATGAGTGTGCATCAAAACCCTGTCAAAATGGCGGCAACTGTACAGACTTGCTAAACGACTATGAATGTATGTGCGACAAAGGATATTGGGGTGACAACTGCGAAAATGATTACTGCAAACCAAACCCTTGCATGCACAACGGAACGTGTGAGGGGTTGACAAATGACTTCTTTTGTAAATGCCAAAAAGGCTACACTGGTAAAAATTGTTCAATAAATATAGATGAATGCAAAATTTCACCCTGTTTGAATGGAGCACAATGCATTGACACTGACGGTGGCTTTTTTTGTCAATGTACCCCTGGTTTCAACGGTCTCCTTTGTGATAACAACATTGATGAGTGTCAAAGCAACCCGTGTATCACTGGTAACTGCACAGATCAAATAAATGACTATCAATGCTCTTGTCCTTTAGGAATTGTAGGGAAAAATTGCTCAAGAAACTTGTGTTTGCCAGACCCATGTGCGAATGGTGTTTGTATTGGTGTAGACTCTGATTATGCGTGCATCTGTGATGATGGTTACGTTGGCAGACAGTGTAATGTCAGCCTGTGTTTAAACAACCCATGTGGATCAAACGGAACTTGTCTTAAAAAACCAAGCGCGTATGCTTGCAAATGCGACAAAGGTTTTGTTGGAACTAATTGCCAAGATGATTTGTGTACACCAAACCCATGCCAGAATGGAACATGCATACGAAGTGAAGGAAACTATTCTTGTTCCTGTAATGATGGGTTTTCAGGCGACAACTGTGACCAAGACCTTTGTCCAGCATGTCTCCATGGCACTTGTATGAGATTGCCTGACAATGCCGTGTGCACTTGTAATGCAGGCTGGAGTGGCCCTAGATGCACTATCAATATTGATGAGTGTTCCAAAATGCCATGTAAAAATGGTGGCAATTGCACTGACGGAATAGATGATTTCAGTTGCCAGTGCTTGGATGGTTACACAGGTAAAGATTGTGGACTTGATCTTTGCCTTACAGCGAATTGTCAACATGGAACATGTAATCGCCATCCAGGAGGAGCTAACTGTACTTGCAACCCTGGGTTCGGAGGAAAGCAGTGTTCAACCAATATTAACGAATGTTCATCTAATCCATGTTTGCAAGGAGATTGTATTGACCTGATAAATGACTTTAAATGTGATTGCAATGATGGTTTCTATGGAAAATATTGTGAAAATGACTATTGCAATGGTACAGTTTGTAATAGTGGAAACTGTGAACGAAAGCCTGACAATTTTACTTGCAATTGCTTTAGTGGCTTTATGGGAGAAAAATGCGAAACAAACATTGATGACTGTAGCCCTAACCCATGCAAAAATAATGCAACCTGCTCTGATTTAGTTAATGGATTTTTATGTGATTGTTTGCCTGGTTTCTCTGGTAAAACCTGTAATGAGAATTTATGTGATCCATCTCCTTGCGTATTCGGAGAGTGTGTGCCAGTTTTAGGAAGTTACAAATGTAATTGCACTGAAGGTTATGGAGGTATAAACTGTGACACTAATATAGATGATTGTAAACCTAGTAGTTGTAAAAATGGAGGTACTTGCTTTGACGGGATCAACAGCTTTAGTTGTCAGTGTTTAGATGGGTTTTCTGGATCCACTTGCACTGTAGATGAATGTAGAGCTAATCCCTGCATAAATGGTGACTGTCAAAAAACTCCTGGAAACCGGACCTGTTTGTGTTACTCTGGTTATGTTGGAGACTCTTGTCAGATTAATTATGATGATTGCCAAAATGATCCATGTGAAAACAATGGAACATGCATAGATCAAGTAAACGGATATGTATGTAAATGCGAAAAAGGGTTCACAGGTCAAAATTGCAATGTAGACTTATGCAAACCTGATCCATGCAACAACGGCAAATGCCTACGAGAAGACAGTAGCTACAGCTGTTTGTGTGAGGCAGGCTGGTTAGGTCCACACTGTCAAGTTGATATAGATGATTGTCACAACATGCCTTGTAAGAACAATGCTACATGTTATGACAAAGTCAATGGCTATGACTGTGCATGTATCCCTGGCTTTGGAGGCTTCGATTGCTCTGTAGATTTATGTAACCAAACTAACTGCGGATTAAATGGTATCTGTTTGCCACAGAACTACAGCGCAACTTGTCAATGCAACGCAGGCTACACTGGAAACTCTTGTGAAACAAACATAAATGATTGTGTCAACCATACTTGCCAAAATGGAGGCATCTGTGTTGATGGGATTGAAAGTTACGCTTGTGCTTGTCCAGATGGAATGGTTGGCACATATTGTGAAACTAACTTATGCCAGCCTTCTCCATGTAAAAATGGAGTGTGCAATGCACTTCCTGGAAACTACAGTTGTAGCTGTCATGCCGGATATGAAGGTTATCATTGCGATATAAATATTGATGATTGTGCTGCATCACCATGCGCAGCAGGGCGTTGCGCCGATTTGGTGAATGGATTCCACTGTTTCTGTCCAAAAGGAAGAGTCGGTGACAGATGTGAAACAGATCTGTGTTCTCCATCACCCTGTGTTAGGGGTATGTGTCAACATGAAGTTGGAAACTTTAGTTGTCAATGCCCACCTGGATTCACAGGGAGGTTATGTGAAACTGATATCAACGAATGTTTGACTGCTGGATGTTCCGATAACTCTACATGCATTGACAAAATCAATGGATTTTATTGTGATTGCAACGAAGGTTTCACGGGAACTACTTGTTCAATTGACCTTTGTGACCCATTAAACAACCCTTGCGCATTTGGTACATGTGAACGTCAAGACGGCAACTTTTCTTGTAACTGTGACACTGGCTATACCGGAAGAAGATGCACGACTAATATAGATGACTGTTTACCAAGCCAATGTGTAAATAATGGAACCTGCATTGACCATATTGGAAATTATAGTTGCAGCTGTTTACCAGGATATGGTGGAAGAAATTGTGAAATTGATTTCTGCGAAGCACCTAACCCTTGTTTGAATGGGATGTGTGAAGGCATTGATGGAGGATTCAAATGCACTTGCCTAGCTGGCTACAGAGGAGATAAATGCGAGATTGAAATAGATGAATGTGAAAGTGATCCTTGTCAAAATAATGGTACATGCATTGATGAAGTTGACAACTATTCGTGCATTTGCAAAGCAGGATATAGTGGCAAAAACTGTCAAGTGGATGCGTGTCAAGTTGATCCATGCCGTAACCAGGGTGTTTGCATTCGCCAAACAAACGGCTCAAGATCATGTCAATGTCAACCAGGCTATGAAGGTGATAATTGCAGTGTTGATACTAATGAGTGCAAGTCTGATCCGTGTAAGAATGGAGGCATCTGTATTGACAACATAAATCACTTTACCTGTTCCTGCAAACCTGGTTATAGTGGAGCCCAGTGCCAACAGTCAGTTTGTGACGCAAATCCATGCGGTGGAAAAGGTAACTGCACAGTAGGAGGAGCTGGACAGCCACTGTGTGCCTGCCACTTTGGATTTGAGGGGGACAAATGTCAGGTATGTAATACTAAAATACTAGCAAAAAGTTAGCATTATAATTCAAATTATATTGCTTGTCATTAGGTTTACATAATGAAAATATTTAATTACTTGGCAAAGCATGGTGAACAAAGGACCTCAGGCTAATTGGTGCCAAGTGTTTAATTTTCATTGAAGAGTGAATAGAGGCAAGAAAAATCTTTAAACTCACTATATAGTGAGTTTAAAGATTTTTCTTGCCTCAAGTTACTATATTATAGTAACTTTTATTGTTATACAACTATTAATGATTCTACCAAAGGTTATGCCTGCTTGTAGGTAATTAATAACCAGTGTGCTCTGTTTACCTGTGAAAATAATGGAACATGTAAAGGGGACCGATATGAAGCAGTATGTACATGCGAGAAAGGGTACGGAGGACTCAATTGTGAGAAGGTGAGAAAACACAGCCATTAATGAAGGCTTAAATGTTTAAATGCAAACACTATCATATTTCGGATTTGCTGTCAGAATGTTACCAACATTAATCTTTTAATAATATACATAGATTTTCAAACATATTGTAAGCGCTTCAATCTAGCTAGCAATATCTTTGTACATATTGCTTGCAGTAAAAGTGCATGGATTATACAGCCAGAAGAGAGTTTTGTGTTCTGAAAAACAGTGCAAGAAGCACTGTAATAATTTAACAGCTAAATCTGCAAAAAGCAAAATTTTGAGTAGCTAGTTAGATGATTTTTTTTTAGAAAGCAACCTGAAGATGTGCACAAAGCACTATGTAGTATAATAGGTAAAGTTTCCATTCTAGTTTTATAACTACATCAATGTGATATTGCAGCAAGTGTGTGAGACCTGTATTCGGCAAGGCAACACATATCAGGCCCAGGATGGAACAGGCTGCAAATCCTATCAAGAGAATTTTGTAACCAAGGATTGTCCTCCTGGCCTGACATTCAATGCTAAGAGATGTGCTTGCATTGGAGACTACCTGAACACATGTGGTTGCTAAAGTACGACTTCTGTAAACCCAATTTTTACTATATTATGTTTTTTCTTAGTTATTATTTCATCTACAAATCATATTAATTTTAATTCTTAAATAAATTGGAAAGATTTACTTTTTAAACCAATAAATTACAATTTTAAACTTTGTGAAAAAAAAATTACTTAGATGTAGTCTGACTGCTATTCTTGTATTAACTGTATGAAATTATCCTTGTCAAATATAAAACTTGCGCTTTTGAACAAAACATCCTGGTTACTTTATTTTACTATAAAATATCTAAAATCCATAGAGCTTGGCAAAAATGAGCTCAATTAATAGAAACACTATAGAATTTTGAATTACAAATAGATTTTTGAGAGTATAAAAAAACTGAAAATTGATTCACTAAAACAAGAAATAGGAATGACAAATGTAACACAACGGAATAGCACAGAATAAAAAGTAAGAAATCAAAACCTAATTAAAATAATTTCTTAGCTCAGGAGAGAAATCTTAAATTACAAGAGCAAACAATAAGGTGTACATAATACTAAAATATCATTGAAATTATATCATATTTTTTACACACGAAATGATTTACCAACAATGGTGACACACGAAATAAATTGAAAAGTCGAGTAGTCTAAAATGAATGGGTGGACTGCCATTTAATTACCTATATAGAAGCAGTAAAACATAATACAAGAATACTATGAAATAATACAATAATACCATATAGTAATACAATATTACTATGCAACAATACAATATAGAATAGTAATACAACAATGCTACATAGCAATACGATTAAGTAATACAGTATCGCCATGTGGTAATACTACAATACCGCATGGCAATACGATAAACACTAAGTAGTAATACTATAATATCATATATTAAAGCTAAAACAGGTCGGCCTCTTTCATCAAAGTTTAACCATTCTATCTTTTGGGTAAATTATTATGAATTGTTAATCGGTTTTCCTTGATTTGTTCTTTACTGTATTCCTTGTGCTACTTGTGCTAGTTTTTGACCTGTAATAAGCAACAATATAATAAATTATTGCAATAATATTTACATTATGATATATTATATTGTAGCATATTGTGAATATTAATATAATATAGTACTAATATGTACTTACACAGCAAACTAGCTGCTAAAAGTTATGTTTCTTTTAGTTTATCAACATAGTATTTAAAAAAACATATAAATTAAAAGGGATGTGGTAAGGAGACCCAATGGGTTATTATATTATAATACTATACTACTTCAACAGTGAATATCAGTCAAATATAGATACTATCTGACAATACGTGAGAGACATATAACATAGACTGAGAGACATATAACATAGACTGAGAGACATATAACATAGACTGAGAGACATATAACATAGACTGAGAGACATGTAACATAGACTGAGAGACATATAACATAGACTGAGAGACATATAGACTGAGGGACATATAACATAGACTGAGAGACATATAGACTGAGGGACATATAACATAGACTGAGGGACATATAACATAGACTGAGAGACATATAACATAGACTGAGAGACATATAACATAGACTGAGAGACATATAACATAGACTGAGAGACATATAACATAGACTGAGAGACATGTAACATAGACTGAGAGACATATAACATAGACTGAGAGACATATAGACTGAGGGACATATAACATAGACTGAGAGACATATAGACTGAGAGACATATAACATAGACTGAGAGACATATAACATAGACTGAGAGACATATAACATAGACTGAGAGACACCAACCTGGCTTTGACCATGGCTTCCTTCACCACTTCGTCTTCCCGCACATCATCCACCTCCGTCATCTGCCCAGTCGCTACTTTGAACAGGAAGTAAAGTATGAACTACAATAATGAGACATTACGCTATCACAATGCCCACAACAACCATTATTTTCGAAACTGAAACCCTAGTGTGGCACTCAAAAGTTTGCTTAAAAGTACAATACTCGTAGCTATAAAGTTTCCAAACCAATTCCTGTGAAAAAAGTTCATGTTGAATAAAGAAGACAGTTTTCTCTTACCATAAACCAGTAGATGTTCATTGCTTGTAGAATCCACAGCATAATGTTGAAGAAGAGATAAAATGGCAGGTGATTGGTCTGTTGGTGACGAATCATAGAGCTATACCCAGTGCTGTGCAGAACTTTCAAGGGCAACCAATACAGTCTAAACAAGTACCTACGAACAGGAAGTATAACACTGCAGCTGCACACGCATACAAAAAGCATACAGCTCCAGTCAATGCAGCAAATATAGGCTAACAAAATTTTTCCGTTGCAAAACAATTCAAATAAATCTGTATAGCAAGACTTTTTGTCATTAAAATACAATACATAGCTAAAGTTTAACACCACCCTCTATTGATAAAGCAGCAAGTATCAAATTACAAGTACAGGAGTTGCCTTCTCTATATTTTATAAACAACATTGAGCAGACAACTTCAAATATATAATTAAAACTATAGCACAGGTGTTATGCCGTTACTACATGCACTTTACACTGCACATAAAGCATAATAAACTAAGCTTGAATTTTGACCTTTAACCTAGTAAAGTACTTTTACACACAAACTGTACACAACCAGATGGTATTAAGATTAGTAGTAACTATTAGTGCTCACTAGTAACTGTTAAATTATAAACAGTATAATTAAATTAGTCAAAAACACAAGTGCAAAAATATAATAGTAGCTTCAAATACAAGAAAATATAGCTGATGGAAGAGACAGAGTGAGAATAACTCCAACTTCTGAATATGAAGTGTATACTCACATAACCTACCAGAAAATAGCGAATACCACAAATCCAACATTAGACATGACTTCATTGAGCCAGTGGAACTGGCCACCCCTACTCTTGAAATATACGTTGACTTTGGTGAACTCTAAAGCTATGTCGGTGACATCATGAACGAATAGCACCATCAGCCCAATCTTGTGGTACCTGAAAATGTAAGGATTTGGTACACAGAGCAGTCAAGACAATACTGATGGGGAAACAACTCCCAAATGGTTTACTTTTCAGTCAATGCTTCAAAAGCAAAATCATGTTCGTTCAGTCTCCTCCACCCCTGTGAGAACCCCTGGAGGCAAGTGGTGTACGTGGCACAGGGGCAGTTATGTTCTCTCTCCGTGACACTAGCACTGGACCTGTTAAGATTCGAACTTGAAGTAACCTAACCACTGGACCACAGCTGTTCTCTTACGGTTCGGGAGAAATTTGAACATAAATTGAAATAAATAAATATTTTTCAGCTTCAGAAGCCTCTTCTATACATTTGTTTAGTTTATGGTAACGCATATACATGTATGTGTAAACAATGACAAAACTGTAGCCCTTTTTTCATATTCAAGACAAAATGACTGCCTGCCTATATTCAAAATTGAATAACCTAGGTTCTAAGACAAGAACAGCTAAAATTCATACTTTTTCATTTAACTATTTCATCAATGAATAAGACCCCAGTCTATTAAAACCCGCTGGGTAAAGTCTAAACCAAATAAACATACCAGCTATTGTGTTGACAACGCTTGCCAGCTACAAATGAAAGCACTCAGGGTAAACAATAAGGCGTACAACCTTTATTATAAAAAAAAAACCACTAAGAAAGTTAAACAAAAGTAGACAAACAATTGAAAGAGCAGTGAAAGTGAAGAAAATTGGCCGATCAATTTTGTGTTTATTCACCCTAACACTTTGGTTAGGAGAAAAGCAGTAGCATAAAGTTGACCTGCTAAACCCATTATCAATCACCGCTGCTCGTGTAATCTAGTAAACCCACGGCCTTATCTGAAACTTTGTAGATTGTGTCTAAGATATGAAATTTAGACTTTACATGTAACATAATATAAATAAAACTTAAAATAAGTAGAATTTTATTATACAAAGAGATGTCAAAGTTTACTCTTATCTCGTTGAATGGTGAAACTGGCATCAGATAATAGGATGGCAGCACGCTGGCAGACTTTGATCAGAGTAAGAAAGTGTGAAGAGACAATGTTAATTGCAATGGAAGAACTCACAGATTGTATAAGGAGCAATGTCAGCCATATCTGTTAAACTTGTGCTCAAAGGTTACTGGAACGATATACTTTACCACACCGTGGCTAAACAGGGGTTAGAAATAAGGAACTCACTTTAAAGTCTAGACTCTAACTAGTAGTGACTGATGACATTCTTCAGTTGAATTAAATTAGACACACAAGTACATGTAGACCAGCTATCTGGTTACAGAAAGCCACTATACTGCTAATAAACACAGTCTAAAGTCTAAACTTAAGTTTGCTACAATAAGTTTTGAAATGAAAATGATGAAGAGATGGGTAGTGGGAGACCTGCCCATACAGTAAACAGATAGAATTTAGCTTAAATTTCAGATAATAATAATAAGTTTCAGTAATACTTTGTGCTGACCAAGACTAGATTATTACACATCAAGTCACAGAACTGTTTTCCTAGCAGAGTGTTTTTGTGTCAACCTGATAGTAATAAATGTGTCAACCTGGTGGTAAGAAATGTGTCAAGCTGATAGTAAGAAATGTTGAGAAAATGTTTTCATCGTTTAGTATAAAATAAAACAAATGCTGGCAAAGCATATGGATAGCAGTGAGCAGTCGTTAGTTTATCATAATGATTGATTTATTCTTACAATTTAATTTAAACATGATTAATATACTGCTACTCATTATGTAAACATACATTTCTAATACTTGGTTGTACGAATGAAAAAATTATTAGCAGAGAGGATGGCTGAAAAATACTCAACATGTGTGCTTTCATGTTTGAGTCACAAGTGTTTCCACTGATTTAAAAACACTCCAACCGAATTTTGAATATTTTGAGAGGATCTTTCACCAACAAAATCACAAAGTTTTGACCATAATGTTGGCTACCAGTTTACTATAATGCGTCATATCAGCAAAGCAGCCCTGTTTCTCTAAACATGACTGTCACAGCTATAATTAGTTACAGATAATCTACAGGTAATCTGTAGGTCACTGGTAGGTTACATGAAAATAATATACAAGTTACTCAGAGATCACTGCTACTGCCAATATAACTGCCAGTTATACTGCTAACTGTAAACATCCAGCACATACCTGCTTGCGTAAGAGAATCCAATGAGGGAGATGGTGAGGAAGTGGTGGAAGAGCATGAGACCGGTGTCCTTACGCTTGGCATCCATGCAGATCGTGCCATAAATGGAATGTACATAGAAAGACAGCTGCAGCATGTACAGTAAGTAGACTTTTGGCTCTATGGGCATCCCAGACTCAAAATCTACACAAGATTGCGGCAGACAAATTTTATTTGGATTGATAGAAGGAAGACAACTTGATGCAAGTGAAAAGTTTCAAGTTTTTAGTTCAATTTATTCAAAGTGAAGTACAAATATTCTCCCAACTTTATACTTTCATACTCAGTGTTTATGTTGCATTTAAATCTTTTACAAGCAAGAATGCAAGTTAAAGCAGAAATAGACCAGCTTCCAAATGATTACAACAACATAACAAGTTTTCAAAAATATTAATAAATAAAAATCACAGTTATTAGATATGTGAAAAAATTAGAATGGAGGAGGGACTTGGTTACTAGGGAAAGTTAATTTTACAACCCTCAACTGTTTGAGGTTACACAAGCAAAAATTATGGTGGCCAGCCTTTAAATTACAAAGTTCAACGCACACAATCACTGGAATAATGAACTTTGGAACAACCTAGAGAAATGTACAGACCTTGGACTATAATAGAAGGGCAGTGAGAGGGGAGTAAAATGAAAGTGGTGGAATGGGAAAAGTGAGATGGGGAAGAGGTTTGGGCTCAAGTTGCACACTTGTAGACTCTAAACTCAAACTAACCAGAAATTACAGGTCAAAAAGTTGACCTTCACCTGGTCAAGAGAGGTCAACTATTATTGAGAGCATCTCACCATCCCACACAGAGTCTGTGTCATAGTATATATTGTTATATTGAGGTAGTCCAAATATCACATAGCAGGTAAATGCCCAGGTGTGAATGTATACTAGTAACTTCCATGCACTCTCTGGGTATTTTTTGGCATCTACATTTCTCAGCTGACACCAGCTGGCAATGGGCTACAAATTAAGAACAAATCATGAAGATGTGCTAGATAAATCACAATCTAAAACAATTTCCTTGACTTGATTAACTCTAGAGTTTAATGAGCACCTGAATTACATGATAAATGGAGTACAAATGCTTAGTGTATGCAAACCAAAGAGCGTAGGCTAAGTAGATTTGATGTTGGGAGATATTGGAACATATTATATATGTGAGTCAATACTAAATGGTACAGTTATTGTATGAGCGAGTATAACACATACTGGGATATTCAGCTATAAAACGTAGAACACAATAGTAATGATAATAGAGATTTTTGATGGGATGGGTTAGCGAAGAATGAGAGAATCAGTCAATATATAAACAATAGTTTACACTTTATGACATGAAATATTAATAAGTATTTAGATAAAGGCAACGAAACATCAATCAGTAACACAAGATGTTCGTACAGCAGACAATATGTAATGCAGTGAATACAAGTTAGCAATCTTTTAGGTGAAAATAAGATCAATCTAAAGTAATATTGACTGCTATAAGAGTTAGGGCTATAGTATTCTGTGTGTTTACAGAGAGTTTGAGATAATACTGTCATCATAACATGTATAGAATCTGTCAACTACCAAGTCTACAAGTAACCATTATTTACTAAAACCTTGAACTTATAATTCTGTGAATCACAGAATCTTATTTAGTTAAACACTAGAATAGTGGAAAGTCAAATTGCATGCTAGTTCACTTCTACATTGACCAAGTAAATCAGCTAATACACTGCTACTGCTGCTGCTGCTGCAGAGGTGACCATCAAAGACCAGTCTTTTGTTAGTACAGTTCAAGTACATACAAGTTTAAGAATAATTATATTGTAGACTGAGAAAATTATTGACGAAAACTATTATGCTGAGGTTATTGACCAGGCCTACATTCACCTACTAATGTAGACTAAGACCATAATTTATTGTTGGGGGAAATAGTTAGGACATTTACCGATTATAAGTTGAGATATTAACAACATAGCAAAAGCAATTTGTCAAAGCATAGTGCTAAAACTAACTCTACTAATCTATTTATAATGAGAAACGTAACATAATTACACCTTTTATTCAACAATATTAATCTGATGTAATCAAATATGAGTGAGATCAAAAAGACATTAATAGTTTTCAAAAAACATTCTCAACCAGCATAACTAATACCTGTGGTGAATTGTGGCGTAGTTAATACTGTGGCTAGACTACCAACAAACTACAAGTTAGTTGCAATCATAACAAACTATGCTCTACTACTAAACTTGTTGATCTATGGAGTGTAAAATTTAGGTTTAGTAACAGCACGAGTTATGAGTGAGTTATCAGTATGAGTTAGAAATAAAATAGTATTAGTAAAAAAAGAAGATAAATTAAAATTTATATTTAAATTGAATAAAATTTAACAAAATATATAACATCTGTTTTTATTTTAACTATATTACTAGTATAATTAATAGTAGCAATAAATAAAATACCTCATATCAACTGTAACACAGTACAATAGAACTAATAAAAATAAATCATAAATGTGCCTAGCTATTCCTATACAAGTTGTAATAAAAATTACTAGCTAATGTTACTTAGAAAACTTTGTAAATTTTAAAATGATTTTAATGAATCATTATATTATAAAGATCAAATTTTACATCCTAGACCTCGAGCATGTACTTAGCTTTCACTTTGAATTCACGATCGTAACATCATAATTAAGTCATGATTATTAATATTATAATCAGCCAAAATGAAGATTCCCATAAGTCAGTACAGTACTTTATCTTGAAATCTAATCAGTAATAATCATAATCATAATCATAATCATAATGTTTAACTTTATCATATTGCAATTATTTATATTTTCATTTTGCCTATCAATAACTATAAGTAATTATTACCATAACAAGAATTAGCATTGGTACTGGTACGAGATATATCTTTAGAGTAGAAGTCGCACCCTCACAATCAGTATTGGCTATTGTTATCGTTAACAATTAAATACATGAATGCCACTATTAAATTTAATATCACTATGTACTTGTAGTATGACTATATACTAATACTCACGCCATATTCTTAAACTTGAGTAATACTAATAACTTGTACTTATAAGTATAACTTTAACTAATAAACTTTAAGTCAATAACTAATAAATAATAACTTTAGGTTTAAGTAAACTTAAAATTAAATCGCTTAAACTTAAAGTTATTAATATTGAATTTGATAATCCATACTCAATCTGAATACTCTTTAGGAGTAGGTTTACGTAAATTATTAAACATACCTGAAATACAGCAAAGGTTAACGCATATCGTAAGATTGTCCATAAAACTGCCAATCCAACAATGACAGCTAAATCCCAAACTTCAAAATAGGGTAAAGCATATTTTTGCAAGTCTTTAGAAAATGTTTGAGGGGAGAAATCGTTTACATTTGAGTACCAATATTCTAAGCCCCATTTTATATCATAACATGTTTGCGTATATGAAGGAACGCCATTTGTGGCAAAAGAGTAAAACCCGCTTATATATTCCATTTATGAAAAGTATGCGGCTCCTTCAACTCATCAAGAGGAGTTTCAGTTTGATTCTGTTGGTAAGAAAAATTGAACTTCCCAACAACCTTAGTCTAATATCTATAAAATTATCTGTAACAAGGTTGTTGTAAACATGTAGTACAACTTATTTGCGTGCATGTTTATTACTACGCAAGTTAAGAAGTTGTAAAATTTATTATTTTAGTCAAACAACTCCAAATATACCTACAACTCCATTCGCAGCGCTGAAAACCATTCCAATTAATATCAGCGCCTTTTAAAATTGTAGAGAGATGATAAATCTGCGTTTATATTGACCTTTATTGCAAATTGCTGTTTTCAGACAGCTATAATTATAATAAAAATACGTTTTAGTTATTATTAAGCAATTCAACAATAAAATAATTATTAGCAACTATTTGAATTTTAGCCACTGGCACATACAGGTGAGATAAATATGTTTTAATATACATGTATATCATGGTTATGCTCATATCTGCTTTTTATTTATCAACTGTAATGATTTTGCAAAGCATCTATATTTGTGATCTTATTTTATTAGCATTATTTTGACACCTGTGCAATAAAAATGTTAATGTTTTCAAAATATGATGTTGAGAAATTCCCTAACTAGAAGTGATTTATACATTCTTCCTATTTACTGACTGGTAATTTTAACCCGCCTTGTACTGTCACCTATAGAGCAAAACTTTCAGTATATCATGTAAGAGTAAGCAAAATGTTATACTCTAATTTGTATATACTTCGAATAAATTCTCGTATAATATGCTTTTGTATCTAATTTGGGATAATATATAATTTTGCATAATATAATATTCTGATAATATAGAGCTTCATCTAATATTAACAATTATTTAATATAATTATTATTTATATAGAAAAGAATAATCACAACTCTTTATTTTCTATTTAATGAAATAAAAACTATAATTGTATATATGACGCTATAATAGGCTTTATAAAGTAAAACCTTGATACTAGCTAATAAACTGTTTCTACATATTGCAATGATCTGTCCATCAGTATGCCGTTGTTAGATACAAAGGCATGCATACCAAGAGTTATCTATAAGCCACGTAGCATTTCAAAGTCGATCCTAAACTGAATATAAAAATTTTAGGGCTTATAGCTGACCAAGCCTTGTTTTTAATGTTCAATTGAGCATTAAATACAAGCAATCCTATAAGCTTTTGCTTCTACATTACAACACATTTGTCTTTCATAGAATCCACTGGTGCACTCTTAGTTCTGTGTAAGGAGTTGCTCTAAAAATAACAAAGTAAAGCTGTGTGGCAGTTTATACTTTGCAAAATAATAGCCATATGTGCTTAAAAATTATCTGAATGAAATAGAATTTAAAAAATAATCATGAACTATGCAATAACAGCTGCTAATAAATCACAAAAAGGTACACAGTAATTTAAATGGTATAGTAAATAGTTATATGTATGGTTTAATAGGGAATAATAATGTAAAGATTCTTACTCGTCGTAATGTTGATTTGTGAGTACAATGCTTATCACATCCTGCTTTTAACTTATTGCTGTCACTTTTACTTTTATGAGCTGTTTTTTCTGCAACAGAATTATAATTAATTTACGTAATATGCTTTCTATTCAAACTTATTATGATAGTTAAGTGATCTACATAATGATATATTGTGATACACTTTTATTGTTCTATATTATGACATACACATGCACATCCTGATAAACAAATAGTTATTCTTTGACAAAGTAATGTATATAAAATTATTATAAATCTTTGCACATAAGTTTTTGAAATATAAACTAGAAATAAATAGATTTTCACTAACCCTGGCGCATTTTCTTATGTGTTCTCTTCTGAGCATCTGACACCCACCTGGCAGTGCTTGAAGATGAGCACCTTGCAGACCTGCCACCTCTTTCTACAGAATAATATAATTAATGAAGCCTTAAATAGAACTAAGTTTGAAGATCTCCAGTTTAAAAAGTTATATTTAAGCAAAGTTAGAGTTCATGAAATTACATTGTGACAATTTGTGAGAATATGACATGCATTGACAACATGAAGCTAGAAATATTGCACCAGGCTAACTTAAGACACCTAATTTTATATTTAAACCCACCTATATAGACTTACATTTCAAAAACTGATCTTCATGTATGACACCTAAATTTTGATTGTAAGATTTCTGCAAAATTTAAAACTTATGATTCATATGTTTGCTCAAAGTTATTATCTTACTACGTTCTCGCGATGCAATGGATGTCCCAGAGTTGGAATTTATTGTAGTCTTAGATATCGATTTTGACTTTTGGCAAGAAGGGCGGGTACTTGAACGCCTCCTATTTATTTGATGATTGCTGACACTTTTCCATAAGTCTGTTAGCTACATTAACATGGAATTGTATAACTGTGATGATAATTCGTACAATTTCAAAACCCTATAGTACCTGTTTTCAAAGTAATTCACATTGAAAAAAAAACTATGCAGACTGCATGCAACTGGAACGGCTCTTTTTAAAGCAAAATGTGGCTGATTTCTAATAAACATATAAGAAACATTTTTGAAACGAAATGGAACTTTAATAGAAATTATATATGTCACACCTACCATTGAAGCAACGCTCCTTGGAGATTTCCCAGAGGATAAAATTGACGCAGCGGATTGTGATAATGCAGGTAGTGAACTGAGAAAATTACAAAACAACTTTGCATGTTTTATCAATATATTATAATATATACTTTAATATAAAAATATGCCAATTTCTTTAATGTATTTTATTCATGTTTATCGCACAATAAAATAATTTAAATGTTAAGTGTGTTAAATGTTATTATATATTATTTGCTTCACTGCACTAACTGAAAATAACAGTACTAATATTAATGCCACAAGATACTATCTTTAACATCACGACTTCTCTGTTTAAAAATACAAAGATTTTGTACTCTGAAGTTTGAATTAAAAAAAAATTTGCAAGTAATTGCTGTATATATAATATTACGTCACCATTATCTTCATTTAACCTAGATTGAGAGCATAAATAACTGATTACCCTAAAGAAGTTTACAGAGTTTAAAATTTAAATGAACAACTCTGTAGTTACAGCTTGACTTTGAACATATGGCATTGAGCATGAAGCATTGTCATTGCTTGCTTGGCAAAATAGTTTATGTAATTATTAATATAAATAGATAGTAACTTAATAGTCTAGTCACTCTAGAGCCTAGAGTCTAGAATGTATATAGGTATTAAATCTTTTTCCTAAAATATTGAAGTTTACTGACATAGGGTACTTTGCAAAATATGCTGATATAGTGACTTCAATTCTATTTACAAACAAACAATGCAAAATATGTTGCTATTCAAGCTTGTCAAAACTATTATAATATATATACGTAATATAGAATTATTACATAGTTATATATATAATATATTGTTTCATAGTTACCTTCTCCTGCTAGAAGCTCTCCTTTGACAAGATGGATCACTTCTGCTTTTTGCTAAACTTATTGTACTTCTACTTTTTCTTCCAGCTTTACTTATTCCAAGCCGTCGTCTTTAAGAGAAATACATTTCATAATTATAACAAGTATTCCTAATTGTCAAACTTCATAACATAACATAAGTACCTATGCTATAGTGTAGTAGCACTAAAGCATACCCACACGCACGCGCACGCATACACACGCACACACGCACACACGCACACACGCACACACGCACACACGTAATAACTGACCTGTGAAGAATACACCGAAGCTCTTCTGTATTGTTCTCTACTTTACAACGAGATTGTAAAAGTTTGAATGTGTCGAGGTCAACTGGCTTCAACCGTAGCAACTCATTCAGATGTGTAAAGCATCTGTATTTACAGCGATATTTTACTATTGCATGGACTGCCTTTGTGGGAACTTTAAGCTGAAAACATTCCAAAAATATTTTAATACTTTTAAAGCAATATTCCTTTGCAGCAATCGTATGACAGCAATAAAACAATTTCAAATATTAAAATGAAATGCTAAGCGCATGCCTGATTGGACACCATTTTTATAATATGTCATTATTTAAAAAGCACTGTTGGTATGCTTTTTTTCACAAGATCAAAAGTTTATTGTTAGCATTGGCACTTTTTATTTAATATGAAAATAGTTTCATTGCCTTCATGAAATATACGTTTGTGAAACAGATACAAAATGCAAATAAAATATTTGGAAAACAAAAAAACTTTGAAATATACAACCATATGTTTGTACCATGCTGTGATTGTAAATTAAAGTTGTAATAGCTGCACAGCAAAATCATTCATATTTATGTTATCAGGCAGGTATCATGGTTTCACTCACATTTTTTAATGTAGTCATGGAGCATTTGTTAATGTCCACTTTACCATTTATACGAGAAATGGATTTTCTTGCCTTCGCACTTTTTGTTTTATAGGCTGACTTTCGCCTCTCACGTGTCATATTGTTCAGACTATTACATATATTGATGAAAGTTTAGTTACATTTATTATTTATTACATATTAAATTATAATTACAATAATTAAAAAGAACAAAATACTTGATCACATAACAAGCATAACAAGAATATTTCTGACATCACACAGAGAGGAAGAAATATTTGTAAGCTGCTTTCTAAAAACTATTTCAAAATAGAAAAACAAAATGGCAAATTCTAATCTTATAGAATCAGCATTCCATCTTTTGACAAGGAAGATTATCGCTCCAGGATTGGCATGGATTGAGAATACAGAAATAGAGAGAATTGGGCAGATGGTTCTTGACGTCACTATAATACTGAGAATGCTGTATCTTAACTTAGACTTCATGTTCTAAGTTGGAGTTGTGCAGACAATAGCATGACGTGAGGTATAAGCACAACGCTTAATCTCTAAATCTCAAACACTGCTGTTAAACTATTGATAAAAAATTTGTTTAACTTAATTTTAAATTGAAAGAACTGGTGCTCTTGTGAAATAGTAGTACCAAGATGGCTTCACTGAGACAAAACTTCAACAACAACAATATGGTATATTCCGGAAATGAGTCATTTCGCAGATCTCTAAAGCTACAACACAACCCACTTAGAGCTTTTGGTTTGCATCAGTATTCGTATGGCTTGACTGGGCTTAGAGTTTCGATAAATGCGGGTTTACTTGGAGAACAAGAAAATCACTTTCTCCGCAGACGAGAGCTGTTGGAGTTGGACACAGAGCAGAATGAGCCCGTTGCGCAGCAGCTGCTACAGCCTGAAAAAAAAGCTCCTAAGGCTAAACCTGTGATGTTTATGAGCATAGAAAGTGTAGCCAAGGAACCTATAACTGAGTATCGGAAGGAGGAGTTGCTGAAACTTGTTCACCACTCAAAGCATGTAAACACGATGATGCAGGCGAGTATATTGGCTGTTCTGTAGTTAATTATGATAATGTATGCCAGTATATAGGCTGAGTATAAACTGTAGCTGTTTATTTTACAGATTAGTCCCCATTTGAGTGCAATGAGCTATGGTGCAGATTATGGTTGGAGAGAGGAACGCCCTTCCCTTCCAGCATTAGCCATAGTTCCTAGACCGAATCCCAGTTCAACCTGTGAATGCACTAGCAGTTGGCTGTTAGTTGTGAGGTCCAAGTGTGAGTTTGTATGGAAAGCAGCATCTTACGTGTTCCGTGTTATACATTGGCTGTGCTGCAGCAACCTGGCTGTCCTGTACAAGGACTTCATAAAGTGTACTCAGTGATGAATAGATCATGAATGAAGCAGGATTAAGGAGACAATACTATCTCGTCGATAGGCAAATGATTCTGTAGTACTTCTTAGGTTGTTTTATTACAAATTCTTACATACAATTTCACTTCACTGTGGCTATAATTGAAGAATTACTGTATTCTCATTTCTAATTACTGATTTTATGAGCTGTCAACAATACATTAACCTGTAAATTTTTGTTTAATTAAAAATAAACTATTAAAATTATATTAAATGTAGAATCTTTTGCTTTTCTAAATAAAGAAGACTGTGAAATGTCATGGAGTCTAGATTATCAATATATTTTAGAGATGCATTAAGCAGGGTTCAAACAGAGAATAGCCTTACAGCTGCTTATTATGCTGCAATACCACAAAATATTAAGAAAACAGACACACCTAGTAGCTAAGCAATCAAATTCAAAATCTTCCAACAAGCAAAAGAGTACAAATTACGGTTAATATATAATCAGCGAGTAAATTTTTACATGAAATGACAACTCCAACATTACGAATTACAAGGATAACAGAAAGAGAGTTAGTATAACTAGTTTTTAATTTAACTGAAAATCAATAAGCAGGATGTATGAGATACAAGTACAACAGACATCAGCGAATACAATTGTTTGTTCAACTTTTCACATAGTCACGGCTATTGCAACCTGCGCAACATTGTGATGTCATATCTATAACTCTGAGATATCTTTGAGACAAAGCCTTGTGGGTAGAAGATAGACTTCCTTTATGATGTCATAGAACTTGGTTTGTATGTGCGGTGTTAGTTGGATGTTACCAGCACATAAATCATACTAAAAAAGAAGAAAAATAATCAATATCATCTGGCCAGTAACATTTTGTGTAAGAATATAAAAAGCTTCATAATGATCAGAATTATGGGTAGAATAGTAAATGCTTTTATGATACAAATTTTACCACACATATCTGTGTGTTGTTGAAGTGTTATGAAAAGACAACTTCAATATCAACATAGAGTGCAAAATTATTCAAAATAAAATAATTAATTCAGTTAAAACATTTACAGCTCTTACACGGAATTAAACTATTGGAAAAAAATGTTTTCCAAAAGTTGCAACTCTGAACGCTACGTATTCAACTGCATGCCTTCATTTTTACCAGTTAACTTATATTAGTATGATGCTTCATCGTACAAGTATGACAAATATCAAAAAGAATAAAAGCTTATCGGGCACTAGTAATAGATGCAGCTACAGCCCCCAATACCTATACAGATAGTAGAAGAAGGAGATGAGATAGAATGCTAGTTTCACCCAGCCCTCCTTCATACACTTGCTAAGAGAGTCGGCGTTCATTACAGTGGTGGGGTCATAGAGCCCTGGACCGCTCATCACTGGTCTGGTTATGTATCTAAAAATAGAATCACAATAGAGAGCAGACTAATTATTATTAAAATCAATGTCTGTCTGATGAACTAATAGAAAATATAATAGTATAATTTAGAGTTGCAATCCCGTGTAGATGTAGTTATGCGACATTATTAGACGTGTATATAATGTAATTCTGGTATATTTCAACACCCATGTAGAATACTTATACTTTTGTTGCGTATTTTAAATCATAAATATTTAATAATATAACATATACAGGAAAATTTGCTATTGCTGTGACTTTGGAACAGCAGCACATAAGCTACACTGCTAAGTCATTTTAAAACAATAGGATGTCATTAAAAACATGCCTTAAACTATTACATATCATATAATGTAAATACATAAGAAGAGCTATTATATTACACCACATCATAATAAAGAATTGCCTCCACTTACCTGTGGACATGGTAGGCTATCAGAGGAATGTTGAGAGCCAAAGAGCCAAACTGACCAGCAAAGAGGAAGAGGATATTGAAGAAGATGTGAATGGCATATTCCGGAAGAACAAGCTGCAAAACAACATAACATAAGAAAAATATTTGAAAGGCAAAAAAATGCATCATGCCTACCAAGACATGCTTCACTAAACAAAATTATGGTCTGCCAGCTATTGACTGCATCCACAAGTATATAAAACAGATAAATGCTAAGTCGCACAGTCATGCCTATTCCAAATGATTTTATGGTTTAGTAAACGAATATAATATACGGCAATGATGAATTTGTGTCTTCACTTACAGGATTCAAAGTGTTACATTGGTCAATTGGATTCTTGTAATCTGTTTTAAGCTCATCAAAGGCAATAATCTACAATGACAAAACAAATGTATCATAAGTGATTAAGTAACTGACAAACAACATAACGATTATTACAGTATTTAATTTATTTGTGTCATAATTTATAAACTTATTTTTGATATAACTAAGCAAGATATGAATAACGATGAAGATAAACACCTCAAGATTTAAAAATTCACAATGATAAAAGTTAATTCAAAATAAATTCGCAGTGAAAAACTTAAAGCAGGTGTCAATTCAAATGTAAATGATTTAACTTTTAACAGTGAATTACCCTATGATGATAAATAAAAAGGTAAGCCTTAGAAAAAACTATAGACATAAAAGCAAGGTTTTTATTTGTATGACAACAAATAAAACTATTATATTTCTATAACAATTAAACAATTAAAGATATGGTACGTTTTATATCATAATAAGATTATTATATTACTAATAATCTTATTTGTATAATAAAATATATCATCAATCTATCTTTAATTTTATATATTATAAAAATCATTACAATAATAGTCAAAGTAGTTTATATATAATTATAATAAGTTGACTTTATGCCAATTATTAGCTTTAGCAGCCCTTGAGACACCTTTTCAAGGGCTTATTTGAAGTCAATTACTACAGTTTACTAGTATTCCTCTACATTATTCAATATTAATCTAAATGATCATTAGTTAACATTCCTATCATTAATAAATTACTAACAAGTAACTGATTAATTATTTTAAATTTAACTAAGCAACAAATTTATTGATTTTCAATGAGGTTAGCATTGTAATTAATAAATTACGATAATTTTAAATTTCATATTAATATTAGTAATTAAATTTAGTATAATTATAAGTAGTACTGCTAGTATTAGTATTCTCATTGAAGTTACTCATTAAATTTGTTGATTAAGTTAAAGTAAACAGTAAAAGTAAATCTCATTATACAGATAGTGATACTATTATTTCTTATTTCTAATATTTATATTAATTTATCATTTAATAATAACTTAATAATGAATCAAATTTAATATTATTATCAATAATAATATTTTATTATTAGAATTTGTTTATACATGTATTTTTAACTCAAAGTCTATCAAATTCAATTTCAAATTAAAATTATAAAACTAAAATTGATTATTATTGGTAATACTATTAATAGTAATACTAATAGTAATAGTAATGCTAATACTCAGTATTAATTATATTAAAACTCACAGACTTGTGATTGTAGTATAAGTAACACTTTAAAAAACTATAAGCTATGCTTATTGTTTAAAAGTTATAATGAAGGCTCATAACTCATAAGTCATAAGACGATAACTATAAGACATAAGTCACGTTAAAGTTCAAGTTGAAGTTAGTCTTAGAGTTGTATTAATAAATTAAGATATACTAACATGATATATAGCGAAGAAGATTAAGACGGCACTGAGTATTAAAGCTAAAATATAACAAAACGCTGCAAAGGTGAAAGCCATGATAATTTCTGTATTTCCTAAAGTTCAAGTTGAATTCACAAGGTTTGAGTAAAGAACCGGAATACTTTTTTCTGTGTCGTCGAAGGATCGGAACTGACAAATAATGGTACAACACAAAGAAGGAATCGCTTTCTTTCGTGTGCGCATGCTCTGAGCAGTTAACAAAATGGTGAGTAACATAAACTTTTGTTCTTCATTCAAAATATGTTTGCAGTTTTTCTTACCCAATATGAGATTAAATGAAAGCTATAATTATCTATATGGTTATGCGGTTTTATGTAAAGCATTTCAACAAATGCTTTTGACATTGTGATTAAGTTCTTACCAGAGATAACTGATGGCCAATAGGTCAAGGTGTACTTGTAGGGGCCCAGGAGTAGGTGACTCGACATAAATGAACAAAAAAGCTCAATTATATATTATTATATTAATTTGAGGCTTTATACTTTTAAAATGATTGCATAATATTTAATTGAAAATGCAAAGATGCAAAGCATTATAATTAAATACTTGTGTTTTGTGCCCTTTTTCATTAAAAATAAATGTAGACAATGACATTTTGATTTTCACTGTGATTGTTTTTAGCCTTTAGGATTTTAAATTTGTTTATTTTTTTGTATTATTATTTAGCATAAACTTCATTATCATTATGATATGAAAATCAAATAAGGACCGTTGACATTGACTGCCTTGAAAATAACTCAAAGCACCCCTACCTTTAATTTTATAAAATAATATATCAAATCAGAAATTGATTCAGATGAAACTAAGCATTAACTAACCTAAGCATTGTTTATGTTAGTTAATGCTATAGCAGGACTCCGTAAGTAAATGAGTTGTCAATATAAAGAATAACTGAAGGCTATTCGATGTAACTTTTTGTTTGTGCAGGCACAAAACACTTGCAGTAAAAACCTCAGGTGGTGGAACTCCATTACAATGGAACATACAATTGTAAATGTACAGCGTGTAGCCGAAAGGATAGAAAAGAAAACGCAGTTTAAGGGAAAATTCTGGGGACTAGTTTAATGAATAAACTTCACTTTTAAAATGTTTGATACATGCTTGACCTCACCATGAGTCCATGACAGTTCTAAGGCTGTTGAGCTGGTCCATTATTATATGCAATCGTTTTTACATCTATTAAATTTCTGTTTATTCTAGGGTCAAAATCAATCAGGTCCAGGGTCTGGCGGTGAGAAAAAAGATGAAAAGGTTAGTAGACTCCGTAGCCTGTGTTTAATGTCTTCCATGGATAATTATATTTGCTATACTATTTACATATATGTGTATGCCTAAAATTTAAATACGAGTATTTACTGTTTATTTTTGACTCGAATTATTCATGTTTCATTATTCAAGCTGAAAGTTAATTTGTAGGAAAAGAAAAAGAAATATGAACCACCAGTTCCTACGAGAGTGGGTAAGAAGAGGAAGAAGAACAAAGGGCCAGATGCTGCCAACAAACTTCCACAAGGTCAGTGTTGTGTCATTTCTCGGAAGCTTATTCGTGGGTAGTTTCGATATCAGCGCTTTTCTGGAAAGAGATTTTGTTGTTACAGGCTCTAAAATAGCATCTGCTGTTGAATACATAGTGTTGAGTTGTTGTGTTAATACATGTTAAGAATGCATAATATTTGCTCTTTTCCTACTGCTATACCATAGCATAGATTTGTTTCCTGAAATGATGTAAACAAATGTATCTATGGTGTCATTTGTAGTGACCCCATATGCCAAATGTAGATTAAAAATGTTGAAATTAGAAAGGATAAAAGATTACTTATTACTAGAAGAAGAATTTATTAAAAATCAGGAAAGATTGAAACCACAAGAGGAAAAGCAAGAGGTAGATTCTTGTGTTATAATTAAATATTTTCTAATTTTATTCTAGAATTCTGCTAATAAGTATTTTATCACTGGTTGTATCTATCTCAATGGCAATCAGTATTTATCTATAGATTAAGCAGCAGCTTAATTAATGCAGGTCTTGTTTTTGGATGGGCTAATGTAATGTTACAAACTTGTCACTATATAAGGTTGATAGAACTACAGTGATGAAATTATATGTTGAGACAAACACAAATCTAGTGGCACTGGTGTAATGTACATTTGAGTTAATTTTTATTAGCCTTATTTTCCGGGGAAACAGTTGATTAGCACATAGCCTCAGCACCTTAAACCAACAGGTTGGACTCTTTCAGTTAGCTAAATGTCTCTTCATTAATTCTGCTGTAAGTAAGTCAGAGTTCTATGGTTGCAGGAAGAGAGGAGTAAAGTTGATGACCTCAGAGGGACACCAATGTCTGTCGGCTCTCTGGAAGAGATCATTGATGACAACCACGCCATTGTCAGCACCTCTGTCGGCAGCGAGCATTACGTCAGCATCATGTCGTTTGTTGATAAAGACCAGCTAGAGCCAGGCTGTTCAGTTCTTCTGAATCACAAGGTAGGCCTGCCGTTGGGTAGTTGTGATTTATCAGATTGAGGTTGTATATTGGTCTCCTTTACTTGACTTGTCTAGCCTTTCAGTATTGTATGCATAGCAACAGGTTACACACACCAGTTATGGCAGTTAGTATAAATTTTGAAGTGTTTATAATACTCGATGTAGGTGCACGCCGTAATAGGGGTGCTGGGGGATGACACGGACCCCATGGTAACTGTCATGAAACTAGAGAAAGCTCCCCAGGAAACCTACGCAGATATTGGGGGACTTGACCAGCAGATACAGGAGATAAAGGTGAGTGAGTGGGCTGCTATTTGTACCCCTGATTAGTGCTGGCTGTCTCAAGTTCACTGCTTACTGGAATTGTGTACCCAACTTCTTCTCAGTCTTCAATGTATTGTTACAGGAGTCCGTGGAGTTGCCTCTCACACATCCTGAGTACTACGAGGAGATGGGAATTAAACCTCCCAAAGGTGTCATCTTGTACGGTGAACCAGGAACTGGCAAAACTTTACTCGCTAAAGCTGTCGCTAATCAAACCTCTGCAACCTTCCTTCGTGTTGTCGGCTCCGAGCTGATCCAAAAATACCTGGTGAGTAGTGACAGAGTACCTGGTGAGTAGTGACAGAGTACCTGGTGAGTAGTGACAGAGTACCTGGTGAGTAGTGACAGAGTACCTGGTGAGTAGTGACAGAGTACCTGGTGAGTAGTAACAGAGTTCCTGGTGAGTAGTCACAGAGTAGCTGGTGAGTAGTCACAGAGTACCTGGTGAGTAGTGAGTCACAGAGTGCTTGGTGAGTAGTCACAGAGTACCTGGTGAGTAGTGACAGAGTACCTGGTGAGTAGTGAGTCACAGAGTACCTGGTGAGTAGTGAGTCACAGAGTACCTGGTGAGTAGTCACTTGTCACTAGTCACTATGTCATTGTGCTGTAAAATGTGCATACTTGCTTCTAGGTGGACTAACATGCTTGTTGCAGGAGAAATAGTTTCTATTTTTAGCTGTCAAGTTCACCCACTGATAGAACATGATTTTTTTCTGCCACTCAATCTTCATTTTCTTTGTTAGAATGTACTTAATGTGTTTCACTACTTGGCTCATACTCGGCTAATCTCCACACGGTGACTTTATCCTACAGGGTGATGGGCCTAAGCTGGTCAGAGAACTGTTCCGAGTCGCTGAGGAGCACGCCCCATCCATCGTATTTATAGATGAGATCGATGCCGTCGGCACGAAAAGATACGACAGTAATTCGGGTGGTGAGAGAGAAATTCAGAGAACAATGTTGGAACTGTTGAATCAGTTGGATGGATTTGATAGTCGAGGCGATGTCAAGGTAAGTGAGCGGACCTCGGTCTATTTGTATTGATTACACTGACACGTGTGCATGTTGCTGAATATTTTGAAAACAGTAAATATTGTTGATTTGGCACTTTCCTGATTAGTTTTGATAGGAAAATCGAAAGGCTATTTTTACTGTCATGAAGTGCCAACATCTACTACCCGCGACTACTTCTCAAATGTAAATGTCATTTAAAGTTCTTATTAGACCTTGCACTTATAACTAGAAAACATGCGTAGACCTTCATCTATGCAGTCAAGTGTGTTTCATAAGAACATTTTTGCCCATCACGATATTATGTAAATTGTAGAGTGATAAAGGAGTAGATATTAAATCTTCCCTCTAACTAAATGATGGGAGGGTAACTGATACCATTTTCAATAAAACATGCTTCACATTATATTTAATCAGTGTTCTTGCTCAACATAAAGGGATTTGTAGGCTATTTCTTTCTGTTGGACAGCTATGTCTTTGGTATACATTAGTTGTAACATTCTAGGTCATTATGGCCACCAACCGAATCGAGACATTGGACCCTGCACTCATTCGACCTGGTCGTATTGATCGTAAGATCGAGTTTCCTCTTCCAGACGAGAAAACCAAGCGGCATATATTTAAAATCCACACTTCAAGAATGACTCTAGCCGACGATGTTAATCTAGATGATTTTGTGATGGCCAAGGATGACCTGTCTGGTGCCGATATTAAGGTGGGTGGAGTAGTTTTTCAGCAATGTGTTTGTTACAACTGAATAAGATATTCTTGAATTACTTCTTTTTGAAATCATTACGAGGTCCTGTTCGCAGCTTATTATTTAAGTTCTGAGCAAAATCAGTCAATATGTTAAAATAGTAAAGGGGAATTCTACGCCAAGTTTCAAACACAAATTTTATTTATTCTCATTGTACATGCGGTCAGTGTCACAAACTAATATCAAATGAACAACCATGTCTTAGACTGAAACAAAATTATCTACAAGGTCAAACTCATACCTGTCTGAACCTGGCTAGTCGAGAATTCCTGGTGGAATGATTCAGTAAAAAAAAAAAGCGTCATAACTTGGTGATAATGTTGATATTTAGCAGTTCAAGTAGGGTGTCCACCTAAGCTTATAGGTAACAATGCATTGAAGTCACTGTGAAGCCAATCGTACCTGGGTTTTCATTATTGAAAGGCAAGGTGATGTCTGTAGCAGTGAGTTTGATGCAGACTCATTCAGCAGATCGTATAATACAGATATAGTGTATTGGCCAACTGAGCATGTGTATTCACAGATGGTTAATTTCATTATATTTGATGGCAGGCTATCTGTACAGAAGCTGGTTTACTAGCATTGAGAGAGCGTAGAATGAAAGTGACCAGTGAAGACTTCAAGAAAGCTAAAGAGAATGTTCTGTATAGGAAGCAGGAAGGATCTCCTGAAGGATTATATCTATGAACATTCTATCATATTATATGTTAATTATTATAGTTAATAGACATTTATTGTTGAATCTGTACCAATAAAGTACATGCAAAAAGATCATTGATCTTTGAAAAACCAATAAATATACAATTTTGCTATAAATTTAACTTCACAAGTTAATTGATAGTCATTTCTTCCAACTCAAGATCATTGTTAGCCGAGTGAATTAGTGGCGCAAAACTGTCTCGAGAGGATTATAACTATGGTGACAGGAAGTCCACTTGCCAGTCAAGTATCAAACAACTTTTCGCTTTTTAGATTTTTTCTTGGCTACATTTTCTGCAGATATTGGTTCATTGGCATCAGATTTGTTACGCTTGACTGCTACTAACTCCTTGGTATTGTTATCTAGACTATCCCACAATGCATCAGACTCATCTTCAGACACGGGAGAATGCAACTCCTCTTTCACTTCTTTTATGATGTCATCACTAGTTGGTTCTGATGGTTCACTCCAGTCGGAAGTAATCAGTAATTTGTTGAGTCTTGATTTCATGTAAAACTAAAAATATGAATCCAGAGAAATATTTGCACAATTTAGTGTTAAAATTACATGTTCCACAAGAATGCAGCATTATAAATGATGACCACCACATTTAAATTCCAAGAGAAAGCAAATCTGCAAATAGTCACGATTTATAAATCCCATTTCAACAAGACACATTGTGTTGCATTACCTTTTGAGTGAGAGCTCTGGTTTTAAGGTCGTGGATCCGCACATATCTGTCTAACCCACAAGACACAATGACTGGCACAGTTGGGTGACATTGCATGGATCTGATTGCACCAGCACCACCTTTGAACTTTCCTAAGCATTTCCTGTTTCGCAAATCCAACAGCGCCTGTTCGCCGACAGTGTTCCCAACAAACACTTGCCTGTAAAAACAAGGAATTCGTCAAATTGCTGCAAATTTCAACAGTTCCAAAGAGTATGTATAGCATAAAAATCTAGAAAAATATCTTGGCTACTAATTCAATCAAATTTTAACTTTGCATTCACACTATAGACAACTAGTCATTTCAGCAATTTGCTTGCAAACTTGTCAATAACTTTCTAAAACAATGGAGCATTCGAGGGTTAATAATTTTATCAAATCAATGACACAGATGGCCGATAGGATAAGCCTATGAAATGGTGGCACAGTGTGATAATTCTCAACTTCAATATAAACTTACCGGTCATTATAAGGGGAGACACACAGACTAGTTATAGGAAGCTCCTCCCACTCCATTTCTATGACTGGTCTTCTCTGTTTAGTTGAAGAATCATACACTCGAACCTGTAAGTCAATTCAATAATCAGAATGACATGAGTCTAACTAATTTCCTTTATGTAGAGTAAATCTATACTGAGAGTACAATATCAACTTTACACATTGAAGCAGCAAAACTAAAAAACATTAATTGTTGTATGCGTAATGAGTAAGTTGCAGCAGGTCAACATGTTGATCAAATCCACACACTTGGGACAAAATAAAAATGTGATTATCCAGCTTCAAACAGTTATAGCTCATCAAAATCTATCTTTAGCAACAAAAAGAGGAATACAAGCTCCATTAGTATTCACATGATTAACTAAGTGCATTACAAAAGTATATTTTTATGGTTGTAAAGTGTTCCAAATGCTCATTAAGTGGTTTATGTAATGCTGTGAATTTTTTATAGGAATTCAAAGTTATACACTCAACATTGATTCAACTATTACAAACACACACTACACTTAATGCTATAGATTGTCTCTATTCTTTAAATATTCCACATACAAGTAGAGTTAAAGTTCTAGTTACCTGATGATAGCCCGTTGAGGTAACAATGAGACTGGTTGACGACTTGGGCAGGTAGCCGATATCTGTGACCCATATGGGGACTCTTAGGTCCAACCAGTCATTGGCTAACTAAACATATTACCAACACATTTTCATGTAACATACTTGCATCTTATTAATCACTACATTCCCATTGCTCCAGATGAATCCGTACAGATGTGGATGAATTTGTGGTTGCGGTTTGAATTAACTTATGGTTGCGGTTTCATTCGATTGACCTGGTCTCAAACGTTGAGTGAAAAATCCATTCGCATAATGTGAAGCAATGGGAACACAGTGACTGAGCAAGCTATCTATAGAAACCTAGTCTATTCGCGAGAGTCACCTTCTCCATAAAACACGAGAACACAATATTTAATGATATTATTTGAGATGTAGTTGAAGAACAAGAGTGACAACATGCACAAAGGGACCTATCTGAATCACAGTGATAATACTCACATTCTTTGCTTTGAATACTGCACCAGCGTCTGGCCTATTGAGATCATACAGCTTGAGGCAATTCTCCTTCCCACCTGTGGACACAAGAGACGGCTGGCTGGGATCTTCTTTCATACATGAAATATTACAGCCGCAGTCTATGGCTAACTACAAACAAACAAATCATAGAAAACCACAAACTGGTAAGATTTCAGAAGCCGGTCTGATATATTAAAGAAGCGAAAAGAACACAGAAATGCAGGAAACAGTCAAAGAGCTAGCTCATATAAGTACACATTATGAAGAAAGTAGTAGAGTACATACAGACTGTGATCCTTGTTCTCCCGGAGTACTGCTGTCTCTCTCGTCATTCCACACACACAACTTGCCTGTATTGGTACACGTAACATACTTCCTGCAGCATGAAATAAGAGAGTAAAATGCTTTGAGTTGGGGCTTTCTTAGTAGACTATCAGCTGTGTTACATAGCTTGACCAGCGCAGCAAAACCAAAGGAAAATTGCATTAAATTCCATGTCAAAACAATAAGTATTGTTTTGACATGGAATTTAATGCAATTTCCCTTCGGTTTTGCTGCGCATATCTATAAATTTACATACATCTACATTTAGATAAGTATATATCTACATTTAGATAAGTATATATCTGCATTTATACAAGCATAAGCCTACATCTATATTTATATAAGTATATATCTACATTGATATAAGTATGTATCTACATTTATACAAGTATATTTCTACATTTATATAAGTATGTATCAACATTCACACTAGCAAAAGTCTAAATATTCACACATATATGTCTACATCAACACTTGTAAAAGTCTACATCCACAGTTAATGGATATCAGAACTTAGTCTTGGCTGATGAGAGAGAAGAGACAAACTGAAACTTACCTGTCAAACTTGTAGAGTCCTTTTATCACATGTTCATCAGACTCAGTGACTTGTAATATGTCTTCCATGGATGACGTGTGTAGGTTGTAGGATTTAACAACTCCTCCGCGGGTTCCCAACAATATGGAGTCGTCCACCCTTCGATTCTCCCAACACATGACACATATTTCATTGGTCCGGTTAACTTCGGACAACTCATTCAGATTATCCCATTTGTTATCAACGGTGTTCAGACCTGCAAGTCGGTGATATAGCAGAAGCGATTATAAATGCCTTCGCAGCAACTGGTACTGATTTTTTTAAAAAAAATTAACTTTCATAATAAAGTTCAATTGCATTAACTAACTCGTATAGCTATGCTGGATGATATTATAGATGAAGAGTTTCAACAGTAGTAATTGTGTTTATAATTATAGTCTAAGTTTTGACAAAGATCATGGTGTACAACCTAAAATTCAATTATACTATCAGTATCATAATTATTAGATAAAACAATATTTTCATGATACGTTGCCATTTAGTTGAAGATGTGGGTCCTATGAAAACTACTCTACTCAGTAGAACACTACACCATCTCGTAGAAAAATTGATGTTATTTCAAGATGCTGGATAGGAATGTCGTGACATGAACAAAATTGGTATCAGTATCAGTATGACTATGAGTATCACCATCAGTATAAGACTGAGTATTACCATGCCCATGGCCATTGTGATACTGTTTGTGATTAAGCTTGTCCTTGGGCTTGGCATTACAATCTACATTTTGATTTATTATCGCTGTCTTTAGGAGTAGATCTATTAGTATTACCAAAACTAAGAGTTAGAATAAGACTTTAAGAGTAAGAGTAAATGTAAGTCTAACACTAACAGTAACAGTAACTCTAAGACTAAGTCTAACTTTTACTTTAAGCATTAAATTTAATTTGATATGATGATTAAACTTTATCATGATTATTTTAATTTTTAAACCTAACGGCTAACAGTAACACTAACAGTAACTGTAAGACTAAGTCACTTACTAAGTGTAACACTAACACTAACAGCAACGAGTAACTCACTAACTGTAAGACTAACCCTAAGTTACTTTAAGTTTAAGACTACCGTACTACGTCAACGTGTTACAGTAACTCTTCCTGATACCCCAAATTTGATCAAACTTCAATTTGAACTTTTAAATTTTCTGTAATAGTAATAATTATAGTATTACTATTAGTTAAAAGTTGGTTTTGATATAAATTTTATCAACCCAGTACTGAGTACTTGTTACTTGACCTTCACCTTGTCGTACTCGTTGTGACCAATGGCAAAATTTGCTATCGGGTTTGTAATAATTGATGTAGAATTATTTACATTTAATATTTGAACTTTACAAATGCATGCCTAGGAATAAGTATTTGGTAAAATAAATGTATTTAAAAAAGCAAAAAAGGGTAAATAAATATTAACTGCACCTTTTAAGAGACCGGTTTCAGACCCAACGTACACGTGATGCACTGAGGGCGCCATTTTGTTGCATAAATAATTAGAATGCACCAAAGTCTTCCAACCACCGAGTTTGATATAGAATTTTCCGCAGCAAACGTGGCTAGCGACGCTACTATCTTACAACTTGTTGCAGGAAATGCGTGTCTTTCCGGTTAAACAGTATACGACGAAAAAGTTTAGCCATTCGCAGCTGGTCCTTCTGTATTGCCAGTTCGACTTATTAACAACTGTAAATTTTAAGCGTTTAATTACTTGACAAGCTTTTAATTGGCGAAAATTAATGAGTATAGGTAACGTATAGCTAAGGTATTGCGTTATATCTAAACATACTCCGTAATTAAGTTGATAATTTAATAAGATTAAGTATTAGTATAACTTAGACTAGAGTCAGTCATAGTCATACTGATAGTACTAGTAGGTTTTACAAGTACAGTAACAGTAAATGTAATTAAATTATTTATTTGCTAATTTAAATGCTAATACTAATAGTATTAGTTACACCGACATTTTTACTCACAGTTACACTTAATCTTACTCTTAGTCTTACAGTATTAATATAACTATAAGATTAAGTATAAGATTAAGTCTCAGTCTGATTATTATAACCAGACTTAATAATTATAATAATACTAATACTAATAGTATAGTTATACTTATATAATGATAATCATTATATAAATCATAAATGGTCATTACTAAACTTTAAGCATTACCTACTCCTAGTCACTTTGAGTATCACCTAGACACTGAGTTTGATAGTAATAATATCAATATCATACTCATACTGAGTTATATTAACGCAAATGCAGTATCAGTATGAGTATGCGTACGAGTGTTACTGTTAGTGTTACTGATAGTAATACTAATACTAATAGTAATAGTACAAGTAAAATTAAGTGTAATACTAATGAAGTAATAGTAATACTAAAATTACATATTATAGTTGACGTTGTACTTGTAGTATCAGTATGACTATGACTATGAGTATCAGACTTTCAGTATGAGTATGACGGAGTTAGAGTATCACTATGAGATTACTATGACCATGAGTATCGCTGTTACCGTGATACTGATACTAATACTGTGACTGTCTAGTACTTGACCTTGTACTAATAGTAGTGGTAACTGAACTCAAAGTCAAATTTTTAGAACCTGGAGCTGTGTTTAGAGTACTAGAATCAGCACCATTGACCTATTTTTAAGTCATTTTGATTGTTAGTGTACTCTTGATCGCATTTCAAATATAATTATTTATTGCATGATATGATTATTAGTGCTTAACTAAAATTTACAATTTTCAAGCTAAATAAACCAACAATAATTTTTTTAAGTTAAACTGGTTGTTTAATTTTGTTTCCAAAATATGGAAAATGGATTTTAGGGATGCAAGCAGATTAGGTCATAGTTGTAGTGTACATATGTCAATTGTATTATTAGGTAGTCCTGTACATATCAGATGTCTTTCATACTTCGTAGTAAATTTATACCTACGGAGCCTATGATTGTATTAGTGAAGTTTACCAAAGTTACTAATGAGATGAAGGTGCATTTATAATGTTGATAAAAGTGTTGGTAATTATAGCATTCTTCTAATATAGTAAAACTGGTGACCAGTTACAATATAATAGATTTAGTGCACAATATTTATAGATTGGAAGGAAAGGGTGTAGGCAATGGATCCGATAACGCTTGCAATTGGTGTGGCTGTGACGCTAGCCATTGGCGCAGCTGTTGCACTTGTTTCAATGTTTGGCTTCGGAGGGGAAACTGAATATGAGCAGCAGATAGCCAGGCAGAAGGAGATACTGTTGGATGAAAGCAAGGTCAAGTCCGCCGACAAGAAAAAAGTGAAAACTGAAAAGAAGAAGAAAGGTGAGAATCGTTAATTCAGCTTACATGGGATTTAAATGTTGTGGTTTAAAGTGTTTTTGCACCTGGTATGATTTTGTTTAGTGGCTGGAAAATCAAAGGCTGAAGGTGGTGAGTTGGTTAGTAGCTCAGATATGGACGTGGATAGTGGTAAAGAGGAAGTAGACGGAGCCTCTTCTGACGCCCTCAATCACCCCCATATTGAGTATGATCCTGACCCTGTAATCATCGAGGATGTAGATGTCTCTACTGCACCCCTTTCTAAGGCAGCAAAGAAAAACCGGGTAAGTCTAAATTATGGTAAAATCCCACCTCGGCGAGTGAGTCATAAATGCCGTGTGAAAGCAACCTTCTGCTACTAACTGATGTCTATTAGATTAGTTTGTAGTCGAGGAAGGTGCAGTTTATTGAATCATTCAGTAATTTTTCATTTCCTTCTCTTCGCAACTGAATTATCTGCCTGCCGTCTACTCATCTTGTCTGCTTTTCATCAAGTAGCTGATTTATTAGTTTTCTTTTCTAAACAAAGCATATTTTAGATCAATAAGCTATTATTTTTTACACTGAGTGCTTTTATTTGTATTGGTGGATAATTTACCTTGCATCATTAGGCTGAAGGTCAGGTGCATAGGCATAGTGAAACTATTGTTATTGAAAGTGCATGGCTAGTCTGCATATACCCCTGCTACTCACTGGGCATTTAATACATGCTGTAAGTGACTATGCTAAGTGACATGGTGTTGTTGAACTGGGGGTAATGTGATAGGCGGGACAGCTCACGTCATCACCTCAACCCATGGCAGGCTATAATTAGAAAGGCAGTAGAACTAAAAAGGGTGTATCTAGTAAAGAATTAATTTTCCCCTATTTTTTTGCTTTAAGGTAGATAATTGATGCTTCTTTTCTGCTGATTAGCAAATGCAAATTAGAAATTATCACTGCTACTATAGAATCATAATGTTGAAGTCTTTTACTGAGAAATTGGAAGTTCAGCCTTCTGCTTGCTTTATGCATATTTGCATGTTTCACCCGGTTACAGGTTGGAAGTTTAATGGGATTTTAGGTTCATAACCTGCACTTTTCGGGCTGCAAGAATAAAACACCATGTCTCAGATTATTAGCTGAAACCAACAGCTCAATGTACTTCATAGCTATTCAAGCTTCATTGGCTATTGATATACTTTATAACTGTTCAGTTTTTAATGGCTGGGAAAAATTCTTTCAATATAATAAAATATCAGATATATTTAGTTTCAAATGCATTCAACTGTTTCAGTATTAAATAAATCACTCAAATTAGTCGGTAGGTTTCAATATTGATTTTATATGATAATTATTAGGCTTACTTAACATGATGATGTGTCTGCGTCTCAGATCTAACTGCCTGATGAACTGTTGTTATTTCATTACGTGGCCGTCACTATTTCACTCTCTGATCTGCAAGGGCCACAAGTTGCCCCATCTTCAAATATTGATCGACAAAGCCTCAAATCTGCATGTAGTTTGTGCCTCAACCTTTGACAGAGTACTAGGTGACTGGTTGTTGACGTCAATGTTCTAATATTCTGACAGGCTCGTCGACTTCGACGTCGAAAGACAAGTAATCCAGCCCTGATTGTCATCCAGGGCGAAGGATTTAATCCCTTCAACAAGGTTCTTCTTGTGTTCAATTCTTATTCTCCTGATCCGTTTCTACTTTTAACTTGTGCCAGCATGCCTCTTCTCTGTTCTCCTGTAATCTTATCTCAGTAGTTAAACATTTTGTTTTTCACTTTCTTACTATTTTTGTCTATTGTTTGATGTTACCAAACTGTTGGATTTAAAGCAATTTGAACTGAATATTTTATTTCAACTAAAACATTCAAGTCTAGTAACTGAGAAGGCCTGTTATATTTACTGATTGGATGATAAATCACTGGTTATTGCAGTTTATTTAGCCTTCACTCTTATTCCAGTGTGATATGTTCTGGCGCTTTGCCTAGTTTCATGGTGATGGTATCTATTAAAAGTAAATGTCATTACAGAAGGGAGCCCCTAGCAAGTCTATTTTGGTGAATAAACATGAGATTCCACTGGTAAGAGGTAGTGACGCTGTCGTTGCTGAGACTGTGTTTCCCGAGGCAGCAGCACCTAAGGATGACGTTGAGCTGAGACATAAACCCAAGAAGGTGTGTAGTCATGTTTGTAGTTGTTAGATATGATCCTACAATAAAATTTTGGTACCAACTCCTGAATGTTATGCCACGTTTGTCTCCAGTAACGCTTTATGTGCAGCTAAATGTTAGTTGGTATTTCATGGCCACCTGTTGGGGTCACCATTTTAAGTCTTAAACCCTTCCGTATGTTGTGGGTTACCTAACAAATCGGTTATTAATGGAATAATAGTATCAGCTTATATATAATACCACTTGGTAATGCTACCCTGAAACTGTTCAGATGTAGGAGTTTCCTAGAGATAAAAAGTAATGGGGATTAACCAGTGTAACCAGTTCCATTTAGGTGCAGTAGTGGTGAACTTTTAATAGTCTAAGTCCTTTAAATGTTTTCGTAACGTGTGGTTTGAGGTGCATCAATGCAGCGCTATAAACTCCAGCTACAAAGCTGTACAGCACTGCTGCCTTGTAGCGATGACCTCACAAGGTTATGACATACTGTCACTGGAATAGCCCACATCTACATACAGTCCTACACTATGTAGCATCATCTCCTACCACTTGCTTTACAATACCACCAATGCTTGTAGGCTTGTAGTTAATGCAGTTCACCAGTTTCTATACAAACTATAGTACGAAGCAAGTGTATGTGTGCGACATATATGTAATGGTTTGGATACGTGTCAGTTAGCATATGAGTGTAGAGTTTATCAACAGACTGTCTAATGATCAATATGTTGATTGCTTGACTGTAGGCCGGGAAGAAGGAGAAAGTAAAGCAAGCCTCGGTAGTTGCCGAGCCAACCCCTGTTGTAGATGAAGTGGTTGTTCTAACGCAAGTAAAGAGCCAGTCTTCTGCACCAGTGCCTGGGGTATGACTACTGCTCTGTATATATTCTCACCTCACACATTCAATGTGCCAGTTACTGCTTATGTACGCCAAACCTTTATGTAATAGCCTCCCTGGCTAGTGATGGTAATACATAAGGTTTACAACTCTATCACGTTATCTTTCCGAGTTACCAAGTTCGCTATGCAATAGGCATTCCGTCAGTTGAAATAGGAGATGCTTCAAGAGGCCAGTGTTTGCTTTACCCATGCGACTTCAATATTAGTTCACTCTGTTATCACCATGTTTGAGTTGCAAGTGTACAAGTTTCCCTCCAAGACACTAATGATTACACTCACGGCTGAGTTTATGTTAGAATGGTGTTTTATTTGCATTTAGTGAGTCTAACCATTGCCTGTGTTCCTTGTAGGCAGTTGAAGAGGTGATGGTGGCTACTACAAGCGTCGCAGTCCAGTCTGCTCCTTCCAAGAAGAGCAAAGCTAAAGGCGGAGCAAGCAAGGGAGGAAGTGAGCTGGCTGCATTACTGGACGGCATAGAGAAGGCTCCCCTGACCAAGGATGAGCTACAGACACTGGTGGACAGTCTGCTGGCTAGACAGGAGGCTGAGGACAGCTGGACCACCAAGGTAGCACAACTCCCTCCCCGATCCCTTATCTAACCCTATTTCAGTCTAGTTGTCTTTTAGAGTGTAGTTCTACTTCATTATAAGCAAGCAAGTCATCGTGCTGTCACACTATATAGTTGGTAATTTCTTTTTCTCTACCCCTTCTGATCAATCCAGTAACACATCTTGCAAGTAATTGACAAGGAAACCTTCCTGGTTCCACTGACATCCAACTCTAGAAGCAAGTCAAGGTGTTTAGTCTTCAACAGTCTGATGCAGCCTACAGAAGGTCATAGAAATTATTCCTAATTGCGAACACAGATGATACTGTGTTGATTAGTAATGTTGAACACATGTTATTTACCTTCATCTCAACTCAAAACAGTAGAATATTGTTTCATGTGATGAAAACTACAACTTGTTTTCTGAATCATATCAAGTATAGACAGTTGATTCTTAGTTCATCTTTTAGTTGCTCCACTTTTCTACTTGTAGCGATATTTTCTAATAATAGCAGTAATAGTAGCAACATTAGTAATAGTAGCAGCAGTAGTAATACTAGCAATAGTAGTAGTAGTAGTAGTAAAGATTGATACTCTGTAGTTCTAGTTAGTTGGTAGGTGCCGGTGCAAGCTGCTAACTACTAGCACAGCTACTAACAGTAAAAGCTGACACAGTAACTATTGGGGATTTCTACTTCTCCCATAACAACTATATTCACCACTCCTTCATATCTCAACATAATCTACAGGAACGTCCATTCCATGCTGTCTTGTTCCACAGTCCACTTCCACATGTTACATGTTATCAATAATTTATCTGTTTCATATCTAACCTTTGTAACTGTGTCCCTTTAGGATTCTACAAACTCTAGTCCTGGCTTTCTTTGCTATACCAGCGGGTGAATTCCCACTGTAGAGCTCAAATAGAACGCTTTTCAAACTTGGTAATAATTACCACAGGCCAAGGTTATATTTATCAGCCCATTTACGTATTATTATTGTTTCTTAAAATATGGCATTTCACTGTAGTACCCTTAACTCTGACATTCACAGCATGCCCTGGCATATCACCCATACAAGTTTGCAGTATGATAGCAGCATGGTCTAAGCTACACTGGTTGGGAGGGAATAACGATTTTAGATAAAATATTGAAATATATTTTTCTTCAACTGTTTGTTTTTATTAAAGTAAACTATGTTATACGATGCCGGAGAATAAGTAGCTGACGCATGTGTTTGTATGACAGAGCACCAAAGCTGACCCCATGGCTCTGCTGAAGAGGCAGCTGGAGGATACCCAGAATGCCCTGGAGGTGGAGCAGAGTAACGCTGCCTCTGCCCAGGAGAAGGTTCACGAGATGACCGTCAAGTGGACTTCGGCTGATAAAATGAGCAAAGGCTATTTAGCCCAAGTTCAGGAAGCGCAGGTCGGTGTTCGGTTGCATTTATCTCATGTGTTGATATAGATTTACCAACATGTCTGGTGGTCATGTCCCACCCTTCATATCATGACTTGCCAACTGTCTCTCTGTGAACAGAATCAGTTATCTTGTCATTTAATGAATGCAACTAGTAGTTGGCACTAAATTTATTTTACAATTTCTCTATTAGTGCTTGTACAGGATTCAGGTAAATCACATTCTCTAGAGTGTTGACACCTGCTGGCACCAATCAACAGTGATTGATGTCACCAGGTAGCTGATTGCCACATAATTATTATGTGAGCATCATTTGAGGGCGAGGAGTTGTCCTCACCTATTCTCATTGTTTTCATTGCAGAAAATGAACCAGAAACTTAAGGCTGACAGCTATTCTGATAGACAGAAAGTTGAACAACAAATTGAACTGATAAACCAGTTGACTGAGGTGAGTGCATTTGGTGGTACAGCTGAGATCAATGTGAGCCTAGGGTGATCTGAGTAGATGTAATACCAAACCTAAGTTTAGTGTGGAGTCTATATCATACTCTGTAACATGTGATGTAGGAAAACCAGAGCCTCAAACAATCTGTGGCCAACACAGATGAAGTCGCACAGATGCAAACTCAGTTGAAGACCCTGACCGCCGAAAAAGGAACTTGGAGCACCCAGACCGCCGAGACGGAGAAAGCTCTGGCCGACATCAAACATCAACTGGCCAGGTGTGTTTCTAGATTAGTGATTGGCTGACCTTAGGTGCTGCCCGTGACATCTGCTGACATACTTGTGACTCACACCACCAACTTTTTGTTTCAGGCTCCAGGAGAGTCTGAAAGCCACGGAGACGGAGAATGCGGAGCTGAAGGGCAGATGCAATGACTTGGGACAGAAGCTGGCCCAGGCAGACACACTGAGTATGGAGGCACAGAACAGGGCAAAGGAGAGCGAGAAAAACAACAAGAACTTGCAGGATCATATCCGGTCACAACAGAAAGATAAAGAAACTGAGATACAGGTGAGTGGCAAATTTATCTACTGGTGATATTTACAGGGTGGGGTATTCTGTCTAGCAGACATGACGTGACATGACGACATACATTAACTGTATTCAACTTTTATGTTAACTTGAACCCGTATCCAGTTAGTAAGCCGGGTTGATTCGGAGAGTTTTTAGCTTCTACTGAGAGCTCCTGTATCATCCGATATGAGGATTTTCTTCCGAGTAATTTTAGCTTGTGGACCTGAGGAATACTGTGGTGTTTGTAGGCTCTGAAAGAAGAGCTGACATTGGCTAAACAGCAAGCACAGGCTCCGACCGCCAACGGCACCCACACAAATGGAGAGCCCAACGGCTTCCCAGATAACACAGCACTGTAAATATTTCACTTTCTTGTATTCTCTTTAAATACTGTCTCACCCTACCAACTGAGGTGCTAAAAGTATTAACACTTCTTCTGCTGTAAATGTTGAAAGTTTTGAACTATTGTGAAGCTGGTATTGGATGAAATCAATGTTATATATCTTACCTGTTTTATTATTTAATTTGTCGAGTTTTCGGGTGAAAATTGATCCAGGTATTAATACATTTATTTTCTAGGGAAAACAAAATCTCAAGCTTAGAGCTAAGTCTACAGGAGAAAGACACACAACTAACTAACCTAAATAAGCAGCTAGCTGTAGCTCGAACTTCACAGACAGAGTTGGCGGCCTTGAAGCAGCGTTCCACAGAGGAGGCTGCACAGCTGAGCGATGCTGAGGCTAAGATAACCACTCTTCAGACCAGCGTGCAGACACTAAAAGACAAAAATAACGTGAGTGTCACTCAGGGCTTTGTAACAAACCAGATACACACACATAGAAACCACTGTTTACATTACGTCACTCTCTGTGGAACAATGCTTCCTCCATTTTTATATTAGTGTAAAAGTTTTAGGAAATCTCTGCTCCATAAATTTGTTGGTGGTTTTTGTCTCCCCTACCCTCTCTGTCTCGCATGTGAGGGAGTTTTCCTCCCCTATCTTAAAGAATGCATACAGCATCCGTGTGTTCGCGTCTTTTCATGTGTTTACTATCGGCTTAAATTGACCTTGGCAGGAGTTACGGCGAAAGAACTGGAGTTTAGTTGAGTCACTGGACAAAGTCGAGACGTCCTCCGCGTCGAAAAGTGACACCGATAAGGAGATTGAGGAAAAAGTGTCCACAATAAACTTACTGAAGGATAAAAATTCAAAATTACAGGCCGAAAACAATGTATGAATTAATGCTTTGGCTGCTTTACGTGTTTGCTCTTGCTGTCTGCCATGTGCTGGTGCTGCTTATTCAATTTCATTTAGGTTATTCAAAGGTAGCATAACTCCCACTTTTTCTCTGAAAGAAACTAATGTCTATTGAAACACCAGTCACTATATTTGCTGCAAACAGTTGCAAACACAAAATTATTCAAGCTGGTACAGTTTTCTGATTTTATGTCGCATGTCTGTGTTTGGTCTTCGAGTAGGTCTCGACGTAATACATTTGGTTACTGCTGGCTCTAACGTAGTTACCTGGGTGTGTTACGGTGTGTGTAACATAAGCTGAGGGCAAGTGTTTTAGAGAGGGTTTATGTTTATCCGTGTCCGTTCCCTGGCTCACCCTTACTCTTCATTTTTTCCTCTCAATTTATACTAAAAGTCATAATATTTTCACCATTTAATGGACTTGAATGTGTTTATGGGTTCTTGTGCACATTTTTCTAGATTATGCGAGTCCAATTTCATTATTAATTGTTTACAGGACTATGAAGTCTTGTGCAATCATCGCATGTGCTTTGCTCTGCACACAGTCACAATTACTAAAACTATTTTTTACACTCATCATATTTCCATCTGTTTATTTCGCATATTTCTGTTGATATCATGAAATACTAATCATTGGTATTATGTTTGGTTAACTACTGAACATGTTGCACTGTGCCAGTCTTTATTAAACTCATAGATGGCATGCATTGCTTCTAAACCAACAATACACATCTACAGATGCCAGCATACTGTACCACTGTCAGTGGTTGCTTTGTTATATAAGTTTTGTTGAAAAATCAAATATTTTTGTGATTTATTCATAGTTCATATAAAGTTTAGTTTCTATTCCCTGTATTTGCAATGTCTAAAGATCATTGAATTGCATTGCAATTCACAACATCTGCTTTGCTTGCTTCACATGCTTAAATTGAAGTAGGTGAAGTTGTGGAGAAATTGAGAAAAGCCTATGTTCTTGATTGAAAATGCAGCGAAAAAAGTTATGTTCTCTGAAGAATTTCAACTTGCGCCCCAAGCCAAAATTTAATAATAAGATTAAAGAACTTAGGCTATCTCCACTACTGCTCCTAAGTTACATAACATGTGCACTGATTGATGTTTTGCTAGTGTACATTTCCCCTCAACTGAAACCCTTGTGTGTTTTAGGAGTTGGCTGAGAGGTCGGCTCAAATGTCCACCCTCACTGATGAAGTGACGTCTCTCAAGAAAGAACTGAACCAGGCCAAGGCCAGTCTAGACAGTAAAGACTCGACTATCTCACAGCTAGAAGATTCTCTTCATTCTGAAAGACAGAAAGTCTCTGTAAGTTTTGTGATTCCAGCAGCTCATTCTCTGTTTGACAATTAAAACTTTCATTTCCTGCTATGTGTTTTATTGAAAATTAAGTCAATCAATTTATTAATTGGTAGGTTTTGGTTTTCATGCAGATTTGAAATTATTTCGTGCTCTGTGTGTGTGTTTCATTATTTCCTAAAATTCTTATTCCTGAATAAATTTTTCAGCTTTCTACAGTTAAAACTATTTCCGTTTGTCCCACATGTATGCCAGTTTTCATTATTGATGGATTTTGCACATTTTTGGCTCAATCTTTTGTTTCTGTCACTTGCATGTAAGTAGGGTGTTGATAGTTCTCAACATCTGAAATCGACCTGCGGCCAAACGAGCAAAATTGTCAATATTGAAAGCAGGATTTTGATTTTGCACTGGAATTTCGTTTCTTCTGCCTAAATTTTCCAAGTCTTTTCTGATCATTTCAGCGTTGTATATCTCCTTCACTACAGTCTGTACTTGAGTGTGTTTTGTGTAATGAAATCGTGTGCCCACTCTTTGTGATTTTGATTTCTTTCACAACTCCTTGTAATAACCGGACTGGGTCGTCATCTGTTTCTTGTCTTCCCTTGTCTCACGTCTGCTCTGTGTGTCGCTGCTTAACAGGCCACCGAGTCAGAGTGTAGAGATATTCTTGAGAAAGAATTTAATCGCACCGTTCAAACCATGTCAAACGACCATAAGGATGTGGTTGACCAACTTCAAACCAGTATAGGCGGTTACCAGAGTAGAATCACCACTCTGGAGAAATCTGCCGCCGAGCTAGAGGCATTGATTGGACAGCTAACCGACTCTGTATGTAATCGCTGATTGGCCAGCCTTCCACCTTCATTCTGCATGCTCTTTTCGTTCTAGTTGTTTAGCATGATGTACTTGTGATTTCTTCTTCTGTTCCTGCGTTGGCTGTGCTAGCACGTGCTCTTTCAACTTCCTTTCTTTCAACTTCCTATCTATTAAACTTATTCTTTTATTTTGGAGTTGCATGCAAGTCTGTATCTACTAATGAATCTAAAAGTGGAAAGGGTTTTCTTCGGTGACAGCCTCTTTTTCTCACTTAATTTTGACTTCAATTTACAATCACTTGGGAGTTAAAAATAGTGTACCTAAACTTGGGAAACATTGCATGCCAACTTTTTATGCTACTAATATGCTGTAAGTTTTATAATTGTTTAAAAATATTTTAAATATGTCAGTTCTACTTTTAATAGCAATGGTTGCTGTGTTGTTATTAGATGTTATGGGGATGGTGTTCTTATAATAGTTTGAGAAACTGAAAAAAGATATTTGCATCTTACTAATTGATATGTCTGTACAAGTATTGTTATATTCTATGGTTTGGACTTCTGATCACAGCTTTTTTTGAAGCTGTATTTGCTTCTGCTTCATTGCTAGTTGACTGATATAGTACACCTGCTGTCATTCATTTAGAAGTATACATTACTAATATCTCTGTGTTACAGAAAGACTCTGCCACAGCAGATGTAGAAAGTCTGACGGCACAGATATCAGCCTTGAACAGGGAGCTGGAGATGCTACGCTCTGCTAAACAAGTGTGTTCTAAGTGCATCTTCTTCACTTCATTGCTTCACAATAAACAGTTGACAATATTTTTTTGTTTTGTTATACAAGTTGAACTATGTTGGGATAATAGGATAATGAGCTACGAAAATGTATCTAAAAAATCACAGCATTTCCGGTCATATAGTTTAATTGTTGCTAAACTTAGTAATTAGCCACAGCTGTTACTTGTTAGTTTGTCCTACTAATTCTGTAATACTGCTGTCTAGTAGTCTGTAGTCTGCAACACCATTGAGTAGCTGCGACTGAACTACAGCTATGTAATATAATATCTTACAGAGCTCCGAGACACCTGCTGCAGGTGTTGAAGCTTCACAAGGCGCTGATACAACAGCTAGTCTCAATAAATACCGAAACTGTCTTACAGAAGTGGTGAGTTCTAATTTTCAAAACGTTTTATACTCCAGCTTAACTAACACTACTAACATAACTTCTTTGATGAAAGATTTCATACTTCATGGATACACTGTGATCAATTCTTAAAGGGCTTAGCATTGTTTTATTGCTCTGTTACTTGAAGTGTCTTTAAGATGTTGTTTGGTTTTAAGCTGATTTGAATTATTGTTGCTTAAAGGAGTCCATGTTGGACAGCCTTGGAGCCAGAGTACAACAGGAACACAGCAAGATAGCTATAAGCCTCAGTTCTAAAGATGATGAGTTGTCGCAAGTCAAATTACAACTGGCCGATACTATTAGCCGTCATTCCACAGACGTGAGTTTTCAGTCTATTTGTATCTCTTTATTTCCAGTTTTTACTCTCGTTTGTGGCTGGTTGGCAATTAATCTAAATTCTTGCATAATTTGCAGAACTATGGTAAATGTTGCCTGTGTAAGGCAAGTCAGAGAAATGAGATTGGTTGGGGTAATGATTCCTATCAGTATTCAAACAGGAATGGCAACATATGTAATAATAAGTCCTTTTTGTCAGCATTACCAACAATATTGTAATTCCTCAAACTTCCTGTACTGTTGAAAGCTGATGAGCATATCATGTGTTGATATCTGGCCCTACATTCTACTGAGTAAATACTTACGTACCCATTCTGTTGATGAATCTTAGCCTGTAGTAGTGAATCTCTTATTCTCATTATTTGAATCAGAAACGCTTAAAGCTCTTTGGTTTTGCTGTCTCACTTCTGTATTTTCTGTTTGCAGTCAGCTAAACACGTCAGTCTAACAGCTCAGCTGGGAGAGTCTAAAAAGGTGAGCTCTACTTTTCAGCTTCTCAGGTCGTGTGTCCTCAGAATTCCATTGGAACATATAAGTACTATGTCATTTTGAATTTGTGCGACTGTTTTTCCCCTCATTGTACCTACACTATTCTAGTAATAGATAAAACTGTGCCGTTCCTGTATTTTCTTGTCATTGGCAAACCTTTACAGATGAAACACATTGAGACTGGTGTATGCATAGCTGCAATGTATTCAACATGTATTAGATATATGACAAAGTTCTTGAGTCTCAATCTACTCACATTTGTGTCATATTGTAGAAAATAACGGAACTACAGAAGCTGCTCGCTGAGCAAACTGCAGCTTCAAAAGCTGAGGTGAGAACCCCTAAAGTATACTAACTTCTCATTGGTCTAACAGAAACAGCTAAATTGACTTCCACAGAAGCTGTAAAGTTTAAGCAGTAATTTAGCCATATTTGGCTACTGGCCAGGAAGTTGGGCCTGATAGGGTATATATCCAGGCCCTCGGTGCTTTATCAAATGCAGTGCATTAGGTTCTAGGTCTAGGTCTTCTTCCCTCCCACCATTTAACCCCTAATATTCAACTCATACAATTCTCTCGTGTTCTATAGATCGGGAAGGCAGAAATTGCCCTCAAAGATGAACAATTAAAAAATAGGCAACTTGCACAGCACTTGGTTAGTATTAAGTGTCCGGGGCTCTGTGACTACTGTGACATTGTAACTTGGTTTGTAGTGGTGGTGGTTGTTCGCGGCTCAATCTTTCCCCTCTTTTACACCAGTTTTCATCCATTCCAGCTGAACATACTCATAAATATTGTGAAAAATATAATAAATAGATAAATTCATTAGTCTGTGTACTAATAGATTTATTTATTTATTTAATATCCTATCTTAACCATTCTAATGATTTTTTGATTTATAACATTGCTTAGAGTAAATAAAATTTAAACTTACTGATTGGCTGATTTGCTTTTGAATAGCCAACCAACTGCTTTGTATTATGTTAAGTCGTCTGTCCTTTTGCTGTGTCGCAAGAGTGTCGTTCATTCTTTGATTTCGTCGTACGTCAACCTGTCTATACTTCACAAGAGAGTTTAGGTTTGCTGTATTTAATGTGCGTGTGATGACATGTATTACTAACTGGACTGAGTTGTTGGTAAGCAGAATGCTTATGCATGTAGCTCCTGCTCTTCTAACAGCCTCTTGTTCTGAAGAGAAAACAGTACCTTTATGAGGTGTTGACCTCAGAAACTCGGAGCAACCTGTAAATGTAATAAATTTCATTTTGTAGGCTGCAGCAATGGCATCGTCTGGCGCCGATGATGATAGTGGAACTTGCGTATAAATGGTGCAACCTGATTGGCTGTCAAAGCACTATGTGACTTGTGATTGGCTGATTAGTCAAACTTGGATGTTTCTTTGATTATTTTGAATAATAAGAGAGACTTGCATGTGGTAATGCTGGTGCTAAAAGTTTTACTGGTACCTTTTACGAAGAACCAAAGTTCCATGCACAGTTTTGAGTGGGCAACTCTACACTGACTACTATATAACTGTATTATAGCATCTTGTAATAGTATAATATATCAGTTTTTATTTAATCTAGTAATGTAATGGAGTTGTGATTTCTGTATACGATGCAGGTTGGAGGCTTTGTACTTAACGGACAAACTTAAATTCAATTTATGATATGTAATATAATGAAACACTTTATGGCACGATATTTTACTGAACAAATGTATGCCTACACTCAGACTCTACGCAACGTTTTCTGCTGTTATAAAATGCATGTCAGAAATTTTATGAGCTCTATATACCTAGTCTCAAAAATACATACAAACTGCCTTACAGATTCCTATCTGATTTTCAGTGATAAATTATTCAACTTAATATTACACTACTAGATTGCTAGTATTCAATACAGCGTTTTTAAATCTAGTGCCTAATGTTTCAAAGTTGAATTTTGATTGAATGCTTTAATTACATATTCCACTCTTTTACAATGTTGATACATTCTTATATGGTTTTGCATTCATTCTAGCCTCTCTGGGTTGTTGGTGAATATGGATTATTGTATTTAAAACAAGATGATTATATCTGAAAAGGGTTTTATTTCCATGCTAAATATAATATAGATAATATATAATTTTGATATATGTTATCTCTATAAGGTTTCAACTGGGATGAAATCTTGATTCATGCTCCAAAAAAGTAACAGTAAATTATTATTTGGGCTCTGCAATGTTTCTCATCAAATAGCAATGAGGTCTTTTTAGTGGGTTAAATTCATGTGAATTGGGAGGTAAAAGCTATTTATCTAATAAAAAAAATATGATTTAGATGAGTTTATAGACTTGACACATTTGGCCTGCGCAACATAGTATTGATATCTGCTTTGTATTTTATGATAAACAGCCTTCAGTAATTTATATGTGCTTATTATTTCATGTTTTTATAATTGTTGGGACAGTTGGAATTTTGAGAATGTTGCCTTATAGAATGTGGATGGTATCACAATAATAAAGTGTGTCACTCATAGTTTAAATTCCAGATAAAAAAAGAACAAAATTATGCACAATAAGAAGCCAGGAATTAACTGCAAATAATATAATATTTTAAGGAAACATGGCTGAACCATCATCATCGTAAGTAGTCTTGATAGTTATTGCTACACCTTATATTGTTCTTTAGAGCCACAAATGGCATACAGCCACATTTCAACTTGGGCCGGGTTCGAAGGGTGCAATATATTGTGAACCAGCTGCGGCCATTGCCAAATGCATTACAAGCTATAAGGGGTACAATGATAACACTAATTTCTCACTTTACATAAGTTTCCAACAATAATACATATTTTAGATAACCCAAGAGTTTTTGTGATTAAAACGTATGACATCTCCAAAGTATAGGTTCTTTTGCTAATTACACACTTTAAAAACTTAGTCTAGTTCAATGCAAGGAAGGGTTTTTGCAGATATAAAAATAGCAAATCCAAGAAAAGCAAGAAGACAACACTTTACCTGTACTCGAATAGTCATAGACATCATAGTCATAGACATCATAGACACCATCGACACCATAGACATCACCCTCACCACTACTGCCACCGCAGTCACCACGGCAGTCCCAAGAAGGATAGGTAAGCAGAATCTGCCTTATGTACTGGCTAAACCTAAGCCTCTACTAACGAAAGGTGTGCAAGCAATTCCATGGAATCTCTTTAAAGACTTTGCGCTCTAGCAGTATTGCTTCATGAAGACTGGAGTTGTCTTCTCTACGTCTCTGTTTTCTTGCATGCAGCATGTCAAATTGCTCCCAGGAAGTTGTTACGGAGTGTTTATTTCAAAGGAACATTCAACCTGTAGAAAAGTTGCTGAACAATTTACTTGATGTTCACTGGAATGTATTTTGAAATGTAAGAGAGAATCTTTCGAGACGTAATTCGTGCATTCTTTTGGAGGAGTCTTTAATTAGGACGAAATACCAATTTAGATTACAATAATATATTATTTCATTATTGCAAAATAAGCAATATTTTATTCTAATAAAACGCAAGAAAGAAAGAGCAAAAATCAGACAAGAAAACTTATAGATGTGAATTGCTATAACAACAGATTCGATAGATGTTTCTTCAAGCCGTTTGACTAGCAAAATACAATAATATTCTCCAAATCCATCCTGATGTCTCTCTACTCCACAGTCTATGTCATGATGCCTAAATATGAGCCAATTAGTTTTGAAGATAGGCTGAAACTAATGCTACAACTTGACAATTGTGCAACTTTTTATGATTGAGCAACAGATTTGCTGGCTAGCATCTGTTTTTTGGAGTTATCTTATCAACACCTTATTGATCACATTGCTCTATACATTTTAAAGGAGAATCTATAGTAGCACACGATCTTGAATATTAAGCATAAATCATGTCTTCCTTAGCATATGTACCTCTAGAAACTCAACTTAGGCATCTACTATAAAATCTAAAGGCTCCTTACTTCTAGGCTTTATACGTGTTTTCGTGTTAACTTATGCAGATTCTTTGCTTTTAGTTTAGAATCTCTATTTATATTCTGAATTCAGAATATAAGTAGAGATTCTAAACTAAAAGCATAGAATCTGCATAAGTTAACACGAAAACATAAAATATAAAACAAAAAGTTTTTAATTGTAGAGGTGGAACTAGGAAGAGGCGGAGGAAAGTTAAAGGAAATACGGACACAGACAGTACATATGAGTACAGTTCTTACGATCTACCAGCTAACTCTGTTGACCAAATACCTTCCCGCCCAGAACATGTGCCTGGCATGTACCTCGCCCATCCCGGCCCTGCCAAGCAGGAATCTTCTAGTATATACACAAACAGCGGTGCCGGACGTGAGTCTCTTTATTCTCTGTCACCATATGATGTCACAGTTTGCTTCTTCTAACTAAACGTTGATTTGTTGGTTATGCCTGTGCCTATGTGATGAGTTGGTCATGTTGTAGTGGTAAACCTTCCTCAGAAAGTTGAACTTAAAATCAAAGACACACCAGAAGTTGATAAGTTTACCAAAAAGAAAAGAAAAGCCAGACAAGGGCAGATCAAAGTCTTTCAAGATGCTGCAAATAGCTGTAGAATAGGTAAGTTTATAAACCTGTACAGTAAGTTTGTCACAATTCACTTGAAAAATTGTAAATTGTTTACAGGAGTTTATTTTAAGAAAGTTACTGAGATTGTGTTTTAATGCACATGCAGAGTATAGTGGAGGGATAACATTTATATACTTTAAAAATATTGACATCTATTACTGCCCTAATTTTATCATACCACATATCATGTGGTGAAACAAAAATCCCATTATTTTGAAACTTTAAGCATAATTCATAATAAGTACTAGATTTTATTAATTCCTTGATTAGACATCACTGCAATTATTATGATTGCATCTGTTACAATGTTAATCAATATCAACATGACAAAAAATGCCCACTACTTGCAAAAAACTAACATATTTGTACTCTTAATTCTTGCCAACACAATGATATAATAGCAGTGTTTTAGGAGTTACGAGCACTTGTGTTTTTACACTTTTTAAAGCAGATGTCATATAAAGGCTTTTCTTATCTTTTGCTCTCTCAAATTTTCTCAGAGATTGACGATGACGGAAATGTGCTGTCGGTAATGCTCAGTGATGACTTGGCTAATACATTCCTTATGTTTGGAAAGGAGGAATACGGCACCACTGAGCCCATTATACTTCAGGAGAACCGATTAGTTCCACTTACTTCTAAGAAAAAACCCTTCCTAAGAGACACTCCAAGAACGTGGGTTGATTATTGTAGCAATTCCATTTCACAAAGTGTAGTTTGTGACTTGGTAGATAATTTTATTACGTTATCAAAGTTTACTTTGCTAAATTGTTTTGTTAAATTGGTGTAATTTATGTGTGTAAAGTGCTATATGATAATATGTCAAATATATGATTATTATATAATAGTGAGGTAAGAATTATTATAAGTGAAAAAAGTGTGACTCAATCTTTTATTTGTATTTATTTGGTCAGTTTATATAATTTTTTTAAACTGCTCTTTTATAAGAAATTATTAAATTGATACTGTTTTATTTCTCGTTTACATGGTGTACTATCAGTCATATATCATTTTAATACAGTTTTTAGTAGTAAGCTTATAGAAACGATACTATAGTACTAGTGTGAATTTTAATAGTTTTAAAATACTGTCTATACATTATACTAGTTAATTCCCATCTCCATCAATTATTATGCTTTTGCTGAGGGACCTGAAAATTTCGTGATGTGTGTGTATAATTAAAAACATATATAAATTAACTAGTGTGCGTGACACAACTACCTGTTTTACCCTTTAACATCATACCATATGTATGTACGAGTACACTAACTCTGTAAAACTTTACCCAATGGTGTGCCGACAGGACCAACTGGCTAGGAGTGCAGGAACACTACGAGCCTTTTGAGTCTGTAGCTGGAATGGGTGAAAATAAGAAATATAAGAAAATTAAGGTAAAGAAACACAAGCTGAAGGGCAACAAGGCCAAATCAGAGCTGCTGTTTGCTGCCGAGAAAGCAGATCTAGTGGTGGATGAATACACAGACCAGGTAATGCTTTTAGTGATGTGTCTCAGTATTTAGTTTGTTTTTTAATATTTAATTATATGAATGGCATGGTCATTATTCTAATCAAAAACTCTTACCATCAGAAGCTTTTACGAGAATGGAGACTTAGAACAACTGTGTTTTTAGTGCAGAAGTTGCAAAAAGGCTTTTTGTGTGTTTCTTAAATGGGCTACGTATTTTGTTAACAGTTATTAGCAATGGAATTTTTAAAGCAACAAAAGAACAACTTCATTTTCACATATACAATTTTAAATGCAGTATAAATTGGTTATTAGCTTCTAAAATTTTTGATCCAAATATACAAAATTTTAGATTGGCAAAGTCTACGTGGCATTTCCTGATGCATCTAAACATAAAACATATCTCTTTTCTCTTCCTCAACGTATGAATATCATAACAGAAGAGATTTCTAGAGAGATACCAATTAGACGGGCACACAGTAAGTATTGAATAACTTCGCTACTTTAATAAGTGCAGATATTATTTTTGCAAATTCTAAAATGTATTCCTTAATTTTTAACTTGACTTAATTCAAAATTAAACATTTGAATTGCATGTCTTTGTCTTTGCTTTTTTCCGTTTCTATACACTGAATTTCTTTCCAATACATACAAAAATAGGTAAATGGTAAGAGTATTGTTTTGAAATATATATCATAAAAAACACCTATTGCATATTTGGCCATAGTCTATACCCTAGCTTACAAAATAGTGTACCATGGAACAGCCTCTCTTTGGTGTCCATATACCATCTTTATTTCTAATGCCTCACATAGCTAGGAATATATTCTTTAACTGAAATAAAACTTCAAAGTACATTATAATATGACACTATGTTGCATTTCTGGTAATATGGTTCCTTTAATGCTAGCAAGATGGAAACAGCTTTCATTCCATGGTATAATTATTAAGTAAAACTATCTGCACTCTACAGTTACAAAATCATGGTTAGAAAACTCAACACAATGCATATAATGATTATAGCTGACCCATTTATTATTAATCGATTCATGCGTACTCTCAGAAATACTCAAATGTAACAAGTAGGAGAGAAAACTTTCATACGACCTCAATAAATTTATTCTCAATGTTAGTAAGCAGAATTTTTATTTTTTGTGCTCAATTAGCTCGCCATCAGCTTACATCTGCAATATATTCACCATTAGAACATAGAGTATGAAGTAATAATCCTCTTTCTATTCATCAGTGTATCATAATATCATATTATCATAATATCATAATATCATATTATCACAATATCATGTGACTTGCAGACGACAAAGCCAACTGGTACGTCCAGAACACGTCCTCCGAGGAATCAGAAGAAGAGGAAGACGAAGCACCAGTGATGCACGAGACGGCTATCTCAGCTGTTGACGATGAAATGCCTGGTTAGCTTGATGCTTCTTTGTTTTCTTCTAGCATGGATAGTCACCGCTATATCAGTTCTTAACCACTTTTAATCAATTTAAGTTTGGTACTCAGACATAGCTGGAAAGTTAACTGGCGTTTAGCTTTTTTAAACAATATTTTAAAAAGCAAAAGAACAGTATGATTAACAGCTATGGCTTATTTTGATGAAAAAATCATTGATAAAAGTACTCAGAAAGCTTGTGAATTATTAAACTTCTAGCAGACATCTAATTAAACAGGTTTCTAGTAGCTACTGTTTGCTTAAAAACATTTTAAATTTAGTAGGAAGTAACAGTAATACAGTATATCAATTTAAAGTATTTTGCATGAAGTGTGAACATTGCATTATGATACCATATAAGTTTAGCACATGACTTCATTTCTCAGGTGGTGTTGACACGAGACAAGCTATTGGATTCCATAGCCAGGCGTGCAACAGCAAGACACCCCAATTGGTCCTTGAGTAACAGCAGCCTACCAGCTCACTCACTCTTTATTCGTACTGAATATTCAACACTAGCTAACTTAACTATGTTTATGTGATAGCAAAAATAAATGAAGTATGGGAGTTAAAAACTGTACGATTTCACAATAACATATTATTACATTATGTGCAGTTGAATGTTGTCTAATTTCTAAAATCAGTTTGTTCTCTTAGTTTGAAGTGTAGTTGAACATGTCCTATCTAAAAGCCAATAAATGTTAGATAACAGAAAGTTTCTAAATTTACTAAACTCTCGAATATACCTTCACAACTGAAAAGTTTTGAAAGTTATAAAATATTTATGCTACATGCAGTGTTTAGTATCAATTGTACTACAAATTGTTCCAAACGCATTAATAATGATCAAACTGAATGATGAAATGCAAACTGTGGTTAATATTTCTAAAAAGCTGTAGGCTATAACAGAAACTGAGCAAAAACAAACAGAAAATTTAATCATTTCCAACTTTTTTCTTATTATATATATTCTTTGGGTCATCTACAATTTAAACAAGTCTTGGTATTATATTATGTGGATGAACATTAAATCTTGGTGTTTAGTCTTGCAGACATATTTTACTTGGTGCATAGCAGAACGAAGCGCATTGCGTTGATGTGTCACTAAATAATATTTGAAGCGAAGCATTAAAGAATTCAGCATGGCTTTGGTATGTAATAACAGAATATTTGAAAAGATTGAGGCCTGTAACTTATTATACAGTTGTTTGGCAAAATAAACTATAAACCCAACAAGTTACAATGATTCTCTGAGAATCTATACTAATATCTTAGTTTCACCTTCAAGAACATTGAATATATGCAGTTGCTTAAACCAGTTCTTACAATATTGAAGTGATATTGTAATATGTATTTATATCATTCTATTATAGTAGGCACTATAGTATTATAGTATTTTAGAACTAACATAGTGACTAAAGTAACAGTTTTATTAATTAGGTCTTTGCTCATTATAATCAGTATATTATACGTTTACTGCGCTTCTACATAACTCAACTACATTATAAAGAACACAGAAAGTTTAAGACTTATAAAAATATAACATATTTAGTCATAATTAAAATAACATAGGTCATAGGCTATCCGTAATTACATAACATCAAGTTAGATAAAATCTGTACAAGGTTATGGCATGGCTAGAATTAGGCACTACAATTGAGTCTGTTTTAAAAGCAATGCAATAATTTACTTTAAAATTAGCTCTGCAGTAATAACTACTATAGCAAAGTATGATATAACACCTGCAGTAATAATCTAACACTAAAGTTTATTGCCTCATGCAAGAACTTATAACTCATTGCTGTAATAGCTATTCTCTTGTCAGCCAATTGATCTTTTCAATGCTGCAGGTAAAAGTTGTTGAGAGTGAGTCAGATAGACAGGGCAATCAAATTGATCCACACAGCAGTAAAGAAATCCGAGCTGTATGTATGTTATGTCTCCATGTTCTGTTATGTTTTCTATAATGGGTGCTTAAAAATATCATCTTATAATCTTATAAAGTAGTATAAATTATATGTGGTACTGGTTCCTGATGCAGACAGATCGTAGGTGTTACCACTAGTTTTAGAAAGTTTGTTTTCCAAGTTTATTGCATGTTTAATATTTACCAGAACTTGCAGCCTTTCTTTTTAAGGCCACCATAAGTTTTACAGAATAGTATGTTCAAGGTAAGTATGAACTTAAAAATCTTACCTTTTCTACTGAGAACTAGAGTGTAAAAATGCTAAAGTTATACTTTTCAGGTGAGTAGCTTGCCGGCGGCCCCTACACACCGAGTTAGTCTAGCAGAGAGAGCTTGCTACAGAGACTATGGAGAAAGTCCACAAGAACTGCAGTCGCTGGTGTCATCCCAGGCTAAGTAAGATAACTCCAAACTGTTCCATTACTGATAACTCTAAACTGTTCAGTTACTGCTTCATTAAATTTCTAGTTGACTATTGTTTGTAGACTCAGGAAATCAAGACATTCCACCAGAATGTAACTTTTAACTGTTGTGACTTTGACTTGTTTTCTGCTCTAATAAATGTTTCATTAGTTTGATCATAACAATGTGGTTCAAAAACTAAATTTAAATCACATTGTTATGCCAAGCTGTACTGTTGATTCAGATCTTTAGTTTACATTGAGTCGGCAGTGGCAAGACTCGGACTTCAAAACTCAAAAGCAGCCAATCAAAATCAGTTTAAAGACGAGTCACTGCCCCATGCCTTAAAATGGACTACACTGCATGTGTGTGAGTGGATCCGGTCTCTTGGATTCCCCATTTACATTGTGAGTAGTGTTTTTGATAAGCGGATAATTTATTGCAATGACTTCTATATTACAGCTGGCCTATACTAAAATAGAAGCTCCTTTAGCTCTTTCACATTGTATACTATTGGTGATGTTTTCAAATCCCAATTATTCTAATGCATGTTGCAAAGTTTCCTCAAATGTTGTGAATAATACTTTGAAAAGAAGTTGCAGAAAAGTGGCGAAGTAGAATTTAAATTCAAATTATGTACCTGCTAAAACTATAGCCACTATGGTAACTACAGCTACCATAGCAACTATAGTTGCTATGGTAACTACAGCTACTATGGTAACTATTGTTGCTATGGTAGCTGCAGTTGCTATGGTAACTATTATTACTACGGTAACTATGGTATTGTTGCAGAGCTGCTTCAAATATAATTTTATTGATGGAAAAAAGTTGATTCATTTCCGGGAAGCAAATAATTTGGTTAAAATCGGCATTACTGACTTCCAGCACATTAAACAAATCTCCCAATCAGTGAGATCTCTTCTGAATGTGGAGAAGACAATTCTCTATGATTATGAAAACTATATTGGTCATAGGAGCATCTCATTACCTCCTGAAGATTCAACAGTGTCTTACTTGCAGGTATGCAGCAGGCTGTGCATCTAATTAACTGCTTAAACTCATCAGTCCTTGCATATATTTTATGTTTGGAAAATGATTTTATATATAAATATATTCTTGAAACTGAGTGTATAATGCACCAGAATATGAAACATATATAATTATAATAAATATCATCTTACCATTATAGTATTATGTATGAACACTTAAATATAATGTAATGAAAAAAAAGTTTATAGTTACTATCCCTGTGAGAAAACCCCTGATGGAAAGGGGCTTTTGTTAGATCGAGCTAAGGACTTATTCAAATGGGGCACAGGAGCAATTACGATTGGGTGCTCTTTCTAACATAACCAATGGCCTTTACTGGAGTTAGAACTCATGACTTCGGGTTTACTAAGCCAGACACTCTACCCTTAGACCACGGCTGCTTCACTTAAATATGCTATAACATAATTGTTAAGATATTTGATATAGTTGCGTCAGATTTCCAAAAACGTATATGACTGCATTAGTTGAATGTGTCATGACTTAATATCATATGAATATTAATTATAATCAGATATAGTTGAATGAAGTATTATGTTTAACCTGTAAAAGTTGAGTTTAAACATTAATTATATTATTTTTTAAATTATCTTGTAGGATGCAGCAAGAAGTGGTAACTCTGTAAGAGAAATGAGTTTGCAAGAATACAGAGAAAACATTTATGATACAAATTATGATAGAACTAAGAATTTACCAACTAAAGAGAGAAAATGGAAGCAGCATATACATTTGTAGATCTTCTCTATCGTACATCACTTATTGTGGCTAAATTTATGCCACTATGTTTTAACAAAATACTACAGCAATAATCAGCTAGATGTAATTTGACCTAAAGATTAGATATAAAATAGTATTAAATTGCATGCAATATATGATTGAGAATTGCAAGGATCAACTTTGATTGTTGTGCTGCTCATGTATCTATCTATAGTTAATTATTTTTGTTTTTGATATGAAATATTGATAATACAAGATAGTGAGTTTTGCGAAATGCTGCGACTATGTACTTTATATTAGTCACTAGTACAATCATCAGTGCCTTATCTGAAGTCAGATTGAAAGCAAAAAGTTAAATATTTAAATAATAAGCATGAAGAGGTGGGCGCTAAGATACACTCTTATCTTGTTGTTTTGTTGCATAATTATTATTATAATAAATGAATACATGCACATCACGCCACACACACACACACACACACACACACACACACACACACACAACACACACACAACACACACACAACACACACACACACACAACACACACACAACACACACACAACACACACACACACACACAACACACACACAACACACACAACACACGCACAACACACACACAACACACACACAACACACACACAACACACACACACACACACACACAAACACACACACACACACACACACACACACACAACACACACACAACACACACACAACACACACAACACACGCACACACACACACAACACACACACAACACACACACAACACACACACACAACACACACAACACACACACACACACACACACACACACACACACACACACACACACACACACAGAAATTAGCAAAGGTTAGATATTAATCATCTTGAGAAGTTTATCAGTTGAACTATTAGTTGACTAACTATCAATATTTTGTAATGAATTTACTATATTATATTGTATAATATAAAATAATAAAATATAATATATTTTACTATACTATATAATGTTATATAACATTACTAATTTACTTGAGAAAAAATCCAATACATTAAGAGAAAAATATACTTTTGAATAAATAGCAATATTAAAATTGGGGAAGAAAAAATTACTGAGCTGATGAATAAAGATATCTAAATGGCGTTGAAGCAATGAAACTGCTAAAATTCTTTGCTATTATTTGTGTCACAAATTGTACTTTCACAGTAGATGTGCAAAACAAGATTAAACAAAACAGCTAAAATGTGTTATAATATTGTGACTCTAAGTATGAGAATTAGCTAAAATTTTTATTCAAGCAGATAAAACCAGGGATGTAGTGGTACCCATACGGTCCCATACGCCGTATGGCCTAGAAGAAAATAGACTGTTCTAGGCCATACGCCCGTATGGGCATATTTTTGAAAGATGATTAGTGCACAGGATAGTTTGGGCATCCTCACTGAGAATATCATAAATTTCGCTAACAATCTAATTTAAGTTCTTGTTATGTTAATGCTATGTGGGTGGCATGCGTGTTGCCTACTTGTGATTGTTTAGCCTGAGATTACACTATGAATACTATGCAGCTATCAACATTGCATCTTCTTATCTCTACGTGTTCACTGAAGCGCGAAGTGCTGTGCATTGGTGATTACTGAGGAAAAAATCTTTCATTTTCAGTGTATAAATCACTAACTTGTAGAAAATCTATGAAGGCTATTGACAAGATTGAACAAAAAATTTACCATGCATAAATTTCTCAGGTTTCCGACAGTGTTTGTTCTATTCGAATACCATGTTTTCCTGCTGAGATATTTGGCAAGGATTGAAAAATAAATTTTGCAGGTAAAATTGGCCAAAAATGGGTAGATTTTTGTCGATAACTTTGCAAAAAAATATTGAAAACTCAAAAAACAGGTGCTCTGAGGAACAGGAAGATCTAAAACATGGTTTTTAAATTTTAATTCTAGCACAATTAAGTAAGTTTTTATTTGGCAGGACTGAATTCTTATAATATACCAATAATGTGGCCTCAGCAAGGCAGTGACAGCTAGAAGGTTGCCCTTATCTATCTTGTGCGGACTTGCATTTTGTCAATAAGCAATGGAATTTGGAAAAAACCAACATGAAATCCAGAAATAAAATCAAAATGTCTTCAAGAAACAGTACCAGGTGTGTAGGAGAGGCTAATGAAAATTTATCACTGAGGTCTACAGGTACTATATCCACATTTTGGTCAAAAACCCAGCATTATTCCATGTTAATTATCAATGCAATAAGGTTTTGCAAACTGTACACCACCATAAGTAACCTTTTATGTTTGATTGTACTAACGTCTGGCTTTACATTTAATCATCTTCTAGGTTAACACATATTAAACCTGTCAAATTTGTTCTTTTGGGGTATATTTCCTTGATGTATCTAGTGGAAGCTCAGGGGTTTTATTTTAAAACCAAGTTAACATACTTTTCTTGGGTGTGCTTTATATTGTGTGTAAGGAGGTGTGGCGGTATCACCCTATGGATTAGACTATAGTACTCTAATAAACTCCAAATAGGTTTTCAACCAATTTCTGCTTGCCAATGAGTTATCAACTCAAATTGCTCTTTATAATTAACCAACACACATTTTCTGATTAGCAATCTTCCTCTGCTCTATGATCTATTATTATTTTTCTGTGCACAGCACTGTATTAGTTATTTAAAGTAATCAGGTTGCATTTGGAGAGCACTTGTTACCTGCCTCTATCCTTCCATCTTTTTGAGATATTCAGCAATTTTTCTGTACAGGTTGGACTTAGTGTCAGAATAAACCTAACTGCAGTTGAGTAAGACTACATTACATTACATTACAGTCAACAGATATAGGACAAGACTGAATATTTATATAGTTTGCAGCAATGCCCAGTCGTCATGTAGCTGGTATGGTATGAAAATAATAGCGAGGTGCACATTTCAACATAGATTTTTTTCAGAAGAATTATAATTCACAATGGCTTTAAATTGCATAAATTTGCATCAGAAGTGCTCTGAGGGCTTCGGTGGCCGGGGCGCTGCCCCGGACCCCGCCGGGGGCCTGGGCGGCCCCCTGGACCCCCGGCCTGAGAGTATGGCCAAGAATATTTTTACCACTACATCCCTGGATAAAACTGCCTTTATATCTGACAACTTTTCATCACTATGTTGGAGAAATGTGAAGGTATTCTGTCTTTGAGCTTTTTAAATATTGTCATAGTTTTTTGAAGATCCTTCAGTTTTACCTCCTTTTATAGCAAACCCGACTCCATCCTGTGAAAAGAGACCAGTTAACTCTGCATTATATACATGTATTGTATATACTACACATACTAGAACTGCTGCATATACTACATAATATACTATATATGCTACTGCATATAATACTACATATATTACTATATATGCTACATATCATACTACAAGCACAATATATACTACTGCACATATTACTATATATATACCATAACATAATATATTACAAATACTACATATGTGACTATATATACTACATATGCCACATAAAATGGGCATCTATAAAAGCAACTAATAAAAGTATACCTTAAATGAGCTGAAGGTGAGCTCACAGAGCTTGTAGTGAGGTACTTGTTTGTAAGATGCCACGTCTTTCTTCAGTTTGTAGTACAGGACAGCAGAAATCATGTACACCACCACCAGCACCAGTAACCTATATAAATCATAAATCCTTATTTATGAAGTTAAAACTTTTCAAAGCTGTTACTAAAATGATACATTTATTCGTACTTTTTTTAGTATAATTTCAATCACTAATACAATTTAGCAAAATACAAATCATTTTGTAGGTCTATTATAGGTCTGTACATACTTTATTATAATAGTGCCAAATAGAGGCAACATAAAATGCAATACACCTTATCAGGTTTTGTAATTCTTTATCTTATTGATAATGTGAATTAGCATTGCCTAATAGTGCTGTTAATAAACACACTATCAAAACTGTATTTATTTTGACGATATAATAAAATAGCATTATTTTGATATTATAATTAACTGCATTTGAGAAGTTTGAAAGCAACATTTTGCGCACTGAATATGGAACTGCATCTAATAGAAACTACACTCAACTTTCATACATATTATATGAGAAAGCTGACTAGAGATTATAAACAATAAATTGCCATTAGTTATAGTCTTACATAATACAGAGTACAGAGCCTGCGCTTAACCCCTTCGAACTAGCAGGTGGAGTAGATGGTACCGGGGCTAGAAAACAGCAGTGTCTACTCGTAAGCGACCATTTCTGCAAAAGTTAGGCATTCATTAATAATATAATATACAAATATAATATACAAATCAATATAATACACAAATTAATATAATATATATATATAAAAGCAAACATAATATTATTATAAATTCTGTAGTGTTATTATGATAACTATTGTCAAATAACAATACAAATATAGAGTCAACATAAATCAGTATGTGTGCAAATATAAGCAAACATACTATGAATTTTATAGCGTTGCTATGACAACTGATTTTAGCTAGAAATACAAATAGTTACAAAAACTGTTAAAATGCCCGCAAGTACCCAGAAGTCATTGGTTCCGAGCTCAAAGTTATCCGTTTCACTGGTCCCACATATTAGCTTTATTTTCACTGTTGTCACTCTACAAGCAGTATGTTAAAGTTGTTTGCGAAATTAAATGCAATAACAATATTTCAACAAGAATATAAAATATTAAATTGTGAAGATCTTATTAATTTATGCATTTAAATGCAAAATCAATGTGTGTGCACGTGTGTGCGTGTGTGTGTGTGTGTGCGTGTGCGTGCATGCATGCGTGTGTGTGCATGCGTGCGTGTGTGTGTTTTAACCAGTCATTTTAAATTATCACTGACACCGAAGTTCTACATTGAAAAACACAGTGACCAAGTATATACTTTGTTATCTGCTATTAGTTATCGTTTGCTTAGCCTTTGTGCCTCATGTTGTTACTTACGAAGGAGCTGTTGTGTATTCTAGTATTAAATCATCGCCATCAGCAGTAAAGTTAGCTTGATCTTTAGTTCCAAAGCTAGATCCAAAATTTTCATTATACACTGCACAGACCTGCAACATGCTGTATTATACACTGCACAGACCTGCAACATACTGTAATATACAATACACAGACCTGTAACATACTGTATTATATAATGCACAGACCTGCAACATACTGTATTATATAATGCACAGAGGCCTGTAAATAATATAATATTATAACAATGATTAGTTTATCTCAACTATAATGGCTTTTCACAATATGGAAAAAAACTGAAATACTGTCATACTGTTTTTAACATTAAAGTTACACTGTATCTCACCAAAAGCATTATATAACAAAGAGATAAGATGGCTAATAGCTTCTTGTATATCATAATTACAATGCCATATACTGACACGTTTGGATAGAAATTTATCCTAGGAATATCAAGTTACACAACGCGATAGTGAACTGCCATTATATAACATTGAGTTGCAATTTAGTTTCATAATAGTGTGTTGTGATGCAGATATGCTAGACCTTACCTCCACGTTCTTACACTCCTCTGAGCTGCCATGGAAATTATAGCATGGGTTCCAAAGAAACGTCGTGCCTCCTATTCCTCCAGACTTTTTGGTGAATCTACACACAAAAAATCTTCAGAGTAATTCAGAAGTTTGACCCCATGAGACTTGTTTGTTCTGCAAAGGCCGTGCTACACAGGAAATTTTGTGAAAACATCATGCGTTGACAGCAGGAGCAAAACTCAAGTGACCAATAGCATTTGCCCATGACTTTACTGCTGCATGTATGTTGTAACTTATTATTTAAGTTTAAAACTCATTCACTATTTTCAGTAGTGTGATTTTCAAATTAATTAAAATATATATTGAACCTGAGATGCAAAAAGTGGAATCCCTAAATTATAGTACTTAGCCAATTAATTTATGTTAAAATTTTGGCAGTATTCATTCATAATGCTGATCAAGTGAAATCTGTATAAGGCAGCCTAATCTATGCAAAGTGTTGACTAGCAGTGTGTGCAGAGATCCGCTCCACGTGACACGATCACACTATGTGCTCTCAGCAACAATGTTGAAAGCATTGCTTGAGTTATGACAAATATGGCCCATGGCTAGCATCTAAGTTTTAGGAACTATAAAAGACAACCAATCATTTAACTTAAAACTCCAGCATTACCTACTATATGTTGCTTTAGTTTTCAAAATTCAACCTGCATTCTACACATTCAAATGAAAATTTTAATAATTTAAAGCATTAATTTTTTCTAATATACTTCAACTAGTTATATCTGCATTATAGTAATTATCTTTTCATGAGTTTTCTTCAAAAGTTGATTCATTACTATTTAATCAACTAGCAACTTCCTTGTTCACCTACTACCGAAGTTGAATAATTTAGTTTGATATCCTTGATCACTGCTCTTGATATGGGGGGGGGGGAAAGTACCAGCTCGCCTACCCACTATTACGATGATTATTCTGCTCGTGCCACTGAGCTGGAATAATTATTGAGCTCATTGGGTCGTGCAACTAAATAAAATTACTTACAAGCAGCTCCGACTTGGGGGTAACTGAGTGCATTAGTTTGGGATTACAAGTTGGGGGTTTACAATAACTCGACCTCAACTCACCCCCAATCCGGAGCTGTTTATAGAACTATTCTAACTAATTAGAGTAATGTGAACATGCTTTATAATACAAATAAACAAGTTGATGTCCTCAGCTGATTGATTTGCCAGGTTGTATGAAGAAAATAATGTTTTTCAACATCATAATTAGTTTCAGAATTGATTCATTGCTGCTGTGTCCTTATTATTATAGGCAAGAATTAGTTAGAGTTCATACACTGAGATCTGTAGTGTTAGTTGACTATAATCATTGTGAATTAATATTATTCACTTTAAGTCAGTGAAATCTGTGGGTGTTTTTTATTGAACAAAGTATAAGGCTTGATTTTTTAATCTGTACTTAAAGAGGAGTTCATAACATGACTGAATTATGTAATAATTTACACAGGGGGCATGTTTTTGAATATATTTTATATTTCTAGCGTAGATTTTACTTTCTTACCTTGGTGAACCATTACTCTTAGCTACTCCACTTAAATCCACTCTTCCTTTGTCTGTTGTTACTTTGCAACTTTTTTCTTCTGTTGACAAAACTTTGAGACCAAAAACACCAACTAGACTTTGTGCATGTAGTGCAATTAAAACCGTTAGGATAGTAAGCTCCATTTTATAATTAAATTTTAATATACTTGAAGCTGCACTCCAAGTGATGCAACTAATGACATGTATACTGGTCAATGGGATTTCTAAACTCACATAAATACACAATTGCTAATGTTTAGATTGTTTCGGATTGTGATATGATAACCAACCAGAATGTAGGTAATAAATGATAAAGTAGCTGATTACACAATTATATGTATTGTACTCTGATTGTAAGTGATTATCAGCTGATAGAAAACTGAACTAGAGCATAGAGTTTAGAGTGCAGGACACCATTTTACCAGGAAACCTTGTTATATTGATACATGTCATCATGGTTTTTAAAAGGAACTATGATAATCAACAGCTTTGTTTTTTCACAGAAACATCCAAATACCAATGCTTTAAAATGCTAACACAAATAGAAATACCAGTCGCAAGATGGTAAATACATACATAGGCCTGGTTGTGATTGCAATGACATGGCTACAGCTCATAGCTTAGTTTGGTAGCTTAGCTGTTCCCATAGCATTCTCAGCATGTCTGCCAATAGCTTATCTCATTGCATCGACTGATGCCTATTCTTTCTCATCTGGCATCTGGTACTCCATCAATACATTCTCAACATACTCAGTCTACATTTACATTATACTAACTGCTTGTCTTTACCTCCAGTGATGGGGGTTTAAGGCTATAGACGAGACTTCATAACGTGAGTTGTTCTATAAGCAGCTCCAAGTTGGAAGTGAAGGACAGTTTTAGCTTGAGGATTCAACTCCAAACTTGAGACCCTCAAACTAAAATCCTCCTTCTCCCCAGCTTGTAGAACAATTCTCATAACATGCTTGGACATGGCTTGGAGCAGGCACCACAGTAGCAATTTCAGCCTAGCAATTCGTATGAGTATTGCTAGAAGCGGCACCTAGTTGAGGGTAACTGGGTGCAATGTTGCACGCGCACCAGAGTCCGAACTCTAAGCCCCCAACTCCAAACTTGTGACCACCTGCTAATGTACTCAATCATCTCCAACTCGGGGCTGCTTCAAACAATGTTCACATTCATTCATATTTTGCTCCTATCATGCTGTGTTCTGTTATTAAGGAGCATATGACACTTAATACATAAACGAGTTGGGTAAGACAGGGGATCATCCTATTGAAACATGCAGTCACGTGTGTCGGTATGATTGCCTAATTAAACAATATTACAACAATCTGTTGTGTACACATCATTAACGTCTCTGTGAAGCGCTGATTGGCTGATGATGTGACAAATGAGTGCGTAGTAACGTGGGTCAACCCGATCTGAAATGCAGCTTCATGTTATATTATTATTAGATTGCTACTAACCTAGAATGGAGTGTATTATTTGGTGACGCATTCACAGTATCAAACCTCTGTTTGAAGTTATCAGGTAAACTTTACTTGTATAAACAAATTCTCTTAGAGATGAACAAGTCTAACCTAGTAGGCTATAACCAAGCCTTAGTTGTAAATTTGACTCCAATTTATTTTTTTTTAACCAAAAACGAAACTTGTCTTTAAGTTTAATTGTAAGTTTAATTATCTGCTCAAAAAGCTTTTAGTTTGTCAAATTTTGCACTGCTAAGTCTAGCTTTTTACTGAATGAGGACAATGTAAGATGATTTAACTATTAGCACGAATTGTGAAGCCTACAATGTTGAGGTTAGTTTAATATAAGAATCTAATTCTCTTGCAAACAGATTCTTTCGATTCCTGGTAAACACATATTTTAACAATATTACATAACAGATTGGGTCATTAGTTGTAGCTTCTCCGTAGTAGCTAGTTGCCTGTAGCTTTCTAGGGTAAAATAACCCGTAAATAGAAGAAAGGGTAGTGTGCAACTAGCTACCAAGTATACAAAGGGGTAGTATGAAATAACTACCAATTAAAGATGGGGAGAGGGTAGTTTAGAATAACCATCAAGTAAAGAGGGGGTTGTTTTAGAATAGCTATCAAGTAAAGAGAGGGTAGTTTTAGAATAACTATCAAAAGGAGGGATTGTTGAATCAGTATAGCGTCAAAGTTGATGTATTCTTTAGTTCATCAATTGTTTTGTTTTCAAAACAATTGAGTTATCAGCCTAATAAGTATAGCAGAACCTGGTATGCATGGGTCTTTAGCTTGTTTTTAATAAACGTCACCATAGCGCTGCAAGATATTTATATAATATATCAGTAAAATATGTTTGTCTAATTTCCTTCAACAACAAGCTGCTATTTGGGTTAATGGCTCTCATATAGCCATGGTTTTTGTATTTAAGTCTTCAAGGGCTACTCGTTAAGACTACAGGGTGTTTTTACTTGCAGCTTGCAATATTAGCCTAAAGTTAATCACACAAATGACTGGAGAGGTTTATTCATGCTGGAATCTTTCATTATAGAATAATCATGCAGTGAATTGAATGACTGAAGTACAAGAGCCTATGAATTGTGTACACAGAACAAACCAGTTTTGAAAAATTTCAACATACGTTATGATTTACAAAACCACTGGAAATAATAGGATCGGAAGTAATAGGATCGGAAGTTAATTGACTCAGTTGTAAAAGGAAGTTGATAGTTGAGACTGAAAATAACAAAGATTCATAATCTTAAAATTTTAAAGTTCTCTTCAGTAACAAAATAAGCTGATCAGTAATGAGTGTTGGGTGTCCATGTAAGTTGAGAAAATTATCCCCTCAGTCAACATCAAAAATTAAACAAGATTCAACTGTAAGCTAAATATTTATGTGAAGCTTTTGGCAGTCTACACTATGAGGTCTATTAACTACATAGCAACTAAAGAGGAAGTTCAACAAACATAAGTTCTTTAAACTGTTATATAAATTTTGGTTTGGGCGTGTGTTGAAATTATTGTGAGAACATAACTTCTTATGCTACATTTCTAATTTAGAACCCAGGATTTTCTCAATTTCTCTATTTCTGGACCTACCTTTTATTTCATTACTACCATTTTACAGTAGAAATTGCCTAAGACTAGAGTTTAGAACTTGAAATAAATTGCAAAAAAATATAGCTTATGCGAAATTATATTTGCTCAATTTAAATTAAAACTTAATAGCACCACTTCGCTGAGTATGTCAACAAATATTAGCAATATTATTCAAACATCAATTAAAATTTTATCTTAGTTAACATTAAATTTAAAATATAGCTTCACATATATAATAGTTCACAGGACTATTATTTGTGCTGTGAATCAGATTTTATTGAATTTTCAGATTCCAATAGCACCGGTCTCCAGTCTCCCCCTTACCATCTCACCACTTACCACCCCTCTGAGAAGAGGCAAGATGTACAGGATCATCATAATATTCTTTGGCATTCTCCATCTTTCCACAAGTATGCATAGCTTCATACCCTCTGATACTGTTGTTTTAGTTATATGTGGCATGTAGTAAAGAGTATACATACAATGCCAGAAATTAAAATTGAACTTTTCCATCACTAACTGTTTAGCAGTTCAGAAATTTCATCACTGCCAGGTCAACACTGTTAGGTAGTGATTGAGTGTCTTCAAACAACCTGTTGAACTCTCAGGGTATAACATTTGCTCCAGGCTAGAAAATTGCACGAGTACACAATTCCAAAGTTGTATTTAGGTGAGCGCTAAACCATCTCTCAACATTTCACTGCAGCATAAATATAACTAGTCATCTACAGCTGCAAATAAGACCTGTTAGAAGGCTACAGAATGTTTAAATTTCTTTTTGCAATGTGACTGGCACAGTTTAAAAAAGCAGTTATATATAGCAAAGTAAGCTTGAAATAATTGGTTTAGTTAATTTTCGTTATTTGAGTTTGTAGTTTGTTTTGCCATCTTTAGCACCGACAGCTCAAAACAATTTGCTGCTTTCTTTGAATATGCTTTTCTTGGCAGATGTATAAGTTATTGGTCAGCAACCTGGTAGAAGAGTAAAAGTTCCTTTCAGCGGTTCCTCCTGCTAAAATATTGTAAATTTTTGAAATTGCTAGTAAAGGACTCTAAGTAGTGAAGCACTATCGAGAGTTTTTCACATGGATATAGATTATAAACCTGCTTTAGTGCAGCTAAGCTCTATTTGTTTAGGAAAAACAAACCTAACTAGATATGCACTGTTTTTCCAAGCTTATGCGAATGGATTTTTCATTCTATGTTGAAAACTGATGAAACCACAATCATAGCTAATGAAAACAGCAGCCACAAATTCATCTATCCATTACTTTATTGCTATAATTGTAAAGAAGTATTAAATACTTATTAAATAATAAAAACTATTTTTATTTTATTATATAACTATTAAGTCCAAGGCACATCAAATAGCTAATGGTATATAATTGATTGAGTATAAAGCTCATATACAGTATAGCATAAATATAAGATATGAAATATATAAATTTAATATGGTATATTATATAAAGCAAATTATAAAATAGTGTATAAAATTAAGTAAAAAAAACATATTATATGTACTATATATGAAATACAGAATAAGAGAGATTTCATCCTACATAGTACTACATTATTATAGAGTAGTGAAACTCTAACAAACAGCAGTTGGGTATGTGTGTGTTCAGAGATTACTTATAGTGTGTGTTTACACAACAGATATATGTATATATACTCGCTCACAAGCACTTTTCAATTTTTCATATGCGCTGCATATGCTTATATTTTATATTTGTATTATATGTTTATATTTTGTATCTTATATTTATAGTTTATAATTTATATTTATAATTTATATTTATAATTTATATTTATACTTTATATTTATACTTTACATTATATATTTATATTATATATTTATATTTTATATTTATATTTTATATTTATATTTTTGTATTTGATAAATAGTTTGATCTATTTAGTTGACTATTCATCACTAAATCCTAAGAGTTAAACTTGTAGCACAGAGTGAAGCCCTGTCTTGTGACTGGCCAACAGCTAATGGTAAACTCTCCCCACGTGTTCAGAATAATCCTACTCAAGTTATAAACAATGTCACAAACATAGCAGACTGTAGAGATCAGTGTGTAGATGAGAGCTCATTTATCTGTGCTGCTATAAACTATGGTGGGAATAGTAAGACATGTGAGCTCCTCACTGAAAGTAATGAGACAGCTAGTATAACTATGTTAGAAGATGGATGGGAATATTCTGTACGGCCCATCTGTGCAGGTAATAAATAGTTAATAATAGTTTGATTAAATAGGAATCTGTGCAGTTTATTGTTCTTATAAATTTTTGTTTCAAAACAAATTAGGAGAAAACTATTAAACAAATCAAGCATGCTCTTAGAAACTAAAGAAAGCTATTAATAAAATGGCTGAATACTTTTCTCTACCCAACATTATGCAGCTTTGAAATACTACATATTATATACAGTTATGTGTATTCCCAAAATAATGTTTTTAGTACATGATTAAAACATACCTTTTTACTAAAAGCAATTGGTTGGTTATGTGCCAATAGGAATGTGGTTACCATGGAAACTGGGTAAAGCAAACACTTCTGCAGCTTATTTAAATCCAAATGCTCCCAAACTGGAGGATTGCATGACTGAGTGTCTTAGAGATGATAGTAAAGGACCCGAATGTAGATCTATTGGAATAGACTCTTCCAGCTCCTCTTGTGACCTTTTCAACTCATCAGCTAGTTCAGGATCTCCTGCAGTCTATGATTCTCTATACTTTAACAAACCTGCCTGGTATTTAGGTGAGTTCAAGTTCAGTGACACCCTCTCTACTATTTTGCTAAAGCACATACCATGTTCACTCACGCGGGTTCTCTTTTATAAATTCTCTTTCTGTAACATTTATAGTGACAGAATAGCAACTAGAAGTAAATTTTGAAGTTAAACACATTAAAGTTGAACATACAAGTGTACTTGGGAGTGGTTAGTTTTTCTTAATTTAATACCAGTTACAAGTACTTAGTTGAATGAAGCTTTGAGTTAAATATGTTTTAATATAATTAGAAAAAAGTTAAAGTCTTTGTTAATGTCAGCTAACTTGCAAAAGTTTTCTCAAAATATAAGACTTTTTGATTTATTTGATATCTAATGAATATATTATATGCCTAAAACTGTGCTTTTCATAAAAAAGTTAATTTTTTATGAGATTTGTATATATTGATAACTTTTTACAATAAAATATTAAACTATTGCACTTTTATAAATTGTGGTTAAAAATAAGCACCTGTCATTTTAGTATAGTTTGACTGCAAGCTGTTAGGATACTGAAACATTTCAGAACTTATTTGCCTGCCTAAAAATATTGAGAGCTCAAAATAGTTTTTTAGTTTGGCATAATGTTTGCCTTTTGAAACGGTTTTCGAGCAGTAAAATACATTTGAAATAAATATTTCAAAATTAAAACTGTATGCAACTTTTTTTTTATCAAGTTCAGTGTTTAGATATAGTACCTGACTATATTAAGTTACTGAAGTTGACTCTATTGAAAAAAAGTAGTCTACTCCAAAGTTTTGAAAAAGTATTTCTAGAAAAAGCGGTTATTGCAATTTTTGTTAGCATCAGATGTTATTTGTTTGTTATAGACACATCAGTAGAAGCCAGTAAGGCAATCATTACAGAGTTATCACATGTTGGTAGTTACCTTCAGTTATTTCCCAACAAAACAATACCAGTTGATGGATATCTGGTTGGCTGGAAATACTATCTGAGTCCTCTCGTGCCAAGTGTGGGTCGCTGCACCTCATATGTCGGGGTTTGGCGTCCCATGCCAGGAGACAAGTTCCAGATAGTCTCTCGGACTAAACTGACTCAGCAGACTTCTCAGGAGGGAGGAGTTCGCTTTCAGTTTGTACAGAATGAAACTTTCCGTGTGAAAGCTGGGGATATTCTTTCAATTTTTTCAAGCAAAACTGATGGCTGCAAGAATTATGTATCCAGTATAAACTCAAATACCAAGACGAATGAAAGAGGCTACAACATCCAAATAAAGGAACAACATATTGCTGCTAACGGTTTTGTATCCAAATCAGATGGAAGAACTTCTTTCAGGAATCCCGCTTTAAAGGCTTACGTTTCAAGTAATTTAACATACTTTACATAAATGTTTTGTATTTTTATTTATTTCTGTAAATATAATAACTTTACTTTTTCTGCGTGTCTCATTTGATAGTTTAATGCTGTAAATTTTTTTAAAGCTTTTAATTTTGTTAAAAAATGAAATAATTTTATTTGTTTCACATAATATTAACAATTTCATTTCAATGCTTATTACAAAATATTTATATCAATCTATAAACATTTTTTAAAACCTGGAAACCATTTATTTTCACAGAATATTTATCCTTGGAGTCAGCTCCTACATTGTTTCTCAATGAGTCACTAGTCAGCGGTCAGACCTGGCTGACTCTCCCTCCACCTCTGACATCAGAAGATGCTGTGGTGGTAGCTGGGTACAAAATTATCTGCTCTACAAGTACAGATATGCTACAGACTTTCAACTGCTCTGAGGGTGGTGGCTTAGTCCCCCCTCACTCTACGCACGTGTTACTCAGTCTACCAAGTGTGACTACACCTTACTATGCTGCCGTACAGATAGTTCGGAATTACAGAGGTCAGCCGCTGATAGATCTGATTGACCAACCAGATGTTAGTAACCCTCTTTGTGCAGGTAATGGGTAATATACTAAGTGCAGCTGTGTTAGTTTCGTATTTATTTTTAAACATTCCACGTTACATTATTAAACCTGTATAATTGTGTTATTGAATTAAGTGTAATTATTTTATTGCTCTAGTTATAGTAAGTTTAATATTTGTCATTTAAACTCTGCATGTTAATTTTGAAGGTCGTACAAAGGTGAATGATGCCAATCTCACAGAGTCTGGCAACTTGACAGACACTCAATCACTGGTTGTACTAAACATAACTCTTCTAACCTCATTTGTAAGTCATGACTAAAATAGTAATGTTTAATTTTATCAGGAATAGCAAAAACATACAACGAATTACTATTTTAGCTTCAATTAGCAATCATTTGCGTCTCTTTTTGTATATGAGTTAACAGTTTACTTGTATCTTCTTAGGATGAAGATGATTACTGTGCAGAAAGTCTTAAACTAACCTACAACCTGCAGACTACAGACTATCAGCCTGTGAATGAAACCAGTTTCAGTGTGGAGTTAAAACAAGGCATTGAATATGACTTGAGAATTTACTTAAACCTCACTCATGGCGGTGATATTCTACTCTGGGAGGGAAAACATACAACATCTGCAGGTAGTCTAAACGTAGCTATTGCTTTTTCCTACTGCAATTATTTTCCTATGCTGCTCTAATATCTTACTAAAATGTTAGTTGATTTCATCACAACACTTTGAACATAACTAAAAGTTCCATCTATTATATGTTAGTTATTTCACAAGATGCCCTATTTTTTGCATGGTAAAGTGCTAAGCAAAAAAGTCCTCCATGTAGTCTATGGTGAATTTGACTGTTCTGTTATTATTGCTATATGCAGAGTTTGTGGCATTCTGAGCCTCACTATCAGTATTTCTGTAAATGTGCTAATTTCACTATGGGTTTCACTTCAATGATAGTTGACATTGATAGACTCTTGCCATACTGTTTAGTATAATATTTTTGATATGTAACCACGAAATACACGAGGTTTTTAGATGGTAAGTGAAAAGTTAGACAGAGAATAAAAATACTGAAAATACTATAAACATCATAAAACAAAAAAATATTTCAACACAGACCACTAATTTTAGTGTCTTTGATATCCCAAATACTGGCTCAATATTATAGTGCAAAGTTAAAATAATTATTTTTAACAGTTCGTTCAATAGTTAGGAATTATGCTAGCTGTTTAAAGCAAATGTTAACCAGCTATTTTTCTATTTTGTGACGTTTGCTTTTTAATAAATAGTTCCAGTTCCTACAACAGCAGATTCTGGAAGTACTATGCCAAGGTCATTTCCTGCAATAATAGGCGGAGTTATGGGTGCCTTAATACTAGTGCTCATTGTTTCGATAGTTTCCATTCTATTCGTGTTCAAGAGAAGACAATCCAGGTATGTAGTTTGTGTCAACTTTGAATATCAGAATTTATTTATTAAAATAAAAATACTATCAGTAACTTATATTATAAATTTTGTTTGTCGAGCTGGTAAATATAGTTTTACTGCATGCAGTAACTTGAACCAACACAAGTTATGGCTTTAATACTCAACTGTAAAGCTAATGACTTGTATGTTGTGCAATATATGAAAGCAATTAACTGTGAAGACTATCTTTGCAGATCGGATAGAGGACTGCCCGAAAAGTCATTAGAAAATGGAAACAATGGTGAGTAGGCTACTAACCAATCAATCAGTCAATAGATCAATCGCCACTAACCAATTATTCAACCAATAAATCTACTAAGTCACTAATCTACATAAGTCCTAAAGGTTTCTAGCTAATTCTAAATAAGTTTAGCTATACTATTTCTTACCCCATTATTCTTTTATTGTGGGCTTCTCTTTTTCTTGCAGCCACAAAATCTTCATTTCATCAACTCTGATTTTTGTGTGCAGTGACCTATAAGAGACCCAAAATCTGAGGCAAATAATAACTTCTATTGGTGTTATTGAAATTAGCTAACTATTATAAAACAAGTAACTGTTATGGTTGATGCTGCATTTTCAATTGTTTAAAGATTCTGGCTCTGTTTTATTATATGCTTTCAAAATTATAATTTTCTTGAGCAGAAGTTTTAGCAAAATAATCAATTTTTTGGCAGAAATTTTTGAATTGATCTGGCCAAAATTATTTTTTTGAAAACATATGTTTAGGAACCTTAGAAAACCTGATAGAAAATAGGGGTGTCTCCAGTATACCCCCTCCTATTGGCACCTCAGCCACTTCAAGCTCTGAGTCTACAGCTGCTGTCAATAAACACTCTACAGCTGCACACAATGGAGCCGCCATATTGGATGAGAACACATATGAGAACAGCACCAGAATTGCAGTAGAAAGCTTACAGGATTTAATTCGGTATGAAAAGGAGAAATTTCCAGAAGACCCTTTCAAACAAGAATTCATGGTAAGTTGCAGAGAAATTCCTCTCCTTTACTAGATTTGATAGACACAGCTTTAATAAATAAGTAAGCTACAGTTTTTATTCATTTATGTTTGTAAAACGCAAAAATTATTCAAAAAATTTTGATTTGTGGAAATTAGGTTTTATATAGAAATTATCACCTTCTATTTTTTGCTTGTTTCACTAGAGATTAGAGTCAGCTAAATTGAAGTGTGACGAAGGCAGAACACCAGAAACTACACCCAAGAACCGGTTTAAGAACATCACCCCGTGTAAGTGCAACAAGCATAAACTTGAACTAGCTGTTGAAAGACTTTTTGCATTATATATTCTAAATACCCGCAGTATTAAAAATTATCTTATTTAGTTATGTAATACTGGAATTAGTTTACCCATGTACATTACTGGCAGGTAGGCAAATTAGTTTCAACATAAATATATGTTTTATAAGTGAAGCATTGAATCACAATTTGAATAGTGTCAGTTGAAAATTTCATACTCTCAGAAAAGCTAATGAGCATAAAGTTTTGTTTATAAAATTTGTAATATAAGATAGCAAACTTGTTTTATGAGTGCATTATGTAAAGATAAATAAAATCTTTCCTAGATATATCTATTTTCTTAAATTGTAAAGCATTTGTTCACAGTGTGCAAAACAATTTTTGATAGTTATAAAAATTAAATTTTAAGCTGTTTAATTATCAAAAGGTGTTGAGTACATTTCATGTTTAGTGACAAATGCTGTGCAACTGAATATAGTACTACAAGATAGTATCTGTTGCACTAATAGAACCGTGTAGTGAATGACTCATTAGTATATCATGTAATAAATTACTATTTGGTAGGAGTATCAAGGGAATGACTTATTAGTAGACCTTGTAGTAAATGGTTCATGAAAAGTATTAGATGCTTTCTTTGTATATTTTTCAGTTAATGAGAACAGAGTGAAATTAGAAGTAACTAGCAGACACAAATCTGACTATGTTAATGCATCTTATATCAAAGTAAGTGCAGGAGTACTGAAAACCTAACATTTCTATAAATAACTTGAAATCTTAAATGCAGCAGAAATAAAAGCACTATAGTGGTGAACTGTGATTCGCTTTTAGTTCTGCTTTCTCGCCATTTTCCACTTAATCATTTAATTCTTCTGTGTTGTGCATAGGGCTTGACTCAATCAGTTATTTGCGTCTTTAGTTGCATTTTAAATAAATATTACTCGCATATTTTAGTCACCCATTTCTATTTAAAACGTTTCTATAATTTGATTATATCCCAAATATAGTTTACGTGCTTATTTTAGGTTTACTCTGTGTGAAATTAACATATGCTTAAATTTATAGCTGAGTTCTGTTACAAGAGTAATTAAAATTGATCTTTCTCCCTGAAAGCTACAGTTATTATAACGGCCTAGCATTTAAATGTGAGAAATACTGTTTGCATGTAACATACAGATTTACTCATAACATATTCTTAGCTGCTTTACGAACTCAATGTAAATAGCCTGCTGTAATTTCAACAGGAGTAAACACTTTTTTTACTTTTTATCTGATGTATTACTTTTGCAGGATTTCTACAAACCTGATTACTACAAGTTTATAGCAGCTCAAGGTACACCAGTTTAATAACTACTTTAATTATTCCACACACTTGTTAACCATTAATATTTTAATGTATGTTCATTGTCTATTTAAAAATTAAAAATTGTAACAGATATGTTCCATATGAATTGCTTTATAGCATATGGATCATACAATTGCCAAGTTTTATCTATAAAATCTACATATTGAAATATTTAACTGCGAATAATGTAATTATATGGTATCGCATAATGTTATGTAATATTATCTATTCTGATATATAAGTATATTATCCAGTGTTATGTAATATTGTATATCAAGTAATGTTGGTTCAGGTCCAAAAGAAGGAACAGCTGTAGACATGTGGAGACTGATACACGACACCAGAGCAAACACTGTTGTAATGCTTACTAATTTGGTAGAGGGTGGCAAGGTTTGTGTAGAGCATAGAAATCATGCCTTGTGTTATAATTCCATCAACTACAGGGTGCATTTTATTCATGTTCCTCATTGTACTGTCAAATACAAAGGATACAAAGGTCTTTATATTTTAGTGACTAAATATTGCTTTAAAATTGTTTTCAAGCAGTTATTTTATTTCCAGATGAAATACATGCTTATGTAGTGTCATCAGCATGCTTTCTAGTTAAACAGTTGTCTTGCAAGACAACTGTTTAACTAGAAATCATGTGACTGAACTAAACATAAGTTAGACAGCTGCAAAATGTTAATTTAATGGTAATTGTTGCAGAAGAAATGCTGGCAATATTGGCCCTCCAAAGTATCAGAGTCAATAAAATTTGAAGATTACACTGTGACTTTACTGGAGGAGCAAGTATACGCCTTGTATATTGTGAGAAAACTTTCCTATACTGTGAACAATGTAAGTACTATACTGTAGACAGTGTAAGGAATATATATTGTAAGCAATGAAAGTAATATACTGCAAACAGTGTAAGCAATATACTGTAAACAATGTATGTAATAGACTGTAAACAATGTAAGCAGTTTACAGTGAGGTGTGAGTTACCTAAAGTATCTACTATAAATACCGCAACTGATTATAATGCATTATAATAGACAAAAGAAATTAATTACTAGTTCACCTGTAATTATTATTGCCAAAACATGTGTTGCTGAAATGTAAATTTAAAACTTTGCCTTTTGTGTTTTGCTAAGCTTGAAATGTTATTATGGGATACTTCTCAATGGTTGCCATCTTGTAGTGACCACCATTTTGTAACATGAAACTAGTTTGTTGCAGCTGCCATCTTGGAACATGGCACCATATTTAGAATGTATTACTGCACTTATTGCACATCAGTACACAGTTCTTAAAGATACCTATATAACAGAATATCATTATTTCATATTTGTTAGCTAATATATTAGGTGATGTTTTATAATACAGATAAAAAGACAAACCACTCTTTTTCATTACACAAAGTGGTATGATCATGACATTCCTTCTTCTGCTGGCCTGCTTAGCTTTAGATCCAGAGTTAGACAACACTACGGTTCCAGTACCACCCCCATTATAGTACACTGCAGGTAGTCTAACAATATTTTATCTATTCTGAAGTATCCAATTATTTCTTTTAAAATGCTCTAAATCAGCAATATCCTAAAGTTGATTTAATGCATTTTTATGAAAATTATGACACATGTTTACTGCTTTGAATGAGCCTTTTTTCAAATTACGTTTTATGGTTTATTATTCTTTGGAAAATTAGTAATTATAACATTGAGCTCTAAAATAAAGCAAGAAGTATCCAGGCATTAGTTTGACCAATGCAAATACTGTATACTATTTCACAGTGCTGGGGTTGGCAGAACAGGAACATACATTGCTCTGGAGAATCTCATTGACGAGGCTCATGACAAGAGAAACCACCACAAGACAGTAGATGTGTTTGCTTGTGTAAACAGACTCCGACACCAAAGAACTCTCATGGTACAAACTGCTGTGAGTATTACTTCATCTAATATTCTGAGGTGTGCTGAAGCTTGACATGTGGAATTAAGGAAGTTGTTGAACTCAACATTTTACACAGATATATATAATATCTTTGGTTTGTTGCAATCCTGGCTAATGCATTAGTATAACGACTATCATAATATCTTTTTGACTTTATGTAATTGGGAAGTTAGTAACAATGTGTATGATTTTGTGTTACACAGCATTATATTGTTTGTCATTGATTTATTCCTGAAAATATTTTTGTCATAATGTATTTTTTAATCTTTAGCGGTACAAATATTTGATTACATGCTACATGTTTATAATTTTAGGATCAGTACGCATTCCTGTACGACATGGTGTCAGAGGCTCTGTCTTGTGGTGATACCGTCATTCCGGCTGGTAATTTCAATCAACAGATACGCCAATGGAGAGTTGTAAGTTTATTGCAGTGTTCAGTTCTACTCTTGGATCGAATGAATATTCAGTCACATAAATATAACTAAACCGTTACTAAACTTTGAAGGAGGAAGTCACATTTATTGCTGCAATACTTGATCAAAACAATAAAAGTTGCACTTTTTATATACAACAGGGCTGGGCTGTATGTTTAATATAATCTGCAGAATTATCTGCCAGATTTATAATGTGCAATGTAGTACACTGAACCTGTAGTCCTCATCAATTAGCAAGGGATGTCATGTTGGCAGATTTGAAGCTGTACTATGGCTGTGACTCTATTTTAGCCAAATGGTAAAAACTCAAAAACTGAAATCTCCAATCAGTTTGAAAAATTGAACAAAACTCTAAAAGTTTCCCCCAAGAATACGTCTGCAGCTGAACAACCAGAAAATGTTAGTCTGAACAGAGATCTGAAAGTGCTGCCTTGTAAGTCATGTCACTTCATATTTTGTCTCAAATAGTGCAACAGTATTAGAAGATATAGAATACTTGCCTTTTTGAAAAGTTTTAATGTTTTCAGTTGTTATAGTTCGAATTGCCCAACGCTTGACTTTTCTCGCTTTATCTTTAATTTATATTGAGGAAAAAAACATAAGCTATCTAAAACACTAAATTTTGCAAGTTATACTACTATAAATAGAATATAAAGTTTTGAAGTTAGGATGTTGTAGTTTTAATATATACAGAAATACATTAACTGCATTCTAAACACAGTCTCTATCTGCTACCGGTTATATCATATCTTACTCGTTGCAACGTCTGATAGTTATTGGGTGAGAATGTTTGATTGCCTTGTGACTTCCTGTTTGTTGAGTTTTTAGCATTGATCAGCCGTGCATCCAGCTATAATACGTCTTATCAGTAGCTAAAACAATTTTCTATAATACTTCTTATCATTGCATGCATATAATTGGTGTTTATAAACTACAGTTTTTATGCAGCTGTCTGATTTTGTTGATTTTTCTAATTTTAGCCGACAGAAACCGAGTTATTATTCAACGTCCAGAAAAGGGTTATACAGACTACATCAATGCTGTATATTGTAATGTGAGTTTATATCTTTCTCTGGAATCAACTTAACTTTGATGAAAAAACATTTAGATTAGCTTTTTGAGTGAAATTAAAAAAGCTGGTGATTTAAGAGATTAATAAAAGGTTAATACAAGTTGTAAGTTTATAATATTGTAATATAGCAATCTATTATATAATATTGAACTTTAAACTTGGAAACAAACAACAACAAACTGTTACAGTGAGCTGTCTCCACTAACCATTGAATCTGATTAGATTTCAACTCAAACTGTGTTAATCACATTGTGGTGAATATTTATACATTATGTTTCCCTGAAATCCTATCCAACTTATGTTAAAACCAGATGCTATGGGTTTATATTTTAGCTTTAGAGTTTTATGGCTTTACTTATACTTTGAGTGTAGTTGTATGGGCCACCTTGCAATGATTACTTTATCTGTAAGAACTTAGGCTAACTCAGAGTCTGGTAAAACAACTTAATATAGATAAACTTCACAATGAACTACTTCCTCATCATAAATTCTGTGAAAAAAGTCGTCGTATCAACTTTGTTTATAAATAACTGTCATCAATAAACTGAATGGCTGCATTTTGACTGCCATTTTACATAAATGTAACCCTTCTGCTAAATAACAAAAGTATTTTGTTGCATCATTCCTAAAACTAGAGCAATTTCAAGCACCTTATGCTGTAAGTCAGTAGATTAAAATGACAGCTAACTGTATTTTGCAGTCACAAAATGTGTGAAATATGGAGACTTATTAAGTGCATGTAAATGTAAACCTCTATCTAGCATTTAAGTGAGATAATAGTGATCTTAGAAATAAGAGATCTCTGGTTGTAGTGTGATATAACTCACAATATATTCCTGTTTCACTCCACTTTACTCCCACTCCACTCTTATCCACTCCACCACTCTTATTACACTCCACTTTGTAGTACCCAACATAATATGTTTGTAGTGCATAATGTAGTCTACCATATTTTGTACATGCAATAGCTGAGGGGAGACAAATCAAAACTCAAATGAGCATACTTTTTTATATCTAAAATATGCCTTGTACCGACATAGGAAAATATTTATTGAAGGGTAGTAGGTTTTGCATAATTATCTAGAATTCTCACTTTAATGACAAATATTTTCTAGTCATCTAGGGTACTTTTATTAAACCATTAAAACAATGAGATTGTTTAAACCATCAACTTGTTGATGAGCTGTAATATATAATTTACTTTTCTATTTAAATAATGATGCTTTACATAAATGATGATATGGTTTTGTTAGGGTTATCAAAACAAGGACGGATTTGTGGTAACTCAAACCCCTCTACCATCCACCACTTCTAACTACTGGAAGATGATTATTGAACAAGAATCACCTCTTATTGTTTACTTCAATGACTGTGAGGTGAGTGAGTGTATGAGTCACACAAATTGGTTAAAATAGTTAAAAGCAACACAACTTTATTAATTTGATAAATAAAAATTTAACAACTGCAAGATGTGTTATAGATACAAGTAGGTCATTGAGCGTTGGAAAAATGCTTAATTTAACTTAATTGTTTATTATTTACTAGGCAAGCTTTATTATTTAGTGAAATAAAGTACAATACGGAATAGAATGTAGTAAATGTAGTAATAAAGCATATTATTTGATATAATGTAGTACATAATATATATTAAAATATACTATATAATATATTATAGTATAATCGAATAAAACATGCAATATGAAGTGTTATAAAATAGTAGAATAGAAATTTTGATGCTTTCTTTTTTGTGATGCTTGCTTGTGTTGAAATAAATTGAATTGAACGAAAACTTTGTAAAATTCTAAGATACTATAAAAGATATTATAAATAAATTATAAAATATTTTTCAACTCAAAATGTTCAAATACTCTGCATATACAGGAAGAAGCTCCTTATTGGCCGACTGAAGTGGGCAGAGTTGTCACTGTGGGTGACATTTCTATTATCAATATGAAAACTCAGGGGTTTGCTGAGGCCATTACAGAAACTACTTTAGAGGTTCAAGTTTCAAGAACAGAGGTGAGCTTCAAAGATTTAAATTAAAACTCTACAGTAAATTTAGATTAACACATCTACATGCATTTGCATATATTTTGTTCTGTCATCTTTTAAGGCTCACCTTAAATGTAAATGTAAAATAAAGCTCTTGGAAAACTAACATTTGTAGTTAAGGGAAAATTTTAAACAGTTTGTGAGCTAAAAGCTCTTTACAGGGGTGGGTATATAATTAGCCACGCCCACTGCATCTCGCAGCTCAAAGATGTGCCATAAAGACTATTCTGTTCCACCTATTTATTATATATATTAGGTGCTTTACTTGTCTTAGTCTCCATAGCTTATGTAATGTGTCATTTAGAAAATAGTAAATTTTATGATTTTGTTAACCTTTTGCCTAAAGCCATGCATGTCAATAATTATGATTATCAACAATAATAAAAGACACAGAAGTTAGACATTTTAACTAAAATAAGAAAAAACAGCTAAAATAATTAATATAATAAAAATTTAATTTATATTAAAACAGATAATATTTGTTTGTTGACCTATTTGTTTCATTTTTCTAGCAAAAGCACCGAGTAACATTATTAGAGGTGAAGTTGAAGGGGCAGCAACTCCCAACTAGTCAGCAACTAGTCATAGCCTGTCAGAAAGCAGAGAAGTTTGCTGCATCAGATGGCAGCATAGTGACAGTGCAGTGCAGGTGTGTTACCTGACTGAATATTAAATTATAAATTGTTCTTCAAGATATGTTTTATTTATTTCTAAATACTAGTGATAAAATTTTGGGTTTAAAACTTGCAGGTTGAGGGATTTCTTTCAAACTTTGAAAAGGTTTGAATAAAAGGTTTTAAATTTTACTTTGTTTTTTTAACGGAATTATAATCATGATATTGTTGATGTGTAAATATTCAATTTTAATTTGTTGTTTGTAATTGAAATGCTTTTAATTAAATGGAAAAACCAAGACATAAGCTGTAGACTTTGACACCTGTTTGATTCTCATCCCTTTGAATATGTTTTTAGAAATGGTAGCAGAGTGAGTGGAATATTCATCATAGCAATGAACTTATACCTGAGGACGCGAATAGAACATGATATTGACATAGTACTGGAAGTGAAACTATCCAGGGAGGGGAAGAGACAGTTCATATCTAGTCTGGTATGTGTTGAGGTGTAGACTAAAGTTAAAGTGCAGATTTCAATTGATTCAAAGCTCATTCAAGTAGAAGAGGTTTAAGTTTTATTTATTATTATTTTGTTTAGATATACATATGACTGTAACTAGCAAATTCCTTTTAGATACATGAGTTATTTACAAAAAACAGCTGACAACATTCAAAGACACTATAAAAGTTGTGAATTAATTGCTATTATGACGCTTGAAAATGCTTATCAGCCAATAAAGTTATTGAGTTGAGAGTGGAAAAACAGAGCATCTGTAATAAGGTGTTAAAATGATGAGTTGTCCTTCCAATAAAGCTCATGTTTTTTTAAATTTAGGATTATTTCCCCCTATAAGCATTTCCTAAAAAATCAATGGTGATAAGAAATATTGTTAACATCATTTTTTTTAATTTTTGACTTTTCAATTAAAGTATGCAATCTTGACAAATAATCTGTAGATTTGGTAACTTGAAACTTCATCAAGTGTTAATTATGCATTCATGGTTTAGTTTTAACTAAAATACCTCACATCACTTTACTATTGAAGCATTGATGCAGGCATTTTCTAATAAATTGCATAATTAAAATTTGATGAAATTCTGAACTATAACATTTGTTACTATCAACATTATTGTTCTTAATTTGCTTTTCGCTGGAGTTCTTAATATTTGCTAAATTCAATGTGTTTGTATGATTTCAGGAGCAGTTTGACGCCTTGTACGACTTTGTAAACCATTATTTACTAGAGTTCAACGAATATTCCAACTTCGCTAGCTAAAGCTGCATACACTAATAAGGGTCATACATAGCCAATTTCTCCTGTCGCACATAAATGCAACATATAATATTTACCATTTCTCCATGCTATTTTGATAGTGCAATTTATACATTTTATAACTAAAATTGTTATATCATTTATATATAGTATATTATTTCGGTAAACATGATGATGCTATTTTTCTATGAGCAATGCAAGGCTTAAAAGCCATTGTTGTAATATTTTTGCATATATTCTCACAGCTATTCCAGTTTTTTTTTCATTTTTGTACTTTAAAGTCTACATATTCTACATTCTACTGCATCAACTTAGATTTATGTTACAACTTAACCTTAACATGTGGCAGTTACAGCATATAATGCAATTCAATCTGTTTCAGTTTCTTTACTCTGGTGAATTATTAGTTTTAAATGGCATGCAATTAGCGCATTATCAAGTGCTTTTATATGCAATCTATATTTTTAGTATACAAACTATTAAAATTTTTGTATATATGAAAATTTATTTTATGTAAATCATTAGTTCTTTTATTTTCGTATAGATTTTGCTTATTAAATTTCAAAGTGACAGAACGTGATATATATAAAATAGGGTATACATGACAATCATATTATACAGTAAATATAATATTTTTCAGAATAAAAAGCTAAGCTATGGCAACACCAGCATATGTATATGCTTGCATGTATGTATATATATAATTATATAATTATATATATATATATATATATATATATATATATATGTATATATATAATTATATAATTATATATATATAATTATATATATATATTAGTCCAACACCTGACGAGTGCAGTTTACTGTACGAAACTATATAGTCGTGTGAGATTTTTTAAATAAAAAAATATATATGTATCATTAACAATCTGAACACACTACATTATATATATATATATATATATATATATATATATATATATATTGTGTGTGTGTGTGTGTGCGTGCGTGTATATATATATATTATGTGTGGGTGTGCATGTATGTGTGTAAAGTTATGCCAGTTTGAATTGCACAATTTGTAAAAGTTGCAGAAGAGTTATCTCCCCAAATTGACAGATTCTTGGTAATAAAGGAGACAACTCTATGGCAACCGTTGTTTTTGCAATACATAATAATATTAGGATCCAATACGCGATAATAATATACTCATTCAGTTTCTGCCAGCGTCATTGTGAAATTTTATTTTATTAGTAAACATCGGAGAGCTAGAGGGCATATTATAGAGGTACATAATATGTCACTCTGGTAAACACTCGAGAGTAGAGAATCAATTGACGTAAAGTGAAAGTGATATTGCGGCGAGTCAATTATTCTAATTTTCAAATAAGAAATGTTTTATCATAAATTTTAATTTAAGAAAACATAACAACTTAAACCTAAAACTCCTAGTCTGCAAGTTAAAGTTGCATCACAGTCACGTTACTTCCAGCACTAGGTAAGACAATGTAAAATTTAGAATAATATAAAAGCATTGCAGTTGCCATGATGAACCACTGAATGCTAAATTATTAGCCGTATGAATTTCTAACTTTGTATTCACTATCACTGACTATGACTATCACTATGACTATGATACTGATAGTGACAATGTGAGTTACTTACTTGCTATCACATTCACTATGTGAATGTCTATCAGTATCACTATGACTATCAGTATCTGACTATGACTATTGCCATGGCATTTTGATTTCGGATTTCATTTTCTGTTTCAACTTGAAGTTGAACTCGAGTTGTTAACTACCCAAGACTTAAGAGTAAGCTTAAACCCAAGAGCTATGGGCTATGACTAACAAAATGAAAATAAATCATCACTTAGTCTTATCAGTTATTACTTTAATGCTTACATATATGGTACAGATATGTCATTAAATTTATTATCAATATGAATATCATATATGTAACAGTGATATGTATTGATATTGTCAATTATGTATCAGTATCACTATGACTATGAGTATTATCATGAATCTAACTCTATGACTATCAGTAAATGTATTTGAGTAAATGGCCATTTCGCATGGGCCATGGGTTTTGATAGTTGACAAGCACAGTGATAATGACAATCACAATGAGTATGTGACTATATATATTCAGTTTCACTGTTGATTATCTTCATAAATTTTAAATATTGCTTGATTCAATGAAATTTGCTTTTAATTTTTGAGTTCAACATTTTTTTAATTTCATATTGAATTTGATACTGAATTTGATATAACTTCAGTAGATATTCATATTAATTTGATGATATGAAATTCAGTGATTAGTAGCTAAATTAGTAATAACTTACAACTGTGAGTTTGTTGTAACTAAATAATTAATGACTATAATGTAACAATTTGCAATGTCAAATTTAATTTCAGCACACAAGTCTAAGGTTAGTAATAGTTGTAACCCAGTGAAATCGGAAAAAAATTGTATTATGATGGATCAAAGTGATTTAAGAATATTTTTGTAAAATTATTTTTGTCAGGTTTGCTGTGTAATTTTATGCATATAAAATGTTCAATTATTTTGGTTGTGATACAAATAATCCTGGACATGGTGGCTACTTATTTCTAATTTTATCATCACCAATCTGCTGTAAAAGTGCCAATACATCTATTTTAGGATTTTTTTTACATTTTCTTTAGATTTTACCACTTTACTTAAAACATTTGTTTCATTTAGTAAGTAGATTGACTAAATGTGCTTAATACAGGTACTAATCTGTTCAAAGCTCTTCCAAACTTTACAAAGCCCCAGCATGGGGTGCTATTTTTGCTCAATGCTTGGATAGATATGGCCATAGTGCCTTTGCCATTGAGCAAAGTGATATTTTTACCTTTCTCATGTTGTTTGTTGTAGTAGACAGTAGTTTCTTGATTGCTCCTTTTGTGTCATGTTTCAAGTATACTTCAAGCTTTACTAGATGAATAGTTTTATTGATTTAAAATGAGTTAGTTTAAATTGCTGTTTGTAGTATTCACCTAGTAATGAGAATAGTTATAATCAAATAGCAAGCCACTTTTGACTACTGTTGAAGTTGGAATTCCTAGTCGGTCACTGGAGTGATGGGATTTTATAATCTTGCTTTATTTTCTCTGTTCTGTGTGACTGGCAATTGCCTTCAGTATGCTGTTATAGTATTTCAAACTAATAGCCACTAATAGCAAATATTCTTGATGTTGTTTGACTGTGTTTAATTTCCTCAATATAGCTCAATTTCTCACTTAGAGTGCAACTTATTAATGAAGTGTGAAATCCCATGAGGGAATTCTATTGTTAACAGTCTTTTGTGGTATGGGAAGTCACTTTAGTTTCCTGACTCTTGTGCTATTATAGACACAGTGTATAGCCTGCTAGTACACTTAGCCTAAGACTCTAACTAACTTACTATTCTATGTTCCACAGTCTCATGCTGTGATCTCCACTGTAAACGAATATGGCAGATAATCTTCAAGCTTTGCATGCATTCCTAGAACTTTGTCTGCTGTCATCTTATCATACACGTATCATTTGTTTGTAGAAACAGATATACCAGAGCTTATAAAGTCAATGTGCAAAAAATGGGTCAAGGTGAATCCGTTCTTTCCAACAGTAAAAAGAAGTATGTAAGAATCAGCTCGAGTAAGAGTAAGAGGCCATCTCGTGAATCAGATACAGCAGAACCTGGTATAGGTTAGTGCCTAGGTTTCTATCTCTTTTAGACCAAATAATCAGCTGAATACGGGTGGCAGGCCAGACCACCTGTCTATTTGTATCCTGGCTAAGAAACAATAGCATGCTGGGAACTGTCTAGCAGATAAGGGTTCATTAAGATATAGTGAAATGTTATTAAGCTCTCAACTGGCTGTATGATGACTTTAAATCTAAAAAAGTCAACATGATAAATTTTACAATTAAAACATTTATGGTTAAAAGGGAAGCTGTGGGATTTATGCTATTTGTTTAAATATTTTATTTTTTTTAACTGACTATGATATTTGATTATTAGATGAACTAAGGGATTAATTATTACTAACTAAATTTTTACCTTGGTTTTGGATTTACAATGTTGTTTATATTGTGCAACCTAAACTTTGTTAACACATACAATCATGGTGCTACTTTGTTTTACATTGAGAATATTCTTTTGGTTTAAAGTACAGTTTGACATGCAGATTTTGAAGACCACAAACAAGTGTTCAATACTTTTTAATTAGTCACATCTGCACATACATCCACAGAGTTTGTTACTAGTTTAATCAATTTGCACTTTTGCAATGAAGCCATATGCATGAATTTCAAGTTTATAGTAGTAGAAGGCTAAGTTGAGAGTAATACTGAGTAATTTAGTTTGACTTCGGTATCAGGAATTTGATTTCTTCTCTATTGGTTTCAGTTCTATTAGTGTCAGTAGAATTTTTCTGGTATGGATGCATTAATTATTGGGATTCCAGGTAATCATGCTTTGGATGCTACGTTAGGTTCCTAACAAGTATATAAAGCGCCCTCTGGTGTTGATGACTTGATGTAGCTCATTTAATAAGTCATACCCTAATGACAAATTAGCATACTGAGATGCTATTGTGACAGTTCAACAGTCTCTACTTTCGGTATTTTCTGCACCCAGCTATGGCTGCTATCACTGATTATCACCGACTACTGTAACTGATTACTGAAAGTTAATTGTATTATGCTTTTCAGTAACGTACTGTGCCTGGTTCAACACACCTGATGCTGCCGGAGGTACTGATGGAGGTGCTGCCAGAGGTGCGGCTGACACCAGACCCTACACAATAGAGGAGATTGAAGAAGTCGGTAAATGTGTGGCTGTCACTGATGCTGTCTTGAAGTATAAAATCCCGCCAAATTTCTACTCATTTTTTCCTCATCTCAAATACTTGAAGCTGGTGAATTTGGAGGAGGGATTTGAGCTGAACAGGTCTGTGTTTTGTAAACTTGCATTATTTCCATGAAAGGCAAGATTAATTAAGCAAGTCTACTGACATCACAATAAACTATTTAAATAATTGTGACAAATGCTATTTTATTGTTGGATTAATTGAGATATTTTCAGTCCCTCTGACGTCAACAGTGTGTTTTGAAGCTTCATAAACAATCCATCAGATTTGATGCATCAGTAATGCCTTTGTTTACTACTTTTTGATGTCACTTGCTAAGAATGTAGAGCAAAGATTACAATGCCTGTTTCTTGGCACCCGGAGATAGGCCAGCATAGCTTTCTATTTCTGTCTCAATATGATACAAGCTAACATATGTCAAACCCAAATCTTTCAGCCAGAAAAACAAGAATATTTTAAATATGATTGGGATAATGGCCAAAACAGAATATTGTCAATATCTGCTTTCTATTACCACTTTGCTGCCTTAACATTCTGGTAGCCTGCTGCCTTTCAGTTGCTTGCATCTTTTACCGACTTGCATTCTTTCTGCACTTTTTCATATTGAGTCTTTTTGCATATAATTTCTGCTATTGAACTTTGACCTTTAGCTACCTGCAGCCTTTAGTAATCTACAACCTATTGGTTATTTTGAGCCTCTCATAATTTGCTTGCTAAAAGCTACTATTGGGTTAGTTCTGAATCTACTTTTCATTTTGTTTATACATATCATGTCAATCAATTTACTCTCGTACTAGATCCTGGTCTTTATGTAACACTAACTTCTCTTGCGTCATAATTGTTGTCTTTTCATGAATAAATATTTTAGTAATTATATATATATATATATATATATATATATATATATATATATATATATATATATATATATATATATATATATATATATATATATATATATATATATATATATATGTATATATATATATATAATCACTAAATCAGGTTTGTTGAGAAATCTGACAAATATTTAAAAATAGTTATGCAGATCCATATATAAAATATCAAAACAAGTTATGTTGATATCATGGGTGTTGCAGTATCATTCAACTGGACAGTCTGGAAGTGCTGGAAGTTTCCGGACTGAAGCTGTCGAAGGGGCTGCCGGATGAGCTGTTCTCGTCAGCGTACTCACTGAAAGAATTGGATCTCCACGGGTCTAATCTGAAAATTCTCCCAGAAAGGTGAGTTGCTGATTTCTCTGAATATTGGGATTCTTCGTGTCTCGGTGTTACTCTGCAATATCGTGGTAGATGAAATGTCTTGTTTTCTCCGCTCAAGTTTGTCTTTTTTCAAAAAATGGTTTATACAGCCTCCACTGGTTATAGAATCAAGTTGCCTATCTGCAGTGTGTCTGTTCTACCATACACTTTGGTTTATATATATATCTGTTTACTGTATGAATTTTAGTTATTCATGTGTTTTTATAACATTAAAAATAATTTTATGCTTACTTCTTATGACCATCATATTATGTGCGTTATAAAATGTTGTTCTACAGTGTAAGGAAGTTAACTGTCCAGAAAAGTTACCATTCGGGTCATTTTACCTAATTTAGTAGACACTATAGTATATATTCCTAGTTTTTAGTTATTTTCCACAGTTTAGCGGCTAATTTATATAGTTTTTTGCATTAAACTGATGAAATGTTAACAAATACAGCTGAATAAGCAAGGTTGTTCTCTAATTTTGCTTGATATTCTATGTTTATCTTATTTTTTAATGAATTTGGGTGCGCGGGTGTGATGAAAAAACATCACGCCCGCACACCCTAATTTACCAAAAATATTTAATAATCAGTAAATTTTAAGCTTTCTAATGACATAAACGCGGTTGGTTAGTGGGCGACTTGTAATATGTCAGGAATTGTCTTTCCAGCATCTCCCTCTTAGGGAGTCTACAGATCCTGAACCTGTCTAATAATAACCTCCGTGAACCTCTGCCAGACGATGTGTTCACGTCAATGCAGTCGCTGCGAGAACTGTACATGTTTGATGCCGAGCTGGTCTCCATTCCTAGCAGGTATATGTCACTGGCTACACCTTTACCTGGCTGTGCCTTAAAAACAGCTAAGATGGAAGTCACCAGAAGGAAATCAACTTGTAAAATGGAATTATTATTTTGTGTTAAAAATTGTTTTTAAGCTACTTGTTATTAATTTGCCCAGTTATAATTAAACATTTTCTCTGTTAGAAGTTAAAACTAATAAGAAATAATGTCTCCACCTCGTATTCACCTGAAAATAGTAATGAAATACTAAAAGAACACAACATAATATATTTCTAGCCTGTCTCTACTGAAGAATCTACAAGTCCTGGCTCTGGCAAAGAATAAACTCGGTGAATATGACTCACCTGACACTCTGTTCACCTCCCTAACTTCGCTGAGAGAGCTAAAACTCAGCTGGTGTGGGCTGAAATATATACCCAGCAGGTAGGTTCTAGCTTGTCTGCTGTAAGGCTCGTGTGAAATTTCTTCATGCGATTTTCGGAAGCGTGTTCGAGTTTGCCTATAATGATAAAACGTTTGCCTAGTAAGCACAAAGTCATGGGTTCGAGCCTGGACAAAGGCCACTAGTGATATTAGGAAGAGCATCTAGTCATAATTGCTCCTGTGCCTCATATAAATAAGTCTTTAGCCCAATTTAACAAAAACCCTTTCCATCAGAGGTTTTCTCACAGGAATAGTGACTATAAACTTGCATGAGTTTTTTATATACAAGTGTGATACAACCTGTATCTCTTAGTCCTGTTTATTGTTCCAATGAAATGTTCAGACTGAGTACTTAAAAAGTTGTTTTGTGCTCACAGTTTGACCTCCCTCACCAGCCTTCAAGTCCTCGACATCTCTAACAATAACTTGTGTGACTCCCTCCCGGATGACGTATTCAACACTTTGCAGTCGTTAACAGAGTTGAAGATGAGAGCCTGTAAACTCACAGCCTTACCAACAAGGTACGCTCAATGTTTGTAGGGAAGAACTGTTTTATTTTTAAATGAAATTTGTCTACAGAAACCTTAGCGTAGAGTTTGACAGAATGAAAAAGCCAAGTTCAAACGCTTCTCAAGGTGTCCGTCTGTCTGTCCCTAGACAGGTTTACTTTTCAGAAATATAGCCTTAGATCTCGAATTCTTCGGAACAGAAATCTGTTTCAACTTACAAAGCTACTAGCTTATCAATCAAGTAGAGTGTTAAACTAATACCCACAGTCTATTTATAAATATGTCTAGTGCTGGATTGTGTAACACTTTCTGTCTAATTACATGAGGTCAGGTTACCTCATTTATATTCTCTAATGTAGACTTGACTCAGTTTATTTCTCCCATACTCAGGGTTTGAGACTGCATGCTGTCGTGTTCTGTAGTGTCTCCCTTCTCAGTAACTTGGAGATACTAGATGTGTCAATCAACACGCTGTCGGACAGCATGTCTGACGATCTGTTCGGCAGCCTCGTGCAGCTGAAGGAGTTGAACATCAGCAGCTGTGGACTAAAGTTTCTGCCTTCCAGGTTTGTTTAAGTATACCGTATAGTATAGTATAGTATAGTATAGTGTAGTATAGTATATACCGTATAGTATAGTGTAGTATAGTGTAGTGTAGTGTAGTATAGTATAGTGTGTATTATTATAGTACAACATGGTGTGTATTATTACAGTATATAGTATAACGTGGTGTGTATTATTACTGTATATAGTATAACATGGTGTGTATTATTACAGTATTTCTTCGCTGGAAAACCTCACCTTGCTGGGTCTCTCATCCAATGCTCTACTCAACAGCCTACCTGATGATTTATTCACACTTCTAAAGTCCCTGGAGTTTCTTCACATGAGTAGCTGTGGGCTGGTGGCTCTCCCTGAGAGGTATTATATTATATACTGTTGTCATGGTGATCAGTACACAATATCTACATCTTTCTCGCGGTGTAACCTGATCTCATCTCATGCTCTTTGGAAATGATATTTTGTCATCTATTCTTCTTGCAGCTCAATACTGCCAGGCATTAAAATCTGTTTCCATTTTCCTCTGTATTTAATCATTGTTGACTTTCCGATCAGGTTATTTTTGACTTCTCAAAATGTCTGTAGACTTTTGATAGAAACTGCTGATGATTTTAATGATTCCTTCGCCAATTGATATAATTTTTCTCTGTGTGATTGCTGTGTGTATCTCATTAAAATGTTGGGTTTTGTTTGGTTTCTGAATCAATAACTAAATTTTAAGTTTAGTTGAATATACTGCACTTGGTGTGTTGTTTCCATTCAGCTGTACACTAAGTATATCCAGCCCAGTTATTCTATACTGGACTTCACGACACAGGCTACAGCTTGCTCTACTCTCCTCTTGTTTTATTTCTCAGCATACAGAATCTGAGAAGCTTGCAGTACCTGGACATCTCAGAGAATAATCTAGACAGTCTGCCACTATCTCTCTACTCGTTAACCGACTTGAAGATGCTGAACATCTCCCACAACCATTCCCTCACATCGCTAGACTCGGATATAGTGAAGTTGACTAAGCTTCGTACCCTCGGGGCGTACGACTGCCACTCTCTCATGTCTCCCCCATTCGAGGTTCTCATGCTAGGCATGGATGCGGTGAGACAATATTATAGCTAGGAGTTTGGCGATATAGAAGATGCGGCAAGACAATTCAGTAACTATAACATTGAATCTACAGACCACTGCTCCCCCCCCCCTTATTGTGCCACTGACATATAAATATTATAAAAACTATATTTTGTGAATTTTTTTTCAAGGTTTGCTTTTCATTGTATGAGTCATGAACATGCTTTAGTGCTCAAATAACGCAGCTTTGGCTACTCAAATCACGTTACTTCACGCATGAATACTGATAGTCTAAGCCTATTGCGGAACATTAAAAATGTTTCAAATCTGGTCATAGAGATTGAGGAGTTGTCTTCGCTGGTTGAAGACTGACTCTTCATTATTTGTAGTATATGCAGTATATATTCTTACTTTCATGAATTATGTTTGCGATGTTATATGTTGTTAAAGCTGGTGCTTCTTTCATTTTATAAAAATTAATTTGTTTGGTGATCAATTTTTTCTCTACCAAAACTGTCATAGGTATTAATAGGTTCTGGTAAAGCTCTAGTTTTATATATAAGTGACCTAGTTTGTAATTAGGTCACTTAAAGCTAAATTCTGTACTGGGACAGTATTTTCCATGTTGTTATCAAACCGGCAGTAAGATTAGCTATATAGCTTAAATTTTGATTCAAGGCTGCTGGGAGGTCAAGCAATTTGAAGTGGTCTTGATTGGAAATAAAGTTTGTCATGTAATATATTGATTTAGGCTATCAGTTTTTTTAAATAAAAGTGCGAGTCATATTTGTGCGTCCAGCTTTAGATGTCAACTACTGGAATATAAACGAATTATTTTAATAAGAATAAAAATTTAATGCTTGTCGTAATTTTTGTCCCCTATCTAATATTTATAGTAACACCAAGTGGCTGTGGTCTGCCAATTATAATTGTACTAATTAATTACCAGCTTAATTTCATGCTTGACTGAGTCAGTTTGTATATTCCTCATTCTTAATATATTTTTATATTGTCAGATGTAAGTCTTATGCATATTAAATAATATTTTCAAGCTGTGAGTTCTTTTCTGGTCAATCGTTTTTTTTATACTAATTACAAAATATTATTCTCCACTTATGTAAAAAGGAAAGCAACTCTCAAAATTTTAGTGGAATATAATATTTGTTGAGATTATTTTAGAGTTTTTTCCTTTTTTTAAAGTCCTGTAATTGTAAAACTTTATCACCTCGTCTCCACAGTTTCAAAGGATCGCTTAAATTCCGAAATTTTACAAGCTGCTACTGATTGCTTATTTGTATGACTGTTTTCATAAATGTTCGTAATTTAAGTTGTCCATTGTTTTGGTGCTTGTCAATGACGTTTTCCTGGATTGTATATTGTTGATATTGTAATAAAAGTTTGAAACTTTCAAAATTGACCGAAATTTTTGCATTTTATATTACTCAACTAGTTAGTTTTTATAAAAATTGTTGAAAGAAGTTTTGTTCACAGTTTGAAGTCAAAGATCTTTATGACTGAACAAACCATCTTGCAGAGCTATTGTTCTATTGCGTTTTAATATGTAGAAATATTTATTGTCGCAGACTGAAAGAAAATATCAATGTGAAAACCGTTACATCATCAGTGTAGTTGCTAGTTGTAAAAATGAATGAAAATGCTGGGTTTTTATACCAGTCAAAAAGGTTAGCTATTGTGTAGTAGTCATAATGAGAGTGGAATAAGCATAATATAGCTGGCATAGCTGTGATGATAGATGAAAAGCTATAATGAATTAGGGAAAAAGCTTTCCCAACTCCTGTAATGTCCCTTAACACTTATAGCGTTGACATGGTGGTTATCAAAGAATAGGTTTATATGACTTGATGCTATTAATAGCAACTATTTCTTCTCTATGCTGTATTACAGCTTCAAGATGATAAAACTGTGTTACAGTATTTGTTGAAACAAGTAAACCATGTGTCAAAAGTGATCAGTGAAGGTATTTGTGTTTGAAAATATAACAGGCTGCATCATACTTCTATAAAATATTACACTGGTGTTGATACTGCAGTTTTGTTGTTTGCCCTTGAACATATTATAATAGTTTCTGTAAATGATTGTTCTATTTGCTCTCGCACTTCAAAATTCCATTAGCAAAATTTGCACAAAAAGTAAAATTGCATGGCTGTGCAAAAATAAAACTATGACTTTTGAACATAGCATTGTCCATGTAGAAAAACAGAAATATAATTATTATGTTTACTAAAAGAATATACTATATAAATAATATAACAATCTCGGTTATAAAATGTATAAATTGCACTATAAAGTTTAGCTTGGAGAGAAATGGTTAACATTATGCAGCATTTACTATATAGTAGACAAAATGAACTCAGTATAATCGGCACCTGTTAGTGTAGAAATCTTTAGCTGACAAAGTTTGAATATCCTTGGAACTGTAACAAGTAGTGGTTTACAAAGTCGTACAAAGCTTCAAACTCTTTCTGAAAGCATACAAATAAATTGAATTGAGCAAATATCAGAAACAATAACGCCCATAGTATCAAATGTAATTCAGATTTTTCATCACATTTAAGTTATGCAATTCATTAGAAAAATGTATGGATTAAAATGCTTCAATAGTAAAGTGATAAAGCTAACAGATGTGAGATGTCTTAGTAAGAACTAAACATGAATGCATTAAAAAACATGATGGTGAAGTTTCTAGTTGCAAAGTCTTCGAATCATTCATCAATATTACATACTTTGATTGCAAACTATTAAACAACTATGTTTACAGAAATTTTATTGTCACCATTGATCGAGTTTTTAAGATACTAACCACGGTTCTGTAAAACCGAAATGCTTACATGAGGAAATAATTCTAAATTTAACAAAACATGAGTTTTATTGGAAGGATAACCCATCATTTAAATACCTCATTAAAACTGTTAAATTTTCTTACTCTCAACTCAATAACTTTATTGGCTGATCAAAGTATGATCAAACATCATAACAACAATTAATTCAGAACTTTTATAGTGTCTTTGAATGTTGTCAGCTGTTTTGTGTAAATAACTCATGTATCTAAAAGGTTTACTAGTTACAGTCATCTGTATATCTAAACAAAATAATATTAAATAAAACTTAAACCTCTTCTACTTAGATGAGCTTTGAATTTATTGAAATCTGTACTTTAACTTTAGTCTACACCTCAACACATACCAGACTAGATATGAACTGTCTCTTCCCCTCTCTGGCTAGTTTCACTTCCAGTACTATGTCAATATCATGTTCTATTCGCGTCCTCAGATACAAGTTCATTGCTACGATGAATATTCCACTCACTCTGCTACCATTTCTAAAAACATATTCAAAGGGATGAGAATCAAACAGAGATAAACAGATGTCAAAATCTACAGCTTATGTCTTGGTTTTGCTACTGCAGCAAAATTAAAATTGTGTTTCTACACATGAACAACATAATTCTAATATCATAAACAAAAACAAAATGTTTAAATTTTCTTATTCTAACCAAAAAGTTCGGAGTTTGATGCATTTCTTTCAAAATACATGTCTTAAAATCAAAAGTGTTGTCACTAATAATAAAACGTTAATAAATTATAGATTAAAGACGCATGTGTTTTATAATTCAATATTCAGTCAAGTAACACACCTGCACTGCACTGTCACTATGCTGCCTTCTGATGCAGCAAACTTCTCTGCTTTCTGACAGGCTATGACTAGTTGCTGACTAGTTGGGAGTTGCTGCCCCTTCAATTTCACCTCTGATAATGCTACTTGGTGCTTTTGCTGGAAGAAATGAAACAAATAGGTTAACAAACAAATATTATTTATAACAGTTCAATAAAAAATCATTAGGCCTACATATTCATTATAAAGATGTGTTGCAGACAATACAGGACAATGTCACTGGAAGCTAATGATATCTTTTGGGCCTTGGCAACCAACTATAACACAGTTCTTGTAGTTAAAGCATATTATCTTTTTTTTTATATAGGCTATGGGTAAATTGTTGCTCATTGCAATGGTTAGTTATATATATCTTCCAATTATGGTTAAAATTATCTAAACATTAATTTTTGTGTTTTCATCATTTTATAAAATCTCAATGTATAGCCTTATGCCAAAGGTAAACAAAACTATAATGTTTTTATTTTTCAAATGCCACATTGCATAAACCTTGTAAATTAAGACCAGTAAATCACCTAATATATTATATACCAGGTAGAATAGAATAGTCTTTATGGCACATATCTGAGCTACGAGATGCAGCGGGCGTGGCTAACTATAAACCCACCCCTGTGAAGGGGTTTTAATAGCACACATTGACTGTCTGATATTTTCCCCAACTACCAATGCTAGTTTTCCTAGAGCTTTACTTGATACTTATGTGTTGAAGCTAAAGTACAACTTAAAAAGATGACAGAACAATAAAATATATTTCATTTTTGCACAAAACCCTACACTAAGTATTATACTTAAAGAGGCGTCAAGCTACACAAATAACGATTTGATTTGAATTTGAGAGACTTGTACCTCTGTTCCTGAGACTTGAACCTCTAAAGTAGTTTCTGTGATGGCCTCAGCATACCCCCGAGTTTTAATATTGATAATAGAAATGTCACTCACAGTGATAACTCCGCCTACTTCAGTCGGCCAATAAGGAGCTTCTTCCTGTATGCAGAGTATTTGGGAAATTTTTGGGTTGACAATTATTTTAGAGTTTTGCAATGGTTTAGTTTAATTTATTTTAATACAAGCAAACACCACAAGAAAACATCAATTATTTTATCATTTTATTATGTAATATATCAATATGGTATATTATTATATTATACTACATCATATCATAGAATATATTTTATTGTGTTATTTTATTTTTATGTAATATAATACATTATATTTCATATTATATTTTATTATATTACATTATAAAAGCTTGTCTATAGTAAATAATAAACATTTAAACATTTAAGTAAATTTATACATTTTTCCACCACTCAATGGCTAGCTTGTATCTATAAAACATTTTGTAATTGTTCATATTTTATTGATCAAACTCATAAAGTTGTGTTGCTTTTAATTAACTGCAACCAGTTTGTGTGACTCATACACTCACTCACCTCACAGTCATTGAAGTAAACAATAAGAGGTGATTCTTGTTCAATAATCATCTTCCAGTAGTTGGAAGTGGTGGATGGTAGAGGGGTTTGGGTTACCACAAATCCGTCCTTGTGTTGATAACCCTAACAAAACAATACCATAATTTATGTAAAGCATCATTATTTAAATAAAAAAGTAAATTATATATTACAGCTCATCAACAAGTTGATGGTTTAAAAAGCCTGATTGTTTTAATGGTTTAATAAAAATACCCAGATGACTAGAAAGTATTTGTCATTAAAGTGAAAATTCTAGATAATTATGCAAAACCTACTACCCTTTAATAAATATTTTCTTATGTCGCTACAAGGCATATTTTAGATACAAAAAAGTATGCTCATTCGAGTTTTGATTTGTCTCCCCTCAGCTATTGCATGTACATGATATAAAATATGGTAGATTACATTATGCACTACAAGCATATGTTGGATACTACAAAGTGGAGTGTAATAAGAGTGGAGGGGGAGTGTAATAAGAGTGGTGGAGTGGATAAAAGTGGAGGGGGAGTGGATAAGAGTGCTGTAATGATGCAACAAAATACTTTTATTATTTGTAAAATGGCAGCTAAAATGCAGCCATTCAGTTTATTGATGATAATTATTTATAAATAGAGTTGATACCACGACTTTTTCACAAAATTTATGATGAGGAAGTAGTTCATGGTGAAGTTGGTCTGTATTAAGTTATTTTGCCAGATTCTTGGTTAGCCTAAGCTCTTTTAGATAAAAGAATCATTGCAAGGCGGCCCATACAACTACACTCAAATTATGAGTAAAGTCATAAAACTCTAAAGCTAAAATATAAACCCATAGCATCTGGTTTTAACATAAGTTGGATAGGATTTCAAGGAAACATAATGTATAATATTCACCACAATGTGATTAACACAGTTTAAGTTGAAATCTAATCAGATTCAATGGTTAGTAGAGACAGCTCATTGTAACAGTTTGCTGTTGTTTGTTTCCAAGTCTAAATTTCAATATTCCATGCATTGTTAAAACACATTATTACAAAGTTGAATATTTTTCTAATATCTTAGAATTTCCAATTTCGGTTTAAAGCTAGTCTAAACATTTTATTCATCAAAGTTAAGTTGATTCCAGAGAAAGATATAAACTCACATTACAGTATACAGCATTGATGTAGTCTGTATAACCCTTTTCTGGACGTTGGATGATAACTCGGTTTCTGTCGGCTAAAATTAAAAAAGTCAACAAAATCAGACAGCTGCATAAAAACTGTATTGTATTATAAACACTAGTTAAATGCATGCAACGATAAAATATTATGGAAAAAATACTTTTATCACTGATAAGACTTAATATAGATGCACTGCTGATCAATGCTATATTCAACAAAGAGGAAGTCACGAGGGAATAAACATTCTCACCCAATCACTATCAGACGTTGCAACCAGAAACATATTATATAACCAGTAGCAGATAGAGACTGTGTTTAGAATGCAGTTAAGGTATTTCTGTATATATTAAAACTACAACACACCAGCTTCAAAACTTTATATTCTATTTATAGTAGTATAATTTGCAAAATTTAGTGATAGCTTATGTTTTCTCAAAATATAAATTAAAGCTAAAAGGATAAAAGAAAAAAGTTAGCCAATTTGAACCAACAACTGAAAACATAAAAACTTTTTAAAAGGGCATGTAGTCTATATCTTCTACTACTGTGACACTATTTGAGACAAAATCTGAAGTGACATAACTTACAAGGCAGCACTTTCAGATCTCTGTTCAGACTAACATTTTCTGGTTGTTCAGCTGCAGACGTATTCTTGGGGGTAACTTTTAGAGCTTTGTTCAATTTTTCAAACTGATTGGAGATTTCAGTTTTTGAGTTTTTACCATTTGGCTAAAATAGAGTCACAGCCATAGTACAGCTTCAAATATGCCAGCATGACATCAAGTGCTAATTGATGAGAAATACAGGTTCAGTGTACTACATTGCACATTATAAATCTGGCAGATAATTCTGCACATTATATCAAACATAAACCCAGCCCTGTTGTATATGTGAGCCCAGCCCAGCAATAAATGTGACTTCCTCCTTCAAAGTTTAGTAACAGTTTAGTTATATTTATGTGACTGAATATTCATTTGATCCAAGAGTAGACTGAACACTGCAATGAACTCACAACTCTCCATTGACGTATCTGTTGACTGAAATTGCCAGCTGGAACGACGGTATCACCACAAGACAGAGCCTCTGACACCATGTCATACAGGAATGCGTACTGATCCTAAAATAAGAAACATATAGCAGGCAATCAAATATTTGTACCGCTATTGATTAAAAAATACATTACGACAAATATATTTTCAGGAATAAATTAGTGATGTGTAGTATAATGCTGTGTAACCCAAAACCATATGCATTGTTACTAACTTTCCAATAACATAGAGTCAAAAAGATATTATAGTAGTCGTTTTACTAAAGTATTAGCGAGGATTGCAACAAACCAAAGATATTATATATATATATCTGTGTAAAATGTTGAGTTCAACAACTTCCTTAATGCTAATTCAGAAGTCAAGCTTCAGCACACCTCAGAGTATTAGATGAGGTGATACTCACAGCAGTTTGTACCATGAGAGTTCTTTGGTGTCGGAGTCTGTTTACACAAGCAAACACATCTACTGTCTTGTGGTGATTTCTCTTGTCATGAGCCTCGTCAATGAGACTCTCCAGAGCAATGTATGTTCCTGTCCTGCCAACCCCAGCACTGTGAAATAGTATACAGTATTTGCATTGGTCAAACTGATGCCTGGATACCTGTTGCTTTATTTTAGAGCTCAATGTTATAATTACTAATTTTCCAAGGAACAATTAACCATAAAACATAATTTGAAAAAAGGCTCATTCAAAGCAGTAAATGCTAGTCGTAATTATTATAAAAATGCATTAATAAATCAACTTTATGGATATTGCTGATTTAGAGCATTTTAAAAAATATTTTGATACTTCAGAATAAATAAAATATTGTTAGACTACCTGCAGTGTACTATAATGGGGGTGGTACTGGAACCGTAGTGTTGTCTAACTCTGGATCTAAAGCTAATCAGGCCAGCAGAAGATGGAATGTCATGATCATACCACTTTGTGTAATGGAAAAGGGTGGTTTGTCTCTTTATCTGTATGATAAAACATCACCCAATATATTAGCTAACAAATATGAAATAATGATGTTTTGTTATATATCTGTAAGAACTGTGTACAGATGTGCACCAAGTGCAGCAATACATTCTAAATATGGTGCCATGCTCCAAGATGGCAGCTGCAACAAAATAGTGCCATGTTGCAAGATGGCGGGTACTAAAAAGCATTTCTGAATAAAATATCAAGTTGAAAAGGTCGAAACAAAATTTTATAGCTTCTTTAACTAATTTCTTGACTAAATTATTTTAGTAAAAGTAGTAATGAAAGTGTCTTGTTCATTATAGTGCATTAGTAACAGCACTCAATGACTCCGCATGTTTATATTAGATAATATGCGTTGTGCACAGTATGTTACTTACATTGTCTACAGTATATTATTTACATTGTCTACAGTCTATTACTTACACTGTCTACAGTATATTGCTTACACTGTCCACAGTATATTACTTACATTGTTCACAGTATATTACTTACATTGTCTACAGTATATTACTTACATTGTCTACAGTCTATTACTTACACTGTCTACAGTATATTGTTTACACTGTCCACAGTATATTACTTACATTGTTCACAGTATATTACTTACATTGTCTACAGTATATTACTTACATTGTCTACAGTATATTACTTACATTGTCTACAGTATATTACTTACATTGTCTACAGTATATTACTTACACTGTCTACGGTATATTACTTACATTGTTTACAGTATATTACTTACATTGCTTACAATATTTATTCCTTACATTGTCTACAGTATAGTACTCACATTGTCTACAGTATATTACTTATATTGTCTACAGTATATTACTTACACTGTCTACGGTATATTACTTACACTGCCTACAGTATATTACTTACACTGTCTACGGTATATTACTTACATTGTTTACAGTATATTACTTACATTGCTTACAATATTTATTCCTTACATTGTCTACAGTATATTACTCACATTGTCTACAGTATATTACTTATACTGTCTACAGTATATTACTTACATTGTCTACAGTATATTACTTACACTGTCTAAAGTATAGTACTTACACTGTCCACAGTATAGGAAAGTTTTCTCACAATATACAAGGCGTATACTTGCCCCTCCAGTAAAGTCACAGTGTAATCTTCAAATTTTATTGACTCCGATACTTTGGAGGGCCAATATTGCCAGCACTTCTTCTGCAAGAATTACCATTAAATTAACTTTTATCAGCTGTCTAACTTATGTTTAGTCAGTCACATAATTTCTAGTTAAATAGTTGTCTTGCTTTATACTAAGTATGTATTTCATCTGGAATTAAAATAACTCAAAGTTGCTTGAAAATAATTTTAAAGCAATATTTAGTCACTAAAATATACCGACCTTTGTACCCTTTGTATTTGGCAGTACAATGAGGAACATGAATAAAATGCACTCTGTAGTTGATGGAATTATAACAGAAGGCACGATTTCTATGCTATACACAAACCTTGCCACTCTCTACCAAATTAGTAAGCATTACAACAGTGTTTGCTCTGGTGTCGTGTATCAGTCTCCACATGTCTACAGCTGTTTCTTCTTTTGGACCTGAACCAACATTACTTGATATACAATATTACACAATAATGTATAATATACTTATATATCAAAGCATATAATACTGTATATTATGTTAATATAGTAGAACACATAATGTTATATAAAAATGCATGATGTATGAAATAGTGCAAACTATAAAATTCATTGTTTAATATGTAATATTTATCATATTATAGTATTATATGTAATGCTATCAAAACATATGAAATTGTTACAATATTCAATAACATCCTATGTGTGATACTATGTAAATACAGCATTACATAATTTACAATTGCATATTTCAATATAAAGAATTTATGCTGACAAAACCTGGTAATTGTATGATCCATATGGTATATTTCACGCAGTTCATATGCAACATGTCTGTTTTCAGTTATAATTTTTAAAACAATGAACATACATCAACATATGGTCAACAAGTGTGTTGAATGGTTTAAAGTAGTTATTAAACTGACGTACCTTGAGCTGCTATAAACTTGTAGTAATCAGGCTGGTAGAAATCCTGCAAAAGTGATACATCAGATAAAAAATACAAAAGGTGATCACTCTTGCTTAAATTACAGCAGGACATGTACATTAATTGAGACATCAAGCAACAGCAACTAAGAATATGTTATAATATGGATATATCTGTATGTGTAGCATATAAACAATGTTTTCACATGTTTAAATACAGTCACAGCTATACTCTTATATTAACTATAGCTTGCATCTCGGTCAAGTGTAATTACTCTAGTAAAAGAACTCAGCTATACATTTTTAATTATGGTATGCTAATTTTGGAAATAAAACCTTATTTGGGTTATACTGAAATAAAAGGATATGTCAATATAGATAGGTGATTAAAGTTTTATAGTAGTGAGTATTTATTTAGAATACAACGCTAAAGATGAATATCACTGATCAATCCAAGCACCATGCAAGACACACTATACCTGAAGGATTTAAAAATCATATAAAGAATAGTGAGAAAGCAGAACTAAAAGCGAATCACAGTTCACCACTACAGTGTTTTTATTTCATTTATTTGCATTTAAGATTTCAAGTTATTTATAGAAACATTAGGTTTTCAGTACTCCTGCACTTACTTTGATATAAGATGCATTAACATAGTCAGATTTGTGTCTGCTAGTCACTTCTAATCTCACTCTGTTCTCATTAACTGAAAAATATACAAGGAAAGCATCTAATACCTTTCATGAACCATTTACTACAAGGTCTACTAATAAGTCATTCCCTTGATACTCCTACTAATTAGTAATTTACTACATGATATACTAATAAGTCATACACTACATGGTTCTATAGCTACTATAGTACAACATAAACTTATTTTTATTTTTTAATTCTGCAGGCATGTAGTAATATTATATAAATAAGAAAATATGTTAAGCATCTTCAAGGTGATGCTCATATTACACCTAAACTCTTGATATAATTCTGTTCAAATACTGATAGTAGTAATTGCCTTTTCTCTTAAATGTAAATTTCAAGACAAGATAACTTTTAAATATGTTGCAATCATGTTTATTATATTACCCACAATTCAGTTTTGTTCCTCATTTTTATACATAAACTATAAGGAGTTTTTAAAATTACAACTCTATGTATTTAAATAATTTACACTACTAAGATGACATCAGCCTCCATTTTAACACTTACATGGGGTAATGCTCTTGAACCAATTCTTGAAAATATTCTCTGGTGTTCTGCCTTCATCACTTTTCAAGTTAGCTGAATCTAATCTCTAACAAAACAGGCAAAGAGAAAAAGCTGAAAATAATTTATATGTAAAACCTAATTAACACAACTCAAAATATTTTGAATAATTTCTGCATTTTACAAACATAAATGAATAGAGACTGTAGCTTACATATCTATTAAAGCTGTTTCTATCAAATCTAGTAAAGAAGAGGAATTTTTCTGTGACTTACCGTGAATTCTTCCTTAAAAGGGCCATCTGGAAATTTCTCCTTTTCATACCGAATCAAATCCTGTAAACTTTCTACTGCAATTCTGGTGCTGTTTCCATACATGTTTTTATCCAATATGGTGGCTCCATTAGGTGCAGCTGTAGAGGGTTTATTGACAGCAGCTGTAGACTCAGAACATGGAGTGGCTGAGGTACCAATAGGAGCGGGTATATTGGAGGCAGCCTTATTTTGTGCTTGATTTTCTAAGGGTTCTAAGCCTGTATCTTCAAGAAGAAAAACATTGACTAGATTTGAAACTTTCTGATACAAAAGCTTGTTTTATTGTGATTTCTGCCAAAGAAAGTTATGATTTAGAACACATTTAGGTAAAGTAATATTGTCAAACAACTCAAGGTGCACCATCAACCATAGTATAGTTACAGCATATAAGATAGAAAATATGATTTTCTAATTATTAGCCAATTGCAATAGTATCATTTAATAATTTTTTAATATTATGTTTTCAAAGATTTTTTTTAGAACATTAAAATGCTATTTGACTCGAATGCTTATGCTCTCTTAAATTGCAACACACACAAAATTAAAAGTTGATGAAAAGATAATTTTGTAAATACAAGAATAAATTATAGATGTGCAAACAATAATAAATAATAAGGCAATAGGAGAGAAGGAATAAACTTATTTGGAATTAACTAGAAACTTTTAGAACTGATTTATTGATCTATTGACTGAATGATAGCCTACTCACCAATCTCTTCATATTCCGCTAATTGCTGTGGCGGCTCTTTGTCAGATCTGCAGAAACAAGTTAAGTTTTGACAACTATAATTGCCTTCATATTATGTAACATACAATTGATTAGCTTTGCTGTTAGATAATAGTGTCATAAGTTTTATTGGTACAGGTTATATAATATATATATATATATATATATATATATATATATATATATATATATATATATATATATATATATATAATATATATATATAATATATATATATAATATATATGTACAGTAAAATTATATATATCAGTTCAACAAAACAAAATCAAAAATATGAACAATTAATAAATTTCATATTTTAATGAGTAAATTTTGATATTCAAGGTTCAAACTACATATACCTGGATTGTCTTCTCTTGAACACGAATAGAAGGGAAACTATCAAAACAATGAGCACTAGTACTATTGCACCAACAGCTCCGCCTATTATTGCAGGAAGTGACCTTGGCATGGTGCTTCCAGTAGCTGCTGTTGTAGGAACCGCAACTATTTATTAAAAAGCAAACATTATCAATCATTTTTATTTTATAAAGCAATAGCTGTAATTCTGCACAGGTGATGTATAGGCATATATATATACATTAATTAGCAATGAATATATTATAAGCATTAGTAGCACGTTATAAATATATATCACATTTTACTAGTTGAAACTCTCACTTTAAAACAACATCTTATGTTTACAAAACACAAAATGAAAAAGTAATGGTTAATAATTGTTTTCAGCAACTAACCTTTAATTTGTTTATTCAGTGAATATTTTAAATTGAGCAAAATTTTGAAACATTGGAGATCTATGCAAAAACTAAAGGTCTACTTAGTTGTATTTAGTTCAGCATTTCAGTACTGATTTTTCAGTTTTATCTTGTCAGTATTTTTATCTTCTAGTTAAACTTTTCACTCAACCACCAAAAAAATTTTTGCATTCAAAGGTTGGCTATGAAAGACATGCTTAATTGAACTGGAAACACTCAAAGCCAATTATTGTCATCAAATTGAAACTCATACTGAAAGCAGAAATACTGAAAGTGAAGCTCAGAGTGACATAAACTCTTTGTATAGAAATAATAAGAGAATAGCCAAATTCACCATAGACGGCATAGAGGTCTTTTGTGCTTAGCGCTTTACCATATTAAATATAATATACTTCAATTATTATGGTGTTCACAGTCTCTCAGTAAAATAATCATAATAAGAGCTGCATAAGAAAATAATTGCAGTAGGAAAAAACAATAGCTACGTTTAGACTACCTGCAGATGTTGTATGTTTTCCCTCCCAGAGTAGAAAATCACCGCCATGAGTGAGGTTTAAGTAGATTCTCAAGTCATATTCAATGCCTTGTTTTAACTCCACACTGAAACTGGTTTCATTCACAGGCTGATAGTCTGTAGTCTGCTGGTTGTAGGTTAATTTTAGACTTTCTGCACAGTAATCATCTTCATCCTAAGGAGATACAAGTAAACTGTCAACTCTTATACAAAAAGAGACAACTGATTGTCATTGGGAAATAAAGTAATAATTCCCTGTAAACTTTTGCTATTTTTGATAAAATTAAGCTTTACTCTTTTATAGGTAATAACTTACAAATGAGGTTAGAAGTTTGATGTTTAGTACAACCAGTGACTGAGTGTCTGTCAAGTTGCCTGACTCTGTGAGATTGGCATCATTCACCTCTGTACGACCTTCAAAATGTATATTTATTGTGTAAATGACAACTATTGGACCTACTATAACAATAAAAATAATTGCGTTTAACTCAATAACACAGTAATCTAGGAAAAATAATGTAAAATAGAGTTGTTTTTAGTAAATATAAAAATACCATACATTTATTTACCTGCACAAAAGGGTTTGCTAAAATCTGGTTGGTCAATCAGATCTATCAGTGGCTGACCTCTGTAATTCCGAACTATCTGTACAGCAGCGTAATAAGGTGTAGTCACACTTGGTAGACTGAGTAACACGTGCGTAGAGTGAGAGGGGACTAAGCCCCCACCCTCAGAGCAGTTGAAAGTCTGTAGCATATCTGTACTTGTAGAGCAGATGATGTTGTACCCAGCTACTACCACAGCATCTTCTGATGTCAGAGGTGGAGGGAGAGTCAGCCAGATCTGACCGCTGTCTAGTGACTCATTGAGAAACAATGTAGGAGCTGACTCCAGGGATAAATATTCTGTGAAATAAATGGTTTCCATGTTTTAAAAAAATGTTCACAGATTGATATAAATATTCTGTAATAAGCATTGAAATGAAATTGTTAATATTATGTGACACAAATAAAATTATTTTATTTTTTAACAAAATTAAAAGCTTTAAAAAAATTTACAGCATTAAACTATCAAATGAGACACGCAGAAAAAGTAAAGTTATTATATTTACAGAAATAAATAAAAATACAAAACCTTTATGTAAAGTATGTTAAATTACTTGAAACGTAGGCCTTTAAAGCAGGATTCCTGAAAGAAGTTCTTCCATCTGATTTTAATATAAAACTGTTAGCAGCAATATCTTGTTCCGTTATTGGGATGTTGTAGCCTCTTTCATTCGTCTGGGCATTTGAGGTTATACTGGATACATAATTCTTGCAGCCATCAATTTTGCTTGAAAAAATTGAAAGAATGTCTCCAGCTTTCACACGGAAGGTTTCATTATGTACAAACTGGAAGCGAACTCCTCCCTCCTGAGAAGTCTCTTGAGTCAGTTTAGTCCGAGAGACTATTTGGAACTTGTCTCCTGACATGGGACGCCAAACCCCGACATATGACGTGCAGCGATCATTCACTGCGAAAGGAATCAGATAGTATTTCCAGCCCACCAGATATCCATCAACTGGTATTGTTTTGTTAGGAAATAGATTAAGGTAACTGCCAACCGTTGATAACTCTTTAATGTTTGCCTGACTGGCTCCTGCTGATGTGTCTATAACAAACAAACAACAGCTGATGCTAACAAGAATTGAGACAGCCATTTTCTCTTAAAATATCTTTTTTAAATTTTGGAGTACTTTTTTATTCAATAGAGTCAACTTCAGTAACTTAATAATCATGTTTCATATCTAAACACTGAACTTAATAAAAAAGTTGCATACAGTTAAATTTGAAATATTTATTTCACAGGTGATGAATTAAGATATCTTACTGCAAAAAACCCGTTTCAAGAAGCAAACACTATGCCAAACTTAACAAATTATTTTGAGCTCTCAATACCTTTATACAGACAAGTGAATTCTAAAAAAAATTAGCATCATAACAACCTGCAATCAAACTATACTAAAATGACTCAAAAGTAACCAGTGTCTACTTTCAACCAAAGTTCATACAGTTACACAATGCAATGGTTTAATAATTGATTGCAAAAAAGTTATCAATATATAACTTCTTTTAGAAAGCACATTTTTTTGCAAATTAGGTAACAATTAAATTGAAATGTCTTATATTTTGAGACTATTTGTAATAAGTACAGGCTGAACATTTTTGCCAGTTTGCTTCAAGTTAGTGCCTTCAAAATTGTCATTGACCATAATTTGAATTTTTTTTACATTATTAAACAAATTAAACTCAAAGTCTATAACAAGCAAATAACAATAAGCAATTATCGGTTTGCTTCATCAAATTTTCAAAATGAAATTGAACCATTCATAAATTTTAATAAGTGCTTTACTCTAAAGGATTTGTTTTAAGCATAACTAAATAAAATATCAAAAGTTGATAGAACATAATAATTATGCTCATTAGACTTATTAGGGTTAAAGTAGCCTTTTGTGAACATAATATCCTTCATAGTGGAACACTACCATAAAAATACAATTGACAAAAGAAAATTTGAGATAACATGCCAAGATAAAGTGACTGCCCTTTATCCTATATGACATGAGTAATAAAAACATGTGTTTAAATTTGACTTTAAATGAATACATTATCAAATAACCATAAAAACATATGTGATTATACAGTGGTCAAAAAATCATGATTGTTTTAGTTGATCAAGGAAGTAGTTTAAATTTAGCAAATAATGGGAACATCGGTAAAATATATTATAATGACAATGAAATGAATAGATAGTGCCAATATGAAGCGGTGTGATCTACAGTAAAAATCTACTATATATAAGAACATATCATGGGAATGTGATGGGAGGTTCCAAATCACTTTTAAAGTCGTTGATTCAAATAACGATTCTGCGGTTCTTGGTAAAAATGTATTTCAAACTTCTAGACTTATTATATGTGTACATTTGCGCACACACAACATACACACAGCGCACACACACCACACAAACCACAGATTACACCTTGTAACTTTAGTATGGTTAATTTCAAACTCTCCTATTAGCAATGCTACAAAGCTATTCAGTAACTATGAATATTACTTTAAGAGTTTCTGAAAGAATATTCATCTGCATGTAAATATTATCTGCTTCAAAAACAACAAAATAATATGTGGCATTGTGATTCTATGAACTTGCACTCACCCAAATACCAGGCAGGTTTGTTAAAGTATAGAGAATCATAGACTGCAGGAGATCCTGAACTAGCTGATGAGTTGAAAAGGTCACAAGAGAAGCTGGAAGAGTCTATTCCAATAGATCTACAGTCGGGTCCTTCACTATCATCTCTAAGACACTCAGTCATGCAATCCTCCAGTTTGGGAGCATTTGGTGTTAGATAAACTGCAGAAGTGTTTGCTTTACCCAGTTTCCATGGTAACCACATTCCTATTGGCACATAACCAACCAATTGCTTTTAGTAAAAAGGTACGTTTTAATCAAGTACTAAAAACATCATTTTGGGAATACACATAACTGTATATAATATGTAGTATTTAAAAGCTGCATAATGTTGGGTAGAGAAAAGCCTTTAGCCATTTTATTAATAGCTTTCTTAAGTTTCTGAGAGCACGCTTGATTTGCTTAATTGTTTTCTCCTAATTTGTTTTGAAAAATATATTCATAAGAACAATAAACTGCGCAGGTTGCTATTTAATCAAACTATTATTAACTATTTATTACCTGCACAGATGGGTCGCACAGAATATTTCCATCCATCTGCTAACACAGTACTAGCTGTCTCATTACTTTCAGTGAGGAGCTCACATGTATCCCCATCATAGTTTACAGCAGCACAGATAAATGAGCTCTCATCTACACACTGATCTCTACAGTCTGCTATGTTTGTGACACTGTTTATAACTTGACTAGGATTATTCTGAACATGTGGGAAGAGTCTACCATCAGCTGTTGGCCAGTCACAAGACAGGGCTTCACTCAGTGCTACAAATTTAACTCTTAGGATTTAGTGATGAGTATTAAACTAAATGGATCAAACTATTCATCAAATACAAAGTCATGAAATAGAAGCATACATAAATTGAAAAGTTGTAATAGTTATGTCTGCTGTTAAAACACATTTTATAAAATTCTGTTAAATTTACCTATTTTGTCCACACACACACACACACACACACACACACACACAGTATGAGCTGGCACAAAGCTATACATACTTGTGGAAAGATGGATAATGCCAAAGACTATTATGATAATCCTGTACATCCTGATTTGCACTGTGGATCTGCAAGTAATAAGAATCATATTCACTGTGTAAACAAAAGCCAACTAAATTATATTGTGTGAAGTTTACATATTGTAAACTAAGTTGATAGTTTGGTGTTTGCACAACAATTACTACATTGGTGCCCGTTCCAATAGGTCGGGCTCCTTGAACCAGTTGACAGACTTCATCTGCTGCTAAAAGTCGGTGGATTTTTTGTCGGCATGTAAAGTTTAGTACAATATTTTAGTTTTTGTACAGTTTTGCAACATAAAAATAAAGTCATGAAAAAGGTGAACTCAAGACTCATAAATTAAAGATATAAAAGAAAATAATGCACATAGCAAAACTTACACAACTAGTTTTAGAAGCATGCACTTTGCACTGTTACTTGCAGAATTTATATAAGTTACAATGGTAATATGTTAGAATTTGTTTACGCACCTCTGATTAACCGGGTTTGACAAATATAAAACACATTTATTTGACTAAGTTTATAATCCATCCGTTGCAACTATATGTGTGTTTTAAGGTTAGATATGACCATTTCTATTACAGCTACTATTAGCAGTTGAGTTCAGAGCTAACTCAATCCTTGCCACTGCGTTATAGTTGACGCAACTTGTTTACAACCATATCGGTGTGGAGCAATGTCTAATTTTCTAATTCATTGCCCTGAATAAAAGTTCTAACTTTAAGAGCAAAAAAATAGCCTCAAGAAACTTGAGTTGAACTTCCTTGTTAGCCGCTCTTATACTTGGTAGTTTTTCTATACTACGTCTTCTTTTACTTAGTATTAGTACTGAGTAAACACAAGTGACAATTAAATCAATGCTGTAGAATGTAATTTATCTGTCCTTGTTGATATGGCAAAATTTATTATAATATAGGCTACTAAGCCACATAATTATACTACTCGACATAGGATACAAAAAATATAGAAACAGTGTTATGGTGGGTTTTTACAATTTGGAGTATCGTAAACTCACCGAATGATATATATGTTGTAGCCTTTGGGTGAGCTTGGGGTCGGTATACCGTTATTGGTTAGTGGCTTGGCTGCGAGGTAACTCCAGCTCCCGTCCGTCTGGTAGGGGTGAAGTTGAGACTCCGGTTAGGGTAATTGGCTGGTGGTGCTCCTCAGTCTATGATCCTGGGCTAACGTACACTAACACATTCTAATTGAGTTGCATACATTCTATACAAATATCCTCAATCGTTCCTCAATCAGTCTACAATATCCCAATTCTCCCATTTACACTAGGTTTTATAGCTACAACACTCACACAAGTCACACCCACACTATATCCAATATATATGTCAATCTCAGAGAAGACAACTACATGTACTTATAAATTACGATATAACAACAGGATACTAAATAATAATAACGGATCTTAATCAACTAGCCAACACACCTGTTAGCAGCTGCAAAACTATAGAGCTATGAGATATATGATCCATTCAGTAAAGCTATGCCAAGCGTCATGCAAATATAAAAAGCAGCGAAGCTTACGGAAATTCAAAATCATATGTTTAATGAGAAGTCCTATTAACACATTATCTGTAATTAGCTAATGGCAATGTTCATGTATTTTTATGCAGTTAAGTGCATATTATAGCAGCAAATAAAGATGTAGGCAGTGGGACAGCTATTAGAACCTGCAACTTAACACTATATCGATACTATAATATGTGTACATTATTACTATAAAATTACTATAATATATTGTTATATACTCACGCTAGTTTATAGTCGCTATCAGGTGAGAAACTCCTCATGGAAAGGGTTTTTGTTAAAGCGGGCTAAGGACTTGTTTTGATGAGGCACAGGAGCAGTTATGACTGGACGCTCTTCCTAACATCACCAATGACCTTTGTCTGGGGCCGAATCCATGACCTCTTGTTTACTAGGCAAACACTCTAACCTCTATACCACCACTGCACCCTATATTAATATAGTAATGATGCATATTATTATATATACAACATTACTATAATATTATCATTTTGAATATACATGCGCATATCATTACTATATATCAACAAAATATTATTGCTATAGGTCTACCATTCAAATTATTATATAAGAGAATTTAGTTTGTATAATTTACCTTTTAAATTTCTAACAGAGGTTTGTCACTGTGAATGCGTCTCCAATCACTATTCTATATTAGCTATAGGTTATTAGCATAAGTATAATATAACAGATTGCTTATAATAGGGTTAGCCCACGTGACTCATTTGCGACACGATCAGCCAATGAGCACTTCACAGAAGAGCTGATGCTGTTTGCACAAATAATTATTGTGTAACCCGGTTATGTATTACAGGTGATATAGTTTTTCATACCAACACAAAGCATATGATGAGATGAATAGAATTATAAATATTTCATTATTGCGCTCTTGCTGCAGTACATATTGTTGAGTTTTGTGATGACTGATATGCAGTGGTGTCATAGATGTTTTTTAGATGTTTCTAGATATTTTAGATAAGCATATGTGCAGCTTTATTATCAACATAAAGAGTTGGTTGTATCTATGTTGCGAGTCAAGTTATTTAGTTGTTTTTGTCTCCATTTACTCAGCCAAATTGCATTCCTGGCTGAAAATCGTGAAGGTATAAACTCAACTTTAACTTTAGGAAAAATGTTTTATCCAAATATTTCTATTAACAACTGTACATCAATGTTATTATAATGTTGTATGAACTTCATGCAGCATTTGTAAAAAAGGATTCTGAATAAATGTTACTATGACCCTATGACGATGTTGACAGAAACATTGGTAGAAAACTATTTCCAGCGTAAATAAATGAGTTTGAAATTGTTTGTATGTTGATAACTTTATTGCTTGAAAATTAGGAGCAAAAATTAAAAACAATGAATGTTACTAAAAACATGTGCAACCTAACGATGCCATATTTGTCAAAGTGAACGACCTAAAACAACTTGTATAAAATAAATGTGAGTTACAGTTGTTTCAAAATACTAATAGCTTGCTTGATAGCTATTTGGTTAAGTAAATACACAATGCTTCTAATTATCTGTAAGCAGCTAAGCCAAATTATCAAAACTGATATTGTAAAAACTGGAACAATTTTGATCTAAAGCTGCACATTAGCAGTAAGTATTACACTTTGAAGGGAAGTCAAGTTTCCTACTAAGCATAATTTGAAACAATTGATAGTTACAGGATCAATTATCATTGGAAGTCTTCTCAAATTTGATCTGCTTAGTGGTTTCCTCAGAACTTCATATTCAAACTTCCAAGCCTTTTTCTGCCTTATGGCTAGGTGGTGATTACCTACTAAAAAGCAATATCAGTGACTAAAAACAATATATATACACACATTTAAATGAACTATACTAAAATAGTGCTTTTGTTACAATTATTCAATAACCTACTGTATAATATGAATTATTTGAGAGGGAACCAGCAATTTGGGGTTATTTATATACAATAAAACTTCAGAAAGTGGGTAGGCAATTTTAACTTGATGTACATTTTAATACAAAGATGACTAACAAGAAATTTAGAAGTTTTTTTGGATTTTGGTCTCCATTCAAAAACAGAAAGAGAATTGATAAATAATTATTTCCAAGATAATTGACGGATCTCAAATAATGGGAGTTCTGCTAACCAGTTTATCAATAAGGTCATATAGTGGGACTTGGGCATTTACTCATCTACAGTAAGTAAACTGCAGGTAACTCAATAGGTATGACTATAAATTACCTATTATAAGCCAAGTACTTGGGAATGGTAGCTGAAATCCTATCCATCAACCCAAACAAGGTATATTTGCAGCAGCAGCAGCTGAATATTTTCTAATCAAATGATCACATGCTGATATTAGCCTGAAGGAAAGTCATATTTGTTAGCCAGTAAAACTGTCTAAAATTGATAAGTAGAAGACATCAAGGTACTTTAGAAGTACTAGTTTATAATAAAGTTTTAATACGAGTCACATTTATTCATGGTACTACTAATTTTTGCAAAAAAATCTTGACAAAAACAGATTGGAGATGATGACTTCTCATCAGGACCAATCAGTGAATATACATATTTCAGCGTATAAGTTGCAATCCAATTTGATTGAGAGAACAAAGGTTGCCAGAAGTCTAATGGTAATTGGAAGTTGAAGCATTGCAAAAACTATAGAAGTGGGGCAGCTAGAAGAAATTCCTCTCAAAGGTAAAATAATATATCTTCAACATTACAGCTATTATGCATATTCTCATACTCCCAAATTTTTGCCTAACGCAAAAATTTAAAGTATACTTGCAATCAGTACTTTTATACTTTATAGCCATGCTTGCATTATCGAAAAATCTAATTTATAGAAATATTTTGAGATGAAAATTATTTATGTTAATCCCTATAAACTATAATTCAGAGTGCTTTATATATATATATATATTATAAAATTGATAGGCTGAAGCAGAATTTCCAATTGCAGAAATGATTATGCAAGTAAATGTACAAAGGTTATACAATTTTCTGAAAAAATTAGCTATTGATAACCAGACTGATGAGAAATAACAGCAATGAAGTGCAAAAGTACACATGCGATTTCAGAAATAAGCTGCCTAATCATAGATGCTATAACTTTAAAACAGTATTTTAGAAACTTTTGGATAAACGTCTACCAGGTGCTAAAGCAACCACAAAGGTGAAAAAAGGTGAATATTGGTATAGGCTTTTGGTTGCTGTACTATTTTTAAATAGCAGCAGTTTCGAAGTCCATAAAGTTAATGAACTGCACATGCATATGTAGTTTATGTTGTGGTTGTATGGTGCCTAAACCATTGTATAGTCATTTTAACAACTTTTACTAGTAAAACAATAGATATGATGGTGTTTTATTGAATACAGATTTATAAACTTTTCAATTATATTGTTGAATTTTTTTTCAAGGTGGTGAAAAGTTCAAGGGGTGATCAAAAAACCTCACATAGATAAAAAATCAATACTATCTGCCTAACTTTCATATCCAACCTGATGTATGGAAACGAAGTCTGGTGCAGGAACTAACTGGAGTACCTTGCAACAAGAATACCCAGACTTACCACAAGAATCTCTGTACAAGCCTGCCATTGGACTAACACTGAAGCATGGGAATGAATACTTTATAGATCAACTGATAGGAGTATTCTGCAAACACTGACCAGACGATATGATTGAGGGTAATCCCAATTTAATTTTTATGAGACGAAATTTTGCTTTAAATTTTGAAATACGTGTACAAAAAGTCCAATTAAGTTTGAGAAAAACAGTGTATAAAAAGGAATCTAAAAAAATGAAGATACCCGAGTGTATAGTGTTTCACCAATAAAACTCTGAATAATGTGCTAGCAGTGAAAAGCAAACCAGCTTTGAATGCAATGGACACACTCTGTAACTGGTTGCATAATGTCTCCCACAATAAATCACCATAAGCAACCATGACTTTAATACCCATTATACTACCCATTTATGCTTTCGGACATAAGTCAGCAGACGTTATTTATCTGCTTTGTGTTGGTTGTTAAATCTGTGATTATATCATTGTGGTTGGGGGACTGTCATTGTGGGATTTGGAGGGGTATTTTTTTGTTTAATCAATATATTTTTGTCTGGTTTAGTAGCTACAGCCACAGTAAATACACCATTGATAAGTTTACTATATCAGTTGGCAACGCTTATCAAAACTGCATTATTTTATTCTTCGATTTTCAATATAATTTACTGATCGCTCTGAAATAAAGACCAAAGAGGTTAGTTACTATTAATTATTATTCGCATTATATTATATCAATTATTGCTTTTAGAGTAACTACTTTTCATGGCTTTTCTTTGAAATTGAATTTTGAGTACTACCTTTATATTTAACCATATTTATGCATGCATATAATTCATATAATTATTATATTATACTATTAAGTTTTTACCAACAGGTATACAAATAAAGTGGTAAAAGTACAAGTCCTGCTGATAAAAATTTTGGTACATGCATACGGAGCCAGTTACACACTGATTCAGTTTTAAATAAAAGTTGATTCATCAATCATTAAATAAACATTAAATCTTGAATATTATATTCTTGACAAATTATTAAACGTCAAAAGTTTAGTCATTTCGAGTGGTTCTGATTTTGCACATTAATGTTGAAAAAATATTTTTTAAAAAAGCACACAGGTGGCATCGTCGCCCAATAACATCTTGACGGCAGCCTTTTCAAACCAAGCTTCATCATAAAGTTCAGACTACTGAGCAAAGAGATTACTATTGTTGTATAGTACAACTGAAATACTTTTTGACTTTACACAGTCTAAAACATAAAATTTTTGACCACCTAAATCATGAAAATATGAAATCTAGTAGTTACTTAATGAGTGCATGAAGCTGCTGTTGCCCTGATAGGACGATCAATGTCTGAAAAAAAAACAGTTCAATGTAATTAATGACGAGATTTGAATATAAAAAGTTGTAAATCACATTACACTTTTGATGGCCATGTTCCAAGCAGATGTCATAAATTCTTATATTTCATGAATGGAACAAAAACTTCCTGCAACCTGCGCAAAACTTCTGAACTTTCATTACCAAAAATCATAGGAAAGAACACTTGAAAATTTTCAAGCTTCAACACATTGTCAAGACAAACAGCAAATACTTGAAAAATAAAAAATGAAATGGCCAGATGAACAGAAAGTTGGAATGAAACTAAAACCACAGTAAGTCAAAGATGGAAGATTGCTGAATGTTTGCAAATAAAAATGTATTAGAACAATTAAATATCGATGGTCATGATGAGGATAAAATAGAAATACGACAATGGAGTGATATAGTCGCAGATATAATACTGTCACTGTAAAAACACTAATGGTGCATAGTGTAAGCCAAGTCACAATTAAGACATTTAGTAAGCAGGAAAAAAAGCCCAGAAAAATATTGATACAATCATGTCAAACAGGTGAACCTATTCACCAGGCATTTACCAAAAAAAATCTAAAAAAAACCTACATTTATTGTACGGAAATATTTTCGTTGGTTTTTATTCTACATGCCTGTATCACGAAGATACTTAGAAAGTATGTGAAGCTACTGTTGCTGTGATTGGACAAACTATGTCAGGGAAGACAAGTTTAATTAAAACATTATTGAAATTTATTAATATAGTTTAAGTTGTATGTACACCAAACTACACTTTTGATAGTTAGGTTCCAAGCAGATGTCAGAAATTATTGTATTTCATGAAATAAAAACTTTCTGTAAACCATCTTGCGAATCAAAAATGAAATGATGGAATTTCGTGGTGACTTAGTAGGTATGTGAAGCTACCGTTGCTCTGGTAGGAAGATCGTTGTCCGGAAAAACTAGCTTAACTTACACTGTTGCTGTGATTGGAAAAACAATGTCTGGAAAGACAAGTTTAATTAAAATAATGACATTTGATTATATAGGCGAAACTGTACACCATATTACATTTTTTTTATGGTAATGTTCCAAGCAAATGTCAAAAATTATGAATAAAATATCTTTCTGTGAAACACCCTGTGAACCACATTATGAAACACTGGAATCTGGTGGTGACTTAGTAAGCATGTGATGCTATGGTTGCTCTGGTAGGAAAATCATTATCTGGAAAAACTAGCTCAACTTACACAATAATGAACCTTGATGAAGTTCTTTAATCCTATGATTTATAAGTCGGACTACCCTCTATCACACAGTACTATAAAGATATTTAGTTCGGTAGTTAACAAATACAAGCATTGTCAAAAGACTAGCTAAAAATTTAATACTAAAAAAAGATGAGTAACCAAAACGGCATTATTTTTTACATGAGAAAACTAGGGTGTTGAGCCAGCACATTCAGGTTATTGACTGGAACTTTTCAACGTTTGAAGGGTTGTACAAAATACATAAATTTCTGATGCTTGATCAGAAAAATTAGTCTAACAAGGTAAAGCACACAAGTCAGAGATCACTTTCTAAAATTAAAAAAAATTCAAGTTGCAAGACATTGTGCAGACAAACTGCAGACAATTCAACAATTGAAAGTAAAACTAGAACAGGTGGAATTGGTATCCAAAAAAATTTCAAAGGCAGCCTTAGTAGACAGAACTTGGTCATAAACTCCCGATTACTGACTAAAGAGATTACTATTGTAGAGTTGCATAGACTACAACAAAAATATCTTTTCACCTTGCAGTGTCTGAAAACAAAAGAAATCTGTAAACCACCAGAGCCATGAAAAGATGAACTCTAGCTGTGAAGCTACTGTTGCTGTGATTGGACAAACTATGTCAGGAAAGACAAGTTTAATTAAAATAATAATGGAAGTTAATTATATAGATTAAGTTGTACACCAAGCAAATGTCAGAAATTATGAATGAAATAACTTCTTGTAAAGCACCTTGTGAATCACATTATGAAATGATGGAATCTGGTGGGGACTTAGTAAGTATGTGGCGCTATGGTTGCTCTGGTGGGTAGATCGTTATCTGGAAAAACTAGCTTAATTTACACAATAATGAACTTTGATTCTCAAATGAATTCATAGCTTTTGTAGTACATTGTTAGTCGGGTTCAACTGGATCATACTGTTGGAAAACTATTACTCAAATAGGTTGCAAAAGACAAACTGCTGTCACAATTATAAAAAATTGAATAATAATACACAGCATTGGAAGACGTATTTATGCAACCAAAACATATGTATACATGAGCTACCAGCGATCATAATTATGGGACCACTTAATAATTGCATGCTATTTATCATGCAAAAATGAAAAAAGCTTTTTAGATCTTCTAAGACCATACAAATTACATATGCAAAGAGCAATCATCATTCGCTTACACAAACAAGGAAAATCCCAGAGAGCTATCGCAAAAGAAGTTGGCTGCACGAAGAATGGAGTCTTGACTACCATCAACCATTGGAAGCAAACTAGAGGGTTGGATGATTTCGAAGGCAGGGGTCATAAAAAAAGGCTACCAAGGTGTGACACTCAGGTTAGTAAAACTCTCTTTCTGATCGACATTTGACTAGACCTCAATTCATCAGAGAGCTTAGAGAGTCTACCGAAACACATCTGCGTGATAACGTTTTAATAGGTTGCAAAGCCAAAAGGCTCTAACTAATGATCGCCAGAGGAAGGCACGGTTGGCCTGGGCTAAAGAGAATCGAGTATGCAGAGTTGTACGACATTTCCAAAAAACACAGGGGTTAGCAAGAAACTAGAGAATTGAAGGCCAGCTTACACAATAGTTAGCAAAAAAGAGCTATCAGACCAGTGGTCATTATCAATCAAACTAAGTATTGGTAAATGCTTAAACAGCAGGAGCTTTAAACTAGTAACTTCTTTATCCTATGATTTATAAGTCGGACTACCCTCTATCACACAGTATTATAAAGATATTTAGTTCGGTAGTTAACAAATACCAGCATTGTCAAAAACCTAGCTAAAAGTTCAATGTTAAAAAAAGATGAGTAACCAAAACGGCATTATTTTTACATGAGAAAACTAAGGCGTTGAGCCAGCATCCGGTTATTGACTGGAACTTTTCAAATTTTGAAGGGTTGTACAAAATACATAAATTCCTGATGCTTGATCAGAAAAATAAGCATAGCAAGGTGAAGCAGACAATCCAGAGGCCACTTTCTAAAGTTGAAAAAACTCAAGCTGCAAGACATTGTGCAGACAAACTGCAGAAAATTCAACAATTTAAAGTAAAACTAGAACAGAAGCGGAATTGCCATCCCAAAGAGTTCAAGAGGCAGCCTTATTAGACTAGGCTTTGTCATAAACTCCTGACTAAAGAGATTAATAATGCTGTAGAGTTGCATAGACTACAACAAAATATTCTCTTCACTTTACACTGTCTAAAAACAGAAAAATCTGTCAACCACCAGAGCCATGAAAAGATGAACTCTAGCTGTAAGTATGTGAAACCACTGTTGCTGTGATGGGAAAAACAATGGCTGGGAAGACAAGTTTAATTAAAACAATAATGACATTTAATCATATAGATTAAGTTGTACACCAAACTGCACTTTGAATAGTTCTGTTCCAGGCAAATGTGAGAAATTATCACATTTCATTAATTATTGCTAACCACCTAAATTATGAAACAGTGGAATCTGGTGGTGGCTTGGCAAATATTCGAAGCTACTGTTGTTCTCATTGGACGTTCATTGTCTAGAAAAACCAGTTTAATTGAAATAAGAAAATTACATTATTGAGACAAAGTTTACTTTTTACACCATATTGCACTTACAGCAGTTATTTTTCAATCAAATGTCAAAAATTCCTATATTTCATGAATGCATAAAATATATAAAAACTTTTTGAGAACCACCTACACCATTAAAATATGGAATCTAGCAGTTACTAAGTATGTTGAGCTACCATTGTTCTAGTAGAAAGATCAATGTCTGGAAAAACCAGCTGAATTTAAACAATATTTAAGGTTGATATATATCCAAATTTCAATGGCTATGTTACAAGCAATTAAATATATAAAATAAAAAAAGGAAATGCAGTCGGCCACAGTTGAAAACTCAACCAATACATAACTAATACTTTTATACCTGTGTATGAGTTATGCAAATAGTGAAAGATAATGGGTAAAAGTCATCAACAGTTCTGAAAGAAGTTACATGACATCACTATATTGATACCATTGCAGTTAATCAAGATACAGCAATAGCCACAAACACAGCAGCTGTTGGGACTATTCCTAATTTTAAAGCATCGGGCTATAGAATGGTAAAATGTCTTACTGGTGTTCTGATATTTCAAGTTTCAGATCGCCAAACATTACTTTGCTGCAAGTGGGCTTGAAGTAATATGGGGATTATGAAATAGTCAAATCACTGTTTATGTAATGAAACAATTCTTACAATAATTATGTCAATACACCTATGAATAGCAAACTATCTTGCATAAAATGTTTGTTCTGGAAAATACTATTGAAAAAATAAGTAGTTAAAAATACTAAGGAGAAAATAACATTTTAAAAGTAATTATTGCATATAAAAAATACAAAATAATGGAGGAGTATTTTCCTAAAAGCTGAGCTCATCTTGCAACAAGCTCTCAAGGAGGCAAAGGGGTTGAAGGCTGTAGATAGAGAAAACACAAAAGATAAGGACAAAACCCCTAGCCTTGCAAGTCTAGCGAGAACCCACTATGGCAACATGTATTTAAATGTGAATGTAGTCTGCCATGTTGAGCGTGGCAAATTTGCATTTGAGTTTTCAAACCGAGACCCCAGGCCAGGAGAATATCAACATCGTGGAGCTTACATTGAAAGAAAAAGGTAAGGGGACCAGAAAGAAGAAAGGTAGCAGGAAGCTATCTGTGATGGTCTGATGGACATAGTACAACTAGCAATACTGCGCCTGATGAGTTGCTTTATTGGCTCTGGAGCATCTCCCGTAGAAGCCAACAACCCGCTGATATGTAGTTCTTAAGTGAACGTAGACAACCCCAAAATAAAATGACAAATAATTGCTGGTAATGTTAGCTAAGAAAATAAAAACAAGTTCATTTAATTTTAATAATATTCATGACATATATCTTTTTTTATAGAAAGTTTCAAATAATTTAGTTTTGTTGTTGTGTTTGTTTTGTGTTTGTTTAAGATTAACTACAAAAGTTTCGTTTTAAAGTTTTTGTTTTACGAAGAGTTTTGCCAATACTAAAAGTTAGCTGTTAGTTTTTGAGATTTTTGATTCCTGAGACAGTTTTTTGTGTGAGTTTAAACAAAATATATTATAATAATTATTTGATTTGGGTGAATTACAAACTCGACAAGTGAATTGCAGCAGATAAATAAACATTAAATGAGATTAACAAATTGAAACATGATTAAAGATTAGTGACTCTTCAGTTCCCAATACAATACCAGCCCAACCTATTCAGACTGAACATAAACTGCACTTGCTCCGGACATGAAAAAATAAACCTTATTTGGAAATCACAACCAACCAGCCAACCAAGATTATGGTCTATAAACCAACACAATGCGTGGAAATCTACAGTGTAACAGTGCAGGAAATGTGTATATCACTAATATGTAGTATAATAATAACTTATTAAATAATCAATTATTAAAAATTTGGAGTAATAAATATAATTACATCTATAATTGCTTGTAATTCAAATTGACTATTAGTATTATAACTTTATAAGTATTACTATTAATATTTATTTTATATTAGTTTAAGTTATTCAAGGAAATAGTTACTCAGTTAGCATTTAATAATTATTATACTAATAATAATATTATTTAACTTGAATTTAATGTAATACTAATAGTAATAGTAATAAAACTTGAACTACGGCCTCCAAGTCCATAGGCATAATCATAATGATAATATAAATATTATTAATATTATTAATATTAATTCTGCCACAGGCACATCAAAAAACAAAGTGATCAATTTCAAATTGAATATCCGTGCAGTCTATTGGTGCTTTTTACCCTGACTTTTGAACGAGACTCAGGCTGAGATTCCGCGACCCGTGCATTACAATCACTGAATCAGTATGACTGCGAGTGTAGTACAATTTGTAAATTACTGATTACTCTACTTCTATTACCATTACTATTGCACTAGCTGCTCTAATTAAAACGAAATTTGTGTTACTGAAAATAGGTATCTAGGTCATGGCGTAGATACAGTGTAGGGGCTCGTTTTGTTTACATGAAGCGGAGACGGGTTAAAAAACACCCAGGTTTTACGTTACCGCTTGGTTTAGAAGTGTCGTAAGTATAAGCTATTTTGTTTACCCGACGTTGCTCGCTAAGTTACTCCCAGTAAAAAGAAAATAACTCTCATATACAAAACTGCTTTTTACGGCAAAATTTCTAGTAGTGCATTGCACTTTTGAAATTAAAATTTGAGAGCAGCAACTAAAAATAAATTTTATTGTTGTTATTAAGCGTATTACAGAATATCAGAATCTTTCCTAATTTTTGAGATGAAACAAATTACTGTTTGTGAACGGAGACACAACTCCAAACTGCTGAAATAGAGTGTCGGAACCAATAGCCGATAGTCATTTTAACGTGATAAATAAATCATACACAGACCAGTTGAAAGGCCGGTGGGTAGGCTTTGAATGGGGGAGAGGAGAGGGGGTGTGAAAGCAGCTGAGTTGCTATAGTCTCCACTGTGATTTCAATGACTTTTGTATAGATTTTCAAACTGCCACCATTTGATAACAAACTTTTATGTTATATTTTGCAGCAAAGTGCGCCACCTATATAGAGTTTGGTGTAGCATTTAAACTAACTTGTGCTCTGAATTGTTGTTTGACCTTGCATGTCATAAGTCTCTACAGAAACTGATTTTTGACCAGAAATTAAAAACAAAATTTTTTTATGTTTAGGTGGTAAGGATTCATTGCCTAATTGCATGCATTGTTGTGTAAAGTTTTAATTTACTTCAATACATTATTCCCTGTAAACTATACTTGTCATCTGGATAAAGAAAGCTTATTGTCAACTTCCGCATATTAAAGCTGAAAACTTACTTTACTGCTGCATTTTGTTAAAAACTGAATAGAATACTATAAATATATTATATTTTATCTCATTATCAAGTAAAGTATAAGTACAAGGATAGTTTTGTGAATTTATAATAAATAATAAATGATTGCCAATACTAGAAGTGAAGATAACATATTTGTGTTAGTGTTGATAGTGTGTAAGCTTTTCCTTATAGACTCTGTTTTTACTTGTTATCATAACTGTGTACAGAGAGGTGACCTAGATATTGGCATGAGCTACATCAACCTTGACCTTACATAATTATTTCTGCTCAGTAATGTTGACACATCTACTCACAATCACAATACTGTTATAATGAGAGGCTGTTAGTTTACATTAGCCATCTTTGTCTAGGTGCAGGAAAACTTAGTCAAATACATACATGTACTGTATTAGTTTATTAATAGCAAGGAAAAGTTATTTGTGTGTTAAAAGATACTATATCTATTACACTGATTGAAATGATGATATAATACACATATTAAACGTTACTTGCTATCAATATAGTTTTTATTTTGCTAAAATATTTATAAACTAAGTCCTCCCAGAATAATTTTTATGACTCACTATGCTGTTAATTTTATACAATGTTCTAAAAAACAGGTAATTATGTAACAACACAATAGTAGGATGATGTAATAGTAAAACATGACAGACTAAAAATTTCAATACAAACAATAATAATATATTATAATAAAACAACACAGCAAAATAAATTATTAGAAATTTTAGTATAAGCTATAACATACAATTACTAATGACAACAAATAGTAGCTTATATTAGAATCACATGTAAATTATATACATAATATGTTTATAGCAATTTTACAAGAGATGAAGGGGCCAGTCCTGCTTAGTGACGTGTGACAGGTACACAAGTTCGCTCACAATCTTTAGTGCTGCATTATAAATAGAAACATTCAATTAATATACAATATGCATACAGCTCAAGCACATTGTATCAAGATAACCAAAACATGGATGTGCATTTTGCATTACCTTGCGTATTTTTATATTAAGAAAAACATTTATATAAAATAAATTAAATAAAAGTTACAATCTTGAGCAAACACCAAAGAAAAATAAAGTTTAACAATTATATTTTAATGTTTCTAATGAACCATGAACCACTAAAGTGTTCGAAACTCACTCAAAACCATCGTCATTTTGATTGGAGTTACCGTGGGGGAAGAGCTTCACATCTACGTAGCCTACTGTTATAGCACCATGATGACTCAGTTCGGGAGGGGGGGTGATAGCACACCCTTCCTACTGTTTCCCAAATGCCTATAAGAACATAACGTTTGGTTCACAAAAGTTGGAATGAAAAGTTTGCATTTATACAGGTCACTCATATTTTATTAACTTAAACTTTAACTGAATAAATTTACATTTATAAGTCAGTAATTTACTCACTTAATTTAGTTGACATGGCTAGTCCATTCTCTAGGCAGAATTCGTAAAGCAGTGGAGTGGCTATTAATTATCTATATTGGAGCAATTTTGAAATAAAAGTAAAGCTGTAAAGCAAATATTAGGGTAAGATTTTAACTTACCTACTTCAGTAATTTCAGTCCTTACATACCCAAATCTGCATGCAGGTTGTAGCTGAAAGCTGTTAACATTTAATAGAAATCATTACATCATCGTCAACGCTTCTATTGGTATAGTATAAAGAGGGTCTCAAAAGTCTTCAATTACATAATTTAGAAATCTACTGAATGAAAGTAATCTCTTCTATAAATCAAACAAGTGTATTATTTTGCATCACATTAAAATAAATAAAATAGAAAATTTCAAATTTGAACTTGCTGAGGTCAAGTGTAAATAATTTTTTAACTAATTTTACTTTTATGTATTATAGCTTTCTGGGTTATTTTTTGATGTTGGTTGAAACCCTTAATCATTCTAAAAATAGCTTTTCTACTGATGATTCTAAACATTTTCAATATTTCAGAATAGCTTGTGTTCTTGTTAAAAACAGCCGTTTGAGTTTTTAGCTGAACATGAAATTTCCCAGAAATTAAAAGTTGGGGGCCAGCACTTGAGCTCTCAAACCTAGAAAATGGAGAACATTGATTTGATAATTAAATGATCCAGTCATCAGAACAGCTGCAAATTTGTTTAACAGATCATCTCAAATGAATTTAAAAGACTGATCGAAATTAGAACTGCTGAATTACATTAATAACAATTGATGACTTTCTACTTAAACTACATTTCAACTGCATTGATAACAAAATTATGACTTCAATTATAAAGTTCTCTATATACTGAGGAGGTTCGAATGTTTAAAATATTCATCCTGTTTTCATTCAAGTTTTCCAATTTATTTACATTCAAAGATTTTATAATTAACCAAGTAAATCTAAAAACAAAAACATTGCAAATGTTTATGAATAAGGCAGAAGAAACAAATGTGTTGTTGCAAAAATTCAACCAATTACATTCATGGTAACTTCTACTAAGCAATATCAAGGAAAGATGCTATCTACTAACATCCTGCACATAACAAATTATAGATTTTCTTAGAATAAAAACAAGTCTGGCATATGTTAGGTAATTATTGGATAGAAGTGTCACAATTATAGTAAATTATGTGTCTACAGCGTGACTCCAGGTTGTTAATAGCTATTATTTCTCAAACTGTTTACCAGACTGGAAATCTAATTTCTTTCAAACTGAGATAATTGTCTGGCACCTGGAGCTTGCAAGATTGCGTAATTATTGAAAAGCTTCAAGAGGGAGCAGCTGTAGGTCTCAAGCTTTTATTTCTTATTTGATTGGCTAAGATAAAGCTATTATAATCAGAACAAAGAATCGCCTGTTTGGGCTTTATCCCGTATGTTGAAAAGAAACCTTAAGATGTTGCTACATTACATAACTTAATTAAATCTGCATAACACCGATTAATTTATTTCTTTCAAATTTAAAATTATAAATATAATTTCGTTGTCAGTATATCTGCCGGCAACTTTAGTTTGAAAAAATTCAATAAGTTGTTGAGAAACTTGAATTCTTAAAGCGGCAGGTGCAGACGTTAGTTTCAAATTTTCAAGTTTCATTTCAATATTTGAGTTGAAACTTTGAGAAGAAAGCGCCGTCAATTGAAAGCTTGCGTATGTTGAAAACTAGTTTATATTTAAATACATTTCTCAGAAATGAAATGGCTTACAAGACATTACAAATACTTTGCTGTAATATTAAATGTATGATTGCGTTAGCAATACAACAGCAGTAGCAACAGATATTAAACATGTTTGATTTAAACGGGGTTATCAAAACTGCCTACACTTTATCATACAATAAATGTATTCTTTGTAGATTGGTCCAAACCTAAAATATTTATAACTACAAGGAGCAAGCGTCTAAAAATGAAATAAGAAAACTAATGTCTAGTTGAAACTATAAAGTGCCAGTTTTGTAAGAAACCAAATTAGACTTAAAAATTAGAAAAAGGGGGTTAAACGATTTCAAGTAGATATTAGCTTAAACCTCACTAAAGTTCCACAAAGTATGAGTTTGTATTTTAAATATGATGATGTAACAACATATTTATTAGCAATTATAATTGTTGTATTTCCTAACACAATTGGGCGATTATACCAAAGGTTAGAGTTAAACATATTTTTAAAAATATAGGCCCGAATGTGAAATGATAAACTTAGAGTATTTTTCAAGACATAAAATGAAACTTAAAAAAAAAACAATATGTGGAAACTAAAATTAAAAAGAAGTGTGTTTGAGAGTTAGAATAAACTGTGAAGGAAATTATATGTGAAATATTTCACTTGAAATAATACCAGAAAGTACGTTAAAATAATGAATTTAAATAAGAGAGGAAAAAAGCCACTTCGGGCTTTTCTATAATTTAGAACTAGTAGAAGCTGAAAGATGCCAACTTAGTGCAAGGAAACCTTTGTTTCAAACCAAAAAAACTTTCTGCTGGAGAAAATACGAAACAACCATGACGCTGATCTTCTCAACCAGAACATGCAAACCCAAAAACGTGTCCGAACTTCAAAGCCTGTAAACAGCTACAATATAAAGTTGTATTCATAAACTCTAGCTTAGTGATTTACTATTGTTGCAAAATTTATGCAATTGTTTAAAGTAAGCTTCTTAAGACTTGAACAGATATTGAGTTAGCTGCAAAACAAACTCTTCAGATTTGTCACTTCATTAGCAGGAGTTGTGTGAAAATATGACAGCTATGCTCTAGCTAATTAAAGCTAGTTTTGTCTTAGTGTGTTCAAATAAGAGCTTAAAGTGTGAAAAAAAGACAAAATTTCAATTGATTTTATATACTAAACTTTAACATATAACAACTATATTGTTGTTAAAGAAATGAAATGTGTCTATGATAAAGATGGAGGTGTCTATAGACGTCATGGGATAGCTTTACGTTATTACTATGGCTCGATAGGTAGCAAAAAATGCAGCTCCTTCCTGTTCTCTGGATCAGGAGGAAACAGCAACAACTTCATCTAAGTAATATCTTGTATTGTTATGTTTTAATAACTGCTCTTAATTGTTAATTGAAAATATGATGATTTTTGAGAATATAATACTATATTATATATGACACTTTATATAAAAGCAATTGAGACTTTTACTTTGTGCATTACTAATTACACTATTTGATAATCTAAATGAGTAGGTAATAAACCTTGATGATGGATTTCATATACAAGAAGAACGATCTCCAACAATACAGTTTTACTATAACTCGACCGTGGAGAAGCTTCTAATATAAAAGTGAAGAAATATACCGTATAGTTAAGGTGTAGTGTTACTGTACTACTACAATGCTATAGTTAGCAACAATGTTTATCCTTCTTCTATTACAGAGCAGGAGAAAACAGAAACAACTGTATATAGAAATATTATATCTTATGTTATTGTTTTAATAACTATAATACTGGTTTAAACTATACTTTAAGGGTTTTTGTACAGATTATCGGTTGTGCGCTCTAAAATTTAATTGGAGCATATCTTTTTATATAAGTGTTTCTTCAGCCACCGATAGAGATTGCATGTTGCACCCAGATCCAGGACACCAATCAGCTGGTCACCAAAGGACAATAAAAAAGCCAATGAACATTTATCAAAATTTCTCAAAGCAAAAAAAAATAGAAAATAAGCCATTGAGAGGAAGTTTAGAAGAGCCCTTAGAAAGAGAGTACACAACTTTCAAACTGATGATGCAATATTTTGAAACCTATTTAAAGCTAGATCAAACTTTTATTTTTAAATTCAACTTGAGAAGTTTGCTGAATAATTAAAACCATCTATAAAAGCGCAGCAAAAAATGCTCTGGAAGTTATAAGTAGTATATTTTTAAAGCAAGTTGCAATTATTACTATACACGCATGCATTTAAATTTAGTTATTCATTGTATGTTGACAATTTTCCACAAATTTCTTTAAAATACATAGTGACATCACAGATATATATTTGCATTTTTCATCTTAGTAGTGTTGAGATCTTCACTTCTGATTATAATTACATGTGAAATGGTATGTCGGCTACGTAAACAATTGTTTCATGTTGTTTAAAAAAGGGGGAAGAAGAGGGGGTATAAAACTGTAAACTGTTGTTTCCAGTTATTTAAACTGGACATTGTTTTGTTTTAGGAAAATTCCAGACTGCAACTCTAGATGCAAACGAAACTTGAGAAGTGTTTGTAACCTCCGAGCCCTGAATCTGGGATATTGTATGGCTCACCGGCACTCATCCATGGTTTTACAGTAGCTTGAAATTTTTTATACCAATTTGTATTGATTCAAAGAAAAAATCAACTGAAAAATAATTTCTTTAAAAGATAATTTCTTTATAAATAAAAGGCTATAAAGAGTTACAATAGGTGAACCGTGTAGTATGCAAAAAAACAACCACCTCAGCTAACAAATAGAAAAAGAAAAGCCAACTTTTTGAGGTTAAAGCAAATGTTTATCAAATCTGGTTACCATCTGCGGTTCTACTACGACCCTTCAACCAGAACCTCTGAAAGATTTAGGTACAGAGGCTTTGACGGAAATGTGACCAAGTTTCATTGAGGGCATACTTGACTCATACATGAAAAGTAGTCTTAGCTATTATTTGCTGTTAGTATAATATGTATGTATAGCAGGCGTGGAAAAGTGGTCATTTTAATTTACTTTGCTGTGCTTTTAGTCATATTATATTGTTTGTATTGAATTTTTTATTCTTGCATGTTTCATCATGCATTATGTTCCATTTTACATAATCACCTGTTTTCTAGAATATATTTTAATGTACAAACTTAGCAGCATGTATATACGGATTTTTCTGGAAAGATTTTGTCAACAGTTTTTGTAATATTGAAGCTATATTTTGCTGGCATGTAAACTTTAATGAGTAGATCATACCATCTGTATTAGCCTATAATCAATATCATACATATACTTTGAAGCATGAAAAATCTTTCATTATCTATACTCTATTGCCTACATCAGTTGTATTACAGCAGTAAGTTATGCAGATTTGAAGCTCTGCTTAAAGAAGCTGAATAAAAAAAGCACACTGCCTATTTTTTAATATAATGTTTAAACATGAAGTTATAATTATATTTTATGCATCACTCATAAAAATTTTTGTGAAAAATAAAACTAAAAACAAAACTGAAAAACACTTTGAACTCAAATGATGGCAAAAAAGTAAGAATTGCAGGTTTTGATTGGCTCAACGTAAAATTTCAGGTTAGTTAAGTTGGAGCTACAATCTCTTAAAACTGGCTAACCAGTCAAACCCCTAAGGTCAAAAAAGAAAACAACAAAAATTAACACTTCATCTTGAACGGGTTTTAGCTATGGTAAAACCAAGCTATGAGTATTTTTAAAATTCGAACCGCTCAGTTAAAAAAGCATGAGGTTAAAGTTCAACAACAGAAGTCTGCCTATTGGTTGTGTCAACCACACCCACAGGAATTTACTAAGTCACTTCCAAAGCAATAAACTAAAAACATCTGCGGGTGGCATTGCTATGCAAACTGCTTCCTACTATCTTTACAATGAGAGAAACAGGCTTTCAAAAATGAAAAAAAACTATAAGCTATACCAGCTGGGAGAACAAATAAGAACATTTAGACCCATATAGAAAGATCTAATTGCTGTTGGAACCAAAAAATTGATTCCAAACTTAATTTTTGAAATGCCGAAAATTCTTTCTTAGGTTTTAGTACAAAACTAATAAAAAACAAAGATACAACTTCCATTAAAATTATGGAATTGCTTGTTGCAGTGCGTGATTTGGGATAATCTTACTGAAAATTATGAAAAAATATTTAAAAGAATGCAGACTAGAAAGGTGCAAGTAAAAATCGTTATTGATTGAAGGGGCAGCACAAATTTATAATTACCAAGAAAAAAAACTCCTATAAAGAGTAAAAAGCCTCAAAAAGTGCAAGATGCTAAAAGAATGTATATAATATGATATATAATTAAATATAACTCGTCTTAGAATTAAGTCCTTGGAAAATAATGTTAAGATATTTGCTGATATTATTAGCAGATGTTGAACTGCTTTGTCTTTCAACAGAGAAATTACTGAAAGTTGAAAAAGGCTTATGTAAAAAATTAATTAATTAATTAATTAAATTAATAATGGATGTGTGCAGTATCTTTTTTCTAGTAATTATTGCATTTATCCTTTTGATCCAAGTGAGGGTCGTACAGGGATCTGGTATGTCAACTGTATGTGAGTATAGAGATTAGTAATCGATTTACTAAATACTATTATAACACAAATAAATTATTCTAGTTAAAGAAAAGAGTTGTCCCCTACCAGAAGGGGAAGAAAGGGTACACCAAGATGACTGTATACCCCAATTTTACAATTTTATTATAGCGCAACATTGGGGAAGTCCCTAGTATAAAAGTGAAGAATTATACCTTATAGTTAAGGTATAGTGTTACTGTACTACTATAATGCTATAGTTAGCAACAATGTTTATCCTTCTTCTATTACAGAGCAGGAGGAAACAGAAACAACTGTATACAAATATATTATCTTATTTTAATGTTTTAATAACTATAATAATGGTTTAAACTAATTAATTTAATTTATACTTTAAGGGTTTTTGTACAGATTATCGGTTGTACGCTCTAAAATTTAATTGGAGCATATCTTGTTATAAGTGTTTTTATTTAGTTCTTATGTTCTGGTTAACATATAAAAGCTGAACCTGTTCACCAGAGCGTATTATTATACTGTATATAACTATTAATATATTTATTAAACTCTACAGAACATCGTGTCTCAGCACCCAGTCTTGTTACTTCTGACAGCTGCTGATTTATAAAACTGGTACTAATTATTGCTAATCATTGCTTGCTATTTTTAGCTACACTAATTTGCTAAAAATAAATTAAGCAAGGTTCTAGGTAGTGATAATTAAGATTATGATTGCGTTTAAAATTTAAAGCATTCAACATATTTTCTGATTAGTGTTTCCTGTTTTACAGACAGACACTGTATGCAAGAACCAGATCCTGGTTACCAATCAGCAGGTCACCAAAGGACAACAAAAGGACAAATAAACATTTTTTATCATACTTTTTCATTAATGTTTCTTCAGCCACTGATAGAGATTGCATGCAACACCCAGACCCAGCACACCAATCAGCTGGTCACCAAAGGACAATAAAAGAGCAAATGAACATTTTTTCAAGCAAAGGAAAAATACAAAATAAGCCATTGAAAAAAAGTTTAGAGGAGCCCTTAGAAAGAGAGTACACAACTCTCAAACTGATTATGTAATATTTTGAAACTTATTTAAAGCTAGATCAAACTTTTATTCTCAGATTCAACTGGAAAAGTTTGCTCAATAATTTAAACCATGTAAAAAGACACAGCAAAAGAAGCTCTAGGAATTTTGTGATGCTCTTTCCTGCATTACCTACCAAAGTTTGTGAAACAAAAGAAAATGAAATAAAAATGTTTAAATAAATAACAAAAACAAAATGGAAATTTCAACCTTTGATTGGTTGAGCAGAAGGCTGTTGACAAGTGAAGTTGGAGTTACTATCTCTTGAAGAAGGAACTTGAGTTAAACTTTCAAACTCCTTTAAAGCACAAGCAAAAAAGCAACATTTGAACTAGTTTCAACAAATGAACTTAGATAAAGAAATATAAAAAGCTGAAAGGTTAAAGTTCAATAGCAAAGGACTCCTCATACTGTTTTCGGCAACTATATACACACCCAAGAATTTATATAGAGCCAATAATGAGATATGCTGATGGAAATGACATTTTAACTACTAAATTAAAAGCATTACAAAATACTACAACTACTTCAGAAAACGGAGTCATTGCTTAAACTAGTATATCAGTAATCCCATTAATTCTGCAATGAGAAAAACAGGTTTCTAAAATGAAAAAAATAGCTATAAATTATGTTGGCTGGTGGAACAAATAGGAACATTTAAACACATATAGCAAGAGCAGTTCAACTACCGTAGAGAACCAACAACTTCATTTTAAACTTATTTTTGAAATGCAAAAAAGATTTTTTTTAGGTTTTAGTGCCCAACTAATAAAAAAATGCAACTTCTATTGAAATGACGCAATTGCTTGTTGCATTACGTGCTTTGGGTGATTCCAATGAGGATTAGGAAGAATAGTTGAAAGAGTGTAGACCAGAAAGGTGTGAGTAGAAAGCATTATAGATTTTGAAAGAAAATTTATAACTGCTAAAAAAAGACTTCTATAAATAATAAAATACCTCAAAAAGTCCAAGATGCTAAAAAACTGCACGGGTTTAGTATAATAATGAAATATAACATTTCTTAGAAATGAATCTTCAGAAAAAAATTGCCAACTTTCAACAAAAAGTTTGCTGATGTTAAAAGCAGATGTTAAACTGCTTTGTATTTCAACAGAGAAATTACTGGAACTCAATAAAGGTTTCTAAAGGAAAAAGCAGCTAAATATTAAAATGTTTTAACAATTAATTAAAATTAAAAGTTAATAACTATCAAAAACATGCGTATGCATAAATTGCTATTACAGCTTACACAGCTTACACAGGGATCTGGCATGTTAACCACATAAATTTTTTTGCTCTAATTTTAAACTTATATAATATATATTTTTATCTTAATTATGTAATTAATAACAAGTTAACATACATTACATTAAGTAAGTAATATCATGGATATTTGCATGTATATTGCTATTATGACTTTCTCAACATTAGTTCAAAAGATGGTCACACCTAGAGCAGGTAAGTCAATTGAATAAATCAATTACTTGATCAATAATGGACATGTTTATTATTTTCACTCTGATAGCATTGATTGTTTTGATTGAAGTGAGGGTCATACAAGGATCTGGTAAGTCATCTTTTATGACATCAAATTTAAACATAATCGTTTTTTTTTTACAAGGTTGATCAACATGTAAATACAGACATTAGTGATTGATTTATTAAATACTATTATAACACAAATACATTTTTCTATAGGTAAAGAAAGGAGTTGTCCCCTATCTGAAGGAGAAGAAAGGGTATACCAAGATGACTGTATATACCCCAACATTACAGTTTTACCATAACAGTGGAGAAGTTTCCAATATAAAGGTGAGGAATTATACCGTATAGTTAAGGTATAGTGTTACTGTACTACTATAATGCTATAGTTAGCATCAATGTTTATCCTTCTTTTATTACAGAGCAGGAGGAAACAGAAACAACTGCATACATCATGCTATTGTTCAAAGTCATTTACCTTCCATGGCTCTGGAGGGAACAGAAACAAATTTGAATCAGAAGAAGATTTCCTATAAGAATACTCTAATACTCAATCTCAAGTGTCATGTGCACTACTTGTTACAAAAGGATCAAAGACTAGAATGTGTCATTGTACTATCATGATGTCATATAGGCATCAAAAGATGTCACTCCTTCCTATACTCTCTATCAGGAGAGATAGACAAAAGTATATTCTAGTTGAAGAAACACAAAGTCAACAACCTAATGCAATGAATAACAAGATAAGGGTATAATATATTCCCTTGCTATATATTATCATGACGTAACTACAATGAAGAATTATCCAACACAGAAAAGAAGGGGTACACCAAAGTTAAGGTATAGTGTTGCAATACTTTTGAAACATTTTTTACAAAAAAACTTAATAGATTACGTGAGGATCAAAGACTGAATGTAATTATTCCTCAGAGAAAATATATTAAAAAAAACTTAGACAGAACAAAACCAAATGATGCTCAACTCGCAAGTTCAACATACTCTTGCAAAAACTGCTGTCAAAGCAAAGCAGAAGTTATGGTCTCTTTCAACAAAACAATCAAGTTTTCTAAACCAATCAAAAGCTAAAAAAAAGATCATTAGCCTAAACTTGCACTATGCTTTATAACCAGAGTCAAAGTGATTGTATATTGCCTTACTACATTAGTAACACTTCTCCCAAAATGTAATCATATGTCATATGTTTTGTTACAATAGTTGTGAACAAGACTGTGACGATGCGTGAACCTATTCCACAGCGTTGTGCATTCTTCTTAAAGAGGAGGGAACTTGTCAACACTTTTTTTAGGGAATTATTTAAAATTTTACCCTATGCTATCAACTATAGAAACTGAAATCGATTTTACCAAAAAGTGAAAAACACTGCATTAGCATAACCATACAAAATGCATTATTTAATCGCAAAAGATATTATTTTTGTTTGCAAAATCTTAAAAAATAAAGTCAGACTATGTTTAATTTGCCAGTTCAGCATACGCTTTACTGTCTCTTGAAACAAAATCGATCAAGTTTTTCAAGCAATCCAAAAGCTGACAAAAAATAGCCTAAGCTATCTTTCACATAAAAGAATCACAATGACTGCATTGCTTTATATAAATCACACTTTCTCTAAAGTTACTGCACGTCATGGTTTGTTACAGCAGTTTAGAGAAGGAATTTAATCATTAAGTGCAGCCACTGAGCTGCAATATGATGCAGTTTACCAAAAAAAGAAGTAAAAATCACTGGCAGACATATATTGTAATCCATGACTTTCTAATTTTTTATTAGCTGTAAAGTTACCTTTATACCTTCATGATTTATTCAGGAATAAACTTGTTTACGAAGGTGGCTAGAAAATTTAATGAAAGCTTACCCACGCGAGAATAAAATTAATGTTAAAGTATGAATAGCCAAATTATTTTTAGAAGAAAAAGGAATATGTTATTTTTAAAATTCAGGCAGACAAGTGTATAGCTTTCACTAATTACAGCATACGCTTCAAAAACACATCTTTGATAAGGATTATTCAACAAAATACAAAGAAAGCTGCAGCAATCTAATTTTAGAGAATAATGGGTTACTGTGGTTAAGATCAAGTGTGCTAAATTATACCCAACAAACACATTTTAGAAAATAGGGCTAAATTTAAGAGCTATAAAAGTAAAAATAACTGAGAGCACGCAAAGTGAAATAGAATGCACTTCTAACTAGTTAGAAAGCGTTTAATACAGGGATGCAAAATTACTGTATGCACCCAACACAGAGATTCTGCGTAAAATACATCACTGTAGCATATAAAGAGTAATACATTTGTACATATATCCAAAAAAATTATACTCCTATAAAATATTATTAAAATAAAAGTATATCAATTTGTGCATTACTAATTACATGATAAGTTAAACTTATACATACAAATACTTATACTTTGAGCAATTAGCACAACTGATATTTTTTTATAGGCCTGCATCACGGTGAGAAAACCCCTGATGGAAGGGGTTTTGGGTAAACCAAGCTAAAGATTTCAACTAATACTTAAGGATTCCCGGCAATCAAATAAAGATTCTCACCCAGACTCTGAACCAGATCTTCCCAGGGTCTCCAGCTAGAGACACGACTTGACTCAAGGCTGGCGGATCACCTACTGAATATATCGCTGTCGCTATAGCATAATATGTCACCGGCACACTATTTCTTGGAAAACGTCTCGTTAGATTTGAGAAACGCCTGTCAGAGCTCGGTACACGTAACACCAGAACACGATGTCTACAAAATGGTTGGTTAGTATCAAACTCTAGACATCATTGAGACATATTAATTATTATTTTTTTAAGGTCAACAATTTTCAATATTGCATACAAGATATTTATTGTCGACATTTAAAAATCAATTAAGTTTAATTTAAAAATTTACCAACCATTAGTCGAAGCAAAGAAAAATCATGTTGAGTTGATATAGATTATAAATTTTTCAGAGCTAATATTTTTAATTTTCAAGAGTTAAACTTATTGTAGTAGGTAACTTAAAGTTAATTTAATCGTAATGTATTGTATATCACATTTATACATTATTAAATAATTACTACAAGCTAGCTAAGTTTTTGATATAAATTTAAACATATATGTTTAATGTATCAACTATTTAATCATTTGAATGATGTCTTAATTACTTGCGATTTCTTTTACTCTAATTTGTATGCTTTTCCAAAAATTGTTTTCTAAAAAATATAAAATTTGGCTGGAAACTTATGTAGCACATCTATTATAGTCAACATATTTCCAACAGTAAAATATGCTTTGTATATTAATTAAGCTCGTGAATATGACAAATGACAAAAATGAGTTTTAAGTTTGCTATATTTTTGATTATTGATTATTGAATTTAAAATTAAACACTACAGTATTATTATAACTACATATTATGTTGTTAGATTGACTATATTTAAAATAAAGAAAATTCTTGTAAACCTGCACAAAAAAGAGTTAGAGTGAGTTATCATACTGATAGAAGATATCATATCTACCAAATTATTAATATAAACTTCTACTAGTTGTGTAACATATGAAATAGTAGCAGACATTATTTTGTTACTAATATTATCACTTACCAATAAACTAGTTAAAGTTTCTCATTCTTCCACCACATCTGCTCCAACTTCAGTTCACTAGTCAGTTTGACTCAAATATTTACTGAGTCAGTTCTCACAGTTCATCAACATACTAGATCCATGTCTGATCATGTGACTCCTCACATACCTGGTGGTACCTGTGTGATAATCAAAAGCTACATTTAAACTATTATATACTATTTGTCTGGACCCTAATTCTTGTGGTACAGTGATGAAGTTAAAGAACTTCACATTACCAACTATGTTTATCTTAGTGACTGTGTTTATCATTCTGATTACTGCATGTCATGTTTGCTGAGTATATATGGAGCTTGATATTGCTTTTATCTCCTGTATCATTCATTTACAACACATGCCAAACACAACATTTTAATACTTTAGTTTCTTAGTATTTGGATGCATTCCAGTGTTCTGTACAAAAAGGTCCCTTTTTTATTACCTCTTGCAATTTATACCTTGTTCTAGACAAATTTGAAAAAATGTTACCTGATTTGTCATGTTGATTATGTGGAATTTTTAAATTTTTACGCACATTTCTGGTCAACAGGGGTTCACATATGTTATGTTGATATTCCCTGGTAACTCCCAAGTTATTCAAGAAGTTGAAGGTCTGCAGTTTGGTTCTCACTAAGGCAACAATTTCTGCAACACGGCATATTTGAATTTATGTTTTTCTTGCTGGATATATTATTACGTTAGATTTTGCTATAGGTTCAGCTTTTATAAAACAATTTGCTCCATGATTTTTTAGTTCTGTAATGTAATCAGCATTTGTCAGAGTGATGGTAAGAAGTTGCAGTCAAAGATGCCAGTAGCTGTGGTATTACCTACTATTTTTTTCTGTTTCAAACCCAAAATACACCCCTAACTGTCCCCAATGGCTGCAAACTCCTGGTCAGACACTATTCTAGACATATATACCTAACTGTAGATCCGTAACTCTAGTAAATAATCAGCTTTTTATTTTGTTTAAATCAACTAAGACTCTTTTGCTCTTTTGCCGTAGTAAAAATGTTACAGTTAGTCTGTGAATTTTCCTGTAAGAAATTTTTAAAATGTCAGCATAGAATATTTTTGTTATGTTATGTTTGCAGTTTGATAGCTACATGGTAAGTGTAGTCAGTTTTGTTATATGCTAACATTTTTTATGCTGCTTTAAATATTTCCTGCCTGCTGTTTTACCGTAAAGAGTCATTTACCATTTAAAGGTAGCTATAGCTATATATAATAATTTCCTCGCAATTTATTCCGATAAATTCAATGCTATAAAAAACACATTTCATTCATTAAATATATGTTCAGTAACCCAATAGAAAGGTGCAGCTTACACTATAAAAATACAATGCCACGGCACTGGCACATTATATACTTTAGGGGTTAAACTGTAAAAAACAGCTGAAAATCATAATTTCCTTTAATGGTATTTTGACAGCTTTAGATAGGCTGAGAATTTGAGAACTGACACAAATAGCAACTGCCTTTGCAGGCTTTCTGTAACGTCTTTATTCCTCATGCTTAGACATTCTTTTTTGTCTACCAGCTTTTCTACCAGCTTAAACGTGAGCCGTTTAAAGAGAATATTCATAGTTAAGCCTACCTGATTTCAAATATAGTTGAATTACTTTAAAATGTAAGTCCTGAGTACCGATAGAAAGGGTGAGATATGTTCCAGTAATAAAAAAATTTAGAAATCAGTTTAGTAAAGTTCACTTTCCTTAAAGTTTCACTCCTTACTTAAAATTCTCATCTCACTTTCAGTTGGAAGAGCATAAGATTAGCAGGAAGTCCTCTGATCTCTTAATGTATTTTGTAAACACCTATTTGCTAATTTATGTAAAGACAACTCCACCTTATTCCTACATCGAATGCAGGTATACAAGTATTCAATCCCGACTAGCTTCGCTATTGTGCATATGGACCCTCATCGCTGATTTTTTTCTATTTTTCAACTTATGACATAAACTACTATTTGATGAAAATACAAACAAACAAACAAACAAATCACATAAAACTATTTTACCAATATTTCTTACGTGAAATGTATTGTATTCATTTTCTACAAATCAGGATGAAATAAAAACAGATCAAGTTATTTAATTTAGCATCAAATTTGATAGAATTTTAAAAAAAGTAAATTTTTTACAGCAACTGAAAGCGAAAAGCTATTTCAGTAAAATCATAATTAGTGTTGAGCTATTGTAATTTTTATTGAAAGCTTTTAACCATGTAATTTATTCAGCACACTGGATTTCAGCATTTTGCCCCTTTATAAAAATGTGACCTCCCACCACAAAACAGGGACCGTTTGTCAGAATTTCAAAATTAAGTTATAAGTATAGAATTATAGAGCAAATCTTTGCAATCGTTTTGCAATTTATTTGAAGTCTCTTGTACAAATACAACTCAAGGTATTGATATTCAAAAGCCTTGGCGTTTTTAAAACAGTCAATTCACGTTTTTGAGAAATCCGCTTTTAAAATAAGCAAGTCAGGAATAATTTATGGATTATTTGCTTACATTTGCGAAGCCTTAGCAACATTTACACTAGCGGCTATATTTAATATAGCTGCTTTATCTCAGATAAATTTTTTCTCAGTTCAAATGGTTTCATCCCACTTAGAAGCTTTCCAGTTGGACGCTAATTTTTATTTTCTTTCCATTTTATATAGTAAAATACCAATAATCTAACTGTTGGATTGATTGCTAAATAGCTAATACGCTAACAGCTATAATAGCTAATATAAATTATCTGAAATAGCATTTTAATTTTCACGGATTTGTGGAGGGCAAAAAAAACAGTAATACATTAATGATAGACATTATCTTTGATGAATATTCATTAACAAATTTCTTTTCAAGCATCAAGAAGCATAGAAAATGCAAAATTAATAAGCTTATGCAGATCAAAGAAATTTTTTATGTGCAAATTAACAAGCAATTGATCCAAATTTATTTAAATATACATATATTTTGATAATATTCAAACAAATCTCAGATACAATATATATTGTACCAAAATAATAAATCGCGTCTACATGGGATGAAACCTTTTCTTTGTTTAATAACAGCTTGTCAACACAATTTTAATTATCAATCTTTTAACTTGCTGCATTTATTAACCCAATTTAATTGTAATTCTAATTTCCTAAAGTGTGAGTAAATTTGTTGTCAATGTAGCTTTGTAATAAAATAACTCTGTCCCAAAAGTCATCAACCAAAAAAACAAAGTATTAAATAAAATACATTAAATTTATAGCAACTTGATGTCATAATAACCAGTACTTAGCTAAAAAAAAGCCAGCCTATATTCTAATTATCTACTAAAATAATTAAATTAAACAAAATTTATAGAGGCTTGAAGAGCCTAAAGCTCCGTTTTAAGTAGTCAAATTTCAAAATTGTCAAGATTGTACAAAGATTTTGTGGACTCATGGGATATTAGTCACCCCATTTGCAATTTGTCCATTTTATAATTATACATTTTTGAGATGGCGTTTTCAAAAGAGCAGAGATTTCATATATGTTCTCATAATCTCTTTCTGAGAACATGTATGTAAAATATTGTATAGGTCACTTAACATTGCCAAATCAACTTCAACCATCAGCTTCTCTGGGATTTTCCAAATTCAAGAAAAATAGTTGTCACTAGTTTTGTAACACAGTCATCAAAACACTAGCTGGCAGCTTTAGTGTTTTGTCTCTAGTTAAACTGTATATAAAAAAATTCTAGTTCTATATTGACACCGTTATCTAGCCGTTCAAGTTTGTTGAGGAGATTAATTGTGTTCTTTTTGAGCTAAAATAATTGACTGTTTCAATTGAAAGCAAAAGACAGTGGGAATAAAATTTCCATAAAATCAACTGAGAATAATTTGGTTGGCAGAAAGATGCAGGAAGTACAAAACTATAAAAAGCTGTATAAAAGCAGCAGCAGCTAAGGCAGCACAGACTGATCAGTATTTTATAAAGTAATTTTAATTTTTGCAAGAATGAGCTTTCTGGGTAGCTTTTACTTCATATTTCTTCAAAATGCTCTACTAGTGACCTTTGTACCTGCGTGCAATTTCTTTTTTAAAAATTGTTGTTTGACTTCAGATATTTTTTACAAACTTGATGTGTCTTATGTTAATGTATATTATTTAAGAAAAAAGTGTTCTCATACTAGTGGTCAAAGCAGCGTCCTAAGAAAGTACTGAGGTTAACACTTAACAACGTGGGTGGTGCAGTGTGGAGTTAATAAGGGTTTCTCCACGAACAAAGATTTAAAAAACATGCGTTTCCTATTTACCAATGAGGTGTTTAGATGAACATCTTTTGCTACCTATGATTGGTCAATTGTCTATGTGATGTTTTTGAAGCCTAAACCATGCTTTTGTGTAAATTGTTTTTATGGTACCTTTCTCGTATAGATACATAACTATTTGTGCCCAAAACTATTTTAATCAGAGTGAAAATTATTAATAGTGTTTTGTGTTTTTAAACCAATTTTGCCTGATTCCCATTACAGATATACCTGCAAAGGTGGTGGAATTTTGGTGACTTTGAGGAGAACTGGATTCTATTGCTGGTGTTTTGCAATAAGGTAGATAAATAATTATACTTTAATTCAAGTCATTGACATAACTAATTTGAGCTTTGAGCATAGAATTATATTAAAGCAATCATTTAATTATTTGCTTGTTATACAGAAAAGTTTGGAAGAGATGAAACTTTTAATGTAAAAATTAAGTTTTTCATTTATTATTCATGAAATAGTAAGAAATAAACTGATTTGAAGTGGAGTATTGCGAGTTACATAACTATAAAATATGCTAGAAGCAGTAAATAACTTGTTGGAGTAAATATTGTGCAACAGTTAGTAAGTTTCACTACTAGCTTGTATTATTTTCTCTCTAGATAAATGTTCTTTGATGTCTGTAAGTTATATACATATATTAGACTTTTATTTAAATTGTAAATGATATCGCATCAAATTGTGAACTTATATATATGCTGCTGCATAACTATTCAGGTGTGAATAGCTAGGCTAAACTGTCATACAATAGATTAGCTGATGAAATTTTCAGACTGCAACCCAAATTTAGCATTAAAACTAGTTTATACTAAAACATTAAAGGAGTGGTTTATCTAACTAGGAATACCTATTATTTTCAAACAAATCATGCAAGGCCATTCTATAGAGACAAAAGCTCTAGTTAATACCTATGTGCAGGTATTCAGCTAGTAAGCACTGTGAACTAGTGTTACGTAACATATAATTGTATATAATTTATATTCTGTCTAAGTAGTCTGCAGTAGACAGCATTAAATTTATGAGTAAGTTATTATTTAGATAGCAATCAAACCACTGCAGTGTCTATTTGTTCAGTCTACAAATCTTAGGACTATCACAGTGCAAACTAGCTCATCTTAGTGCTGGGTTTGGAATTTGCTTGAAGCAGCACAAACTTGGTGGTCACTGAGTGCATTAGTGTAGTAAGAGGGGATTGAGTTTGGAGAGTTGAAATTGGTCTATGCAACTCGGTGCTGCTTTTAGTAACTTCTGAAGAGTTTTGTCAATAGTCTAAGTTCTTAAAATATGTGTAATTCAAGAAGTTGTCCACCTTTGACATTTTACTATAAAATATCCAACAAAAAACTCAGAAACCCTACCATGTAGAAATATAAACTCTGCATTTAGCAAAGGGTGAGGCAATATTATACATTTCTATATGATATGGAAGTAAATGAGTCATTACAGTTCTGTATACAAGCTAAAATTTACTCTTGCAGTAATATTACACGTATAGAAATATATTAAGAGTACACTCACCTGCATGATGTGTATTTGTACAATTACCTATTAGTTTGCATTGAAATATACTTCTGTGATTAAAAGATGCAGAATTAGAATTAGCATGTTCATGAAGAAAGTATAATAACTTGAGTTACTGCACACAGTTGTAGCTTTCAATTTAAAAGCTGAGGCAGCTATAGTCATAACACACACAGCTTCTACATCAACTGAGTACATGTAAAAGAGTAAACTGATAAAATACTGTCCAACAGTTGAGTATGTCCTGTGGTTTTATTTTATGATTTTATGTAGTTGAGTATTCTTCAGATTAATCTAAAGCAGATGTTTTTAGCCCCTGATTTGGTAGGCAGTATTTCATGTCTTCTAATAACAGTCAGCATAATGGGTGGGACATAATGTAAGTATATCTGCAGGGTGTAAGTGTACCTGCATTATATTAGTACATTTAGTGTAGGTAACAAGTTTATTCATGTATTTGCCCATATAATCTCCTTCCCCACTTTTTTCAAAATGCTGGTCTGTTTAGCTGTTTACAGGGGTTATATGACAATATTTTTTGTTATTCTATCTAGCAAAATGAGGTTGAAACAATATTTGGAATACCCGTATAAACAGGAGAAAATAAAAAATATATTTAAGACAAAAACAGTTTCAAATACATCTATCAGAATCACACACAATTATAGTTTATTTTTATGAGTAGAAAGGGAGATGACTCTATATTACTGCACCAGGTAGACTGACTGGATATTATTTTTCTTTCTTTTCTTATTATCTTTTGAATAAAACATAGATTATTCTGATTGACCTTAATGTTTAATGGATTTAGAAATGAAAGCAACCGACAGTATCTAGTTTTTGCTTTGTGAATCTGTCTTTGAATTAATTGTTTAGTTGATATAGTCCTATATAATATTAAATAATTTGGAAAAATGATGTTGTTGGAGTATTGCATGAAATTTATATATTCTGTACCTCAACTTCATTTGCTAACAATATCTTGCTATGCATTATTTTGTATCTAATGTTTTCTCCTTGCTATATTATGCAACTGTTGTACATCGAATGCTTTTTACCTGTATGACTATCTTTTGTTATTACTGCAATAGCATATAATATGGTTGTTTTCTAGAAAGTTGTATTATGTTTACTGAATTAATTTCGGATTTTACTGGGGCCAAAAGTGCTTACAAATTTAAATGGGAGGACAACTTCATCTATGTCTCATGTTTAAAAATAGAATATTTAATAATATAAACAATATGCCTTCATGTTGATGAATATTCTTCTCCCATGTGTTGACTGTATTATTATAAGTTTAAATTTGTCTTTGACCAAACATTATAAGGCTCTCTCCATTACAACAGCTAAATATCAATGGTAGTAACACTTACTGTGGTTAATATTAGTTGCAGCAATATTGAATTTTACTTTTAATTTGATGGTTTTAAATGCCTAGAAAGCATTAAATTATTTAACTTTAATTTTTTTCCTTCAAGCATTTTTCCTTCAGATTTTTTTCCACTTTTATTTTCTACAAATGTACTACTGTAAATTATACCTTATTAAAGTGGTACAAATTGCATGCTTTGATCATATTATGTAGTTTATTGCAGTTAATTTTTGCCACTGTTTATACAGTTTCTAAAAACATGATATAATTTAATTCATTCGCTCATCTCAACAATAATATACTAGAATATTTCAAACTCTGTTATTATAGCATAACATGCTAAGCTATACGTTTAGCATTTTGCAGACAAGCTGTGCCTACAAGTACAAGCATATTACATGAACATAACCTGATATAGCTTCTATAGCAATGCAGCTTGTGGCTAAACTATAGCTAGCTATAATATGACCATCTACTATCAAATGTTGCTTTTAGGTGAATAAAAGAAAAGGAGAGAGAACTGTGACGCAAGAAAGATACTGTTGGTGACTCTGGTGTGACAGGTCAATGCAAGTGACTTACAGATACAGGTCTCTAAAATGGCACAAAACAGTAAGTTTGTATTGCAGTCACACTTTGGTCTATTGCATTCTTCAATTAGTAATAGAGGTTGAGGTAGGTAAAGCAAAAATGAAATTTGAAAGACATTTCTTTGAAGCACAGGCTGAAGTTCTCTTGAAAAAGTCTTTTTTACTATATATTATATTTTTAATATAGAACACAGGCTTTTCTATATTTTCCCACGCTGCCCCTACATCCATGCATTGCAAAGACATAAGCAATTAGATTTCCACGCTCCACTGGTATCACAAAGGTCTAATGGCTATAGTATGTTATATGCAATAAAAGCCATCATATTTCTTGTCAACATATATAATGAGATTCAAACTGTCAGCGTTTTGTTTTGAATTTGAAAAGCTTCAGCTTGGGTAATGATTAATACTTGAAAGCTTGAAATTAACATCTGCACCACCTGCATTTAGGAGTAAAGCTTTTCAATAATTTATTTAAATTTTTCAAACTGAAGTTTCCAGAAGTTGTAATAACAATAGATTTATGTTTAAAATTCAAAATTTGAAAGAAATCACTTAATTGGCGTCATATGCAGATTAAATAAAGTTACATAATATAGCAATCTCTTAAGATTTCTTTTCAAAATACACAACAAGATATTTACTGGTGAAGCTTTGTGCTGACTTTAGTAGCTTCATCTTTACTAATTAAATTAAACTTTAAAGTTTGAAGCAAACATTTGCACCATCTGGCATGATATAGTTGAAGTTTTAAAACATATACTATTACTTTATATGTTTATCTCACTTTATATTGAAAGATGGAAATTACTGTATGAGTCATCTATTTGTCTTGTGTAGTTCCGTGCAATAGTTAATTTCTTCAAACCTGTGGCTCTAAAATATTTCCTCAATATTTTCAGCTTTGCATTTTTAAATTTTCTGACTTATATAAAAACAAAGTTTTTAAACACTTGAATTATCTTAGCATTAGAAACAAAGATAATAATTGTTACTGTGTTTGTAATGCAGGTAAAATGTCAATTTGAATAAGTGTTATTCATTTCACCTGTCAGTCCCAATTCTCATGTTTCAAATTTATTTGAGATCAAAAAGCTGCTAATAATTCAACAAGTTTTTAAGTAAATACTTTAAAACTGTATTTAGCATTTTCCAAGTTCTCAAAAGTGACTACCCCCTTTTAATAATTTTGAAAAATAATTTCATACATGTGGTCAAGTGAAAACACAAACTATGCTGCAATATGAATTATTTCTTTTAGCAGCACTGTATTTGAAATAAGTGGGTTGAGAAATTAAAAGATACTGGTGGGACATTTACAAGTATCACAGGAAATAGAGAACCCAGTACCATTGATATACCTTATCTAGAGATATCAATTATAGTTGAAAATTATTTAACCAGTTGCTCAACAAGTATAAATTTAAAATCTGTCAATTGGTTAGTAAATAATAATATGATGCAAGTTGCATGATTTCAAAGAGAGGATGATTCTTATTCAACAAGAAATTTAGATATTTGAATTGTTAAATTATGTATTTGATGAATATTGTGACGCTCTCTCCGTTATACAATAGAAATATTAATAATGATGTAATGATTTCTATTGGATGTTAAAAGTTTACAGTTACAAGCTGCATGCAGATTTGGGTATATAAGGACCGAAATTACTGAAATAAATATCATAACATTGTAAATTGTTACTTGAAGCAGTATTATCTACTTTATTGCTATACTCTAAGCAACATTTTTAAATTAATTTAAATTATCCTAATTAACTCTGCAATAATGGACATGCTTATGTTTTTCGCTATGATGGCATTTATCCTTTTGATCCAAGTGAGGGTGGTACAGGGATCTGGTATGTCAACTACATAAATTTACTTTAATTTTCAAACTTATAAGTAATTTTTATGTTAAGCAGGAATTTCAATGATGTTAAATAATGCTGAATAACATGAATATAAGTTTCATGTACTTATATTTCTATGCAATTTTATTTCACCATGATTTATTTAACCGGGTTCAATGTGTGCATGAAGATATATCAGTAATTGTCGTACTAAATCACGTTGTATTCCAGTCACTAGTATGTCTATGCTCTATACCCTTACATTAAACTGTATTATATTATGTTTAAAGGAAGGAGATGTCTCTATCCCAAAGATAGAGGTGTCTATCGACGTTATGGAATAGCACTGCGCTATTACTATGACGCGATAGGCAGCAAAAGATGTCGCTCCTTCCTGTTCTCTGGATCAGGAGGAAACAGCAACAACTTCATGTAAGTAATCTCTATTATTGTTGTCATAGAATAATTACTCCAAATTCGTTTTTGAAAATATGATTATTTTTAAGAATGTAGTATTACGTTATATTTATATGATACTTCATAAATTTTTTTTTAATAAAATGAAAGAATTTGAAAAGATGAGACAAAATAAATTAAAACACTAACTTTTTATATGTTCCTCTAAAGTAATGGGCTATATTATCAGGTTTTGAAGTAGACTAATTGTCAAAGTTGGAGTTAGTGTCTCTTATCATGAAATTATTTTCAGTACTCATAAGTTTTAAAAGTTCCTAAAACAGATTATACTGAACTAATTTGCATCATGTTTAGTTATACAACAACTTAATAGAACTCAGATACCCAGAATTCACAGTTGATCTGTGCTGTGGAAGAAGGTCATGGTGATTGCATAGCTTTATATACTTAGTAACGCTTCTTCCAAATGTAATCAAGTGTCATATGTTTGGTTACAATAGTTCTGTACAAGACTGTGACGATGAGTGTACCTATTCCACAGCCTTGTGCGTTCTCCCCAAAGAGGAGGGAAATGGAACAGGCCACCATCTCCGGTTTTATTATGACCCTAACACCAGGGCCTGTGAAAGATTTTACTACACAGGATCCAATGGCAATGCCAACAAGTTTCAGTAAGTAATTTTTTGCTTTAAAAATGTACATTGTTTGCATAAATAATTTTTAATAAATGACTATAATATTTTAAATGAAAATCATTTGAAGTAACTGTTTAAAAATCCTAGTACTCTGTATATAGAGTCTACAACTCCAAACTGTTAATTTGCAAGTTTTTTAAATCAAAAATTACGTTTTTTCAGGAGACTTTCAGACTGTAACTCTCGTTGCAAGCGCAACCTGAGGACAGTCTGTAACCTCCGAGTCCTGAACATTGGTTATTGCCTAACCGACCCTCATCCATGGTTCCATAACCGTCTATCTGGTAGATGTGAAGCTATCCGTCAAGGGGGCTGCAATCGGGATGATAATCGATTCGAGTGAGTTTGTAGCACTCTAGTAACTTATTATTCATATAAAAACTATTTTATCTTAAATTTAGTTTTATTCAAATTTTTATTAAAAATTGTTTTTTTTGTAATTTTTTTATGCAAAAACTTTATTTATCTATAGTCATGCAAAATGGACACACATGCCTTGGTTACATTGAGATGATGTGTCTGAGGTATATGCATGTAGTATATTATTCATGTGTTTGTTTATACTATAGGACACAAGAAGAATGTGAATTGACCTGTGGACATCCTACACGGCACTAATCTAAAGTGTTCAAATTGTCAATTTATTATATTATAAATATATATTATATGTACATATATAAATTAATAATTATAGTTATACAATAATTATTTGCTGTTATTATTATATGCACGTATCGTGTGCTAAAGATGTTATTAACTTATTTCTTACAGCTTGCTACAAACTTTTTAGTTTGTCTTTTTACTATTATCTTACTATTGTGTTGCCAATGATTATCTCTTTTTCTAGAATGTTTTTTGTATAAACCTTTATAACATTCTAAATCATTAGTTGATTCTGGAGAAGTTTTGCTTTTGATTTTAGTTATATAAATGAAGCTATATTGTTGGCAAATAAAATTATATGAGTGAATTATATAATCTTGATGAATCTTTTTTAGTTTGTATAACAATTATAATAGACTTTAAAGTTTAAAACAATAAACCTTTGCTGCTGTCTGCTGTTGGTGAACTAATACAGTACATATTATGTCAACTGAATGAGTTTTTCCACACCTTCACAAAAAGTGTAAACTAGCAATCAGAAAACTGTTTATTGCTAGTTGATAATTAATGGTAGGCATATCGTAAATCAGATTTCTTAAATATTCAGCTTGAAGGAAAGGATTTATTAATTTCTAGCAATTAGTTACCTAGAAATACTTTCTAGGGTTATCTTACCATTTCTTAATGCAGCTTTTGCTGTAAGAACAGAGTAAATAGTTATCTTCTCCTTGTTAAATAAGCTTTCCATCTCATGGTTAATAAACCTAATGCCAAATTTATAAAATTTACAATAGCATACGTCTACATATACATAGTTACCTTGAGCGGGATCTTAGAGTTATATTTCTTTTCTACTAGTGTTTACTACTGCTTTATGTGCAACATTCAATTATAATACATAATATTATATGTACTATAATTAGATGTCCACATATGCTTTACTTTTTTTTGCTAGATTAACAAAAAATGAAAATGCATGCTGCTTCATATGCACTACATATTAAGCAGCATGCAGTTTCATTTTTTTGTAAACCTAGCAAACATAAGTAAAGCATATATCCTTTTACCTTTCTTGCTATATACCAAATACTGGTGGAAACACACATGCACACGCAAACGCACACGCACACGCACATACACAAACATGCACACACACTAGCGCACATGCAGGCGCACACACACACGCACGGGCGTGCGCTAGTGTGTGTGCATGTTTGTGTGTGTTCGTGTGCGTGTGTGCGTGTGTGCGTGCGTGCGTGCGTGCGTGCGTGTGTGTGTGTGTCGGTTTCTTAATTATTCTTGATAGACTACTAAAAACGAAGTTCATGTCACCTAAACTTTATTATCAAATAGTATAAACATGTTTTTAAGAATAACACATGGTAGCAGTTAACACTGATAAGGAAGGAAACATAACTATAATACACTTTTTACGCTACTTATGCAGACAAGTAGTATATTCAGGAATTAGAAATTGTAATAAAATTTACTAAAGATAAGATTGACACTGAGCTAAGAAGCTGATTTAACAAGGGAGGATAACTCTCTACTCTGTGCTTACAGTAAAAGAAGGGTAAGAAGGGAAATACCCCTATGAGGCATTTGAGGTAATTTTGTTAGTAATTAAGTTTCTGTCTTTCAAGCAGAATATTTAATAAATCTTATTTAGAATACTATTAGCTATTAATCAGTAATAAACGGTTTGCTGGTTGCTATAGCTTACAGTCACTGTAAAAGTGTGGGGAAACTCATTCAAGTTGCACTTTATTAGTTTATCAACAGTAGAAAACAGCAAAGATGCATCACCTTGAAGTATATTATATTTATTATATACAGAATAAAACAATGAAATGATAAGCTCATGAAAAAGTACTTGTCAACAACAATATAAGTTTATTAACATTACTGAACCCGTAAGCAAAACTTTTCCAAAACAATCTTTGACTCAGAATGTTGTAGAAGTTTATATACAAAGAACATTCTAGAAAAAAGCATTTCAGAAAAGCATATGGTTATGTAACACAATAGTTGGATAATGATGGGACAATTTGTAAAATATGACAAACTAATAAGTTTATAGCAAGTTGTATATTACTACTGGAAAGAAATAAGTTAATAACAGCTTTAGAGCACATGCTACGTGTATATAATAATAACAGCAAATAATTATTGTATAACTATAATTAATAATTTATATATGTACATATAGTATATATTTATACTATAATAAATTGACTTTGAACACTCTGGACTAGTGTCGTGTAGGATGTCCACAGGTCAATTCACATTCTTCTTGTGTCCTATAGTATAAACAAACACATGAATAATATACTACATGCATATACCTCAGACACATCATCTCAATGTAACCAAAGCATGTGTGTCTATTTTGCATGACTAGAAAGATAAAGTTCTTGCATGAAAAAACTACAAAAAATACAATCTTTAATGAAAATCTAAATAAATCTAAATTTAAAATAAAACAATTTTCATATGAATAATAAGTTAGTAGAGTGCTACAAACTCACTCGAATCGATTATCATCCCGATTGCAGCCCCCTTGACGGATAGCTTCACATCTACCAGATAGACGGTTATGAAACCATGGATGAGGGTCGGTTAGGCAATAACCAATGTTCAGGACTCGGAGGTTACAGACTGTTCTCAAGTTGCGCTTGCAACGAGAGTTACAGTCTGAAAGCCTCCTAAAAAAACATATAATGTTTGATTTAAAAAACTTGCAAATTAACAGTTTAGAGTTGTAGACTCTATATACAGAGTACTAGGATTTTTAAACAGTTACTTCAAACGATTTTCATTTAAAATATTATAGTCATTTATTAAGAATTATTTATGCAAACAATGTACATTTTAAAAGCAAAAAATTACTTACTGAAACTTGTTGGCATTGCCATTGGAGCCTGTGTAGTAAAATCTTTCACAGGCTCTGGTGGAAGGGTCGTAATAAAACCGGAGATGGTGACCTGTTCCATTTCCCTCCTCTTTGGGGAGAACGCACAAGGCGGTGGAATAGGCGCACTCATCGTTACAGTCTTGTACAGAACTATTGTATCAAAACATATGACATTTTATTACATTTGGAAGAAGTGTTGCTAAGTATAGAAAGTTATGCAATCAGTATGACCTTCTTCTATAGCACAGAGTAATTGTGAATTCTGGGTACCTGAGTTCTATTAAATTGTTGTATAACTAAACATGATGCAAATTAGTTCAGTATAAACTGCTTTTGGAACTTTTGAAACTTATGAGCACTGAAAATAATGTCATGGTAAGAGACAATAACTCCAACTTTAACAATTAGTTTACTTTTAAAACTTATAATATAGCCCATTAATTTAGAGGAACTCTGTTGAACATAAAAAAAGTTAGTGTTTTAATTTATTTTGCCTCATCTTTTCAAATTTTCCATTTTATTTAAAAAAAATTTTTAAAGTATCATATGAATATAACGTAATACTATATTCTTAAAAATAATCATATTTTCAAAAAAGAATTTGGAGTAATTATTATATGACAACAATAATAGAGATTACTTACATGAAGTTGTTGCTATTTCCTCCTGATCCAGAGAACAGGAAGGAGCGGCATCGTTTGCTGTCTATTGCGTCATAGTAATAGCGTAAAGCTATCCCATGGCGCCTATAGACACCTCCATCTTTGGGATGGAGACATCTCCTTCCTTTAAATATAATATAATACAGCTTAATGTAGTGATGTAGAGCATAGACATACTAGTAACTGGGATACAACGTGATTTAGTAAGACTATTACTGCTATATCTTCATGCACACGTTGAACCCGGCTAAATAAATCATGGTGAAATAAAATTGCATAGATATATTAGTGCAAGAAATTTATGTTTATGTTATTCAGCATTATTTATTATTATTGCAATACCTTCTTAATGTACAAATTACTTATAAATTTGAAAATTGCATCAAAGTAAATTTATAATGTAGTTAACATACCAGATCCCTTTACGACCCTCACTTGGATCAAACCAATCAATGCTATTAAAGAGAAAATGATAAACATGTCCATGATTGCTCAGGTATTTTAAATTAATTAAAAATATTACTTAGAGTATAGCAATAAAGTAGATAATACTGTTTCAAGTAACAATTTACAATGTTATGATATTTACTTCAGTAATTTCGGTGCTTATATACCCAAATCTGCACGCAGCTTGTAACTGTAAACTTTTAACATCCAATAAAAATCATTGCATCATTATTAATATTTCTATTGTGTAATAGAAAGAGGGTCACAATATTCATCAAATACATAATTCAACAATTCGAATATCTAAATCTTGTTGAATAAGAATCATCCTCTCTTTGAAATCATGCAACTTGCATCATATTATTTACTAATTAATTGAAAGATTTTAATTTTATACTTGTTGAGCAGCTGGTTAAATATTTTCAACTATAATTGATATCTCTGGATAAGGTATATCAATGGTACTGGGTTCTCTATTTCCTGTGATACTTGTAAATGTTTCACCAGAATTTTTTTTAATTTCTCAACCCTTTTATTTTAAATAAAGTGCTGCTAAAAGAAGTAATTCATATTGCAGCATAGTTTGTGTTTTCACTTGACCATATGTATGAAATTATTTTTCAAAATTAATAAAAGGGGTAGTCACCTTAGAAAACTTAGAAAATACTAAATACAGTTTTAGTGTTTATACTTTATATTTGAATTACGTAGCATAGCTATTTTGATCTCAAATAAATTTGAAACATGAGAATTGGGACTGGCAGGTGACATGAATAACACTTATTCAAATTGACATTTTTACATGCATTGCAAACACAGTAACAATTATTATCTGTGTTTCTAATGCTAAAATAATTTTGAAAACTATACTGTTTTTATTTAAGTCAGAAAATTCAAAAATGCAAACCAGAAAACATTGAGGAAACCAGTTAAGAAATATTTTAGAGCCATAGGTTTGAAGAAATTAACTATGCACTGTACTACACAAGACAAATAGATGACTCATTCAGTAATTTCCATCTTTCAATATAAAGTGAGATAAACATATAAAGTAATAGTATATGTTTTAAAACTTTAACTATATCATACCAGATGGTGCAAATGTTTGCTTCAAACTTTACAGTTTAATTTAATTAGCAAAGATGAAGCTACTAAAGTCAGCACAAAGCATCACCAGTAAATATCTTGTTGTGTATTTTGAAAAGAAATCTTAAGAGATTGCTATATTATGTAACTTTATTTAATCTGCATATGACGCCAATTAAGTGATTTCTTTCAAATTTTGAATGATAAATCTATCGTCAGTATAACTGCTGGAAACTTTAGCTTGAAAAATTTAAATAGATTATTGAAAAGCTTTACTCCTTAATGCAGGTGGTGCAGATGTTAATTTCAAGCTTTCGAGTATTAATCATTATCCAAGCTGAAGCTTTTCAAATTCAGAACAAAACACTGACAGTTTGAATCTCATTATATATGTTTACAGGAAATATGATGGCTTTTATTGCATATAACATACTATAGCCATTAGACCTTTGTGATACCAGTGGAGCGTGGAAATCTAATTGCTTATGTCTTTGCAATGCATGGATGTAGGGGCAGCGTGGGAAAATATAGAAAAGCCTGTGTTCTATATTAAAAATATAATATAGTAAAAAAGACTTTTTCAAGAGAACTTCAGCCTGTGCTTCAAAGAAATGTCTTTCAAATTTCATTTTTGCTTCACCTACCTCGATTTCCATTACTAAGAAGAATGCAATAAACCAAAGTGTGACTGCAATACAAACTTACTGTTTTGTGCCATTTTATAGAGCTGTATCTGTAAGTCCAGGGCACTTGCTTTGACCTGTCACACCAGAGTCACCAACAGTATCTGTCTTGTGTCACAGTTCTCTCTCCTTTTCTTTTATTCACCTAGAAGCAACATTTGATAGTAGATGGTCATATAACTAGCTATAGTTTAACTACAAGCTGCATTGCTAGAAATTATCAGGTTATGTTCATGTAATATGCTTGTACTTGTAGGCACAGCTTGTCTGCAAAATGCTAAACGTATAGCTTAGCATGTTATGATGCAATAACATAATTTAAAATATTGTAGTGTATTGTTGAGATGAGCGAATGAATTAAATTATATTATGCTTGTGGAAACTGTATAAACAGTGGCAAAAATTAACTGCAAGAAACTGTATAATATGATCAAAGCATGCAATTTGTACCACTTTAATTATAAGGTATAATTTACAGTAGTACATTTGTAGAAAATAAAAGTGGAAAAAAATCTGAAGGAAAAACGCTTGAAGGAAAAAAATTAATTAAACTAAAATAATCTAATGCTTTCTAGGCTTTTAAAACCAGTAAATTGAAAGTAAAATTAAATATTGCTGCACTAAATATCAACCACATGCAGTAAGTGTTACTTTAATTAATATTCAACTGTTATAATAGAGATAGTATTATAATATTTGATCAAAAATAAATTTATACTAATATAATGCCCAGTAATATAATAGCCAAAACATGGAAGACAAAAGTTCATCAACATGAAAACATAATATTGTTTATGTTAATAAATATTCCATTTTCAAACATAAAGAATAGACAAAGTTGTTTTCCCATTTAAATTTGCAAGCACTTTTAGCCTCTGTGAAATCCGAAATTAATTCAGTAAACAAAATACAACTTCCTAGAAATCAACCATGTATGCTATTGTAGTAATAATAAAAGTCATACAGGTAAAGAGCATTTGGTGTACAACATTTGCTTAATATAGCAAAGAGAAAACATTAGATACAAAATAATTTATAGCAAGTTACTAAAAGATATTAACGTACAAAATATAGCAAATTCTTGTATACTGTTCCAACAGTATAATTTTTCAAAGTTATTTAAAATGACATGTTATGACTAACAAGTATTACGTCAAACAATCAATTCAAAGATATTCACAAGGCAAAAAATAAATACTCTCGGTTGCTTTCATCTCTAATTCCATTCAATATGAAGGTCTATCAGAATAATATATGTCTTATTAAAAAAATAATAAGAAAAGAAGGAAAATTAATTTCCATTCAGTGTACCTGGTGCAGTAAAATAGAGTTATTTCCCTTTCTACTCATAAAAACAAACTATATAATTGTGTGTGATTCTGATAGTTGTATTGGGAACTGTTTTTGACTTAAATAAAATTTTATCTTTGCCTGTTTATATGGGTTTACCAAACTGTTTCAACATCAATTTGCTAAGGGAAAGAGCAATAAATATTATTATATAAACCCTATAAATAGCTAAATAGACCAGCATTTTCAAGAGTGGGGAGGAGATTATATGGGCAACTACATGAATAAACTTCTTACCTAAACTAGATGTACTAATATCATGCAGATATACTTACACTCTGAAGATACACTTACACCCTGCAGAAACACTTACACTCTGCCCACCCATTATGCTGACTGTTATTAGAAGACATGAAATACTGCCCACCAGATCAAGGGTTAAAAACATCTGCTTTACATTAAGCTGAATGAATACTCAACTACATGAAATCATAAAATAAAACCACAGAACATACTAAACTGTTAGACAATGTTTCATTAGTTTACTCTTTTACATGTACTCAGTTGATGTAGAAGCTGTTTGGGTTATGACTATAGCTGCCTCAGCTTTTATATTGAAAGCTACAACTGTGTGCAGTAACTCAAGTTATTATACTTTCTTCATGGACATGCTAATTCTAATTCTGCATCTTTTAATCACAGAAGTATTTTTCAGTGCAAACTAATAGCTAATTGTACAAATACACATCATGCAGGTAAGTGTACTCTTAATATATTTCTATACGTATTAATGTTACTGCAAGAGTAAATTTTAGCTTGTATACAGAACTGTGAGGACTCATTTACTTCCATGTCATATAGAAATGTATAATATCACCTCACCCTTTGCTAAATGCAGAGTTTATATTTCTACTTAATAGGGTTTCTGAGTTTTTTGTTGGATATTTTATAGTAAAATGTCAAAGGTGGACAACTTCTTGAATTACACATATTTTAAGAACTTAGACTATTGACAAAACTTTTCAGAAGTCACTAAAAGCAGCACAGAGTTGCATAGACAAACTTCAACTCTCTAAACTTAATTCCTTCTTACTGCACCCAGTGACCACCAAGTCTGTGCTGCTTCAAGCAACTTCCAAACCCAGCACTTTATATTATGATGAGCACTTTGCACTGTGATAATCATAAGATTTGTAGACTGAACAAATAAACACTGCAGTGGTTTGATTGCTATCTAAATAACAACTTACTCATAAATTTAATTCTGTCTACTGCAGACTACTTAGACACAGAATATAAATTATATACAATTATATGTTACGTAACACTAGTTCACAGTGCTTACTAGCTGAATACCTGCACATAGGTATTATATAACTACAGCTTTTGTCTCTATAGAATGGCCTTGCATGATTTATTTGAAAATAATAGGTATTCCTAGTTAGATAAGCCACTCCTTTAATGTTTCAGTATAAACTAATGTTAATGCCACATTTGGGTTACAGTCTGAAGATTTTATCAGCTAATCTGTTGTATGACAGTTTAGCTTAGCTATTCACACCTGAATAGTTATGTGGCAGTATATATATAAGTTCACAATTTGATACAATATATTTTACAAATAAAATGAAATCCTAATAACTTACAGACATCAAAGAGCATTCATCTAGAGAGAAAATAATACAAGCTAGTAGTGAAACTTACTAACTGTTGCACAGTATTTACTCCAGGAAATAATTTGCTGCTTCTAGCAGATTTTATAATTACGTAACTCTCAATACTCCACTTCAACTTGATTTATTTTTTACAATTTCATGAATAATAAATGAAAAACTTAATTTTCACATTGAAACGTTTCATCTCTTCCAAACTTTTCTGTATAACAAGCAAATAAATAAATGATTTCTTTAATATAGCTCAAAGCTCAAATTAGTCATGTCAATGATTTGAATTAAAGTATAATCATTTATTTACCTTATAGTAAAAACACCAGCAAAAGTAATGCTTGAAGTGAAATAAAGGATACCAATTTCTCCTCAAAGTAACTAAAATTCCACCATCTTTGCAGGTATATCTGTAATGGAAATCAGGCGAAATTGGTTTAAAAAAACAAAACACTATTAATAATTTTCACTCTGATTAAAACAGTTTTGGGCACAAATAGTTATGTATCTATACGAGAAAGGTACCATAGAAACAATTTACACAAAAGCATGGTGTAGGCTTCAAAAACATCCCATAGACAATTGACCAATCATAGGTAGCAAAAGATGTTCATTTAAACACCTCATTGGTAAATAGGAAACGCATGTTTTTTAAATCTTTGTTTGTGGAGAAACCCTTATTAACTTCACACTGCACCACCCACATTGTTAACTGTTAACCTCAGTACTTTCTTAGGGCGCTGCTTTAACCACTAGTATAAGGCCACTCTTTTCTTGATAAATAATATACATTAACATAAAACACATCAAGTTCGTAAAAAATATCTGAAGTCAAACAACGATTTTTAAAAAAGAAATTGCACACAGGTACAAAGGTCACTAGTAAAGCATTTTGAAGAAATATGAAGTTACAGCTACCCAGAAAACTCATTCCTGCAGAAATTAAAATTACTTTATAAAATAATGATCTGCTGCTGCTTTCATACAGCTTTTTATAGTTTTGTACTTGCTGCATCTTTCTGCCAACCAAATTATTCTCAGTTGATTTTATGGAAATTTTATTCCCACTGTCTTTTGCTTCCAATTGAAACAGTCAATTATTTTAGCTCAAAAAGAACACAATTAATTTCCTCAACAAACTTGAACGGCTAGATAACGGTGTCAATATAGAACTGAAATTTTTTTTACAGCTCAACTAGAGGCAGAACATTAAAGCTGCCAGCTAGTGTTTTGATGACTGTGTTACGCAACTAGTAACAACTCTTTTTCTTAAATTTGGAAAATCCCAGAGAAGTTGATAGTTGAAGTTGATTTCGCAATGCTAAGTGACCTATACAATATTTGACTTTCATCTCTAAAGAGATTCTGTCAGTATTTGACCTCTAAGAAAAAGATTCTGAGAAAATGTATGAAATATCTGCTCTTTTTAAAACACCATCTCAAAAATGCATAATTATAATAAATGCACAACTCACAAATGGGGTGACTAATATCCCATGAGTCCACAAAATCTTCGTACAGGCTTGACAATTTTGAAAGTTGACTACTTAAAAACGGAGCTTTAGGCTTTTCAAGCTTCTATAAATTTTGTTTAAATTAATTATTTTAGTAGATAATTAGAATATAGGTTGGCTTTTTTTAGCTAAGTACTGATTATTATGACATCAAGTGGCTATACATTTAATGTATTTTATTTATTACTTTGCAAGTTTATTGCTGACTTTTATCACAGGGTTATCTTATTACAAAGCTACATTGACATTCAACTTATATACTTACACACTGGCAAATTAAAATCAAAATTAACATGGGTTAAAGGTCAATGAAATATTATGAGCTGTGATAATTTCATGCTGGTTACAAAAATGTTTAAAAAAGAGACTGTATACAAGTAAGAGAGAATTCTGTAGCAATTTAAAGTATACATTCAATTACCATTAATTGGTAATAAAATTCTATTGCAGACCAGTGTGCATTTAATATAAAATATAAAATAATATTAAAAAGATATGCAGTTTCGAACATTGGAATACAGCCTTCAACAGTGATGCAAAGATTGCCAGATAAACATATTCTTCTAATTGTAGAAGCTTTATTGAATTGCTGAAATTTTAGCAAATTAAAAAATTAGTAATTAAAAGTTTGTTGGCAAGTTGTTTTTATACAAAGAAAAGGTTTCATCCCAGATAGACGCTTCCAATTTAGACGCTTCCAAGTTGGGTCCCACTTGAATGTTTGCCAGTTACACTAGATGTTATCTTTTTATTTTGGTATGATATTATATGATAATTTACCTATATATACCTATATAACTATTGTATTGATTGCTAAAAAGCTAATATGTTAATAGCTATAATAGCTAATATGAATTATCTGGAATAGTATTCTAATTTTCCAGGATTTGCGTAAGAAAAAAGCACCATTATATTATTAGTAATAAATATTATCTTTAATGAAACTGAGTAACAAAATATCTTTTCAAAGAAAAAGAAGTATAAAATATGCAAAAATAATAAGTGAATGCTAATGAAAAGAGTTTATATGTGCTGAATAACAAGCTATTAATCCAGGTTTATTTAAATATATATATATTTAAATAATAATCAAATAAATTACACATAAAAAATAGCGTCCAACTGAGAGGCATCCATTTGTGAAACTTTTAAGTGGAAAATTTAGCTTAACGTTTAACTGGGAAGCGTATATTTGGAATAAAAGGTAGCTATATTTTTATAAAAGGCCAAAAATGCTAAATTTTATTGTGTGCTAAATAAACAGTATAATATATTATTTATACAATATATTGTTTAAAAACATAAGGATAATGCCGATGCGCAGCATACTTTGCATCTGTTTAGTATCTCAAAATAAATAAATTACGTGGTTAAAAGCTTTCAATAAAGATTATAACGGCTTAACACTAATTATGATTTTACTGAAATAGCTATTCGTTTGCAATTGTGGTAGAAAATTTACAATTTTCAAAATTCTATCAGATTTGACGCTAGAAGAAATAACTTGATTTGTTTTTATTTCCTACCAATTTTTAGAAAATGAATACAATGCATTTCACGTAAAAAAAATATCGGTGAAATAGTTTGGCCTGATTGGATACTTGTATACTTGCATTTGATGTAGGACTAAGGTAGAGTTGTCTCCACATAAATTAACAAATAATAGTTTACCAAATACATTGAGAGATCAAAGGGGTTTCCTGCTAATAATTTGCTCTACCGACTAAAGGTGAGATGAGAATTTTAAGTAAGAATTGAAAATTTAACCAAAGTGAGCTTTGCTGAACTGATTTCTCAACTTCAGTATTGCTGGAACGTGTATTTCATCCCTTCTATCGGTACTCAGGACTTACACTTTAAGTAATCCAGTGATCTTTGGGATTAGGTAAGTTTAGATCTTTTGATCGAAAGGGCTTTGTAAAGGTGACTTGTGGCAGTATTTGATTGCTTATATTTAAATCAACTAGTCTATGCTCTTTTCCTATAACAGTTGAGTTTGTTCTGTGCAGAAACTATCGATAGAATTTTTCTTATTTTTAAAGAAACTAGTTTTGGAGAAACAGCTTTTATTCAGATAATTGTTAAACCAATATAAACGCTAAAACATCAAACTGAGAGGAAGCTAAACAGATTTGCTCAAAGCATATAAAACTACAAAGCATATTAGGAGACGACTGAAATTGAAAAATTATATGATAATTTTATTTAAACAATCCACCGCAGTCTTCTCGGATTAAACTAATTCACTGCTAGTAATGAAATTAAAATTTTTGGGCAAGAGGAACAGAAACTATACAGTTAATGCAAAAAAAGCAAAGTGAAAGTAACATTTTTTACAGCTAAAATTTTCAGCAAATTTAAAACTTGTGAGTTGCTTTTGCTTGCATGACATGTGAGTTTTTTGAGCATATTCTCATCGCCACTCAAAGGTTAATGAACGTAGTCAATGAATTTATTTTTGGGCATTACAAATTTACATGAATAGATTGGGAGCAGAAAAGAAACAGTAAAAACTCTAAAGTACAATATGCATCGAAGCAGGAAAATTTGGCATTTTTATCAGGGGATAGTTCAAGTCCAGTAGGCTTCTGGTAATATTACATGTTGATTGTGGTAATGTGATTTCCCAGTAGTTCCCATAGGGCATAGAGTAATGACACAGCACAGCACGCTATAGTTTGCAAGTGGGCAGTCTGAGGTTCAATCCTTAGTGAAAGCAAAAGTTGATACATTGATAGCTTATTAAAAGAAAAACTTTCTCTGAACTTGCTTTATTTGTAAAATGATCAGCTAAAGAACTTTTTTATTATAAAAACTCAATCATCCATCTCATTTATATATATTGTTTTACTGAAGCGAATAGCCAAACTGTGGACTGTCATCATTAAAAAGATACAAAACTGATAAGGCTGGTTAAAGTTGAATAAACAGGACATCAAACGAGTTTTGACCAATCACGAAAAACATAATCCCACGAAAAAATATTGTATATATAGATCCTTTCCGAGTTTGTTAATAAAACTAATCGTAGGAAATGCAAAACAATTCTTTACTACGGCAAAAGGTCACTGTCTTTAGTTAGTTTAGACAGGAATTTAAGTTGCTGTTATGGATATAAAGTTTGTCAAATCTCCCAGATGGAGTTTTACAAAAATTTTTGTAACTATGTTAAAGACAGTACAGTGTTTACACTACAATTAGAAATTTATAACTGTGTTAGAACTGAAAAAAGAGCATGCAAAGTAAACTAAAATAGTTATGTTTGTCACGCATGTGCATGTGTACATGAATGAGACTTTTAAATAAAAACTATAATATAAAGTGCACACTATTTAATCAGCAGACTTAACAGCGATCAGTGATCAGAATGATAAACACAGTGACTAGACTAAACATAGTTGGTAATGTGAAGTTCTTTAACTCCAGCACTATACCAGAAAAAGTAGAGATCAGACAAATAGTATGTCATAGTGTAAATGTGTTAAATGTAGCTTATGATTATCACACAGGTACCACCAGATATGTAAGGAGTCACATGATCAGACATGGATCCAGTATGTTGATGAACTGTGAGAACTTACTCAGTAAATATTTGAGTCAAACTGACTGGTAAACTGAAGTTGGAGTGGACATAATGGAAGGATGAGAAACTCTAACTAGTTTATTGGTAAGTGATAATATTAGTAATGAAATAATGTCTGCTACTATTTCATATGTTACACAACTATTAGAAGTTTATATTAATAATTTGGTAGATATGATTTCTTCTATCAGTATGATAACTCGCTCTAACCCTTTTTATCTGTATGCAGGTCTACATATGCAATGTTATCTATTTAAAATAAACTCAATATAATAAATAGATTTATTCTGGTTCAACTTTGATGGTTTAATTTTATAATCAATAAATATAATTAAAAACATAGGCTACTAGAGTCTGTGCCACTGTCAAACTCGAAATCAACTTTTTAGTTGCATGAGTTTAAAATAAAAATAATGCTTTATTGGAAATATATCAAGTATAATAGATATATTAAACGGTCTTTTAGCCAATTTCTATGTTTTTAATTTTTCACAAATTATTGATATTGGTATTAGTAATGCTAATTGTATTTGTAAAAAAGTTAGTTAAAAAAGTTATAGATATTGTTTAATTGTCTAAATATAGTTGATCTACATTATAATGCGGTAAACTTAGCTATAAAATCTAATTATGATTTCCTAGTATATATAATATAGTATATATACATATAGTATGATAGTATACATTATGAATATATGTTACATATGTATTAATAAATAACAATTATTAATTAGTTATAGGTTTGGTAATATTCTTAACTCTTGAAAATAAAAAAAAAATTAGCCCAATACTCTCAAAATATATAATTTATAAAAAATACACTAGATTGTCATTGCCCCGTTTCAACTGCATGTCCTACTTATTAAACCTAATCGATTACATGTTTTTTTTATTTATAAATTTTAATCTGATTTGATAGAGTTTCAGTTTTGCAAATGACCTTGTCGGAAAAATTTTGTAACAATTACATAACTTCCCATTTTCCATGAAGTCTAAAGTTAGGACATTATCTAATTATTTTTTAGACATCAGTGCATGTCAACCGATAAACCAGAAGGCGCGGTTTTTCAGATAGAATTTTCCGGCACTTCCATAAGTGATGCTTGGCTTACTGAAATTCATTTGGCATTTTATGAAGGTTGAGGTAGGTTGTGGCTCTGTTGGTGAAAGTCATGAACATATTCTACAAGGTATCGGTGTACTATATATAAGTTGGGTAAGTGACTTTTATTTCAACAGCTTGTTATTTTCAATAATAACTACACAAAATAATACCCTGTTATAGGAGTTTAAAACAAAAACACGTATTGGTATGACCAACACTAACAGCAGTTGTACTACTAATTATTGTATGTCACTTTTATATGTATGTTAATAGTATTACTGTTATTGTAGCTACAATTCTCTAAAAAACTACGCACATTATGGCTTAGTCAAAAGCATTAACTCCAGGTTAAAGCATGCATTGTTTTTTCACTTTGCACATATGTGTTCAAACTAGCTTGTATTTAGAAAACATTTTAAATTCAATTTATTAATACACAATCTTGATTTTATAACAAATGAAACTGCTTCAAACTATAGCTATGCCAAAATTGCATTGCTTTCAAGCCGTGTTTTACTGTACTATATACATGTTTAGAACTTAATCAGTTAATCCATTTATTCTTAGCATACAGTTATTTTTTATTTAAAAGGGAATAAATCTTTTGTTTATCTTTAGGAGTTTAGTTTTTGGCACAAGACTGTCAATAGCTGAATTTTTTGTCAAAAACTTTTAAGAGAAAAACTGATCTATGAATTTATTTTGAGAGAGGCATTAATGGGATCCCTTTTATGTGAGACAAGAATAGCAACGTTTTGTGTCTAACAGATTTTATAGACTACATGTCCATGACAATCGATGTGCAAATTGATTTTTTAATACTTTTGCAAATATTTGGAGGATTTTGAAAGTTCAACTTATACACTTCAACTATTTCAAGGGACAGTAATTCTAACTTTAATTAGCAACTACTAATTCATATTATAAATTTAAAATGTTGAGCCAATCAACTATGCAAATATGTGCCTAAATTTATTTTTATGGGGAAAATATTTTAATAAAATCAGCAGCCAACTAACTGTCTTTTCTTGAGCTCTGAGAAAGCCATGTTAAATGTGAGAAAATAACTCTCAACAATTTGTTTAGTGTGCTGTATACTCACATGTTAGCTCTGTTTTTTTCAGTTTCACTTTACAAGCTGTATTTTACAATATAGTGCATGTGTGTAAACTAAATAAACCTAAATAATTTACCTACACATACATGTGGCCCATGTAAATTTAACATCAATTGGAGGCAAAAGAAAGCATTTTTAAATAAAAATATGTTTAATGCTTAAATAATGCATTTTGTATTATTACACTAATGCAGTGTTTTTCACTTTTTGGTAAAATCGATTTCAGCTTCTATAGTTGATAGTATAGAGTAATGTTTTAAATAAGTCCCAAAATTAAGTCTTGACAAGTTCCCTCCTCTTTAAGAAGAACGCACAATGATGTGGAATAGGTACACCCATCATCGCAGTCTTGTTCAGAACTATTCTCACAAAACATTTTTACTTCTTTTTAGGTAAACTGCATCATGCAGCTCAGTGGCTGCACTCAATGATTAAATTCCTTCTCTAAACTGCTGTAACAAACCACGACATGCAGTAACTTTAGGGAAAGTGTGATTCATATAAAGCAATGCAGTAATTGTGAGTTTATTACATGAAAGATAGCTTAGGCTTTTTTGTCAGCTTTTGAATTGTTTGGAAAACTTGATCGATTTTGTTTTAAGGGACAGTAAAGCGTATGCTGAACTGACGAATTAAAAATAGTCTGATTTTATTTTTTCTAAGATTTTGCAAATAATAATAATATCTTTTGTGATTGAATAATGCATTTCGTATTATTATGCTAATGTAGTGTTATTCACTTTTTGGTAAAATTGATTTCAGTTTCTATAGTTGATAGCATAGGGTAAAATTTTAAATAATTCCCCAAAAAAAGTGTTGACAAGTTCCCTCTTCTTTAAGAAGAACGCACAATGGTGTGGAATAGGTTCACGCATCATCACAGTCTTGTTCACAACTATTGTAACAAAACATATGACATATGATTACATTTGGAAAAAGTGTTACTACTGTAAGGCAATATACTATGACTTTGACTCTGTTTATGACGCATAGTCTAGGCTAATGATTTCTTTTTTTAGCTTTTGATTGGTTTAGAATGGTTAATTGTTTTGCTGCAAGAGGCCATAACTTCTACTTTGCTTTGACAGCAGGTTTTGCAAAGAGTATGTTGAACTTGCGAGTTGAGCATCGTTTGGTTTTGTTCTGTCTATTTTGTTTTAATATATTTTCTCTGAGGAATAATTACAACCAGTCTTTGATCCTCACGTAATGTATTAAGTTTTTTTGAAACAATATTTCAACAGTATTGTAACACTATACCACAACTTTGGTGTACCCCTTCATCTTTGTATTGAATGATTCTCCATTGTAGTTACGTCATGATAATATATAGCAAGGGGATATATTATACCCTTATCTTGCTATTCACTGCATTAGGTTGTAGACTTGGTGGTTCTTCAACTAGAATATACTTGAATCTATCTCTCCTGGTAGAGAGTATAGGGAGGAGTGACATCTGTTGATGCCTATATGACATCATGATAGTACAATGACACAGTTTAGTCTTTGATCCTTTTGTAACAAGTAGTGCACATAACACTTGAGATTGGGTATTAAAGTATTCTTATAGGAAATCTTCTTCTGTTTCAAAGTTGTTACTGTTCCCTCTAGAGCCATGGAAGGTAAATGTCTTAAAACATTAAAATAAGATAATATATTTGTATACAGTTGATTTTTTTTCGCCTGCTTCATAGTAGAAGAATGATATGCATTTATTGCTGACTATAGCATTATAGTTGTACAGTAACAGTGCATTATGGTATAGTTCTTCATTTTTATATTAGAGACTTCCCCAATGCAGTGCTATAATAAAACTGTAAAATTAGGGTATACAGTCATCTCGGTGTACCCTTTCTTCTCCTTCAGATAGGGGACAACTCCTTTCTTTAACTAAAATAATCCATTTGTATTGCAATAATATTTAGTAAATCAATCACTAATGTCTATATTCGCATATTGATAACTGTAGTAAAAAAAAATATTATGCATAAATTTGATGTCATCAAAAATGAATTTATACAGTTGACATACCAGATCCTTGTATGACCCTCACTTGGATCAAAACAATCAATGCTATCAGAGAGAAAATAATAAACATGTCCATTATTGATCAAGTAATTAATTTATTTGGTTGACATGCCGGGTCTAGGTGTGACCATCTTTTGAACTAATGTTGGGAAAGGCATGATAGCAATATACATGCAAATACCCATGATACTACTTACTTAATATAATGTATGTTAAATTGTTATTAATTACATAATTAAGATAAAAATATATATTATATAAGTTTAAAATTAGAGCAAAAACAATTTATGTGGTTAACATGCCAGATCCCTGTGTGAACTTCACTTGGATCAAAGCTATGAAAGTTCTATTAGCAATATGCATACAGATTTTCTTGACAATTATTAGCTTTTAATTTAAATTAATTGTTAAAGCATAGCATTTTAATATGTAGCTTCTTTTTTTAGAAACCTTTATTGAGTTCTAGTAACTTCCCTGTTGAACTACAAAGCAGTTTAAACTCTGCTGTTGATGTCAGCAAACTTTTTTGGCATTATTTTCTAAGGACTTATTTCTAAGACATGTTATATTTAATTATGCGGCATGTATACAGTTTTTTAGCATCTTGTACTTTTTGAGGTCTTTTTCTGAATGAAAAAATCATTACAAGCAATATATGACTAAAAGCACAGCAAAGGAAATTAAAATGACCCCTTTTCCATTTTTGCTATAAATACAAACATTAATAATATATTTTACTAAAACAACACAATAAAATAAATTAATAAAAATTTTAGCATAAGCTATAACATACAATTACTTATGACAACCAGTAATTGCTTAGTTAGCTTACAATCTTTTATTGGTCCTAAATATAAATATAAACATACAATTATTATACTTGTTGGTATTGCCATTGGAGCCTGTGTAATAAAAACTTTCACAGGCTCTGGTTGAAGTGTTGTAGTAGAACAGGAGATGGTGACCAAATTTGATAAACATTCACCTCAAAAAGTTATCGACTATTTTATAAGTTTTACAGAATGTATAACTTTAAGCTATGAGTTATACTATATGAATTTTAGCATTTCAGAGTTTGTGGGTTGTGCATCTTATTTTTTAGATGGTTCTTAATTTACTTTCAATATAACTCATTTTGATTTTTTTTGCTTAAAGAAATGATGTTGCTTCAATTTTCTGATTTTAGTTCCATGTACAATGTACAGCATTGTTTCAGTTATTTTTAGCACTGCTGCAAGTACTTTTTTACCTCCAGGTGTTTTTCTTCATTTTTTCCACCCAAACACTCTCGCATTTTGTTGCCCAGGCTTGTACTTATTGGTTGGTTAACTTTAGTAAATTTACTTCTCGACACACTGATTGGTTCCCATTTAAAGAACTTTATTTTGTCTAATCCTATACATTAGAAATGGGTCATTGTTTGCCTTTAACTAAGATTTTTAAAGCAGCTGCACAATGACTCTTTAATAAATTGCGTATTTCTAAGCTCAGCTTGTTCAGAAACTTGTGGCTTTTCTTTTTCTATTTTTTAGCGGAGGTGGTTGTGTTTCTTTGCATACTACGCACTTCACCAGTCCTAACTCATTAGCTTTTTATTTATAAAGAAATTATTTTTATTGTCTGCAGGATTTTTCAGCTTTTTTCTACAATTAGAATCGATACAAATTGATGTAAAATACTTGTATACAGTTGTTTCTGTTTCCTCCTGCTCTGTAATAGAAGAAGGATAAACATTGTTGCTAACTATAGCATTATAGTAGTACAGTAACACTATACCTTAACTATGGTATAATTCTTCACTTTTATATTAGAAGCTTCTCCACTGTTGAGTTATAATAAAACTGTATCGTTGGAGATCGTTCATATCTTTTATATGAAATCCATCATCAAGGTTTATTACCTATTCATTTATATAGATTATCAAGTAGTGTAATTAGTAATGCACAAAGTAAAAGTCTCAATTGCTTTTTTATAAAGTGTCCTATATAATATAGTATTATATTCTCAAAAATCATCATATTTTCAATTAAAAATTAAAAGCCGTTATTAAAACATAACAATAAAAGATATTACTTAGATGAAGTTGTTGCTGTTTCCTCCTGATCCAGAGAACAGGAAGGAGCGGCATCTTTTGTTGCCTATGACATCATAGTAGTAGCGTAAAGCTATTCCATGACGCCTATAGACTCCTCCATCTTTGGGATAGAGGCATCTCCTTCCTTTAAATATAATATAAAACAGCTTAATGTAGTGATGTAGAGCATAGACATACTAGTGACTGGGATACAACATGATTTAGTAAGACAATTACTGATATATCTTCATGCACACGTTGAACCTGGTTAAATAAGTTATGGTGAAATAAAATTGCATAGAAATATAAGTGCAAGAAACTTATATTCATATTATTCAGCAAATTATTTAACACCATTGAAATTTGTTCTTAACATAAAAATTACTTATAAGTTTGAAAATCAAAGTAAATTTATGTAGTTGACATACCAGATCCCTGTACGACCCTCACTTGGATCAAAAGGATAAATGCCATCATAGCGAAAATAATAAACATGTCCATTATTGCACAGGTAATTATAGGATAATTTAAATTAATTTAAAAATATTACTTAGAGTATAGCAATAAAACAGATTATACTGTTTCAGGTAGTAACAATTTACAACAGTTTACAGTTTATACTCCCTCTCCCCCCCCCCCTTTTTAAACAACATGAAACAATTGTTTACGTAGCTGACATACCATTTCAAAAAACTACAAAGATGAAAAAATGCAAAAATCTGTGATGTCACTATTTAATTTAGAGAAATTTGGAGAAAATTGTCAACATCATACTCTCTTTTGAAGGGCTCATCTAAACTTGCTCTCAATGGCTTATTTTGTATTTTTTCTAGCTTTGAGAGATTTTAAAAATGTTCGGTTGCTCTTTTGTTGTCCTTTTGTTGCCCTTTGGTGACCTGCTGATTGGTAACCAGGATCTGGTTCTTGCATACAGTGTCTGTCTGTAAAACAGGAAACACATATAAAAAGATATGTTGAATGCTTCAAATTTTAAACGCAATCATAATCTTAATTATCACTTCCTAGAAGCTTGCTTAATCTAATTTTAGCAAATTAGTGTAGCTAAAAATAGCATGCAATGATTAGCAATAATTAGTACCAGTTTTATAAATCAGCAGCTGCCAGAAGGAACAAGACTGAGTCCTGAGACATGACATTCTGTAGAATTATAATAAATATATTAATAGTTATATATAGTATAATAATACATTCCGGTGAACAGGTTCAGCTTTTATATGTTAACCTGAATATAAGAACTAAATAAAGTAATGGGTATTGTAAACCAATATTATAGTTATTAAAACAATAACATAAGATAATATATTTGTATACAGTTGTTTCTGTTCTCTCCTGCTCTGTAATAGAAGAAGGATAAACATTGACGCTAACTATAGCATTATAGTAGTACAGTAACACTATACCTTAACTATGCAGTATAATTCTTCACTTTTATATTAGAAGCTTCTCCACGGTTGAGTTATAGTAAAACTGTATCGTTGGAGATTGTTCATCTTTTATATGAAATCCATCATCAAGGTTTATTACCTACTCATTTATATAGATTATCAAATAGTGTAATTAGTAATGCACAAAGTAAAATTCTCAATTGCTTTTTTATAAAGTGTCATATATAATATAGTATTACATTCTCAAAAATCATCATATTTTCAAATAACAATTAAAAGCAGTTATTAAAACAAAAAATAAAAGAGATTACTTAGATGAAGTTGTTACTGTTTCCTCCTGATCCAGAGAACAGGAAGGAGCGACATCTTTTGCTGCCTATGACATCATAGTAATAACGTAAAGCTATCCCATGACGTCTATAGACTACTCCATCTTTATGATGGAGACATTTCTGTTCTTCAACAAAAATATCATTTTCATGCAGTAAAATTTAGTAAATTAAGGCATTTTTTAATATTGGGCTCTAATTTAAACGCATCAAGATAAAATTTTCATAACTTACAGAGCAGTTTTTGCTGTGTTTTTATAGATGGTTTAATTTATTCAGGGAACTTTTTCAGTTGAATTTGAGAATAAGAGTTTGCTCCAGCTTTAAATAAGTTTCAAAATATTGCATTATCAGTTTGAGAGTTGTGTACTCTCTTTCTAAGGGCTCCTCTAAACTTGCTCTCAATGGCTTATTTTCTATTTTTCCTTTGCTTGAACAAATTTTGAAAAATGTTCATTTGCTCTTTTATTGTCCTTTGGTGACCAGCTGATTGGTGTTCTGGGTCTGGGTGTTGCATACAATCTCTATCGGTGGCTGAAGAAACACTTATAAAAAGATATGCTTCAATTAAATTTTAGAGCATACAACCTACAATCTGTATATGATGACCAATATATACATATATACATATTATACAAATATTTTATTATAAAGTGTGTCATATATTATCTAATAATGTATACAGCAATATAGATAGTACATCTGTTAGCTAGCAATTAAATTAATTAAGAAAACAAAAATTCCATGTGTGTGAAAAATAAAGTGGATTTTATAACATATTTTATTATAATGTTTATAATCTAAGGCAGCTCTTAATTAAGCTATATGATCTAGATTCAGAATAATGTTAGATTTCTCTCACTTAAAGTTATTTCTGTTTCTACTGGAACCATAGAAAGTAAATGCTTTGCACTGCTTATCAAGGGGTGAGTAATAACACTTTGTTGTCCTTTAGTGATTGGCTGCTCCGTGTCCTGAGTCTGGCTCGTGCATACACTGTCTGTCTGTAAAACAGGAAACACCATCTAATGAATATGATGAGTGTGTCAAGGTTAAACATAGTTATAAACTTCTGCATCTGTACTGCAGGCTTGCTTGATTTACTCTTAGGAAATTAGTGCAGCTAAAATTAGCATGCAAAGATTAGTAATAATTAGTACTAGTTTTATAATTCAGTAAATTCTATGATCAACCATTAATATGTCATCCACATGAGCACGGAATTTATTTTAAAATCAGTTAAATTTTGGAGCATACAACCTACAATCTGTGGATGATAGTCAAAAATTCAGAGAACAGGAAGGAGCGGCATCTTTTGCTGTCTATATATCGCGTCATAGTAATAACGTAAAGCTATCCCATAACGCCTATAGACTCCTCTATCTTTGGGATGGAGGCATCTCCTTTCTTTAAATATAATATAAAACAGCTTAATGTAGTGGTATAGAGCATAGACATATTAGTGACTGGAATACAACATGATTTAGTAAGACAATTACTGATATATCTTTGGGCAGACATACAGGACACCCCACTATACAGTTTTTTGCTATTCTCTCCATCATAGTATTACTGAAAAGCTATCCCATGGTGCACCTCTCAGCTATGTAATGAGGTTATTAGACTGCTTCATCTTTTCAACTACTATATTTGTAGTTCTCAGACAGTGAAGTTCAGTAAAGGAAAATCCATTAGGGTATTTTTTTCACACTTTAGGCTTTTATTTGGAAGGATTAAGACAAAGCTAGCTTTAATTAGCATATACCTAGAGCATAGCTGTCATGTTTTACACAATTCCTGCTAATGAAGTGACAAATCTGAAGAGTTTGTTTTGCAGCTAACTTAATATTTGCTCAAGTCTTAAGAAACTTACAGACAATTGCATCAATTTTGCAAAATCAGTAAATAAGCAACATTTATGTTACAGCCTTTTAAGGGTTTTGAAGCTTCGAGACTTTTTTTGGGTTCGTGTATTCTTGTTGAGAAATTTTTTTCTGATTGCTTGTTATTTTGCTTCCGTGCAAATAATTTTTTTGTTTGACAAGCTATGAACTTAAAGGTTTACTTGCACAATGCTTGCATTAAAATTTTTTCTAATGCCTCTGAGTTTCATATCGATATAAAAGTGTTCTGTTGCGTCATCCATTATGTCAATGCACTTTCTTGTATTGCTGCAGTGAAATACTTCACACAGTTTCCTCCACTGCCTTATACTAACGTTCCCACACACTTCTTTTTAATTTTCATTGCTATAATATTTTTTTATAAAAGTTTCACTCTGTTTTAAAAATTTCTTTAGGTATAGCAATCTATATTTGTGCCTACATTCTTTGGAAACATTTTAGCCTGTAAGTCACTCAGCTATATTTGGAAATGCAACAAAATCTGTTATAGTAAGTATTCTTAGAAAAAGAACTAATGTAAACTAAGTTTGTATGCCACCCATAATCATTAATACTCTTTGATTAAACTCATATCTTGTGGAAATTTACTGAGTTTTTGGCCAATTTTTACTTAAAATTTTTTGCCCCTTTCCCAAGTTTTTTTTAAGTCTAATTAGGTTTTAACAACTTTAGTATTTTAATGGTCACTAACCATTACTATTAGTATTTCATTTTCAGAAACTTTTCCCTTGAAATACAAATATTTGTCAGGTTTTTACAATCTAAGGAATACACATTTGCAATGACGCAATTTAAATTAGATTTCTTAATACCTGTTGCATACTGCTGTTGTATTGTTGATGCAATCATACATTTAATATTACAATAAAGTATTTGTAACGTCTTGTAAGCAACTTTATTTCTGGGAAATCATCCGGAATGTAAAGAGAGAAATGCCTACTAGTTTTCAACATACGAAAGATTTCAATTGATGGTGCTTTCTTCTCAAAGCTTCTTCTTAGCTATTGAAGTGAAACTTGAAAGCTTGAAATTAACATCTGCACCTGCCGATTTGAGGATTTAAGCTTTTCAATAATTTATTGAAGTCTTTCAAACTAAAGTTCTTAGCGGATATACTGACAATAGATTTATATTTGTAATTCAAAATTTGAAAGAAATTAATTAATTGGTGTTATACAGATTAAATTTGGTTATATAATATAGCAAGTTTATTAACTTTCTTTTCAGCACAGCAACAGAGTCTTTATAGGTGATTCTTTGTTTTGATTATAATAGCTCTATTTTAGTCAATAAAATAAAAAATAAAAGCTTGAGACCTACAGCTGCTCTCTTGAAGCTTTTCAATGATTACGCAATCTTGCAAGCTCCAGGTGCCAGACAATTGTTTCAGCTTGAAAGAAATTAGATTTCCAGTCTGGTAAACAGTTTGAGAAATAATAGCTATTAACAACCTGGAGTCACACTGTAGACACATAATTTACTATAATTGTGACACTTCTATCCAATAATTACCTAACATATGCCAGACTTGTTTTTATTCTAAGAAAATCTCTAATTTGTTATGTACAGAGTATTAGTAGATGTGCCAGGTCGGATGCTGAATGGCAACGATGATTCATGCTGAATGCACAGATGCAGGACACAACTCAACCTTTTGCTTAATGCCAACAGTTTATATTTCTCACAAAACTCTAGCAATTATTTGAGCAATACAGTCTATTAAGTTACCTGTATCTTTAACAAAAGCAAACTTTCCTCTTTCAGTTCTTAAGCTGTACTAACCCATCAAGCAAAAGCTAGCAGTAAAAACCGATTACAAAAGCTTTTACAAAAAGCTTTCATCAAACAATACTTTTCTTTAAGCTGAAACAAAAAGATTTTTTCTCTGTTACTTTTCCACCAACTTACTGTACCCTAAAGGTAATTGATTGAATTTGTACAACACATTTATTTTTTCTGCATTTTGGTAAAAAGTCTACAATATTTTTGTTTTTAGATTTACTTGTTCAATTATAAATCTTTGAATGTAAATAAATTGGAAAACTGGAATGAAAACAGGATGAATACTTTCAACATACGAGCCTCCTCAGTATATACAGAAATTTACTCAGCGTGATTATTTAGTTATTAATTTGGGTGTTAATATTACTATTAATGTGACTTAGCAGTTCCAATTATTTAGTTTTAATTTACTTAAGTTTATCTGTTTATTAAATTTGCTGCTGTTTTAATGACTAAAGTACACATTCATCACTTCTAAAACTGTTTCTTCTGTTTTTTTTAGGTTTGAGAGCCCAAGTGTCACGCCCCAACTTTTAATTTTCAAGGAAATTCTATGTTCAGCTAAAAACTCAAACATCTGTCTTTAGCAAGAACATAAGTTATTTCGAAAGTTTAAAAATATTTGAAGCCATCAGTAAAAAATTATTTTCTTAGAATGGTTATGATACTATTTAAAAACTTGTATAATTATTTGAAGAATTACTTACACTTAAGTAGTACCTTAGCAAAGTCAAATTTAAAATTCCCACCTTTTTATTATAAAGTAATACAAAGTGGCTTGATTTCAAAGAAGGGATTACTCCCATTCAGTAATTTGTTGAATCATGTAATTGAAGAATATTGGGACCCTCCTCAATTTATACAATAGAAATATTAACAACAATGATGTAATCATTTCTATTGGATGTTATCAGCTTGCAGTTACAACCTGCAGATTTGGGTATATAAGGCTGAAATTACTGAAGTAAGTAAATTACATCATAATATCTGTTCTACTGCTTTACTTTTAGCATCTTCAAGTTACTCAGATATAAATAACTAATATATGAGCTGCTCCACGTTTCTTTGTAGCTTTGAGAACTGCGCTATTTCAAAAGCTAGAATGACATTAGAAGTTGGTATGTAAACTATATAAACTCATTTCTATGTTATTATAAATTTATGCCGTTAAGTTACCTTATTAAGTTATTGCAACTGTAATATATATTAAACGGTACTGTAATTATTTAAATATAAGTTTAGTGCTATTATGCTCTTTTTGTAAGAAAGCAAAGTTATAAGTTGCATCACCTAGTTATAGCAGAAAATTGAAAGCAGACATGACAGCTATGCTAGTTTTATGCAGATTCAAACTAACTTTCTCCTGATGTGTTCAAATAAAAGCTCAAGTGTGAAAAAAGTCTATAATGCTTTGGTTTATTAACTTTTATTCAACTTCACTGTATAAAAATTATGTTGTTGTAGAAGGAATGAGACGTCTTTAACCTAAAGATGAAGAACTATATGAAGATCAAGTTATAGACTTAGAAGAAGAGGGACATCAATCAAGAGGTATTGTTATGGTATTATTAACAGTGCAGGCTACATCATATCCTACTTCATGCATGGAAAACATTTACCATACTTACAAAAAAAATTAAACTACATGAAATCAAAATCTTTAGGTTAGGTAGGTTAAACATGCATGTATATGTGAAATTTATTGCAAAATAAATTTAGAGTTACTGTTTGTTAAAATTTCAATTTTTTTAGCCTTTAACAACGATATAATATTTACTGAAATGAAAACCGAAGCAATTTGCATATTGATTACCATTAACACAAAGCTTATTGAAAGTCAGTAACATAATTATGGTTAGGTTATAGTCTATGATGTGCGATTAGAGTCATAACAATAGTATTGATTTATATTAGTCACAGATCTCCCAAATGATTTTACGTGTTTGTCTTCCAATAGTTCAAAGAGAGACTGTAACAGCGAATAAAGCTATTCATCATAAGTTTAAACTAATAGAATCTTGTAAATGTTGACCTCCAACTCTTGTAACCCAGGCTTTATATTCTTATATAGGAGGTTAGGTGCAGGAGAAAAGTAGGGGTGGTGTGTTACCGCCCCGCACTTGGTTACACATACTGGCTCTCTCATTCACACCCGTGGTATTACAACAGTCTGCTATGTAGATGTGGAGCTCTCCCCCAAAGCTACCCCAATTTGACTAAAATGACAATCATTTTGAGTGAGTTTTTTCCCCAATTAATGAAAGGTGCATCTGTTGTTAAGTAAATATTATTTATAACATTCTCCTTAGCTATTATTTGCTGTTGTTAGTATAATATGTATGTAGCAGGCGTAGAAAAGTGGTCATTTTAATTTACTTTGCTGTGCTTTTAGTCATATATTGTTTGTAATGAATTTTTTATTATAGCACGTTTCATTATGCATCATGTTCGATTTTACATAATCACAAAATAATTCTAGAATATTTAATGTACAAACTTGACAGAATATATAACAACATTCTGAGTCATACAATTGTTTATTTTTTGTAATATTGAAGCTACTTTGTTTGCATGTGAACTTTAATGAGTGAATCATATCATCTGTATTAGTCTATACCATAAATATAGTATACTTTAAAACCACAAAGAATTTCTCTTGCTATTTTCTGTACGTTCATAATACAGTGCAAGTATCTATTTAAATAAGCGTTTTCACATACCTACACAGAGATGGGTAGTATTATGTGACTAAACCAGAAGGCTGTTGATTGCTTGCTGTTCTTTAATGTGGCAGCATATTCCAATTATTCAGTATTCCGGATGGTAAAAGTAGTTTCTAGCAAAGTTTATATATATATAATGTAACAGGAGTTTTTAACCAATCAAAGGCAAAAGTTTTATATAGGTCAATGCCTACTGGTCAATGTGAATGTATATAAAGGTAAAGCCAGAACAAAGCTGTACATATAAAAGCTGAATCTGTTTACCATAACATAATATTATATACACAATCTAATAATATCACTATAACTATTATCATAACTCTACAAGAAACATGACTCAACATTCTGCTCTCGTTGTCTCTCTTCTTCTGGCTGTTGCCGGCTTGGCTTACGGATCAGGTATTAAATTTTTCTTATAGTTGAGTTTACTATAATCTGCATTGTATATTATTCTAAAGTCTTAATTTACATTTTACACAAATTCAAATACATACGCTATGTTATTTGATCATTTGAATGAAATTACTTGAGAAACTTAGTCATACTTTTTTTATTTCTCAACTTGAAAATTTAGTTCAGAGCAAAAATATTTAATAGATTTAGACTATAATTATGATAAAAATTGCTTCAAAGTCGATTTTGCTGTTCACACATATGGCATCTCTATTTTTGAATTAATCTAATTTGTAGCTGACAGATGAGCTATTTCTATATATAAAATCATAAAGTATTCACATATATCTTGACTATCATCCACAGATTGTAGGTTGATGCTCCAAAAATTTAATTGATTTTAAAATAAATTTCGTGCTTATGTGGATGACATTAATGGTTGATCATAGACTTTACTGAATTATAAAACTATAGCACTAATTATTACTAATCATTGCACGCTATAATTTTTAGCTGCACTAATTTCTTAAAAGTGAATCAATTAGCAAGCCTGCAGTACAAATGCAGAAGTTTATAACTATGTTTAACCTTGACACACTCATCATACTGATTCGATGCTGCTACCTGTTTTACAGACAGACAGTGTATGCACGAGCCAGACTCGGGACACCAAGCAGCCAATCACCAAGGGACAACCAGATACTATTACTCACCCCTTCATAAGCGGTGCAAAGAGTTCACGTTCTATGGATCCGGCGGAAACAGAAACAATTTTGAGTGAGTGAAATCTAACATTATTCTGAATTTAGATCATATAGCTTAATTCAGAGCTGCCTTAGTACAGAGTGTGGTTTTAAAAACTTGTTTTCCAATTTTGTTTGATTTAAAAAAAAGGAGTTGAATGTATATCATTAAAACTTGTCTTTGCAAAAATTCTCAAATGCATAATTTATCAAAACATTGGCATTTAGGTGCAGTAGGCTACTAGTAGAGAAACTTTAATATAGTCTGGGTTGTTTAATTTTCTTAATAAATTTTAGTTTGGGGCATAGGCTAAAATTCTCATGAAAATAGAACTCATTTGTTACACTATTTGTATAAAACATCTACTTTTACTATTTTTCTATTGCTTTGCCTATAATCTCTTGAACTTGGCATCGAAAGTTTTCCTCAGCATTACTTGGTTTGGAAATGTTAAAATTTTTTTAAATTTTCAATAAGCTTAATGTAAAGTAATTTAAATTTAATAGCTTTAGAAGTTACCTACTCTTTGACAAAATTGATTTGCAACAAATTAGTTTCTACTATTAAAAACTGTGAGTTTTATTTGTATATTTTACTAATAAAGGTCAATAATTTATTAAAACAATAAACTACACATTGTTTTTGGGTCTAAATAAAAATACAAGTGTTATTAGCAGTTTTATATTAACATATTTCAATTTGATACTCATGTTTACTAATTTGAGTTTTAATTAATTTTCATTTTTTAAGATCCGAAGAAGACTGTCGTTTCACGTGTGACGCAACCACAAATATTTGCGTATTGCCAAAGGTTGAGGGCACTGGATCAGGATCATTCACCAGATATTTTTACAACCCAAGAACTGGAAACTGCGAAGCCTTCAACTATAAAGGTTTTAATGGAAATGCAAATAAGTTTATGTAAGTTTAATTTAATATATAAAAACTCATGAAAGCTTATAGTTTATATATATATTTGTAAAAACCCCTGGTGGAAAGATTTTTACATCGAGCCAGGGGCTCATTTTCTATTGTGGAAATAGAGCAATTTCGACTTGATGCCCTTTCTGGTATTACCAATGGTTTTTATACTGGGGTTCCAACCAAAACCATGTAATATACATGTAAGCTTATAACTAGTAATATAATATATGTACATGTAGCAGTATAGTATAATATATATACATATATACATATAGTAATAATATAGTATACATGTAGGTACTAGTAATATAATATGTATGTACTATAGTAATATAATATACACGTATACTAGTAATATAACATATATTATGTACTATATTAATGTTATTTACTTGCCTTAGTAAGTTAATTATATTAGAAAAATGCAAAAACCATCTAAACACACTCTTACGTAGGGATAACTGTTTCTTCACACAGACGGTTATTCGATTGTGAAACAAGATGTCAGAGTGTGGTTAGACTAGCTTGTGAAGAACAGGAAATGATGTCAGGATACTGCCTCCACGCTATTCAGAGATGGTACTACGACAGGCACCAGAGAACATGCAAACCCTTTGTTTATTCTGGTTGTATTGGAAATGAAAATCGTTTTGAGTAAGTCATTCGAGTCAACCCTGTTTTGTAGCATTCAGATAGATTGTATAGTTTGCAAGGACAAACTGCTTTGAAGCCCACGTTTAGATGTAAAGCTAGTTTTACCAATGTTTTTAATTTTGAAAAAGACTGAAAGCGATGTTTAGACAATTCATAAAGTAACCAAGTGAATGTTTGAATTAAAAAATACTGCAGTGTAATGAAAAGTCATTGCTATATGTTTTATCTTAAAATTGATCAAACACTTAAAAATAACCAAATTATAAAGATATTTAATAGCCATTCTGAGTAATTTAATAGCCATCAATGTCCAATTTGAACAATAGCTACCATTTTATCACATTTTACATTTGATCAATATCTGAAAACAATAGGCCAAATCTTATGCTATTTTCAATTTTTTATCAGACATGATGTAATTAGCAATAATTGTTTTATTTAAAACGGCTTTTATTGTCTGATCCTGTCATTTAATTGATGCTAGTTATACCAGCAATGAGTCATCATATGTATTGGTTTCACAGGACTAAGGAAGAATGTGAGAATACCTGTGTGAGGGACTAGCTGCTACATCTCTGGAGAATATAGCTTTCACTAGCTACTGGAGCTCTGGAAATAGCTTACAAGTCTTCAAAATTTATTCTCTGTTTATATAATAAAATTAATGCACATTATATATATTTTTTATTCTCACTCTTAAATAAATTTCAACTAATGCTTGAACAAACCACTCAGCTTTTTATGTTTTTTGCAATAGAACTTGCTAACAGCTAATGACAAATATTTTGAGGTAGGAGCAATAAATTGAGAAAATCTTGTGTTCTAGATTAAAAATGTAGTACTTTTTGTTGAGACTTTTAACAAGCTTCAAACCAAAATTTATGTGAATTATCAAAAAACCAAACTATTAAAATTTCTTCAGTACTGCACCTATAAAATAGCATCAGCATAGATAGCTCCCATCATTTTCTATAAGTTTAATTTAGTGGTTTCAAGTTACTTTTAAAGCTTTATACGAGTATAAACTCAAACAACTTTTATTTACATAAAAATCAAGTCCATGAAAAAACTTTAGCTGAAAATCTAGAAATTATTTCATTAATATTGCATTACAATAATTTCAATCAACAAATATGTTTTAAAAATGGCAGAGAGTTTAAAAGATTACTTTAAACCCTGAAAACTCCATTTAAATATTGTTACTTTTTCAATAATAATTATGACAGTGCATAAATTTAATAACATCCCTCATGTTACTATATTTGATGCCAGAGATACAAATTCTAATTTTTACATTTTCTGGTTTTAAATATATATATATATATATATATATATATATATATATATATATATATATATATATATATATATATATATATATAATATATATATATATGTATATATATATATATATATATATATATATATATAATATATAATATATAATATATAATATATAACACACATGCATACATACACCTCAAATCATAAGGAAAGGCATTTTAGAGTTACATTCTCCTAGGCTATAGGCTTATATAACTCAACTTTACTGATTGTGTAGTTAATAAAGTCATACCCTAGCATTCAGAGCTCCAGCTGTTATAAAACCTGCATGAGTGATTTGTGGCAAGTATATATACAACATACTATTGTCTCCATGTAATGTTATTGTAACCTCTTCTGCTGCCTCATATATGTTTTGTATATAGGTCACCAGCTTTTTCTACTGGTCAAGTTTTTTACTTATGATTTATAATTCGAGCCTTGTTTTGCCTGTACCTGAAACTACCAAGTTGTTTTTTTGCTTCCCTTTTTAAGGGCTATTTTAAATAATTGTCAATTATATGGCTAAACTGAATGGTGATTTAAAAATTCTTTTTCCCAGAGTTGTCCGTCCTATCCTAGAATATTATAATTTACAAGTTAGATATTACACATATTCCAAACAAAAAATGTAAAGTAGTTTTAACAACCTTTGAAAATGGTCTGTAGCACATCTTTTTGCTATATATAATAATATGAAATATAATAGTATGATAGTATAATATAAAATATATTATTATGAGATCAGCTTGTTTTAAGGTGGTCATAAAACCTTTTATCACTTGCACACAAAAAAATAAAAAATAAATTATAAAAAAATTTATTGTTATAAAATGAAATACTCAACTTTTATTTTAATAAATTTTTTCATCAGTTTGAAAAGGCTAAGTTTTAATCAATCAAAATGTCCTTATCAAAACACCAATAATTTATTATTTAAAATTTTTCTTACTACATTTAAAAAAGTTCTTTTGAAACATTTATGAGTTTTCTGTCCTTCAAGTATAAAAACAACTAGTTTATTAATAGTTTGTTGGTTGTTTGTTTATTAATTCCGATGTATATTTTAAAGTGTAACCATATTTTAAGTATAACCAAAATCAAGGATTGGACAAATTTAGTTATTGGGGGGAGTTATTCTCTTTTATTCAAAGAAAATTTTTAATTTGCAAAATCCAATATTCAGTATAGGAAAATCAATTAAGACTGAAGTGCTTAAAAATATACGAAACTTCATTCAATTCTAATGGAAGTACAAATCTGGATTGTCTTTGTAGAAAGCAGAAAAAGTCCTTGTGAGTTTAAAAATAATAATGCAACAGTTATACTCCTGATGCTATAAATATAAATTAGTTTTCATGGTATATTGACTCCATCTGATTTAAGTTTAGTTACATTTTTTCTGACAGTAGAAAAATATTTACAAAGCTTTTAAAACAAGATTGCCAAAATCTTTATTGCTATGTTTTATGTGTAATAGGAAATTTTTTCTTCTTATTTATTTTATTTACCAACAAAAAACTTTTTATCTAAGAACTAATTATAGCGTTTAAATTCTGTGAATTTTACAGCTGTTCAATAGACTCAATGTGTTGTTACCTAATTTATGGCGTGTTTCAAATACAAGCTGTGATAATGAATGGAAATTATGATGGTATGAGTTGTGTTTTGCTTTTGCAATTTAATTAAGCTATTTATCAAATTTCTAAGTTGAAGAATCAGGAAATAGTTTTAGATTTCCTTTCATCTCTTTTAAATCTAGTTAGAAATATAATTTGAAAGTTGGTCATTTTTATCATTCACTAACGTCAGCTTATTATTCACTAACAACCCTGTTTTCTTGCATTTGGAGTGCAGACCTCTATCATGCTTAGTGTAGACAGTGAGTGCAAGCCTGGTTATTATCTATTATCAATACTTATAATAGCTGTTATTGTTATGTAACATAACCTAGTTATATGTAAAAGCATTTTAGGAACACTGATACAATAGTAGAAAAGTTCTGGACAATGAATCATAGCTCTAAATATGCTTAGACATCTGGATATTGAAAAACTTTTTATTTTATTATCCTTATGAATTATGTAACTTTTCGCTTTTAACTAACTGTATATTATTTGTGGTTGAATCCAAACAAATATATGAGAAATTGTTATTGGTGTGACTTGTTTAAAACTACAAAGTCTTTATCAATAATAAATATAATGTATATTCTCAATCATATTCCAAAAATTGCTAGTGATTTAATTAGAATTTGTACAAAATTTTAATTGAGATTGGTGATGAGCCTAAAAATAGATAGAGTAAAATCTCTCCAAGAGAAAGTTATTTTTATATGTACATAAATATAATTATAAGCTCAAAATAAGCACAGCACAACTAAATGTTATAGAATCATTTCAACATGTATAACACTTGTTACAAAGATTATTGAACATAAGCTTTCCCAAAAATAGAGTAATAAAAAATTTAAAATGTTTAAAGACATACACAACACTTTATAATGGCAAAGGTTCTGTTACTAAATTGTTCTCGCAATATCAGTTTTGAATGTACTGTAGTTATATCTTTGGAGCTACTCTTAATAAAAATGTCTGATATCACGATGCATGCTGTGCATGAGGCTAATTCAAAAGGAAAATCAATAAGTTTTGTATAAATTGATTTCTTAACTTTAACATATCTGCACGAGCCTACTTGTAAGATAAATCATTAGCTTGGATCCTCAAAATTCATACAGTGTTTTATTAAGTAGTGTCAGATGGTCCAAAAATTTTTGCTCAAGAATCATATAAGATAGTCTACTGCTGTTATTGATTTTTCACAGCTTGTGTCCATAACTCCGTATGTGAGTTAACTGACATATGTAGGCTACTAACACAGATATAGTCAACACTGTTAAATATACTGTAGACAGCTAAATTTTATATTATGATCTCAAGTGGCATTTTTACTTCAAACATTTTTTAATGTCATCCTGCGTAGTGGAAAGACAACTAACAAACTGTGAGCTAATCATGGGATAATTAGCTTGCCTACTTTACATGTTTAGTCAGCTTTGTAGATGCATAAGATAGAATAATATTAAATGTGAGCAAAAGGAAGCTTTTAATAAATGGTAGAGCTTTTCTATTTCATTGTACCAAATGCACATGCACGAAGAATCAGATAATTTTTTATTTTAAAATAACATAACCATGTAGTAGCGTCTTTCAGCCTACATAGTGCAGAAGGAGGGGATGAGTATTTACAAAGTTAATAAATACTAGTCAGTGATGAGAAGAAATTTTTCATTTGTTCTCTAATTAAACTAAATTTGGATGTTTTGCTCCTTTTACTTTGTGGTTCTAGGTGTTAGTTTTAATATGGCTTGCTTATTACAGAGCCATTACTGGATGTTGTGTGGATGCATGAATTCATAACATACTAGGCTAATCTACAACAGCCTAATAAAATACAATATTCTATAGTATATCCAAACTCTACAACTTTATTAACTTTAAAGAGCTGATGTGCAATCGCTCAACTAGTGGTAAATGTTTTAATACCACAAATAAATTATATGCTATTCGAAAATAGAGTAGTAACATTATAAAGAAAATGTGTATAAGATATTGCACAAACTTTTTGTAAAAGTCGTCTTTGGTAATCTATGAAAATCCATAAAAATATGATGCAATTTTTTTTTAAAAACCCAAAATATCACATGACAAAAGTTTTATGAAACATAAAACTTTGTGTATAAAACTGTTAGTCCCTCAAAAAGCAAAATAACTTTACACTTTATATGAACGTTTAATTTTAACTCTATTTATAATCTTTCTTTGTTGAGTATTTGACAAAAATTGAAAATAAACTAAGAGATTCAAATGCTAGAGACTAGAATGTTTCGTTTTATATTCTGTAACTTCTTCGAAGCTGGCATTCTCTTTACAGCTGGAGCTGTTTGAGTCGAAACTGGAAATGTCTGAATCTACGACTGTTTCACCGTAACTAGATTCTACAGTGTACACATCACACGTGTCACTTCCTGTCACCTTGTCATCAGAAGACGACCTTGACCGACAACCTTTGTAGTATATGATAGTGATGACCATCATGATAGCTGATGACATCAGAATGGATCCAGCCACAAACAGGAATACATAGTCCCATCGTTGTGTTCGATCATAAATTCCACCTGTAACAACCAGCCCAGGCATAACATGTAGTTTATTCTGTGTATTGTTATGTATATATGGTATAACATATGATATTATCTATTATATATTACATTTTATACATCTTTATATATTGTATATTACATATTTTGTTTTTATTATATATTACATAACATGTTACATTTTAATATATATAAAAGCTTATCACTGTAAGTATGAAACTGACTTACATGTACATGTAAAAGCATGACATCGTACATATAAAACTTACCTGTATAAGCACTGTAAGTATAAAACTTACCTACGTACTTGTAAAAGCATAACATCGAACATGTATATAAAACTTACCAGAAACAAAAGTAGATACTATGGATGACAGACCCTCGTAGACAAAGTTGATGGAGAGACCACTATTGAGGTTCTCTTTGCCCATTAGCTCTTCTATAGCTGCCGGTATTAAGCCAAATACAGGTATTGACAGCGCCATGATCATAATAGCAATACCTACATAATATACAGCAAAGTGAGAAGGTGTCGACGTAATAGCTACTACAGAAGAGGTGCTGATAGCTGGCAGGAGGTATCTAGTCCGAGTATGTACTATTTTTACAATAATTGAACAATAACTGTAGTAGCAGCAAATATGATTTCATTTTTGAAAACTTGGTAAAGTTTAACATATTAGGCTGCAAACTGTCTGTATAACTATTATATTTGAAAATTTGAACCTTAGGTTTTGATTTTAAGGATACTTATTGGATCAGCATCAGCAATAGAAATTAGGTAAAAGTGTTTAATTATTCTATTGATGTTGAAGTGTTCAAGACTCAATAAGCTGATCATTCACACGCAATATATTACTAAAGATTCTGTGTGAAAGCATCACAGAGTTACCAACTTACCTGCCACTCCTGGAAGCACTGCGCACAGTATTCCAGATACTCCTATTATTACAATGTTGATGGCCAGCTGAGCTGTTGGAGGAATAAATCTCTTGTCTGCCAACCAGCCTACAGCCACCCGAGCCGGGATCTCCAACCCTCCCCCAACGGCCAGTATAATTGCCACCATGTCTTTGCTTATGCCTGCAAAATTATTCGATTTATATATTTTGTTTTGTTGGTTGTACAACAGATAATGAGCTTTGCAAATTAAAAATTATATTAAAAAGAATAGTGTTATTTTACACTGTAGTTACGTACTAAATTATGTAGAGAAATAGGGCTACCCTGCAGCACTGTGGTGCTACCCTGCAGCACTGTGGTGCTACCCTGCAGCACTGTGGGCACATAAAGAGCATCTAATAGTAATTTTTTTATTAAATTCACCCTATTCTTGTTTTACGTGCAATAGACACGGTTCAGTGATTATAGCATAAAGGGCACCTTTTTCATTATTTATTGCTCTTTTTTTTCTTTTTTCCTTGTTATATTACATTACAGAACAATTATTAGCTAATATGATTCAATTTATGTTTACACATTTAACTAAATACTCTCTTGTTTTGCTAAAGAAAACTTGCTGAGCATATATCAAACCCTTGGCTTTTCTCATTTAACAAACACCTATACATGCAGTATTATGCCTTGGTATTGTAAGGCAGTGTTTAGACGAAAAGATTTACGCATCTTAGATAAAATATTATGTTTTATATACTATATAATATTTAGTGTATATTATATAATGCATTATTCGTACCTCTGCTTTGGGCTAACGAAGGTAGAGCCTGGAAAGCTGCAGTCACTCCAGCTATAAAGAATAGACTAGCCATTCCTATGGCCACAGACTTTGGATTGTAGCTTAACTTTAGGTTGATTGACTTGCACTACAACATGATATACACACAACATTATGAGTGATAATGCTGTATGGAATTCTATATATTTTATTATATTATTTAGAACACAATAAATGTGTGTGTGCGTGCCTTCGTGAGTACATGCGTACGTGCGTATTATTTACACAAACTGATGTTATCACAACGTTGTTATAAAGAACTTTATCTTTACCTTATTATATGGTAATTGATTTGTTAAAAAATACAAAAAAGTAATTTAAAGGAGATGACTCACTAAACCACATGATGACTTTTTCGTTGCTGTATTTTCATTGGTTGCAGACACCTCAGCTTCGTCAGCCGACTCTATCTCTGCTTCTGCTGCCGCTGCTGCCACTTTTTTTGCTGTTTCTATTGAAGCATTTTCTGATGGAATGCTTTCCACTTCTCTTACCAGTTGTTTGGTCGGACGGGGGATGTAGTAGGATATTGGTCTGAGCAAAGCCGCCAACACCAGAGTCTGAAGGCATACTCCAGCTACAACAATGTTTTCTAATGTTTAGTAAAACAGAACTGAAAAAATCATAATTTTGTTGTTATAAAATGCTTTTGTTTAATTTCCTGCTTATTTTGCATAATAAATGTAAGTCTGTGTATAAAGAACAACCTTGGTGACACATCTACACGCAGTTGCACTAATTATCATTTATATATAAGTTTTAAATCTATGGAGCTCAAAACAAATATAAATGACAATGCTTTTGATTTTTAGAATTGGTAAATCTGAAAAAACTAAAGCTTTACAAATTCAGGAATTAGAGAAATTTTAACACGTTTCAATGATGATTATTTATATTTTAAGTCACCCATTAAAATGTTGTTGCAAAATTCATGCACAGCAAACATTTCCAATAAATTATCTTCTCTTTACCTACTTACCATACAAGGTCATAGCTCCTGAGAATGGAAAGTTATTAAAGAATAGCCTAAGCACCACTGGAACAACTAGTAAACCTGCACCAGCTCCCGCAGTACTTAACCCTATAGCCAGTGCCTTCTTCTTGTTAAAATAAGGACCAGAAGCTGTGTAGGTGGAGAGATTGATCATGCCATTTCCTAAACCTGTTGGAATAAAATATTACATAATATTATCTGAAGTTGTTTACACAAAATCAAAAAGCTATTACAAAAGGAATTAAATTGAAATCATGGTGTATTTTTATTGACTACAACTTATTCCAACACTTTATATTAGAGAATAATTGTGTGTATAACTCAAAATTAAAAACATTATATATGTTTTACCGGCACTTTTGAAGTTTAGTTGCCAAGTAGGATAAAACAATTTTCCTCTGTGAAATGTACGGAACTTACCAAAGCCAATGCCGTAAACTGGATACATGTATTCGTAACTTGGAAGATATCCAAACACCAGAAGACTGACGGACATAAGAAGCACGCCACAGATGGACAATGTTCTGTTAGAGGTCTTAGCTAATATGAATCCACATAGAGGTCCTGTAAATAAAAGACTAAATTATTACAAAGATTACTTTGCTACTTGACACTTTCTTCCTCTCTATTCATCACAGCTGTTATATCTTATTATCTAATTTTACACTTTTTCATTTTTATTTTATGCCTGAATTACAACATTGCTTAGCAGTCTTTCATCAATTATAATCTTGAGATTGGATCATATTTGTGCATTACATTATAAAGAGTTTTTGTCAAAAAAGTCAGAACACAAAGCTTGTTTCATACATTGCAAAAACTAACCAATAGCAGCAGTTATCAGTGAGTCATGGTTCTAGATATGATGTAATAGTTTGTATGAGGAAGCTTGGCATTGGCATTGTTTTAGCATTAGCATAATACAATAAATAATGCAATTTTAAACAGACAATCTAACATGAAGACCTGAAGAGTGCACTGACAGGAAGCAATGCTGTAGTATGAAATAATTAAGTTATTATGTAATAATATCCAATATAAAACATGTGTGTGTGTGTGTGCGTGCGCGTGGTGTGTGTGTGTGTGTGTGTGTGTGTGTCCTATCCTATTTTATATGGATGTTGAAAAAAATGCTCAAGACTATAGTCTGTAAAAATTATTCACTATAACAATGATGCCTGTTTTATATATATTGTAGACAGCCACTCACCTGAAACTCTACTTGTTAAGGTGCTGAGGCTAAATATCCATATTAGGGCTGTGACAGGTACATGTGGGAAAATTTCTATCAGCTCAACAAGAATGATGCCGGTGCTCTTCTCGCTGCCAGCAGTAAAGGAAAACAGACCACAACTAGCTGCAAGTAACACCAGCACATTTAGTTATAAAAAACTTGCAAGAGAACATAATATTATAATACAAGTATTTGTTCAGATTCTCTGGGTTTAGATTTTTCAAACAAGCGCAGCACTAATAAAATTGAAAATATATAATATACCTATTTATTGTACGAAATCATATTTTTTAAATTGAATTTCTGCTACAATGCGAATACAGTATAGTGATAGCTTGAGTAAATAGGTTTTAACAAGCTTTATGTTTTAATAAATTTAAGAAAAGATTTTAAAACTTATGTTTGACAAAGTTTTGTTGTTTAACGCAAATGCTAATAGTGTTGAACGAATGGTATAGTTAGTCAGGAGTGTAGAAAGGAAGGGGGAAGAGCAAAAAAGAGCAGAATAGAAAAATTATCATAATAATTAGTGAAATTAGGTTTGCAAAAAGCTTTCTGTACTTTTGGAAAAAATATGTAATTACTAAAAGATATGAGTGGAATTACTTCAAATTTTGTTAAGCAAGTTTTAAACCTGATTTTACTTGCAGAACAAAACAGCTATCAGCAAAGCAACTTGTTCCCTTAATAAAATATAAAGTAAAATTTATACAAAAAAATACAATTTTATGATAAAAATTTTTACTTTTGAAAATGATTTGTGGTCAATAACTGTGTACTTACCAAAAGCCACTACCCAAGCCCAGCCTTTATCAATTGGTAGCTCTTTTATTTGATTCTTTTTTTCCATTTATAATTCAGATGATTGTAATCAAATTGCTGCAAAAATTTATGTTAGATATTATTGTATTATTAATTTAAAATTGATATTACATTACATATTATCATTAGTATTTTATTCTACTTAAATTGTATATGGTCATATTAATATATTATATATTAAAATTATTATATTATTATATTTGTTAAATAAAGCAATAAATGTCTTTGCAGCTATAGATTATGACTTACAAAAGGATTTTACTCTGCACTACACAGCTAAAGGGGAACAGCTTGACTGTATGTTATAATGGTTGATGTAAAGCTAAATTTTTAGTCTTTGGGTTTTTTTAATTTTTGATAATTTTATCAACAAAAGCAATTTAGAAACTCAGTTTTAAACTGGCATCATATTTAATTCTTCTCATGAATAATAATAATTATATTATTACTATAAAGTGTATTTACTGTGAATATTAAAATAAATGTACTCATTACTCATTAGCGTGTCTAAATGCTTCAGCAAGCAATTTTATGCAACTCAATTTTAAATCAATAAACTAAGGCTTTTTTTCAACATGAATCAAAACAGCTGTATTTTTTAATATTTCAATATAAATTAGTGATATAAGTTGAACATACAAATAAAACAGAATTTATTTTAATAAAAATTACAAGATAAGAAAATAAATATGAGCTATTTGCTAAATGTTATTTTAAATTAAATTAATTCACGCCTTACCTTTTAAGACCAAGCTTTGTTCTGCAAGAAAGTGAATGAAACCAGAAAGGATACTGTATTCAGTGAACAACTTGTGTACAGTCACTTCTGTTATATACCTAAGGAACAGGAAAATGAAGCAACTACACACATGGCTGCTACCTAAGACACGTTTCCTGTAGCATTGCATTACTCACAGAAGACTGGTAAGGTTATTACAACACCGGTTTGGTTGTCCAACAGAAAGGTTTTTGAAGCAGCTCATTGAAATAAAATTTTGCTTCAAGGATCACTACGTTGCTGTTGTTTACTTGTGTAATTTAGTAGGATGTCTAACCCACCAATCAGAATTCGTTTTAGGAGCAGGGAAATCTTTCCTGTTAAAGGGTGGGGTGATGATTGTTACCATAAACTACTATAGCCTAATGAATTATATAATCATGTCTATACTCGTGTGAAGCATGTATAACACGTGGTTTGCATGCTTTTGAAGTGTTGTGCGTCAAAGCGTGCTAACTCCTCTTACGGTGTTCCCATTGTAAATGAGTAAAATCTGTTTTATAATCTTTGCTTTTTTATCAATACTGCATATCCTTGTATTGCATCAATGTCATTTCCTTCATCAAACTCGTGTATATCTTAATTAAATTCCTATTCAAACAGTAAAATTATCTTGAGCTTTTATTGTTTATATATGTTCAAAGTAAAGTAATGAAATTTGATATTGATAGATCTTTGAACAAGATTTTGTAAAAAGCTATTAAGACTGCGTTGATAGTGTGATAAAAATTCTTATTTATTTTGTATTTCATAATATTTCATCTCAAATTATTGAAAAAAAATTATTTCAAAACTAACTCGTTCAAATGAAACAAGTTTAAGAAATGCTACTAGTAACTTTATATCTTATTAAACCATCCGTTTTGTATTTATGTTATTTTGTATTTTGTTGATTGTTTGCAAAATTGTTTATCGGTAAGTGAAATATAAAATCTCTTTGAATTCTCTTATTTGTCAATTAAATATCTCACAAGGCACTTAGCTCTTTGGTAAATAGGTATTTAGCAACACCTTAACTTAGTCAACAAATGTTATTTTCAAAGCTGGCTTTACAAAAAAATAAATAAAGTAGGAATCTATCAGGCTAGTATTTTTCCAGTACTAATTTTTTTCATGTAAATGTAATTTTAAACTTATTCTTGTTTCAGTTCTAATTTCAAAAAATTACATAGAACAGATTTTATATTAAATAAAGGTATATTTACTACCTATAATCTTTCATAGAGTTGCCATCACAAATAAAAACTAATACATTTAATGAAGCTATTTACTTTGCAAAAATAACTTTGACTGCGTAATGAAATTAGGTGTGTTTACTTTATTTAGTACACACCGAATATATAAATTATCCTTTGCCTATAATTTTCATAAAAAAATAGCTGCTAACGTATATGTTTCCTGTTTTAAACTAATGGAATGTCAACAAATATAGTTTGTGCTTTTGCCATTTTGTTGCATTTCCTGTGCTTTTTTCGCTAAAGTTTAAGAATAAAACATGGGTTAACTTAGTAACAAGGTTTTCATCACCGTTAGTGAGCTGTATTCACATATCAAAAATAATCTATGTCATATAGTTTTGTAAATGTTATTTTGTTATCCTAAAAATATTTCAGCTTATCTACATTCAACTCATCAAGATACCAATGTGTCTATGTAATAGTCATAATATGAGCCAAGTATAGCCGTTATGCAAGTACTGTGTTTTTGTGAGAAATCAGTCTTTTTCTAATACATATTTGAAATCAGCACATGCAACTACCCTAAATGACAATTCTTTTGGAATTTCAAACCAGTTTGCCTTTTTGGTCCTAACTTGCTAATGGTGCTACTAAATAAATTACATATTTGTGGCAGTGGAACTAGTAGTAGAACAAACATGTATGAAGTTTAATTTAAGCATTAGGTACAGAGTACGTGTTGGCAAACTCAAGTTGCATAAGCATGTTTACAAACATTAGTCATTACATGCCAATTATTGCATATAAACTATAAACAATTAGCATAATTTCAAAAGAGTGTATAATTTTACTGATTTAAAGTTTTACCAAATGTTGTCATTGAAATAAATGACAAGTTTCATAACTAGGTAGCAAAAAGCTTCGTTTGAAACATGTACTCAACTGCATTGCCTGTATTATCATAATGTACCATGAGCTTTAACACTCTTATTTTCTAACACCCTGCATGAACTACTCAATCCTATTGGTCCATTGTTAGGTGCAATAACCTAATCCAATTATAAGAAATGCTTCTGAAACTAAATAGCCTTTTTTATAATAGCCACTCCTGTTTTCTAAAATTATAAGGAAACTGGTTTCTGTTTCCTCAATGATTTGTCTGGAACAACTGATTACAGGGAACATAAGTCAACCAATTGGGATGAATTACGTACCGAACTAATAATTGATTTTTAAACAAAGTTTAGTTATGTTTTTACAACACAGAGTGGGCACCATTTTTATTCAATTATTATTTTTGGCAAAAGCTCCACCAGAATTTCTTTGAGTTCAACTTTTTGTAATTTTAGTCAAATATAATTTTATTTTTATGACACAACTATTGTTATTTGTATTGTCATTTTTATTGGCATTGTATAATAACATTTCAATATTTTTGTAAAAAAATCCCTTTAATGTAAAACAAACTAGAAAGCATAATTACAGTTTTACTGTTTGCTGAGAATGCAGCAGTAAAGTTATAAATTCCAGCAATTACTTGTTGTGTGGGCTGTATCTACTCTGGCTAATAGAAATGACAGATTTCGCAATAAACACCAGTCAGCAACCATATTGATCTTAAATATTATGATTACTTAGCATTGTCTTTCAAGCTGTGGATAAATACTAATGTTGGAACGCCTTGCTAGGCATGTATACAATGTATGATGCAATGTCTCAGTTTTACATTAGAATGTTTCAGTAATAATATTTTGAAGTGTCTGTTGTGTTTAGAGGTTCATTTGTTAATTCTTTACAGCTAGACAAAGCTTCGAGATTTGGTAAAAAATACAAACTATTTTTCCAAGAAAAAGAACAATGCATTGGAATAATAGAGACAGTCACTGATTCCTACAAAATTTCTGTTTGTTGTAATATTTTATTTATTAGAAAGCATCTCAGCTATCTGAATCCCCTTATACTTCTGCATCTGCATGGTAGTCTATTTAAAATCTTTTAGACTCAAAATCCTATAATCCTCTGTAATGTTATCCATGACTCATAACCAACATTTTAGTTTTTATATAATAACCCCACCACCCCCCCCCCCACCTGAATTAAAAATAATATCTTTAAGCTCAAAACTCAATTGATTTTAAAGTCACTATTCCCGTTAGAACTGATAATGGGAAGAGCTTTTTAAAGGATTGCTCTATCTTGTCTAATAAATGGCCATTTAGGTCAAACACACATAATATTGTGTTTTTCTAAGCATGCATTGACAAAAAGCATTTGACCAAAGGTAGAAAAAGTTAGTTGAAGTTGAGGGTGTAGATTAGTAACAGCCAAAACGCCGGTTTTGAAATGAGTTGGGAAATGTGACGTAACAGCGCCAGCATTCCTGCTGGTCACGTGACTATACAAATGAATAACTATAGAAATATGACTGTGAGATGTGATCTTTCAGCTCGTAATTTGTATATTTATAGAAGTGCAAATGTGAATTATCTCAACCTATAGTTTTTTGACATGTTAAATAACATGTATGTGATAACATTAGGCCATATTTTGCTTGTAAACATAGAAAAAAGCATTGCAAAAACATGCATTCTTTAGGATGAATGCCTGCGATTGATCTAAACTAGGTCAGATTGTGCAATATTACGGGCGCACCAAAGCTGACCTATATAGCGCACTGTAACTGCTTGAGCGTTATTGGTTGATGTTGCGCTCAGCAACCTTGAATACTAGCGTTATAGTTAGCACGTGCAGCATAGTTACTGGCGTTCACACGTCACGTATTAGGCTATTCTTTTTCATGGCTGAAAATTTTACCTCCCTCAAAATTGGAATTTTGAAAAGCTGTTTTCTAGGCATATATCCCTTTGCAAAGTCACAATTGTTTGCATACACATTAGATTATAGTTCATAATTATAATGTGATTGTAATAAACTAAGATAGAGCAATCCTTTAAGCGGCTAAGGACGTTTTCTAATGTGACACAGGAGCAATTATGACTGAATGCTTATCTCTGGTGTTTGGCATCTAACCACTATGATCTTGTGTTTACTGGGCCTGTACTCTAACCACTATGCCACGGCTGCTCCATAATCCCAATCTTAAACTAAAAGTGTTATAAACTCAGCCAAGGCCCCCCCCCTCCCCTAAGCTCAGCTCAGTCTTGTACATGCATTTACTTTTTATCCTTTTAACATAGTTAGACACGCCTCTTAAGATTGTTCCACACTTACAACTTCCATTCATTACAAACTGGTAACCTGTTGAAGCATACTAATGGACAGGTCTCTTAAGCAGGTAGACTGTGATAGGATGAGTAGTGTAGAGATACACCCTTATAGTAAATACAAGAAATAGGACGTATAGATCTCTAGTTCACTCTCATTGGTAGTGAGTAGTTTTATGTGAAAATTTCTAAGCTTCGATTTACAAACTTTTGTGCACTAAAGTGAAATATTTGCACAAGTATACAACTTCATTTTATGCTCTAAAAAATGCGACAAGCAATGGCTAGCTTGACTAAATTGAATAACTGTGGAAGTATCTATAAACAGTTCACAGATATTTTATAACTTTCAACTCATTCAATACGTCAATCTAATAGGTCATGAAACCTGAGCTTCTATTCATCTTATTTAGCTAAGGGAGTGAAATCATGTCCCTTCCAAGGATTTTATTTTGCTGGCTCATACCAAAGTGTATCAGTATTAAGATATTACCTCCAAATGTAAGAAAGAACCTTAACACCAACTGGCTTTGTTTCTAAGACATTCTATTCAGAGAAATTCTCTATAGAAGCATATAATATTATATAACAGTTATCCATGTTGCCAGTGTAACTTTATTATAACACAGGCTGTGTTATAATAAAGTCTAAATTTTTCAGCATACCACCTATAATTATTATATTCATAAATCTAGAACTAACTAGTTCAAGCCTTTACAAGGTATGTATTTACATCAATACAGCATACTATTATATAACATAAGGGGTTTAATGCTATTGGTTATTAATAAATGTAATCTGTAAATCAGCAACCACTTGTCATGGGAAGCTATCTCAGTGCTGATGAAATATTCTAGCTTTTATCACCAGCTTCTATGTTTCAAATGGGTTAGTCTGATTGAGAAACTCCACGATCAATCCTGATGCTGAATTACAACTTAAACAATTCGCTTAAATTAGATTCGTTAGATATACTCAAACTTCGGGTTGGATTTATTCAGATTTAAAAAAAAACATAGACGAATAAATGCTTAAATGGTTTTATGATTTATAAAGTTATAAAATATAACTGCTTGCCAGCAGTGTTTAGAATTACAATAGCTGTCAACTTAATAGTTTGAGCCTTGCAATGCTCTGGTTACAGAAAAAAAATATATAGATTTAACATTATTTGTAATTATCTGAAAGAGTCGCGGCTAAGATAAATAAATTAATTTGGTTTTGTTATAAATGAAACTGCACTTTATCATAGGTTATAAGTTCTAGTCTGCATTATAAAGGTTATTGTTTACATTTTGTGACATAGTCACTATAACAAAAAATATCATTTGACTTTATCAGATGATTTGTTTCCATGCTTCAAATGAAAAATCTTCAATTCGCAGTGTGCAATGTGTCATGTAGAGAATGTAGAGCGTGCAAGGCGCTATTTATTTCTCTCCATCATTTCTGACACAGCTGTATATAAAATTATTAAAATAAAGTTGATTTTTACGCTTGTAAATCACATGAATCAGTAGTACTACACTACAAACAACTTTTCTAATTTAAAATACGCAAATTGTTATTTTGTATTAATTATATTATAGAAGTTATGGCGCATGGCTGTATTTATATAAACCAATGCAATACTCACAGTTTAAGGTGTAAGGTAGCAGAAGAATATTGCCTGTCTGTTATTCAACATGGCCTTACAACTGCTTGAATTAAGTTTAGTTTACCCTCTCTGATCAAATTAAAAATTTCAGATAAAATACTTGATTAGATTTTATAAATATAATTTAATAATTATAAGTACTTTGCCAACAAATTGCATTGTAAGTTGCTTGTAGTTATTTATGTTTATTTTTGTGAATAGAATTTCAAATATAGAGTATGGAAAACAAAGTAAAACCGAAAATGTGTTGCTAAGTGAATTGCTTGAAGGGAGTTTATTAAAGAACTATTTCAACATTTATAACTGGTTTGCATCAATATCTGTAGACTAAATTGCCTTGCATTATGATGACTAAGAGCTTTAATATTGATTAAAAAGAAAAAAATGACCAATTCAGAACTAGCTACAATAAATAGAGGACAACATAGTCAATCTTCGTATTAGTGTTATGTGAATATGCGATAGTAGATAACTCCCATTGCTTCGAATAACTTAGAACAGCTGCTATATGAACTTTGAACCCTGAGTTAAACTTTGAACCCAGAGTTATGTTCTCCCAACAGAATGATTAATTAGATTCCCACTGAAGACGGAGCTCTTTCAGCCATGTGTTTCTTCATTCTTTCATCAGCTTCAAAATTAGCTGTGAATTCCTTAACCCATGGAGTAATAGTCATGATATCAGGTACTCCTAGCTTACAAGACTCGAGTGCTGCATATAGCCACACATCTCCTAGCTGGATCTACAAAAGGGATATGATTCGAATATTGTAAATATATGATTTAAAGAGTATTACAACTTGTGACAACTGACTTCTTTTAGGATGCGGTGTACTTCATTGGCAAATATTGTCAAGTAACTCTACTATATAATAGACAGAGTAATTACTTTTACAAAAGCAAATTTTGTACTTGAGTTTCAAAGCTATTTTAAAGTGCATAACTATGGCAACATTTAGTTAGGCGTTATGATTTACTTACATCATTTCCAACGATAAACTTTTTTCCTTTCTTATCGGCAATAGATTGAATATAATTCAGATTTTTCACTATTTGCCCTTTGACCTCCTCCATGACCTTTGAAACATCTTCAGGTTCTGGTTTACTCTTAAATAACTTCCAGGTGTAGATTTTTTCTATGACTGCCTCGTAGAAGTCTTTCGTTACTTCCAAGACTAAATCATTCCAAGTTTCGTCCCAGCACCCTTCGCCAACTAGCCCTAATAGATTGCATGTCACATTACTGCATATACGTGTTTCTTTCTCATTTATTCAAATATTTACACAGAACTTTTAGCTATTGGATGTTTTATTTCAGATTTTCTTTTTAATTAGACAGTCAGTATAGCCAATGCTCTTAGTGATCTATTCATTTTTATTATGAAAAATATGTATTTACAGAAAAAAGGAGGTATAAATACTAAAAAGTGATTGTTCATACCCAATCTTCTGGCGACGTGCCTAGCAATGACATTTGACTGGCACAGAACCTGGCCCTCTGTTTTAAGGGTTGGCAGTTGCTTCAATGGCTGTTCTAAACGTATATGCAAGTAAATAAATTACTGATATATACAGTACTTAGTCTATTTGAATAACCCAGTTGATCAATTTGATATGATATTTGATACACAATCCAATACAGTGTGTGTGCATGTGTGTTAGAGTTTTCGTGTGTAGCATATTGTATAACATCTTGTATAGTAAACTGTATAAACTCAATAATTTTTACTATTGATTACTGAATACCAAATGATCGCTCACCTTCTTTAACAGCTGGCCAGTCAGCAAACGAAACGACCTGGTTGGTGAATTCCTTCTTGGCCACTGCATACAGCATACGAATAGCCTCACCCCTGGCTCTGACGTCAAAGTATATGTAATGATCTTTTTCTGCCATTTCTGTGTGGCGAGAGTAAAACATATTTTATTATGAAGTGCAGTTGTATACAGTTACACCATTTCTACGCATACAGCATGGTCTTATAATGGCTTATTTTACAGATATTTTTAGCACTATTATAATATTATAGAACAATCATTGCAGCTGCATGATAAAATGATGTGAATGCTATATATATAAATTATCTTGTTTCATCAAACATCTCATTGTTATAAAAACATTTTATTTATTAGCTGTGAATAATTTTATAATAGTTATAGTTTATGATTCAATAATTAAAAATTGAATCGTGTTCAATTAATAAACCAATTTTCAACAAACTTTAATATAATTGAATAAACGTTTTACCTGAATGTTAACAGTTCTTAGTTCTTTAATAGAGTAGCTTGTACAATAAACTTCTTTCACAGAATGCCGGCAATGGTTATGATGGCAGTTGTTATCACACTATACTGGGCATATTATCATACTTCTTGACCTACAAACATTATAGATTTGTTTGATCTAAAGATGATTAGAGCTGCTTATGCAGATAAGAATGTGTGCACACTAAGTTATTAGCAAAACCTGCTTGGGTTTAGGACAGTCTGTTTTCTATTAAAATAAGATAATGTAAATTTGTGATATAGTTTAACTCTCTGCAACACTCTCTATCTATCACACTCTAACACATTAAAAAAAGACACAGTGTGAAAGCGAAAGTCAGAAATTCAGAAAAGTAGTAACTAATCACAATGCTACGAATGCAGTTTTTTTTGCTTACACTTTTCTAAATTGAATTGGGTTATCAGTAAAGATTCAAATATAATTTATAATATAATCAGCCAAAACTTATGATAGTTATTGCTTTTAATAAATGCAGCTTTATGAGCATTTTTTGCTTTCAAAGATTTGATTCCACAGGTTTTATTAATCAACTCTAGCTTATATAATATAGTCAGTAGTAACACTGTAGCGTAGCACATCACCAAAATAGGTGTTGCCTCCCTTGCCTCCCATTGACAATATGTTTCAATGCTAAGATAATGCAAGTTGGAATATATATCTAATTTTTGAGGTTTAAAGATTTTGAAATTGTGTTCACTTATATCTAACAGCTGTGAGCAAAATTTAATCAATGTACATAAATGTAAGGAGTTTTCTATTACAGACATTTTATGTTTTCATCATTTTTGCTAAAATGATTTTCATGTATCACTGTAACCATGCTCTCCCAGAGAATAAATGAGTTGTTATTGCTGATGTGTTATTTTATTATTCTAACCATCATCATAAAACTTCAAAGTAATTAACAATAATGGATAAAAAATATGCAAATATAACTAAAATAATGTTTTATTCAAAGTACAAGTAATTTAACAAGAATCTCCATGCACAGAATTGAAATTAATTGAAATTAATTAATTAATTAATTTAATTTAATTAAAATTGACATTAATAAATAAGCCTAAAAACATGATAAATAAAGCATACCTCTTTCACCTTCCCAGGAGTGAGTTAGTTAGAATATATATGTGTGTAGATATCATATGAATCTAAGTTTGAAAGTACAAACCAAAGTTCTTGCTGAAGGTTTAAAACGGAACTGGTCCTTTTAGAAAACAGCTGAAATAATGGAATATATTGATAATTCACCCTAATGCAACCTGTGACACCACAGTGGCATCTGGATTACACGCATCCTATTTCTATAGGAAATCTATTCTATTTCTATTTCTATTTCTTTTGTTATACAAGTCTTTCAATTTGTTTAATAAAAGGGACATATCCTATGCTTAAATATGTAGTAGCTACTAAATAAACAGCTCTGCAAACAAACAATTAGAAGAAAAAAGAAGCTTTATACCCTAGGGCCTAGAGCCTAGAAAATTGCAATCACCATTGGGTATAAATTGTTGAAATAGAACGTGATCATAAAGGTTAGTGGTAGATGGTGTTCCTTTCATTACAACACAAAGAGGATATTTGGGAAAATAATCACTAGTTTCTAATCTTCGTGTGGCTGCAAAATGTTTTGGAAACAGTTGCATGAATGAAACAACAACCATATATGTTAATGCAGATTGCAACCCAATTTCATCATATGCCAAAGTCATGGAAACGCAGTGAAAATAATCCGTTAAATTTAGTCTAATTTTCGAGTTGACTCCCACCACTATGCACCATGAGAAGAATTAACAGTTGCTCAAATATTGCCACTATAACTGGCTAGCTGCATGTGGGAGTATTCAACTTTTATTAATAATTTTCATAAACTTACAATAACATAGACACTTGTTTGTTTAACATAATTTACCCACGTCTATTGCAGTTCATCTTGTCAACATTTGCTATAATTCAAATTTATAACCACATTGCATTGCTGCTGAATATTGAACACATTGGCAGCACCGTTTGAGGTCAGCAAAAAGAGCCAGAAATGGTAATAATTGCAGAAGGAAAATCTGTAGGCAGTTGTCTTCTAAGAAGTTCTGAAGTTAGGATAAAATCCTTTGTTTTAAATATTCAACTGGCATATTTTCAAAAAGCATTCAAACAGGAATCCAGGCCTTTTTCATCAAACAAGATGATGTGATACATGTGTCCTGCATATTGACCTCCATTCAACAAAAGTTAATATTTAATCAGCAAATAGAGTATGTTAGTTATTACTTCTCAGTCAGTCATGCACACACATAAATCTTATAGCTATTATCAGGTGAAGCATTTCCAGTAGTAACAAATACTGTTATTGCGAGAGTTTAGCTGACGTAAAAATGTTGTATGTTTAGAACTTGTGTATATCCACACAGAAAACCTTATTCCTTAGAATATCATTTGTAATTGATATATACCTATACTACCATAGCACCTGGTTGATAATAACACTGTAATGAAGATTTTATGTATTTCAATTTAGATATGCTTTTGCAGAAGGATTAATGAATAGGAGATTTTTTCAGAAATTTTTTTTCAAGTCATAAAATCGCCCTAATATTTATATATGTGGTTATTAATAGCCCTACAAATATAATGCTATGCCAATTACTACTCCATGTTACATATACTACGACTAAAGGGGATTGCAACCAGCATATTAAATAGCAATACTTACATAACTTTCATAATTTTGTTATTTATACTCGTATATTAATTTATTATATTATGCAACAAATGCGAATTGTATAATATTACATCAATACTATGTTATTTTATAATATATTATATTGTACTTTACTATATTATATCATCTAGCTTACATTATATTGCATAATATTATAGAATATTATATCACTACAATATTATTTTGCTGATTGATTGTCACATGTGACTTCTCTTTAGATTAGCAACAAGAGAGTGGACAACATGTTTAGTATTGTTAGCATATAATATTAAGTTCATAGCAGTCCTTGATCTGCTGTTGTTATATGCCTGCCGCAGACGGAGGTCTTTCAGCCATGTGTTTCTTTATTCTTTCATCAGCTTCAAACTTGGCTGCGAATTCCTTAACCCACGGAGTGATAGTCATGATATCAGGGTAGATAACTCTACTCGATTCCAGAGCTGCGTACAACCACACATCTCCCAGCTGGATCTACAAGGCAGAAGAAATCAAGGCTAATCGAGCTCAAAAATGTACATTTTTGAAATCGATAGGACATAATGGCCAAAAACAAACTAATGGTTTACAATAATTAGTCAATCTGACTACATAGGGTTCACTCATACTATTGGCTGTTAAAATTATAAAAAAGCCCAGAACTATGGTTAACATATTAGTCATCATGCTTTAAGGCTTTAAAATTAGTTTAATAAATCTAACAGTGCAATTTTAGATGGGTTTTATTTGGATTTTCCCAGAATTTAGGTAAAATTGAGGTATTTTAGAACTTGTCATAGCAGGATTTACAAACTTTTCAAACCTGCTAAAATGGTTATAATCTACCTGGGTTTTAATGCTATAAATTAAGTAACTTTATTTTACATAATTATCTTTGACATGGGTTATGGTTAAAACTAATATTTCTAATTCCAAAAGTCAAAAAATGATCTTAATATCTAAAATTATTCAAAAATATTAAAGTTCCACTTTTTGCGCTCATAGATTCAACTCTAACTCAAAAGAATTAACACTGGCACATCACTTACTTGATCACAGAGTATGAATTTCTTTCCTCTCCTCTCGGCTATTGTCTGGATGTAGTTAACGTGTTTAATGATAGTCTGCCTGACCTCTTCTAAAACTTTTTCCGGGTCTTCTGGTTCAGGCACTCCTTTAAATATCTTCCATAGAAATATCTTAGCAATCACCCCTGACTCGTAAAACTCTTTCACAGTTTCCATCACCAAGTCATTGAGTGTCTCGTCCCACTGGGTTGATCCAATCAGACCAAACCTCCTCCCCAGATATCTGGCTATTACATTAGACTGACAGAGTACTCCATCTTCAGTGGTTAACACAGGTACTTTGCCCAGAGGTGTGCCTACAATAATTATAGCACATTGGAAACGTCTCATGCAGTAACTGTAAATTCATAGATAACTTCTTTAGACAGAAATGAAAAACTTTCTTTTCTACAGTTTAATTTAGTGTCAAATGCTGTGCATGTGTTGCCATTCAATGCCATATCAATAAGACAAAGTTTAAATAGAGCTGCATGTAAGCACTGCAAATCTTATAAAGTTTAGTTGGAGGAACTTTGAGTTGAAAGTTTCATAGGTTCTAACCAACTCAACTAGAAGTTAAATATGTTGATAGCAATGATATAACACCAGCTTATTAGATATATGCTTATTGAGCAGCTGCTCCAGATATGTTGTAGTAACATATAGTATAGTTTGAGTATGGCAGTCAACCTGCACTATAGACTAAGTGTCCAACAACTTACTTGGCTTAAGAGAGGGCCACTCTGCAAACCCCATTCTCTGGTCATCCAATTCCTTGCCCGCTAGAGCGTATAACATTCGAATTGCCTCTCCACGGGCTCTGACATCAAAGTACAAGTGTTTATCCTGTTGAGCCATTATTCTACAGTGAAAGAGTTGTCTTCTCAGTTTCAACTTGTTCTTATATGCTCAAAGATATTATATCGAATGGTTCTATAACCAGCTCCGAGTTAGTGGTGAAAGACGATTTTAGTTGGGGGGTCTCGCATTTGGAGTTATGTCGTCAACTCTAAACTCAAGACCCCTAAACTCAGTCACCATCAATTCATAACTGCTTATAAACGATTCTATTACTTTATGACTCTAGCAATGAAAATCTATACAAAATATAGTCTTTAACAAGCCATATGCTGTAATATTGCAAATTACGGTCACTATAGCTTTCAGTTCACAAAAGCTGCTCTAAAAACATGATTGCACCATCAAGCACTCATCATAGAAAGACTGCTATTGTCTCGGAAGCCAGTGACAGTTTCAATTAGTAAATAAGAATAAAAAGGTGAACTTTAAACTACTTACAAGTGTTTTAGCTTGTGTTATCTCAGCATGAGAAGGTGAACTAATCTCTAGAACACTTAAAACTGGCCTTTATATGTAAGATAGTGGTGTGATTGGTATGCACATCAAATGATCATGACTTGCACAAATTGTCTTTTCATTGTGGTTGCAGAACTTTGAATGGCAGAAGTTAAACAAATTAATGGGTTGAATGTTTATTATCACTGAAATATACTGATCTCACTTTAAATTCTAAACCAAAATGAAATATGTATTTGTCACTAAATACTTTATGAATTTTGTCATTAAATACTTTATGAAACTTTACGAATTTATGATTAGTTAGGAATAGACCTGCCCAACTCCACCTGTCTTGTTCCAAGACCCACAAGGTCATGAGACATACACTGGCTTGGATTGCTGAAAAAAGTTTTAATTTAGCAGTTTATTATTGAAATATTTCCCACCTCCATCAAAGTTTTTCACTGTGTAAGAGTTGCAATGAGACAATGTGAGAAACTAGCCTAACTTTAAAGTTTATAAAGTCTGAAATTTCAAGTTCTAAACTTCTTAGTTAACAAGCTGTGTAAGGATGTCACAGCTAGTAGAGTTGTGACTCTCAGTCAAGAGGTTGGAGTTTGAATATCAGCTGAGTCATTTCTCGAAAAAATGTTTTCTCTAAGCTCTGCATCTGTATCGTGTATGACCACCCATGTATAAAAAACCCACATCTGCTTCTTACATAAAGAGTAACCAAATAACAGCTGAGATTCTCTGGAAAACTTTAATTCTTAGTTCTGGTCAGTTTGAAGATTCTATACTAAATTTATCTAATATTTTTTGGACCAATCTAGGTCTAGGATCAAAACCTAGCTGTCTTTACTTCATAGAATCTACGTGGAGTTATAGCATCATGGCATCTGCAAGGAGCGTATATTATATTATGCTCCTTGAATATTATGGTTTGTTAAAAGCACATGCCTTGCAAAATCTTTTGATGACATGCCAGTCACTACTCTGCCGGCAGTTAGCAATGCTGACAGCTCTATGAGTTATATAAACTCAACTAGCTGCTTATAGTTTTGCTTTCATATTTCAAGAAAATTATAGTCTAAACATAGCTTTTGAAAGACAAATGTGTTCTGTGTTTTGAAGATGTTATTTGCAGCATTGCATGTGATGATGCAACGCATGAGTAGACAGATCAGTTGAATAAATAATATGTAGAGCCTAAATGTTTTGCAATAATAATTATCTATAGCCAGTCCCATGTCAGCTTTTTGATAAGTTAGCCACTATAAGTATTCTTATTCGGTTTCACGATATTATAATGACATGGCAAAAAAGCAAGATTCCTAAAATAGCTTTTATTATTGCATTTTCATGTGACCATCAATTTGTTTCACTGCGTGAACATTGCCTTTCCAGAATTTTCTGCAATTTTGTATCACTGCTAATGTTCTAACAGACTAATAAGAGTTAGTGTATTTGTTAGAATATACACCCTTCAAATCTTGTATAAAAGTTAGTATAAGGACAGCCTTTTTTGGAAAATCAAATATACAAATAATTTATTTCTACTATAGTTCAATGATATCATTATTAACTTTTATGGTAAATCAAACTCCAAAATTTTTAGAAGAACTTAGATCTTTATAAGAACATCAAACTTATAACGTACTGGCTCTTGCATGGCACCTTTGATAAGTAAAATAAAATGGTAAAATGGAACGGCTGTAGCAGAATCAACTTGAAACTGCTGATAATTTCATCTGCTATGAATTTTATAAAATTGTAGATTTTTTGTCAGAAATCAGTTTGATTTACATAATAAAAACATGTAAACTACCAAAAATATGCACATCTTCTAAATAATTTTTTCCTAATTTATTTGTTAATGCAAGATATCAAAACATTTCCATACGGTTACAGAACAATAACCTCTGAATTTACAGCTTGGTGCGATAGAAAAATGCTAAATAAGAACAAAAATAATACAATGTAAAGCAAAAACATGGCTACAGAGGTTCAGAAGCTATAAAGTGAACAAAAACAGAAGTAAAAATATCATACCATCTGGTGAAACTACCAGTTCTGTGAACCAAACAGAAGATCAGGGAGAGGTGCTGGTAGAACAGGACAAGTCAGAGTACGAAACAAGTTACAAAATTTCTATTCATTTAAATCCCAACATTATTTTCTCAGAACCAAGCATTAAATATGAAGTAAAATGAGACCATACCATAAAAGGGGAGCTGACAGATGTAGTTCATACTGAACACTGGTAAAAGTTAGAAGCAGCTGCTATAGTAGAGTATAAACATTTTGCATGGTTAAAGTAATTTCAGTAAACAGTGCTTCTAAGAAGAGGCAGAAGGATTTTTGCTGACTTGCGGAAGATTCTGGAACAACTTGTCATAAGATGTTGCTATGTTGTTTCCATTATTAAATTGCAAAATCATTGCTATAATTAAAATAAATAGCAAAAACCACATATGGTCAAATATTTGTATTTGTTTATGAGTATCGGAGCTTTAAAGGATTGCTCTATCTTGTCTAATAAATGGCCATTTAGGTCAAACACATATAATATTGTGTTTTTCTAAGCATGCATTGACAAAAAGCATTTGACCAAAGGTAGAAAAAGTTAGTTGAAGTTGAGGGTGTAGATTGGTAACAGCCAAAACGCCGATTTTGAAATGAGCTGGGAAGTGTGACGTAACAGCGCCAGCATTCCTGCTGGTCACGTGACTATACAAATGAATAACTATAGAAATATGACTGTGAGATGTAATCTTTTAGCTTGCAATTTGTATATTTATAGAAGTGTAAATGTGAATTATCTCAATCTATAGTTTTTTGACATTTTAAATAACATGTATGTGAAAACATTAGGCTATATTTTGCTTGTAAACATTAGAAAAAAGCCTTGCAAAAGCATGCATTCTTTAGGATGAATGCTTGCGATCGATCTAAACTAAGTCAGATCGTGCAATATTACGGGCACACCAAAGCTGACCTATATAGCGCACTGTAACTGCTTGAGCGTAATTGGTTGATGTTGTGCCCAGCAACCTTGAATACTAGCGTTATAGTTAGCACGTGCAGCATAGTTACTGGCGTTCACACGTCACGTATTAGGCTATTCTTTTTCATGGCTGAAAATTTTACCTCCCTCAAAATTGGAATTTTGAAAAGCTGTTTTCTAGGCATATATCCCTTTGCAAAGTCACAATTGTTTGCATACACATTAGATTATAGTTTATAATTATAATGTGATTGTAATAAACTAAGATAGAGCAATCCTTTAAATCAAAATATTTCCATGACTCATCCTTGCAAAATTAAGTTTTCACCTGTTTCTATACAATAGTGTAGATATAATATGCAATCATCGCATTCTTGGACGTTTCTAGAAGGTTTCATGAATGATTTGATATGGTCCAGTAACTTCCGCACCGATGACTTGCAATTTAACATGCTATGCAACTATAGGATGATCACTTTATCATGAATGCCATGCACCTTACACTTTTTGTATATAAAGCAGAATTCTGAACTTAAGAGCACCATATTCAACATTTGAAGTGAACTGTTATCATCGTGTATATCAAGAATTGCAGGTAAAAAACACTAATTTCAGTGAATATAACATTTACTTCAACTTATTGACTACACTCAGCTATATGCTTTTTCTCTGCGTTTGTTGAAGTGACATAGTTACATTAGACATGTATATTATATATAAATTAGACATGTGTACATTATACATTAAGGAACAACTTTTTTCATAGCATAAGAATGGCAGAGCAAGACAAACTTCTGTACTTTGATGTCAAAGCGAGAGGAGAAGCTATCCGAATGTTGTACGCTGTCGCAGGGAAGGGTCTGAATGACCGGAGGATCAGCTTTGAAGAATGGCCTCCTCTTAAAGCAAGTAGGTTTACCAAAACTCAAATATTTAGTATACTTTAGCTATAAATATAAACTACTGTTATAAACCTATCCAACCTCCATTTAAAGAGTCCCTGACACACTCCATTTAAACAGCATTAAAATATTAACATATATCTTAGTTATCACCTTTTTTGAAGGTTGTATGCTAAACAATTTCGTTTTATAATAGATTCTTTGCTCATGCTGGCGATATTTATAGTCAACTCTGAAGTTCCGTGGTTTTATATATTATAGCTAATAGTAATTATTGCTCACTTTCATTATATTATACTAGCTTAGCTGTTGCAACATAAAGCTTAATCACTGAGCTGGCTTACAAATGCATGAATGAAATGTGTCAGAAATCTTTTAAATTATCAGCCTAATATAATTCTGAAATAACTCCATAAAAATGACTCTATAACTCATTCGAAGCTATTAACCCATAAATTGACTTTAAATTGTCAAGAAGTTATTAATTAATGCAAGGAGCCAGTCAAAGGTGTATCAAAGTTGTATCCTAGGTCACCCCATGCCATCAATGAGCTTGCACTATCTAAAGGAATTATCCTCCTGCAACGCCACTGTAGAAAGTATTTCTAATAACATAATAATTGTTGTAGGTACACCACTGGGCCAGATACCTGTGTTAACCACTGAAGATGGTGTACTCTGCCAATCTAACACAATAGCCAGATATCTGGGGAGAAAATTTGGTCTGATTGGATCAACCCAGTGGGACGAGACACTCAATGACTTGGTGATGGAAACTGCGAAGGAGTTTTGTGAGTCAGGAGTGGTGGCTAAGATTTATCCATGGAAATTGTTTAAAAAAGCTCCTGAACCAGAAGACTCCGAGAAAATCGTAGAAGAGGTCAGACAGACTATTATTAAACACGTTAATTACATCCAGTCAATAGCCGAGAGGAAAGGAAAGAAATTCATACTCTGTGATCAAGTAAGTGATGTGCCGGTGTTAATTCTTTTGAGTTAGAGTTTAATCTATGAGCATAAAGCGAGAGTTCAAATTTTCTAGTTATCTAGTCAATAGCAGAAAGAAATTTATACTTTGTAATGGAAGTGCTATTTAATTTAATACTACTTGGACATTTGGACAAGCAGGAAACAGTAAATTTGACCCTTGTAGTGCAAATTGTACATTATTGATCGGCAAATTAAAGTTTTCAATAGCAAGGTGTGATCAAGAACAAAAGCTCCCCCATAGTTATGGTCATGGGTATGGCGTTGTCCATACCAATTTAATCATCACCAAGCTCAATGATTAATTTGCTGTATTTTGTAGATTCAGCTAGGAGATGTGTGGTTATATGCAACACTAGAGTTCTGTAAAATAGGAGTACCTGATATCATGACTATCACTCCATGGATAAAGGAATTCACAGCTAATTTTGAAGCTGATGAGAGAATGAAGAAATACCTGGCTGAAAGACCTCCGTCTGCATTGGGAGTCTAAATTTATTTTGCATGCATTAAACAAGACTTTTTACTTCAACCAATTTTAGAATACAGTTTATTGTTATAAAGTTAATTATTGCTATAAAAGTTATTATTAAACTTTTTTAAGGAATTTAACGAATAAAAGTATTATTTACATTATACATCAACAATTGAAACTATTTAAAACAGCAGCATATGTTAGATAAGTTACACTGGTCTTTGCAAAGTATTACCGAAGCAAATAAAGTCTAAAATCAAAGCTATTCTCGTAAAATATTGCAATTTAAACTTTACAAGTTTTAAAAGCAATCAGGAGCACAACTGCAATTAATTAATGTGTTGCTATGAGTCAAATTTGGTAGTTTGTAAAACCTAGAGGTGTTTTAATCAGATGGCAGTTCATCTAACTGTTTCCTGGTAACTGTAAAGTTATGGTTGAGCTGGGGGTCATAATGCAGACTATATCTAGAGCCAAGGGCACCTGATTTAGTTGCCATCTCATAGTGTACATGTTTAATCCTGGAGTGTAACAGTGACATGGCACACCTGTGTAAAATGCAGGTAGAATGATATTGTGTGGTATAAGTTGAAAATTTAGAATGGAAAAAAAAGCAAGTTCAACAACCAACTTAGAATATTTCTAGCAATAAATAAGACATGTGATGAATATTGAAGGCACATAAATAAAAATTACCAGGAGTTCATATTTAAACCTTAAAAATAAGCCACTTTATTGAACAAATGAGAGCTGGTTTAAAAATTAACTTAATTTGAGCTCATTAAAATAAAATATAAAAAGTAAGAGAGGCATTGTGTTGTTTTAAACCAGATTTAACATCGTACTTTATCTTATAGTAAAAAGAGCATGTACATTTCACATAAAGGTTTGTGCTGGTAATCTTCCAGTCTAGTATGAATAACTAAATGCTCAACAAGAAAAAATCATTAGAAACTAACATAGTGCAGGGCTCGTGAGTGAGATAGGCTGTGTACCCAGTGCAAATGTAGTCTTCCTCTCTACTCGCTTCCATCTTTTTCTTCTTAGCCTTAGGACTAGCAGGTGAAATATTGCTGTAAGCAAAGTGATAAATTATAGAATAATAAATGTCACTAAAAGTCCTACAAGCCAACAATGATATTGCTAGGCACATGGGGGTCGACTAAAAGTATAAATTAGCCTCGGCAGTCAAATCATGCATAATAAATCAGAATAAATTGATAATTTAAACTTGGAATTGAGCAAATCATCATACTGCCATTCAAAAAATACCATAAATTGCTGTCAGAATTTTTTTGGCTTTAGTCGGTACATTCGACATGGCGGAAATTAAAAAACAGTAAATCCTTGCTTGAAATTTCCAAACTTTGATAGAAACGATTGACTCTATTAACTACTAGTCTATATTCAATAATATTGATTACAGGTAATATTAATCCCATCGAATATATACTTCGTTGACAGAATTGGGCAACTAATCCAGTGCTAATCTCACGGAATACAAACTCCAATGTAAACCACCTGTGAGCGGAAGGACATAAGACTAGAATTGTGTCAGATAATCTTGGTGGTAAGCAGGGGCAATGCAACCTTGTGGTTGGTTGAACTTTTGACAGGAACTGATTATTGGCTGTGATGACCAAACAATTGATAACTTATTACTTTCAATCAAATCAAAGCAGCCTTAAAAGTTGTACAAAAGTATGTGATATATAAAAAACCTGAAAACTGGCACATGTGTTTTCAGTGCTCGCCAGCTTAGCTTTAAATTTGTTTTTTACTAATAAATACCAATCTACAACACTAAGATGCAACAGCACCCTATTAGCTAGAGGTAGGTGCAGTAATGGTGAAATTGAGAAAAGCCTGTGTTCTAGATTAGAAATTTGTAGCAAAAGAAATTATGTTCTCACAAGAATTTCAACCCGAGCCCCAACCAAAATCAATAAAGAAATTTGAAGAACTGAGGCTATCTCAATTTATCCACTACTGCTACTAAATGATTAGTTACTCATACTGACTAGATACTGACTCTAACCGACTAGATACTGACTAGATGCTGACTCTAACCGACTAGACAGTGACTTGAGCCAGTTTACCAGAACATACATACCTGCAATACTGAGAGGTAATATGAGCCGTGCTTGACCACGCCCCTCCACCCTGCTGATGAGCTACGCTGTCAATAGCTACCATTACAGAGTGTTTGAGAGGATGAGCATCGGACATTGAGTAACCAACTCCCATGACTTTCTGGCTATTTGCGTCTGCTATTACAGCACCACACTACAACATGAGTTGCTATTACAGCGCCACACTACAACATGAGTTGCTATTACAGCGCCACACTACAACATGACTTGCTATTACAGCACCACACTACAACATGACTTACCATTACAGCGCCATTTTATAACGTGGCTTATTACTACAGCGCCACATTGCAACAAGAGTTGTTATTACAGCACCACAGCATGACTTGCTATCACAGCACCATACAATAGCTTAGGGGACTATTGAAGTACCACACTAACACAGTTAATTGCATAAATTAAAATCTTAATATACAGTATCAGCCAACACATCAGGGAGCAATAACATCATATAGAAAGCTCCGTGTACTTTGGAAGTTGTGCAACTCAAACTAAATATTAGATATCTTGCTGGGCTAAAGATTATCACAGTGGAAGTTGTAATGTACTAACAAACACAATGTAGATATATGCCTCGTAATGAATCGAAAAGCATCACTTGATGGCAACTCATGAACATGTAAATCTAGCAATCTACCCTCATGTTTGTACAGAAACTTTACTCACTTTAAAACCACCTTTACTATGCTTGGACAGCTGATGGGCCAAATCTATGCACTTTTTATCAAACTCCGACATAGCAACCAAACCCAATTTTTTCTCCAACCTAAAAAGATTAAAAACTGATATAAAATAACAATAATAGCCAATCTGATGATTATTCTTTAGCATGGCGTAAACTTAGCTTTAGATCATTGATTTACTAAGCAAGCTTACTCTTGATCTTCATGAAAGAACGTAGGCCACAGTTTGCAAGCCTCATCATATTGAGCTCGAGTTACAGGCTGTCTGGAGGCAGCTTGACAATGGTAGGATTCGGCAGCTACGGCATCAGACGGTATACCAGTGTCCTTGAGTATAGTGCGGTGACAGGAGGCTGTCGGGTCAGCCGTGTCAGCGACAGCACAGAGTAAGACATGTAGTGTCTTTCTACCTGTGAATAAGTGTGAAGAAGTGAAACAAGATAGAGGAGTTAAATAAAATTTTTCAAATATGGTGTAAGACATGGACTAAAATAAGCTTTCTCTTTTCACATTTAACATTTTGCAAGTTGGTTGAAATCTGCTGGTTTTAAATATATGATGTAAAAGACTTACTAGCAGTTATGATTTAATAAAACATCAAAACCAAAATCTGGAGAAGCCACATTTGCACACCACAAAACTATTTCAAGCTTTTATAATACAATTCTAGCCTGTAAATTATGAATAAATACCCATTCTTCTCACTGTAACAACAGAATAAGAGCGTAAGCTCCTAATTAGATAATATCTAACAAGTGATGACTAATAATAACACAGACTAACCTTCAACCAACACAGACTTTACTCTTCTCAAGTGCTTGTGGTGTGGTAATGGGCATTTTTCATTTAGCGCTCTAAAATATTTCAGAATTTGTTAAGAAATATAGCCATTTTTATTTAAAAGCAAAAACTACAAATATACTATGTGCTTTCAATTCAGCTGGCAAAAGAAGCTTTCTGGGATATTTGTAATGACTTCAACTGCACAAAGTTTATACCCTTCATGATAGAAGAAAATGCACCATAGTAAAATGACAAAATGGTATTACTGCCGACATAGATAAACTGTGATCTAACATTATGGTTCATGTTTAACTGAAAACTTACTTTATAATGTGTGAAGTGTGCTTAGAGTTAGTTATCTCTACAGCTAGAAAGTTGTCTGCAATGTACAGCATATTGAAGCAGAATATAATATAATTGTGGGTTTATGGATGTTGCTAAGAAAATTGCAAATGTGTACGTCAAAGGGCATATAATACAGGTAGCAAAACATGGATACCAAAAATTGGAATTGTGCCTCATATTGTAAATTAATAAAATGATTACTTAAGACTTTTTCTCCCTCCAAATGTTTTTGTTACTAATTGATGTAAGTCAACAGCAAATATCGTTTTCTTAGCAAAATATAGATTACAAATTTATATTATTTAATTAACTTAATAATTACATAGACTACTGATTTATATTAATGGCAAAATAAAGACTACAATATCGTACCAGTGGTTATAGGCTGAGTAATGTGATCTGGAAGGACATAGTTCATTCTTATTCATAGACGATTATTCTAAATCAGATATATTTAAAAGTATTTTATAACTTGTGTAGTTGCCACTTGTGTAGTTTTCAACTCATTTGATTTCACAATCTTAAATGCAAGTCAATCAAAGGTACATTGTTCAACAATTTTTTTTATCTAAATCAACGGAGAAATGACTGGAATTTCTAAATTTTATGTGATTCTCAATAATGCACACTTTTAGAAGTTGTAAAAATAAAAATAATAAAAATTAAAATCAAATTACTCCAGACTTTCATAGATTAAAGTACAGATAAACCTGAATTTATAATATTTATACTCAAACTTAGCTGACTTGGGAAAATTTAAAAATCTCAGTGTCAAAGTAAAAGAATACATTTTTATCAAGTATATTAGAAAATCAAAATGACTTACCAAGCAAAACAGCAAATTTTATTCAAATAATCTGTTGCAGTTTAATCATTATCTGTAGTATTAGCAGAATTGAATGAAACATGAGACAAAACAAAATAGGCATAAAATTATAAATTCATGCAAATACTTCATATGAAATCAACTTGAAAGAAGTACTAATTTTAACTCAGTGAAAAATGATGAGATTACAAAATTTATAGTTAACAGCATGAATGGCAAAGTGAAAATAATGTTTTTTTGAAAAATAAAATTTTTTAGCCTGTTAGGACTTATGTATTGATTTTTACAGCATTTTATACCAACTAAAAATTAAAAAGTAAATAATTTTACAATGAAAAATAATTTATTTTCAATTAAGAACATTGAAAATGGCAACTAATTCTTTTATCAAAATTAAGATCTCCTGTTCTAACTTAATCATAGCTGTTTTGCATAAGAAAAAAAATTGCCTTTCGGCATATATGTGAATTTCTATTTCATATAGTGCACCAACACGCCACATGTTTTATATTGAGCTATTTTCAATTTTGCACACGTGTTTTTTCAACAATAAAATTAAACAGTATAATTGCCCAAGCGCAAGCAACATAAATTTTAAGAAATTTAAGAGCTCAACTATGTTTTAATGCATAATGACTGTATTAACTAATTACAAGCTTTTAATAACTTAAATTAGTGAATCTGATACCACTACCAACAGCTATTTGTGCATGGATTATTTTAGCAATAAAATAGGTAATACAATAAATTTAATTTACGTGGGAAAATATGGGTAGACTGTGATTGACGGCTAGGATAAGGTAGTAGTTGCCAGCCTACACTTCATAGCATGTGCTATGTCCATCACCATTAGCACAGCTTAGTTGGAAAGTTCACACCAAGACAAGCTTCTTAGGTCAATCCATAATAATTAAAATTTGTGTATAATCAATCGAGTTCTATTAAAGAAAATGATAAGGAAGTTGAGAAAACATTAATTGACCATAAACTAATTACTTCATATAAACATAAATGTTAGTGGCCGTCACTAAAAAAAAGGAACCTTCAAATCGGTCAAACTCTCAATGTGACTGACCAAAATCTGTCTGAATATAAAGAAGCAGAAATGTAACTTAAAATTTATCATTTTAGTATATTTACAAGTTTAATTATTTCAACAACAGATTATTTGAAATTTCATATTTTAGAGTTTAAACAACTCATTATATAAATGCATTTAAACAAAATGATTAAAACATATTATAATGCACTATCATACAAAAAGCTGTATAGTACTAAAGTATTAAAGTTTAAACAAAATTAAACAGAATTCAAATCAGAATGTTATGTGCAAGCTACCAAACAGATAGGATACTACAGTGGAATTATTATGGCTTTTATATGGTTTAGTAAAAATGAAAGTTTTTCGGAAAAAAATTCTTTTTATTATTACTCCCACTGGTTGAGATCTACGCAAAACTATATCTTATAGTAGAGCTATTGGTATCACTAACACAAGCCAGTCTAGTAGTCAAACAGGCCTTGCTGTTCTAGCTGCTCCATCACAGCTTTAGCAGCAGCGGCTGGTCTTAATGGGTATGGGCTGCTGCGCTCCTTTTTACCCCCTAAAGATTGAGCTGCACCTGATTCGGATGTGTGTTGCATGTAGGATTGGCGCATTCTTGACAAAAGCTGCTGCTGAAGTTCCATTCCAACTTCTGACTTATACTTGTCGCCAGACTGCCCCTGTTGAGTCGATGATCCCATCATTTGACTTGAGTTGTTCATTCCAAGTTTCTGGGAAAACTGATTAGACATATTTTGAGAGCCAAGTTCACCATTATCACCGTATCCTCCGGACATCTGAGAGTTTGGCATCATCTGCTGTTGGCTAGACATCATTTGCTCTTGATTGGGCATGACTTGCTGCTGATTGGGCATGATTTGCTGCTGGCTGGACATCATTGGTTGATTGGGCATCATATTTTGTTGTTGATTGCCAATCATTTGTTGATTGGGCATCATATTTTGCTGATTACCCATCATTTGTTGATTGGGCATCATTTGCTGTTGATTACCCATCATTTGCTGTTGATTACCCATCATTTGCTGTTGATTACCCATCATCTGTTGATTACCCATCATCTGTTGATTGGGCATCATATTTTGTTGCTGCATCATTTGGGAATTCTGCATCCCAGACATCATTTGTTGGTTAGGCATCATTTGTTGCGGATTACCCATCATTTGTTGATTGGGCACCACACTTTGTTGCTGGCTGGGCATCATTGGTTGATTGCCCATCATTTGTTGCTGATTGGGCATCATCATTTGCTGTTGATTGCCCATCATATTTTGTTGATTGGGCATCATATTTTGTTGAGTACCCATCATTTGTTGATTGGGCATCATATTTTGTTGATTACCCATCATTTGTTGACTAGGCATCATATTTTGTTGCTGCATCATTTGCGAATTTTGCATTCCAGGCATCATTTGTTGGTTGGGCATCATTTGATGTTGATTAGGCATTTCATTAGAATAATATTCTTGCCAATACTCATTCTGTTTTAAAGCAACGCTATTCATCATATTACCACCTTGACCAAAACTATTGGCTTGATTAAACATTTGATTCCCCATACCCTGAGAAAAACAAATTAGCAATGAATTAGATAAAACATGTGACAACCAAATTTAGTATGTTCCTACTTCTACAATGTTTAAAGAAATTTAAAGGATAAATATAAAAACAAAAGTAAATTTAAATCTGAAGCAACTGGCACAAAAATATAAATTAATAAAGTCAAAATTAAAAGTGAAACAAATCTTAATAGTCAAAAAGTAATATTTATTTATGACAAAAGCTAAATTACCGAAAAATGAAAATATTTATAACAACCAGGGCTATAAAGAGAATAACAGCAATGTCTCACAAATTTGTAAGTTTATTATTCTTTAAAGTGAAATAATGGTATAAGCTGTAGTGATACTTACGAAATTCATCATTTGAGTATTCTGTTGCATGTTATTGACACCAGAGTTCTCCAAGTCCTTATAAATAAATATTAAATAAATTGAATTTAAAAGGCTTTATAGAAATCATTATTCATATTTGTGAGAAGTGCTACACAGTGAAACAGGAGTATAGACACAACTTGCTCTAACAAAATTTAGTCTTACATCTTAAAATGCAGCACGTTAGTGAAATCTCAAACACTCCAAATGTTTGATTGGAGCATTAACATTAAAAAACCCTGAAACAGCGGTCAACAATATCTAATAATGCTTTTATCTTAGCATTTCTCTCAGTGTTTGAAGACCAACTAACTGGTATTTTATATGAAGGGTAAAACTTTAATCCAGTTACACCAAATAGAACAAAACTGATATTTTCAACAAAGCTGATGTTTACACTTGTGAATGGGCTATTGATAAACATGGGTAAAATCAAAATTTTTTGTGATGGCCTAAATCTTTTGAAAAAAACCAGAAAATAAAGTAATTTATATAGTCTTCTACAGAAAAAGCTGTTTCACATTATTCTCATTCCTTCAACATGCCATGACAATTACAATGAAGCAGCAGTTCTCTTTAAAGACTCAAAATTCAAACCTTTCTCAACTTGAAGCGCACTTCAATCTCTCGCCCTTTCAATGTTGAATGGTTTAGTTTTGAAACAGCCCTAGTAGCCTCATCATCATTCATCATAGTGACAAACCCAAAGCCTTTACTACCCCCTTCTTGGGTCTTCATAATCGCAACCTACGCAAGAGTGAACATACTTAGACATAACGATTCAATGCACACATGTAGTAGAAATAGTTGCTCAGCTATGATGTGCTGTAAGTCTTTAGCACCAGAAAGAGTGAAAAAAAATTTTAATTTACGTAAAAATTTGAGAAAAACTTCCAAAGAATGAACATACTTGGACATAAAGATTCGATGCACACATGCAGTAGGAATAGTTGCTCAATTATGATGTGCTGTAAGTCTTTAGCACCACAGAAATTGAAAAGAACTTTTTTAATTTCTGTAAAAATCTGAGAAAAACTTCAAAAGTCTAGAGTAATGAGTTTAATAAAAATATGTATGCCAAAAAATTTAACAGACTAATAAAATGTAGTGATGTAGTAATGCATTACTAACAATACTGTTCAATAAAACAGCCACTGCAGTTTCTGATATTACAAGCGCTCAGAAAAAAATCAATATATTAGCCTCTTGCTGCATTTTCTACGTATTGATACATAAAAATAATTGAAAGAAATAGAAAGGTTATTTAACTTAGTGATATTAATTAAGGTTTTTTTCAAACAACAATTTAAATTTGTTCAATATAATTGCTTCTACCGAAATTAGTTTTTTACTTGACAATAAACTGGTTTCAGCTAGAAAACAGAAATTGTTAGGAACTTACGGAGGGGACAATTGCACTGACAGTTGACAATGCAGCAGATAATAAAAGCACAATCTAGAAAAAATTTCTAGGAACTCGCAGCCTACCTTTCGCACGACGCCGTGTTCAGAGAACAGGGAGAATAAACTAGTGTCATCAGTTTCTAAAGGCAGGTTACGAACAAAGATGATAATTCCCAATTCATTTCTCTCAGCCACTGACGGGTCAGCTGCAGCATTAAAATCTCTCTTTCCCATTGGCGTCACCCGGCTAAAACATTTAGCAACAATATCTTATAAGTACATCTCACAGATGCAGCCCTATATACTGTACCCAGTTTTACTCACTTTACTTTTTTTGTAAAGTGTGGACTCTCAGTTAATTTAACTAATGTTCGGTAAAATTGTCCCCATGGTCAAATCAACTTTTTAAATGGAAACCATGAAGCTATAAAACCCACCTTTACAAACGACTTTCAAGTACAAGTACATATTTGTATATAACCAAATCAAGAGATTTCTCACAGTTCTATTAGCAAATTATGCAGCATTGTGCTTTAATTTGATTACGTTACAACTTTTTAGTAACTACCGAAGCTTTTAATTATCTGGCATTGATGCTCACTATTCTACAATTAGGTGTGCATTTTAAATACATTTCCAATAAGAGATATATTAGAATCGCTTACTTATGGCCTCTTGGGTTTCTAATAGGTCCGACAGATCCCACGCTGTCAGGAACCTACAACACATAGAGCCTTTGTATTTTCCAGTGAAATTAAATTCTCACTGGATATAAAACATGAAACAAGCTTCATTGACCCTGAATGTCTACACTCAGTATTTATAAACAAAACTATAGAAAAGGCCTCAAAGTCAATGCAAACTAAACCTACTGCTATATGTGACCGACATAAATAAATACTTTAGCTTTCAAGAACAAAACCAAATGCATTTTTCGATGAAAATCTAGCCATCCATACCCTTTCAACTACGCCTTAATAGTGTGCCAATATACCGCACCAAATATTTTCTAAAAATAGCTAAATAAATTATGCTAATATTAATTTTTCACTACTGTAAAACTACTGCCGTAAGAATCAAAAATGGTTTATGAGAGGAAAATAACTCTACATGGCCAACGACATTGGCTGAATACTAGGGTGTGAATATCGGAACACGGAATTGATAGCCAAATTATCAAGAACTAGCTAGATGATATAAACTCACGTTTGTATGAGAGTACTTGACATTGATTGCTTTATCATAGCCGGCAGGAGTAGTACGATGTAGAGCAGCAATTGCAGCGTCACACTTGTCAGTGGTCATCAACAGCACAAACCCAGAACCTGTACATATCTCTGAAACATAATATAGTGGGAGGTTATATGTTTGCACAGTGCTGGGTAATAACAGATACAGTAAGACTGCGAAACAAGTTCTAGTGACCTACAAGAGAAAAACCTACGCATCAGAATGAGTTACTAGGTAATGCAATAATATCCAATATGTTATACTACATTTAAGTTTATTTATTTAGTTTTTTCTTATAACTACAGAGTGTATAGGCAGAGATACAAACACGTAAACAATATTATCAATAATTTGTAAATTTTCTACCTGCCTTTTTTTTCACCAAGTACAAGTAATATTTTATAATAAATAAAAAATAACATATAATAAAGCTATTTATCTTCTAGTGAAATAGCAGATGCTTTCATAAAGAACCAAACTTTTCATTCACGCTAATCAAGAGGTGCAGTGTAAGTTAGTTTGCCCAAATTATCAAGCTATATCCATATTAAAATAAATATTTGTAACCAAAATCACTTCCATTATATGCAATTATTATTGAAATTGTTACAGATTTTCTGATGCATCAAGTTCATACTAATAGAAAATTTTGTATTTCTATGGCAAGCACCTGTTCCAGGATGGCATAAAACTCTAGCCTGAATGATGGGTCCGTGGGCAGCAAACAGCTGATACAAGTGGCTTTCATCTGCAGAAGGCTGCAGGCCAGATATGTACAGATTTGTCTTTTTAGTTTTAACAGACTTTGGTCTGGCATAAGCTACCTGCAGAAAGGTGAAAGACATTCTTCAGATAACAAAATTTATGACTACGTGGGAAGTGATGTACGATTATATACGATCACAATAATAATTATTACAATTATTATTAATTATCATTATTAACAATTATAATCATGGTCGGAGCCGATGGATAGCTAAACAATTAACCAATAATTATAATAAGATTACATTTACAAATACTTAAACCCGAACATTAGAACAAAAAATGGTAAATGAAATTAAATTTACTATAGAAGTATCTAAAGATCTATCAAATTATACATGCTGCCAAACAAATTATTTCATATATTCTCATGTAACACATATGTAGTTGCACAAGTACAAAGCAAACAAATTACAATGATTCATACTATCACATATTTTAGTTTGCACTTTTCTAGATAGTAAACCCTCCCTTTTATCACATATATTTACATATAGGATTAATAATTTTTTACTATGTAGAGTAATTAATTAAACATAATATTTTATTACACGCACAATATCCACCCTACCTTCAGTGTTTTATGCTGTACTTTATGCCCGTTTATTGTTTGAATGGCCTTTTCAGCATCTTCTGTGGTCTCATAATTGACAAACCCGTAGCCTAAAGTGCTTCCTGTTTTCATGTCCCGTACAACCTTGAAACTCGATAGCTAAATCAGATTTACCAAATCACTTAGGTGTAAGTTTAATTTATCACAGCATTGTGTGTAATTGTCTATAAACATGTGTAGGTTGACAATTAAATCAAAGGAAATAGTTGGATTTAAAACTTGTTACTACATTATATTGACTAAGAAGAGAAAATGTAGGGAAAAGAATAATCACTCACTGTTCCAACAGCTGAGAAGATGGATCGAAATTCATCATCTGAAAAAACTGGAGGCAAGTAATTTACAATCAAATTAGTTTTAGATATTTCAATTTCTTGAGAATCTTGGCCTGAATTTTCATCTGCCATTATTGTCAACAAAAATCTAGAAAATATGTAATACGAATGTTTACAAGGCTTAGGTCTATTGTTTTACAAACTTTAGTATGAGCATAGTATATTATATATAGCTGAGTCCAAGTAACATTGACTTGGGTATTTACAGACTCGAGGTTTTAAAATCTAATGACCCAAATTGACTTGCAGAAAACCATGGACTCGCTTGATTAATGGACTCAATAATTTTATTGATTTGCTGCGAATCTTTAAGAAAATTTCAAGTCAAAACCAATCATATTCAGTTATTCTTATGGATAATCATAATCATAATCTGATAATGATCGTATTTGTCATTATCGTTATGAATATCATTATGATAATCAATATCTACTACCACTATCAGTATCTTTGTGATTATGATTATCACTTCAAGTTTAAGCTTATTATTATCATTATGATTATGAGAACCATAATCATAATGATCATCATCATGATGATCACAAGGCCACTGGGCACTAATAGTGATCAGTGATGATCAACTTATAATGATAAACATAGTCAAATTGAACTGGAAATTCAAAAGCAAATTCAATCATTAAATTCAATAAATGACATTGATTGTGAAAATGATTATGATGATTATCAAATTTAAATGATCATCATCAATCATTCAATGATCATATTAAATATTTCATTATGATTATAATTATTTGATTTTAAAATTTAATGTCAAATTTCGTTGTTAGGCCCACAAAATTGACTGATTTGATGAATATTGACTTGACTTGCTATAATTTTATAATTATAATTATTTATTAAGCGCAAAACTTGAAATCATTTATCATAATTTTCATTAATATTATATTTAATTTTATTATTATTTAAACTTATTAAAATAAAACTAAAAAGAGGTCCGCCATGTGTATTTTAGTGCATGGGTCCGCACAAAACAGTTTACGGTAAGTCAGTTTCGTAATCTGAGTTATGCCAAAATGAGAAAACGGGTTTTAAGGCTTTTGCACCAGCGATTCTATTAAGTATATTTCCACTAAGGATGGCGTGAACCCTTTGATGTCATCATTGCACAATAACTTTAACAAATTGGCAATGAAATTAAAATTTTAAGATAACTTTTGCCTTGTGTTTATGTAATATTTTTTCAGTGAAACAGAACTTAAAAGTAAATTTTAATAACGATGTTGATTTACTAATGATATAATGAATCTGTTCAATGAACACAACGTTATTCAAACTAAAACTTAAATTGAAAGTGAAACTGAGAGTGAGTTGAATGACTCAGACTTGAAGCTGGACGTCTACTTCTAGTAGTAGTGGTAGTAGTAGTAGTAGTAGTAGTAGTAGTACTAGTACAAGTGCTCTATTTCTAATATTATAGATTATTGCTATCGCTGGAATTTATCACAATATGATGGTATTCATGTTAATAACTTTAATCTATTACTATTAGTCTATTAGTATTACTATTAGTATTAGGCCATTTTAATGCGAGTCTCAACAGGCAGGATGAGAATGGGAACTTTACAATTACTGATCAGAAATTGAAAAATAAAATACTAGAAATTCAAATTAAAAAGACTTTAGTAATAGTATGACTCAAGTTTAGATTTATATTTGTGACTCTTTTATTCATTGTTTTTCTGAGTAAAGTTCCTAATTTATTGTTTGTAGCTATAAATTTTGCAGACCTGTAAAAATATACTATGGGCGCCTTTGTGCTGCAAGTTATAATCTTGTTGATGTCGTTATGCAATCTACTCAATGCTGCCATATCTTGTTATGGAAATGACAAGAAACCAGTTGACTGGTGAGGTTTTTTACAATTATTTTATAAATATCTATTCAAGTCTAGTACTTTCTTGTTTATGTCAACTGTATGTTCTACAGACGAAAATAAATCAAATCTCAATTTATTTTTATATAGTCCCACACAAATTGCTATTTCTTATAGGTTTATAGTGTATAAGCTACCCGTGTATTACACGAAAAAGCTAAATGCAAAATATACATTCCCTCCTCACCTCTACATGGACAGCCGCAACCCTAACTTTCAGTTTCTTACTCAATCACTCAACGAAACATCCCAGGCAGTGGCCTATACTCTTCAACAGGCATACGCAAATAGGCAATCACCAGTACGTCTTTATTCTAACTTTTCTTGTATTCGCACTAAAAGTTAAATAATTTTGAAAAGTAAAATAGATTAAGGTCTCAATAGTTGCATCTTTTGCTTACAATATTCAAATCCTTTGTAACCTCACCAATGGCGCTTACCGAGGTTCTTTAATTAGTTGTGTTAGTTGAATTGTTTATCTACAATATAAGACCTATCTCATGCAGCTTTGTGAAAATGCTTGTTTCTGTACAGGATGTGGGATATATATTCTACAATGACGAGAAGCCTTTGGCTGCTGGAGGTGGCGTCACTGAGAAATATGGACATACTAAAGGTCTGTTCTATGCGTTAATATCAGTATCTGACAGTTGATAGTAACCTTTATATAATTAGTTAAGAAAGCCCTCATAGTTATATCCAATGGACAAACTCCAGCCGTGTTCTATAGTTTAATTACTGTCTTCATTTTATTTCATTACGCCACGTAGTCCAGCTAAATTTTGTTGATCATCTTATTGCTTCTACAATAAAATTTGCACATTTTGTCATCTGGCCAATCTTAACAGAGATAAATTTAGCATATCAGGTTTTCCATCTGCTGAGAGTTTAGATATTTCACTTTTTTAGTTAATCTAGGTGAACTTTTAATGAGTTGCTTATTTAATTTATAATATTTTTCTATTAGGTGTGACTATATTTGATGAGAGTACTGCAGTGTGGCTTATCCACAGTGTACCCAAGTTTCCTCCTCCCACCAACACTTCGTACAGCTACCCTGACACTGGCCTCTACTACGGGCAACATATGATGTGTGTCAGCGTCTCAACGGCTGATGATGTCTCTAACATAGGTATGTGTGTAGATGACAGCGTCTGTCTCTAACATAAGTATGTGTGTATGTAGGTGAGTGTCTATTATAAGTTGAACCTGTAAGTGCTAACTTCTGACTCTAACCACAAGGTATGTTTTTAACTTAATGTAGTTAACCTCCAGTAAATTATGTAACATTTACCATCTCTGATAAGTCAAATCATTTAGTGAATTGCTGCCACATAATGAATCGTGGAAATACCAGTTCTGTTTTGTTTGTTTTAGGACTACAGCTGACCTACAATCAACCTTGGGTGTATGATTACCAAATTCCGCCTCAGCTGGGTGATAAATATCCCACCATGTTGAATGTCATTACTGGTGTTCAACATTCGCATGACAGCCATGTGGAGCTAATTCACAGCTCGGTTCAGCAGACAGTCTTCATTGTGTTTGCCAAGTCTCCTAGCTTCAATCAAGGTAAGCGTAGTTCTAAGTCTAAGGTAAGCATAGTCCTAAGTCTAAGATAAGCATAGTTCTAAGTCTAAGGTTTCATATTGTACCCATTTCTTCTTGAAAAATTAGTTCTCTTGGCAATTCATATGCACTTTCCAATATTGCAGGTTTTTCTTCGCCAAATTTAATTAACCTTTTGTCTGTGATGTCTTTAACTGTTGATTTGTGAGATATTCGTGATAGTAACTTTGATAACATCATGGCTTTTCATATAAGTGAAGGTGTCTCAAATACATCAGCTGGTTATAATTAGCTTTGTGTTTCGACCACATAGTTTAAGACATGCTTGATTCTATCAAGTTGAAATTTGATACATTCTAACTTTAACTCAAGTTGTTGGCTACTTTCAATACTAATAAAATATTCTAGTGGTTGATAAGCGCTGAGTGAACTTCTATTGTAAACCTACAGTACATTTCCCTAGGACTATATGTTCTCTCTCTCATATTGTAAGATACAAGGTTATACACTCTCTCTCTCTCATACTGTCAGATACAGGACTTTGTACTCTCTCATGTTGTAGATTTGTACTCAGCTATGGTTGCTCCATCTCTGCAGTGCAACCTGTTGACAGAAACTTGGCAGAACGGACCAAAGAGTGGTAATTTACCCTCAGCCTGCAACCAGACCTACAAGGTTGGTGTTTGTGCTTCTAGTCACCTAATAATAAGTACATGTAAGGATATTAACTGTTTTTTTTGCTAGGTACAACTAAGAATTTTATATATATGCTGTAGATGTGTTTAAAAGGTTCTGTATTATGATTAGAAATAGCATAGTTAGTTACACAATAAATAGCACCCCTGGGACTTAATGCTATTTACTATATTGTGTATTCAAACTTGTTTTTTCTCTCAACATTTTGGCATTAATATGGGTTACCTTTGTGAAACTCATATTGTTATATCCAGGATACTGGTTGTTGATTTTCACTGTATATATGCTGTGTAGGTGGAGACAGTGTTGAGTATAGCTAACAAACAGCTCAATATCAGTTACTCTAATCATATGGATCATTCTAAGTTGGCAGTCTGCAGTGACTCAGGCTATATATGTGTTGGTGACATAAACAGACAGGTGAGTTATATGTAAGCGACATGAGCAGACAGGTAAGTTATGTGTCAGTGACATGAACAAACAGGTGAGTTATGTGTCAGTGACATGAACAGACAGGTGAGTTATGTGTCAGTGACATGAACAGACAGGTAAGTTATGTGTCAGTGACATGAACAAACAGGTGAGTTATGTGTCAGTGACATGAACAGACAGGTGAGTTATGTGTCAGTGACATGAACAGACAGGTGAGTTATGTGCCAGTGACATGAACAGACAGGTGAGTTAGGTATTATTGACATGAATATTAAAGCATATAATATTTAATAGTCTGTGATTATTTTATTAAACTCTGCCAATGATTAATTTGTCTGTTACTCTTTCAGGTATCAGTTCTGTCTGCAATGCTATTTGAAATAATCCTTTCCTAATTCTTTAGTCTGATATATCCAATCAAACTATTTAGAAATGACTCACACTGCATACTGTTTTTAAAAAGAAAGTCAACTTAATACATGTTTCTGTTGTAGAGCCATCAACTGGTTCGTGGAGGTGGCACTGTATGTTTCTTTGACTTGGGAGTACAGAAACAGTACATGTCTCTCATTCAATCCATTGACACGTGCAAGCAATATAGATCCAATGAGTAGACCACTTCTATGTGGTGGAGATAATACCATTATGGTTTTTGTTGCCATGTAAATTAAATTTAGGCTTTTCAGCATTGTGTTGCTGCACATAAAACATGTATATATGATATTGATATTTAGCATGGCATTAGACACAGGGAGTCTAGCTGTTGAGAATGATCTGGAAAAGTTTGCCAATTATTTTAACTGTGATTGGTTAGTTGATCTGTTTTCAATACTCTAACAAATTTAAGAAACATTAGCAGTTGTCTTACCAATTTAAGACAGGTGTATTTGTTATTGTGCTTTATACAATGATGTTGATGTGTTGAAGGCAATCATTACTATTAGACAATTAATGTTAGAATGCTTATAATTTTACAACTATATCATATTTTTGTACCAATTTTTATTATTTGTGTATAAATTCTTTTATTTTATGCTCTCAGAATTATTTTGAAATTTTTGTTTCTATTCTCATTTTTTTGTGTCTATGCAACAGCACAATTTTTTATTCGATGCACATTTTTTTGTAATATTGATATTCAGTAGCCTATTTTGTAATTCTCTCTTGTAGTAGAACAAGCATATCAATTATATATCTAAATTTAATACCATGTTTGAGACATTAAAAGTTTTAAATATTATATATTTTTATTAATTTATGTATTTTTACCAATTTTATTTTTGTATATATAAAGTTGTTTTTTGTAAGTTTAAGGTGAGTTAATAAAGAGATGGATTACTATTGTTTTACTTTGTCATGTAATGATAAATGCTGTCATAAAACAAACATAGGAAGGATTAGGGTAAGGCAGCAGAATGGCTGTGTATTTGGAACATTAAAAGGGTACTTAAAAGCAGAACTTTCATGATGAAATGTAATTCTGCGTCGTTCATAGTTGCTGTTTTTTGCATTAACAAGTGCACAGCATCAAAACATTGATGCCTCCCGATTGTCATTTCTGTTTGCCAAAAACACAGTCAAACTTAAGCGGGAAATTGTCTCCATAGGCTGTCATGTTCATGTTTGATGGAAGATTGCTAATAATTAAATCAACTTTTTGTGCAAAATATTTTTTTGATTAAAATGTGATCTAGTGTGTAGCTCTTGTACGATTGTTGTGATAAAAATTCCTCTCTTTCTGAGTACAATATAGTAAACTAGGCCACCTTTTGCTTTAATTCTTACTGGTGTCTCATTTTATTGTGTTTACAAATTACATCACACCAAATTGACACCTCACCAGCTTGGCACCATCAAGACCAATAACAACTCAAAAGTACGTAACCATGACAACTTTTAAAAACAATAAACTTTTTGTGACACGTGAGCAAAAATGAAATATAAATAATTGTATTTACCATCAGTAGAGAAAAGCAATGCTTTAGGGGCTTATTAATATATTGCTATACTATACAACAACCTGCTGACTAGCACATGCTTTTGTCAATAGGCTGCACTGTAGACACAGCTTGTCTGCAAAAGTCACATACAATATGTAAATGCTGTATATACTTCAGTTTACACAACTTTTAAATTATCTGCTGTAATAAAAGCATAAGTTTCTTCTATCGCGAAGGTAGGGGAAATGGAACTCTGTTCTGTGCTGATGAGGGGACAAATCCCGAAGCAACTGCTGTACACAGATTGCAGCAATGTTTGTATATGCACATTTCAGCAGCTATCTATAACCATGCAACTATATTTTGTTGAGTTGTTTATATTGTTATGAAAAACCTTCACTTCTATGTCATGGTTGCAAAAGCAGGTGCAAATTGAAGCTGCTTAACGTTACGGATATGACTACTTCATAACACAAACTCATTTACTATAATATCGTAGCTATTTTTATGCGCATTGTAACATTTTGCAGGTTTGAACTTTGATGAATGTTTTTGCATGCCTCGTATTAAAAGAATTTATTGACAATTTGTCATTAATTTACAATACCACCAGTTTGCCAAGTTACTATCTTATTGGTAATGTTACAAAGCAATTTTTATGCTGAATGCACAAATATAAAATATCTAGGCTCTTTATAGATTTATGTATGTTGTAACAGCCAAAAGCCTATTTCAAATCAGGATCTACATGAAATGTTACCATAAGCTGGTGATTTATTAATACAGTTTCAGTTAATCTACCTCATATGACGGTGTGTGTTCATCAGGCGATCACCCATCCATGTATGAACTGCTAGTATAGTACCAACTTTTCTACTGAGTTTTATACAAGATAAGCCGATTTTTCAACTTGAGACTAACAAATACCTCATCAGCCATGGCAAGGTATTGGCGAAGAAACACCAACTAACAGAACTATGTGGGGCAGGCGAGCAACTACCAGAAGCATTTTAGTAAGTGTACGAAGAAATATACCACAACTTATCTCTTTCTGGCAGCTGATCAGAGAATGTATGTATGGTGCTAATAGTAGTAGCGTGTACCTGCATGTCAAAGAGAATATTCTGCTTCACTTGTTTACTTACAAACATTCTAAACGAACTGACACTCATATCTCTAAGAGGTAATAAAGAAGTAACCCTCTTTTACTCATAAGATCTAATTAATAAATTCTGCTACGTCAGTCACTTCGTGTGGTACTTTCTTAGTTTAGGTTTCAGTGAGCAACTGAATTGAGTGAAGTTCTGAAGATTGATGTTTTGGATTTTAGAATACCCTAGCTACCAAGTATATAGTGTTGTCTAACAGTCACACTTAACTCATCAACTCGTTTCATTGCTTTGTCTGGCAGCAAAGCAGCCTTAAAGTTTGCTGGCCAATCATGTTAGTACGTTTGCACCTTAAAGAATGAACAATGCTTTGACAAACATCAGTAGTATTGTAATCAGCATATAATATTGCTGAAGACAAAAATCTACATAAGAAGTGGGCTTTTTCTAATGCTGCAGAATTCGTACATAACTCATTATTGAAATCATGTCAACCAGAACATTTTTAGAACCTTCATTTCAATGCATCATAACTAAATTCGATTTTTTGAGGAAAAACTGCTGAATCATGCATTGTAAAACATTTCAAAACCAGTAAATGACTCTCCATAAATTAATCTCAATTATTATTTCTCTGCTATTTGAAAATAGATTTCCCTGGTGTTTTGCTTAACATCAATGTTTTTGCATGCATATTATGCTATAAATTTAAAATATATATTATTACACAAGCATAAACCTATATGCATACTTCACTAGAATAGATCATTGCACAGTATTGTCTCATTACTTCCAAGTCTAAAGCACACACACATGGTAAGGACTTGTGTGATTTATACAATGATACGTGCTCAAAGCTCAGCATTCCCAACTGCTATGCACTTAACATTTAGTCTTCACTGTAAAGGCAGAACCTTTTGCTGAAATGTAACTCTGCAGAAAAGCATCCACGTAGCGGCTGTCTCTGTGTGCATAGCAATACTATACTGATTAGTGCAACTAAAATCTCTCAATTTTAAATAAATACTTTTTATCCGTGACCATATAAAAGTTAGCTACTGCATAAAGCATAGAATGCTTTTACATTGCAGTAGACAATAAAGCATGCAAAATGACTTTTGTAAACATAGCCTTACATGTGGTAGAAACTTTCAAAAGGTTCTCCGTGGACTGCAAGGTTACTAAAAGAGAATTGGTTTTACTTGCCTTGTGTGAATACATAAATTAATTGTACTTAATTTTATAAAACTATTTTTTAGAACTTCTCTTTGTTTAATGCATTTTTCATACAATCAACTACATGAACATTGTAGTATCAAGATATATGCTTTTTTTAAACGCAGAGTATAAAATATCTTGTGATAATGAACTGATGATGTAACATACAATAATTAGTTTTCTAAGATCTTAATGACTCGTGACATTTCTCTAAGTAACCTAGCAGGGAAGCATTTACAGTTAATAAGCAGTCATGCAGAAACCATTGCACCTGCTATATGTACCTTAGTAATTACTTTAAAAGTTGCTCATTCTAACTAATATAACTTATAGCTGCATCATATTTAATAGTATTAATTAGTTCAACTTAATAATCAATATACCATAGCATTCACACTAATGCAGATGGGTTGGTAAATAAACAAGTTAGGTCTTTAGTATGAGGTGTGAGAAAGCTAGCTCATCCAATTGCTACTTTATCATAATTTCAGACCGGGTTTTGCCTACATAGTTTGTGACATGTTCAGCCCAACCTAAAATTCCTTCTACTGAATTGTGACTTACAAATTATTTGTATGTTTGTTTGTTTGTTTGTTTATTTGACTGTTTACACACAGTTTATTTACTATTCACTGTCTGATTGTAGAGATTGACTACTGCTATTTTTATCACTCACATTGCGCTTTGTCAGCGCACGTTCATCTCCTCTTCCAGTGAAGGGACAACCCCTGTAAGCAAAGTTACAACTTCTAACGAGGCGACAACTCCTAGTGAGATTACAACTCCTAGCGAGGCAAGCACAGAATCAGCTACACGACTTTCTCTAAATGCAATAGAAATAAGCAACGGACTGAATGCTTCATCTACAAGCAGATTTCGAACTACTCGGCCACTTCTGCAGGACATAAAATCTTCCATAGTTACCAGGCGAACTCCAACACAAAGTAATACAACTCCAGATGTCGCTCAAAGTGAATCTCTTTCAACAAAGTTACAGTCACAGACAACTACAGAACGCTATTTAGTAGACAAATCATATGTACCAACTCTCGCAGCTGTGTGCTGCATTGTCGGCATACTGGTTTTATTACTAGCGTGTCTCATCGGCACTCATCAAATCAAGAGTAAACAGCCACAAAGACGGAAGAAGAAACTCATGTTTCATAAAAAGATAACTGTGCATACACAGAACACTAGCAGACGATACCTAATGCAAACCACTTGATCACCAGATGAATTTTTATTATCTCCTGGCTTCAATATTATAATATATAATGGGAGAACACAATTCTGTTAAAGGCTAAACTAATTTTTGGCACAAAATGACCGTTTTGTAAAGCAAGTTTAAAGTTTAAGACAAATTGAACATATATAGTTTGATGCATGATATAGTGTGCAGATCTTTATAAAGTTAATATTACTAGTCTATTAATTTTGATATGTTAAAAAATATATAACTACGTATCATAAGGGCTTTAAGGCATATAAGGCTATAAGGCATCATTCCGTAATAATATATCACTTGATTTATTTGAAAATCCTTAACTTCAGACCATAGTGCAATAAATTAGCATATATAATTATTAGCAACAAGTGCAGTTAATAACTTAGTTAGTGCATTATTTATTATTACAATATTTTTACAAACAAGTCACTTTTCCACAAATTAATGAACACTCATATGAGCTCCAATAACTATTTCTATACAAAAGACTTGTTACTGAAATCAACTGTTGGGAGAAGAAAAGGCTGAAAAGGATTTTTAATGGTGATTAATAATTTCAAAGTGTCACGCAGCTGTCATATTATTATGTTGGTTTACACTTCGCAATGGATAAATAAAGAGCTAAAGCGGATGTTTTCTAAGTGCTAATTGTTGCAGTAATATTCCTATTTGCTACATACACAATTTACAGTGTTGATGTGTACTATATATCCTGTAAAATGCTTTCAGAGAATATAGCCTGCACAAACAAGTCACTTGTGTTGAAAATTAGTAGGAGTTTATTCTTAGGTGTTATTTTTAAATTATACGCACACAACAAGCCAAAATAAATAAGAAACTAAAAAAAAACTACAATTTCATTTTATATACGTATATACATAGTATATACGTATATAAATATATACCGAAATATATATTGGTTTCCCCGGAGATAGATGATTCCAAGAACTAAGCCAACATAAGCAAGCTTATAGGACGGTGCTGTGTTGAACAGCTAGGTGTTGGATTTTTTACAAGTAATCTCTCAATAGCAATGAAAGAAGTTATTTCATGAATAGTTGCTATATGAACTTAATAAACAGATTGGATGCAATGATTTTTTTACCGTAGGTAAGCATCCTAAACAGTCCATATAAATATATATTTAATAAAACAATGCATAATAAACATGTTGTATCCTATTGCGTTATATATGTTATATTACTATTAGCTGCTTTACATATAAAATCTAATTCTTGGCAAACTTCACTTTGATTATAATATACACTAGTTTTGCTGGAATGCTGTTAGCCATAAACCTGCTTCTATTATTAATGATGTTGCATCTCAACTTTACCAACAATTCTGTTTTAGGCTGTTATATGGGAAATGGCATTTATGAGGGTACTAGATCATCTAAAAATTGAAACACTATTCGCTTACAATCAAGTTTGTAACCCGCGTACTGTAAACTGTATTTTATATTTATATTTGTAAAGTTGCTATTTAATGTACATAGTATTATTTTAGATGTACTCAAGTCTAAAATAAAAACAATCAATATTATAAGGAGTTGTCTTTTCTTGACATTTAAAAATAAACCATTAAACTGGAACCCAGAAAAACTAAGCCTGGGTTTGAAGTAAATAATTGACTACGTGGCCAATAAATATTCACGGTAAAGTACTAATCGCTAAAATGCTACTTTTGTGAACTTTGAACACTGGTTAGGTTGTAGTTAGTAAAGCTTTGCAAGCTTCAAGCTTCCTACGACCTTATAGTTGTAACATTAACTCGATTATAATTTTATTTATTGCTACTACTACTTGCTAAGAACAACGCAGAGTGATAGATTGATGATTGTGAGATTGTTATGAAATAAAAGTCAAACTTTATCGAGTCTAAAAATGAAAGGATTGAAAGTCTTGCAGTATTATGCTAAACGCAGTATTTTCCAAAGTCGACACCTCTCTTTAAGTTTATCTGCTAAATCAAATCAAAATGTGAGTAGGAGTCGTTATGATCATCATTCATTCATTGTGATTACGATTTAATTTAATGCACGATCGATTCGTTTGGCACATGAGCGTTGTAACTTACAAGCAAACTGTTTAAAAGAAGTTGAATTCGAAATGTAAGCATGCGAATAGATAACTCACTCACCTCGTAAAATTAGGACACTCTGCTAACACCTACAGGCGCAAAATTATGAGTGCCTCTTAAGTTGTTTTTGTTTGGGTTTATCATGTGTTAAAATGTATCTATTCTAGCATGTAGCTAAGTTTATATTACAGACAATGACATAGTCCACTTCTTTTAGGTGAGAATTGGTTTCGCTGGATTGGTTGGGAACACACCTCTTGTTCGGTTAAATTCAATGAGTGAAGAAACAGGCTGTGAAATACTTGCCAAAGTTGAGTCAGCTAATGGTGGTGGATCTGTCAAAGATAGGGCAGCTTTGTTTTTAATCAGAGATGCTGAAAACAAGGGCTTATTACGACCAGGTAAATAGCTGAAACAGGACACATCAAATTCAGTTTACTAATCAAAAATTAGTTCAATTGAAAAAATACCATAACATTGAATATTTTTATTAATATGTTATTAGAAAATGTAGTCATTCCCGAGACTTGATGCCATCTACATGTTGAAATAGAACTTATTCTTCAAGTTTATGCATAAGAATAAAACTGTTCATTGAACAGTATTTAAATAAATTTTCACTAAAATAGATAAGACCTAAATATGCAAAAACTATTACACTTTTCAACAATTTTTTTTTACCACTGGCAGGAAAATGTATTACCTCTGTAAAACTTGACCATGTGTATGTTGTATTTTTCATTGTCATTTCCTTGCAGGGGGTACAGTAGTGGAAGGAACAGCGGGAAACACTGGGATAGGTCTAGCTCATGTGTGCAATGCTTTAGGTTATAAATGTGTTATTTTCATGCCCAATACACAATCGAAGGTATGTGTAATAAGCTCATCTCTAAGTTCATGTTGTTTAACATAGTAATATACTGTTATCAGTATTCTCCCAACTGACTCACTATTTGGTATATTGATAAGTAAACTCTCTGCATGCTAATTAGATTTATTCTAATTCCTTGTAAATAATTGTTTATAGTTTGTTGACTGTATTTTTAGCATTTTAAGTTTAAAAGTTTGAAGATTCGTATTTGCTTGTTATAAATAAAACTGACACGAGTTTGAAAATCTCAAATAAACACTTCCACTAAGTAATATTTTCATGCACATATGTAAATTTTTAACCTAAAATAAATATTTCTTTGCCAGGAGAAAATAGAGTTGTTAGAGACTCTGGGAGCGGAGGTCAGGCCTCAGCCAGTGGTGCCGTGGGATGACCCTATGAACTATAACCATCAGGCTGCCAGATACGCCGACAGCATAGACAATGCTGTGTGGACCAACCAGTTTGACAACACTGCAAACAAGCAAGCTCATATTGAGACTACCGGACCTGAAATATGGTCACAAACCGGTGAGAGTGGATGGGGTCATTGAGTTCACCTCCCATACCCCATGTTGTGATAGAATAGTTATATTCTCAATATTGGTTTTTATGTTCTGGTGCTTGCAATAGAGTCGAGATTAGTTTGAACAACAAATGTTTATGCTGATGCTAATTATAATATTTAGGTTTATTTTAACTCAACAGTTTTTAGTATTTTAGAACTACTATCGCTATGTAAGCATAGGCCTATGTGTACTATCAAGTATGGCTTTGTTTTGGATAAGAAATCAGTTGACAAAAATAAGTATGACTAAAACTTATCATCAACAATGCACTTATTGGGCAGTTTGCTTCGTCTACCCTTATGTTTTTATAACTTTTGGTAAGTTTGGTAGATTGAGTGAATTTAAACTTTCTAATGTCACTCAAAGGTTTTAGCCGCCTGTTTTTATGAAAACTCCAAGTCAAATTGAATATTTAGTTGAAATAAACTGTTTTCAAAAAGCTAGCGTTGTTCTTCGCTTGACTTATTGGTTAGGTTGAGACTAAAATGACTCTTCAATGATTTAACTACTTCATTTATATCAGAATCTTATGAAGGATTCTGGATACTTGCTACTGTTGCTTTTCCTTCTCTTGGTGTGTCGTCATTACTAGATAATGTCTTCCTTTCATAAACAGGTGGGAAAGTTGATGCTGTGGTGTTTGGCACTGGCACTGGTGGAACTCTAGCTGGTGTAGCAACTTATCTCAAGGAGATGAATCATAAAATACACACAGAGCTGGCTGACCCACAAGTAATATGCCAGTTATAATATAGTAATATACTAAATATAATATACTAGCTATAATATAGTAATATACTAAATATAATATACTAGCTATAATATAGTAATATAATAGGTGTGATGTAATAGTATATTAGATATTATCTAATAATCTACTACATATAATATAGTAGCATACTAAATATAATGTAGTAATATACTAGTTATAAGATAGTAATACTAGCTATAATATACTAGGTGTGATATAGTAATATACTAGGTGTGATGTAATAGTATATTAGATATTATCTAATAATATACTACATATAATATAGTAGCATACTAAATGTAATGTAGTAATATACTAGTTATAAGATAGTAATACTAGATATAATATACTAACTACATGCAGACTATCTTTATTTAACGCTGACCTGTTTGCTAAAACCAGAGTTGTCTGCTCTCTTATAAGACACAATTGATGATTTGGTGGAGGAAAACTAAACGCTGAACTTATTTAAACATTATTCTACATTCTAAATAGTTTATACCAAATAGGAATGCATAAAAATCTACTGTTAATATTTTAGTATGTATTTTTAGGTGACAAATTAATTTTCATATCTTTATTATAGGATGTGTATTAACCAAGTTTCATATTTGGTGTTTACTTTATTTTATTTCAGTTATATATTGAAAGTAGTTGTTACCGTAATTAAGTTTTGCATATTTACTATGGATGTACTGTATAACTACATCAAACTGTGTATATTTAGGGCAGTGTACTGTATAACTACATCAAACTGTGTATATTATAAGGTAGTGTACTGTATAACTACATCAAACTGTGTATATTATAGGGTAGTGTACTGTATAACTACATCAAACTGTGTATATTATAGGGTAGTGTACTGTATAACTACATCAAACTGTGTATATTATAGGGCAGTGTACTATATAACTACATCAAACTGTGTATATTATAGGGCAGTGTACTGTATAACTACATGAAACTGTGTATATTATAGGGCAGTGTACTGTATAACTACATCAAACTGTGTATATTATAGGGTAGTGTGCTGTATAACTACATCAAACTGTGTATATTTAGGGTAGTGTACTGTATAACTACATCTAACTGTGTATATTTAGGGTAGTGTACTGTATAACTACATCAAACTGTGTATATATAGGGTAGTGTACTGTATAACTACATCTAACTGTGTATATTTAGGGCAGTGTGCTGTATAACTACATCAAACTATGTATATTTAGGGTAGTGTACTGTATAACTACATCAAACTGTGTATATATAGGGTAGTGTACTGTATAACTACATCTAACTGTGTATATTATAGGGTAGTGTACTGTATAACTACATCAAACTGTGTATATTTAGGGCAGTGTACTGTATAACTACATCAAACTGTGTATATTATAGGGTAGTGTACTGTATAACTACATCAAACACGGTAAACTAGAAAGGTCGGAGGGATCTTCTATAGCGGAGGGTATAGGTCAAGGTCGAGTGACTGCTAACCTTAAAGATGCACCTATTGATGATGCTCACGTTGTCATGGATACGGATGCTGTTCGAATGGTATTCAACATATCTGTATATAGTGATCGATTACATTGTATTTCTTACTTGGTTTTAGGAAATGTTAATATTTTTGGTAAAATAGTCTTTTAAGCTTGACTCACACGCATTCTGAATTAAACATCTTTCAACCCTCAGTTATACAGATTTTATCATACTTATATATGTCATAATTTTATAATATCTAACTCTCTTTGCAATTTTTAATCTTTGCTATGCGTTTGATCTAATTTGTTAAAATGCTGTTTTTGTTAGCTGACGAGTTTGCACAAAATAACTTTCAGCTAAATTTTAATGGATAATTTACAATGATGGTTTATATTCTTTGCAAAAATTGTTTAATATTTATTGTAGCATAAATGTTATTTGTTTTTCATTCTCATAAATGAGTCATGGCACGCAATGACCAGACATGCTCATATTTCATGTGATCAGAAAGTTGTCTTCTCTACTCGCTTGTGTTTCCTGTTGTAGACCTTCCGTTTGCTTCACGAAGAAGGATTCTTTGTTGGGGCTTCAACCGGGTTGAACGTTGCTGGGGCTGTCAAGGTACGCCTTCTAGTGTACTCTGTCATACGTTATACTATGTTACTGTGTCATAGTGTGTACTCTGTCTATGACACTATGTTACTCTGTTATACTATACTCTGTCATACTATACTCTGTCATACTATACTCTGTCATACTATACTCTGTCATACGTTACTCTGTCATACTATACTCTGTCATACTATACTCTGTCATACGTTACTCTGTCATACTATACTCTGTCATACTATATACTCTGTTATACTATACTCTGTCATACTATACTCTGTCATACTATACTCTCTCATACTATACTCTGTTATAATATACTCTGTTATACTATACTCTGTCATATTGTACTCTGTTATAATATACTCTGTTATACTATACTCTGTCATATTGTACTCTGTTATAATATACTCTGTTATACTATACTCTGTCATACTATACTCTGTCATACGTTACTCTGTCACATGTCACCTACGTTATCTCTGTATATTTTAGGTAGCTAAAGACTTAGGACCTGGCCACACTATAGTCACATGTATCTGTGATACTGGCAGTAGATACTATGCTAAACTATATAGTCGAGAGTTTCTTCAATCCAAAAGTAAGATAACTCCACCAACTTGTAATGCATTCTTTCTGTTTACAAAACCAGAGTTAACTTTTATAGATATTGTATAATAATTGAAGCTCAGTAAATATTTAGCTTGTTGTATGCATATTTAATTATGAATATTGCTACCAGCTTGATTTATTTTTCAGATCTGCTGGATTGTATCCCAGAAGCCTACCAGGTGTCACTGCACTGATATACTCCCCGATAAGAGAGGGGGGAGGAGGGGTGAACTGACCCGTATGTCAACTCACATAAACTTCTAGTGGACCACAACTATGCACCATTTTGTTGAACTTCTGTGTCATTATGATCTTGTCTGATTTACTTGAAGCAATGCAGTTTAATTAGACTGGTTGCATTGCTTTAACTGTTCTACTTATCAAGTCCAGCTGTTGTATTACAGCAGCTTCAACTCCTAGAGTTCATCTTTTGTTTGTTAGTCCTTAACATAAAATCATAGCCTGCACTTTGTAAGGCAATATAAATCATAAGATAACGATTCTTTAGGTGATTATTTATTCTTTAATTAAATCAAATTGTGATATGCTGTTAGATGAAGATGATCAGATGTATTCATATATTTTCATACCACTATTATGTTTATTAAATAATTCAATTCAAAATAAATATAATAATTAATGGAATCATAATTTATAGCACTAGAATAATATCAAGCTTGCTATTACACAATATGCAATCCACAGACATGAGCATTGCAGCCTACAATACAAGGTGAAGAATTTCGAGGAAAGAAGTTTATTTTTTGTAAAGTTATGTTGTATAGGGCTTGTATTTGAATTTATTTGAAATTTTTGAAAACCATTATTTCTCAACGTAATCGTACAGTTGGAAACATAAAATCAATGGACGGATAGATGAGCTAGTTATGAAAACAGAGCATGCTTCAAGAGAAGGCAACTCTTGAGAAAAGCAGCTTACTGACAATGTATTATAGATGTTATAGTTTGTTTGACCTGTTTTACAAGAAACGTGGAAGAATGCAACAGTGTTTTTTTAAATGGTGAATTACAGCTACGCACCAAAACTTTTCTAAAGAGTTGAAGAACATTGGGAACTATGGCAACATGGCCAATTCTTCATCACTATATTTATCAGAGTAATTGTCACTATCGTTTTCCAGGTCGCCTGACACCTGTGAGAGAGCTTTGTAGGTCATATCTAAGTTTTTGGTCTTGGCAAACATAGTTGTTTTTCCAAACTCAATGTTTGACTCTAAATCTTCTCTTCCCTCATCATCTTCTAGAGACGTCTGCCTTGATGTAGACTTAGCCTTGTCGTCTGTATCTCCGTCATTGTGAGAGTCGCTTCCGGGAAATCCCCGTTGTTTTGACTTGTACACACTTCTCGTAGATCTCTGGCTAGAAGCAGGAGACTGCTTTGAAACAGCTTCTCTGTCAACACTAGCTTCACTCTTCTTGGAAGAATATCGTGGAGAAGGTGTGGGAGTTGTGTCATCAGCCAAAGAATCTTTTCTAGAATTTACCGAGGTTTGACGAGATGACGAGCTGTGGGCAGCTTGTCTAGGAAGAGGTTTAGATCCTGCGGAGTCTTTGAGAGCAGAAGTTCTGGAGGATCTACTAGCAGCTGAGTGGACAGACACTTCATCACTATGATCCCTTTGAGCTAGAGTCGCCGCATAGTTAGCCAGGGGGTCTGCTGAAGCCTTCGCAGATAGTTTCTCAGATAGGTGAGAACTCAGCTCAGACTTTACTGACATCGTCTCCATTCCCACTTTGTTACTAAACACTGCATCCTCATTGGCTTGCAAGTCTTTGGTATCACCAAGGCCTACGATATATCACAATATAACAACATAGAATATCATTTATGACTTGTATGGGTGAATAAAATAATAGAGGCTGAAAATACAAGTATGCAATTCTTAAAAACAAACATTATCATTTATATTTAAATGCAAACATTTGAATTGTCTGTTTGTAGCAGATATATAATATGGAAAGTAAATCTGATTTACTGAATTAAATCAAGTACTAGTCTACAGTCTGCTACCACAGATATGATCCCATGACCATATACCAACAGTAAAATAAAAAAACAAAGCGAAAAGTAAACATGGTTTAAAAAAAATTATGTCGTAGAGTACTTTAAAGCTGCCAAGATTAATTAACCCATCAAACTCAAGAGAGTTGGCCCATAAGCAATAAATGGATGTTTTTAAAACTTCTTGTAAAATAAAACCACAGCAAGCGTGTCTCAAATTGCAACTCCAACAACTATAATGTAAACCCAACTATAAAAGGAATATGGAACTTTCTAATAATTGTTAAAACATTCAATAGGTACCTCCATCTTCCAAAAGAAAGTCTACAGGAAAGACATGAAACAGACAAATTATTTTCAGTTCTTATTTACTGAAACTAGCAGCAACATGTTCAATAAAGATCCAAAAGTATTTCAGTATTAATAGTTTTACTTAATGCTAAAATAATGCACACGCTATTTTAAAACATAGAAAAAACTTATCTAAGGCCAAGCAAAAGCTCCAAGCCAAGTAAAAAACTGTTTGATCTCTGAAGCCATTTTTAAATGTATAAAGCAGGTAAAAAGTACACTGTGTAATACCAAATGACGGTGTTACCTGCGCAAGGTATATAATTGCTTACCCAACAGATCAACCAGTGCATCATCCATAGCCTTGGTATCTTTACCACTAGCCTTACTTCCCTTAGAGGAGCCAGTTTTAGAAACCAGTGAACTAACTGAGGGACTCTTCTCAGACACCTCGGCTATATCAGTCAGACTCTGTGCTTCCATAGGATTAGCTGACTGGTTCTTGTTCAATGCAGAGCTCTTATCGTAGTAATCTGTTGACATGAAATCACAATATCTATAAGAAGCTACAGAACTGAGAATACTTGTATCACTCCATCTTTAGTGACAATATTACATCACTAGAACAGCTGCTCTCACTATCCAACTAACAGCTGTGATGTCATACTGAATATACGCTGAGTGACACCAAGCTAGCAAATAATGCAGCATACACTTTAAGAGGCTGCCTGTATATATCAATGTATTAGAGTGGGCGGCAGCTTATATTAAGAGGACCAGATTAGCTTACTTTATTCACAGCCATAAATGATTTTAACTGCCACTTTCTTGAATTACTAAAAAATTCAAAACTCAATGATTCTGAACTGCACAGTAATTTGCACACTCTAAAGTATAGTCCACAATGCAGGAAGATCAATCTGTTCACATGAAGGCATCAGTATCACACAATGCGGTCATGAGGTGTCTCCAACCAGCGTATATGTTTCAACCAACTATTTTATTTTTTCCTCGAGTTAAGTCAGCAGATTTCAGACTTTGCAATAATATAAAATTACTTTATCTCCTTGAATGTTTTTTTTACTTTTTTATTGTACAAACTTGCCATTGTAATGTCAACTCATATCCACAAACGTGCGCACGCACACACACTCGCAAACACGCACACTCACAGGCACACACATACACTCGCAAACATGCACACTCACAGACACACACACACACTTGCACACATGCACACTCACAGACACACACACACACTCGCAAACATGCACACTCGCAGACACGCACACATGTAATATATACTATATGGATTATGTAAATGTTAAAAATCTTTACTACACATTATAGACAATCTCTCCACAGGAAACACGCACCTCTGGAGTCAGTGGTTCCAGTCCAATGATTTCCATCGAGAAGACCTGCTCCTTGTCGATCTGCACTTAAACTTCCCGCTTTTATATTTCTAAATTGAGATGAGTCACCCGTGTAGCCTGTAGTCTTGGAAGATGATCTGACCTTGGGGCGCTTGCTACCCATCCCAACATCATCTGGGTCTTCTCTATACGACTCATGAGCTGATATTCCCAAGTCTTCCCGCAAATTATCCAGCATTGAGCGCATTCGATCCTATAAACACTGCTTTGTAAACTGGCGGCAAGAAAGTAACTAAGACTAACAGGTTAAAAAAGTAGTTCTAAGAGTGTAAAGTAAATCCTTCTCCGAACATTCTTTATATGCAGGCTAGCAGTTGGTATGCATTTATTATAATAATATATAATCTATCAGTTATACTGCTATACTAGTTGTGAATCCAACAGATTTTTACTACATATTTAATATACTTACTTCATCCAGTCTGCCTTTATTTTTCTGTATGTGCTCTTCAAATACATTACACAGAACCCTGTTTGTAAATATCCCTCTGGTTAAGACATCATTGGTAACTTCTCCAATGAAATCAAGATAGGACAATTCTTCTTCTCTGGGAAAGAAACAATAATGGGATCATAGTTACCATGCTAATGCATTATTATATACAAGTTATTATGGGATGTGTGTGCATGTGTGGATGCTGAATAAACATAATTGCATACGTGTATTATATTATAGTATATTTTATCAAGAATATATTTTTGAGGAAAGACTTGTACCACTGACTAATAGTAGAAACCAATATATATATATAGAGAGAGAGTAACTCCATAATAACATGTATTATTTTGAATTGCCAAATCCTTTTATAAGCAAGTAGATGTAATGGTAGGTGAAGACTCGGCCTCGCAAGAAGGTACCAGTTGTTTGAAAGTCATTTAATTCTGTAATCTTGGGGACATGAGTGCTAAATATTTAACCACCCCCCCCAAATCATTATTTGTCATCAGGCAGCAATAACTAAAGATTGGTGGGTGTTGTGAACTTTTATGTTTTAGGTTATTTGTAACTCTCAACTTTGTTCAAGATAATGCACAAGAAACTTCAAATCTGTGGTAAATGTGTAAATATAATGTGATGCAACCTAGACGCAACCTACAGCGTTCTTGGTCAGCACTAAATACAACACTCAATATAAGTTGTAGCAACATGCAACATACATTGGCACAATCATTATTATGGCAATCAAGTTATGAAAGTAAACTCCCAGATGAGAGAATAATTTCCAAAAACATCTTTTTGTGTGACCTTTTTAATGTTATCTGCAACTGGCTTGCAACATCCTTTCATTTCATTTTAGAAGCCAAACTTCTGGTGTATGATTTGCTGCTAGTTAAGATAATAACAAATAATTTTAACAAAGGAAAAATTTTATATTACCTGATGACATTAATATCAGTCATTACACATTAATACAAATTGTAATCATGACAAAAAAATTAAATAAATTTAGAGATGACAATAATTCAACTGAGCTAAGCTGCATCTCAGCTGAACAGCTTTAAGAAACGAGTCTCCTTTTACAGAGGTGCTGCTTATATTCATAGTCTCTCCCTTCAGGTGGTAAAATCCCTCCACATCGGCATATGATGTTGGAATAGCCAGGTACTTCTGAGCTAAGCCGCTCAAGTGTGGGAAGTTGGTATCATTGGCTTGCCAGTAACTCATGATGTCACAGTCTTCCATCATCAGTGGTTCGTCCAGATATCGTAACACCTCCGAGGCTATCGTACCCGCCTGCACCGATTCCGGCGGTTGTTTCAGAATTCTTGTAAAGAATCCACTTTGGATGGATTCTGGTTTAATTGACTCATCACTGTCACCACCTTCGGACAGCCTTTCACCTTTCGCCAGTTGAATTATACTTTTCTTTAAATCATTTTGATTTGCATTGTCGCACCATTGCAGCTTGAATCTGGGATCAAGAATGGTGGCGATGGTGTAAGCGTTGGCCTTGTTATTGTCATCTATGTCAGCAGTCACCATCTGATAGTTCTTAGCCAGTTCATCCACCAGCTGGCATTCACTATAAGCTTCCTTCAGATCTAGTAATGCCGCCTTCAGTAACCTTATGGAGGCAAAAGCTAAGCTGCATGAGATCGACCGGGTATTCTGGACCCTCTTAGCTACTTCCTGAAAAGGCCTCAACACTTCTACCATGTTAGTTAGAAGAAGAATCTGATCTGGTGGTAGGAGTCGGTCAGGTGAATCAGCCAGGAATTTCTCTCTTGGAGTTTGTAGAACCAGGTCTATGAGACTGAGGTGCTCCACCCAGGAATATTGTTTCGTCTGTGAAGTAGAGTGTCCGAGTTCGATGCCGGCAGACTCTGCCAAGGCAGCAGCTTGACTGATGGCTTCCAGTAAAGTATCTCCGCAATCTGTGATGGACTGAGTCACAGCTTTACCTAGCAGGTAGGCGTAACCACTTTGACCTAACGACACGCTCACTGGCAGACTCTCAACAACGCCACCTGGTGAGAGAAATCCTGGAAGAGGGAAATTATTGCCTAGATTATTAATGGTCACCAGTACTCTGGACTCGAGTGAATATTGACTTAGCACTGTTTGCTGAAGTTCGGCCATTTTGTTTTTGTCTTGTAATACGTCTGCAGAGACTGTAGCTCCACTGAGCAGCACGTGCTTGTAGCACCAACCCTCAATGTAATGACAAGTCAGCGTCAGGTAAAAGAGATTGACGTCTGAATGTTTCCAGACCTCCTGGGAGAGACACAAACTGGGGACAGATTTCAACTGATCCGCGAGTTGAGCTTTTCGAAGTGAGATCTTGAAATCGCACAACCTTTGAACTTCATCTTGAGATGGTAATCTGTACTCAGGGTTGATACGATGCAGAAACTCTGCTAATCGTGGACTTCCAACCACTTCCATCGGAAGAAAATCTCCTACAAGATGATGAGGGAAAACATATCAAGTCTTTTCATCAATTACAGTTATTCTATCAATTAGTCTTGTTAGAGTAGCTTAAATTGAGTTAGCTATCAAGAGCATCACATATTGTTGATAAGATAGTTAACTTGCACATGCTATATTCTATGTGGACGCTACCACAACAATACAAGCAATGACAAGTTTAGTTTATTGTCATTAGATAGTGTGTGATATTAACCCAGGAAAATACAGTAATATAACTGTAACTAAGGATGATGTTAAAAGGGATACTATGCTATACTATGTTATGTGCATGTGATTTACTGTTTTAGCAATAGCAAGTAAGGTAGAGAATGTTACATAGGAGATGGTGTTGGTATTAACAATGTATTATTACGTATCATAGTAGACCAGTTGCACAGAGCTTCGCAGTTAATCTAATAAACAAATTATTATAGCCACTCTCACACACAGTTAGCTTTTATCAACATCATGTCTGAAGAACAGACAACTTCATATCAGCTAGAACTAAGGCTAGCATACAAATGGCCCTAGGTCTATAAACCCCAGCTGCTAATACTTATAGAGTTATACTGAGACTATAATTTATGATGCTAATGTAAGCGAGACAGATACAGTAAAACTCACCAACAATGAAATTGAGAAGTGCCTCCGTTTGTGAATGTTGCTGGAGTCCAGAGAAAGCACTTTCACTTGTTGACCGAAACGGGTTTGAGGGACCCGTCCACACCTTTTCATTCTCGTCAGGGTCAGTTTTAACGGTTGCTGAAGGCATTACTATATCTAATGCATCAAAAGTAGAAGTGTGATCTCGAACTGTTGAGGTAGGAAGGTGATGACTGCTGCTGTTACTCATAGAATTTGCTCCTCGCAAAAAACAGTCTTGGTTACTAGAGAGTTCTCCTGATCCCCCCTCAGGACTTGGAATAGATCCAATGATAGCAGAATCTGGCTCATCTAATGATGCTATAGAAACCATAGCATAGCCATAAGGATTATCTGTCTTAGACCCTCCAGCTAGTGACTGCCTTCCCAGACGGCCCTGAAACTCTCTGTGTAGGTCTGGATGACATTTTCTGAGATGAGTGATGAAATTGGAGTTAACTTTCCTGGTTCCACTGATAACTTTATGACAAGATTTACAAGTAGCTCGAATTGCATGAAGTCTAGCTTCGTGTGTAGTTGCTTGGCATTTGTCACTGTTGCTTTCTATCTTACAGAAATAATCTAAAATTTTTACTCTGCCTGCTTTAAACTCCATGCTATGTAGTATTCCAATGTGTTTATACAATGTACAGTTGCAGTCTGTGACCGTAGCATTGATTGCTAGAATCACTACAGCTCAACTAACGAGTTTAGTAATGGAATACTGGCCGCCGTGGGATGGGTATTATTACAATATATTGGCAATTGCATTCATCCCTCAATTGCACTAATCATTACCGCTGTATTGGAAATTTAAATGCTATTTGCTGGCGTATTCCATAATTACATCAGGCTAATGTATGTAAAGCCTGCAATGCATTGAGTCTTGCTCAATGAAGCATGACCGCGGAGCTAAATGTCGCGAAGAGATGATACAGCAACGCATGGGCATCAGCAATTGATACAACATTGAATAAAAACAACTATAAAATAATATCCTTGTAAGCACCTGCGATTGAAGTTTGCTTTAAATACTTAAAGTAGTAGGTATACTATTATCATAAGCAAAAGAATAGCAAATACTACTGCTGCTATTATTGTTCAAATAAAAACTAGCAATTTAGCAATGTCGTTTATATAAAGTTGTTTCAAGAGTTCTAAAAGTAATGGCCAATAATCACTGCACAGCCTGCAAAAGCCTTTCACCCTAAGCCTTGCCAAAAAATCTAACAATTGATTCCAGTAAAATAAAACAAAAATAATTCAATTTAACACATTTTCACTATTAGTATAAATACCAAAGTGAAATATTGAGCCAAAAAGCTGTGACTCCCACATGATAATATTCAGTGTTTGGTGATAGAGAGAGGTAGGTGCAGTAATAGAGAAATTGAGAAAAGCCTGTGTTCTAGATGAAAACTGCAGCATAATTAGTTATGTTCCATCATGACTGATTCAGGTTATTTGCATTATACAGGCTCATGTACTACTCCCAAAGTGATTTGAGCACTCTGGCTTGAAGTAAAACATAATATGATTTAATAGAAACATTAATTTGGCAAGGGCCATGCTACTTTGCTATGTGCTAATGAGATGACAAATCCAAACTGCTATCTACAGACTAATTTGTGAACACTGACTTTCCATTGAGTGCTCTCAATCTGACTGTAGCCAGTTTAAATGCAAAAACCGGTCTAAGTCTGAGCTATTTGTTTGTTCAGCTCAAACTCAATCTATGGGGAACTTAATTTTGACAATTTGACTCTCAACATATGCACCAAACAGGTGGAAAAAGTAGAATACATGTGATGCACTAATATTATAAAATAACAAATTGTTAACTATTAGTAAAAAATACAATAGGAGTATTTGTATCAAATAAATCAAATCCTCATTTTCAACTGCCAGTATAAGACAGTTAGTGTTTACAGTAGGTGCAGTGACTGAAAAATTTACAAGGCCAAAGTTCTGCAATCAACAACAAAATGTCAAATCTGAGTCTTCTGCATCAGGTCTTACTGTGGGAAAACTATTTCACTAGTATTATAACTGTAACTGTACATACTCTTTTTTGATTTTTTGTTTTGTGTACCCATTCCTGGCAGATGTTGACGGCACTGGGGCTTGACCAGTCAGCTCCTCCTGCAGGGGGCGATAATCCTTAGACTCGTGTCTAGCCGACTGCTCCTGCAGCCATCTCATGTGATCTTGGTCTATGCTGATGTCAAGCTTCGGTACCGCCCCTTCATAAAACACATCATACGAGAATTCTGCTAGGATAGTATGTGGTCTAATTTAAAAACTCCTAAAACCTTACGGCTAAACTTCATTAGTTTAGAAGTGATTTGCTTTACTTTTTGAATAACTAAATTAACCAGCGCAACAAATAATAACCATCACTATTTACCTGCAATATACTCAAAACATTATAAATTGATTAAATCTCAATATTTACCTGGGAGCTGGTGTAGTGGTTAAAGCACAGGTCAGGTAAACACAAGGTTATGGGTTCAATCCCCATGAAAGCCATTGGTGATGTTAGAAATGCGGTCAGTCATAATTACCTTTTTTACCAAAATAGAAAAACAGCCCTTAGCTTGCTTAGCAAACCTTTTCATCATGGGTTCTCAGAGATATGACGACTGTAAACTCGTGTGAATTCTGTTTATTTACCTGACATTGTGAGTCTTGTAGAGAAATCTCGGCTCATGAGTGTCTCGTCGAGTATGTCTGACTCTGTAGCACTTGGCGCGAAACCCTTGTTAGTCTTAGAGCTGCTTGGAGGTAAACTTTTTTTAGCAGGTCTAACAATAAGCAAGTATAAGAATTTGCTGTATAATAGTTCATACTGCACACGTAACTAGCAGAAAAGCAATCAATAAATAAAAACTAAATATTTATTGCAATAGTGTTATTGAAAGTTAACCTATAGCCATGTGTTTATAAAATTATCACATTTTAAAAACAAATACTACGTGCCGAGTCAATAATAAATAAAATACTATTAATTATTGAAGTTGGAACCTGAAATGTTTGGTTTGACTGAGTTTAGAAGGAACGTCCTTATATTTAGAACTCTGCAAGGTGCGTGGAGTAAACGACCTGGACGGCTCAGTAAAGACGTGCATTCGTTTGTCCAGTATGTCGGCTACAAAACATTTACCAAGTGTTACTATCAATCGATAATGTGATGCATTACAATTGCAGCAAAACAAATAGGTAGTCTTCCTTTATGTCACAACTTTAAATGTTTTCTCATTGAATATATTGAAAAGGCCATTGGCTTTAAGGACGTTAGCACTACAATTATGGAGAGAAATACATTTATATTGTGTAACCCAAAATGCAATGAGCAGTACTTTTTGCTAGGAATTTACACAATACTAAATAAGTTATACTAAATGCTAAAATTTTGTAGATATGTAAATAAATCAACACGTATGTGGTGCAGAGTTAAATGCATTGAATGACCTGATGTTGTTTCAAATACAACAGAGAATGGCTAAAGAATTACCAGACATAGTTTTTCTCTGCAACGTGTTCATACTCATGGCTTCTGCCATTCCCCTGCTGGTTCTTTGACCTCGAGAACTCCCTGAACGAGCAGACAACTTCTCACCTATTGTATTAAAACAATAATTGCCCCAACATAACTCTATAGCAACAGGCAAAACAGCAAGGATTTACACTAGTACAGGTATTTATAAAAATGCTTTAGAAGTGAAAATAATGTATGCTGTATAAAAGGACAAAATAACGATTCCTAATTCAATAGATTTTTTATGACACATTATTGCATCATGAGTATTTTTAAACTACTATTATTTAAATATTAGTAGTTTTAAAGTTTCTAAACAAATAGATCGATAAAAAGTAACGAGTATATTATTGATACAATTATCACCATTGCGTGAATCTAAACTTTGTAGTTGGAGAAAATACCTAGTTACTACTGAGCCTTCTCAGTTCCATACGTCTAAAATATTCAACATGGCTCTCAATAGTCAAGAAATAACTAACCTGGCGCACCAGCTTCTCCATTTAGCATCCTGTCGATTCGCTCAGAGTCAATTGTATCATTCACCATGGCATTTATACAGTTGATTTCATCTTGAGTAAAATTCTGATAATCAACATCATCTAACGTGAAAGGCTGCAAATTCAATGCAATATTGAGTTAGTGTACAGACATATACAGTATATATATAGTAGGAAGATAATCTAAATTTCAATTCTTCTTAAAAAAAGCTTTAATTATTGGCAATTCTGACAGCCGAGAATGTTTGAATTCCTTAAAAAATTATCCAATATAAAACAAGACTCTTCAAAATGGCTATTTTAACTAACCTTCTCAAAAAATACCATTTTCATTATTTTATACAAATACGGAGTAGTTATAAAAGTTATAAAATGCAATTTCTGAAATTATTAAAAGTATTTGTTTTAAATTAAAGGGTATTTGACATCCCATAGCCTCTCATCTTAGCATGAAAAAACTAACTGTTAGAACCTACATATTTACATATTACAGTGTTATTACATGCTCTCTGTTACTTATGTATCTTAACAAAACACAAAGAATTAAGCAAAAAAAAATAAAGCGGGTTAAATAAAACAGCATGAAACATTATTATTATTATTGTACCACTCTAAGTATACTAGTAAAATAATCAACAAACAAAACATGTAAACTATACATCTAAATTAGCAGGTGTGTAGGTAGCTTTCATAGCCCCAGAGCGTGCACTTCCAGGTCTGTTAGCTCGTGCACTACTCGGTCTAATGCCCGATGGTCTCGAATTTGTCAGGTTTTTAGCTGAGCCCGATCTCTTGCTGTTGGCTATTATAGCATCCCGCACTTGTCTGTCTCGAACTGATAGAACACAATTCAAACTCATAAGACTTCATTTTTACATGTAATGCATTGTCTTGTTAACAAACCCTTACTAACAGTATCATAAGGCATAACTTTCAATATCATAATACAGAAATATTTGGTTTTTTTTTTCTAATATAAAAAACTATTGCAAGTACAAAAAATTACTATAGTCCACTTTTTATATTTTTCAATAATTGCTGCATATATAATATATGCAATGAACATGTAGGTGTAGAACTTCTGTCATAGCTTTTACACTTGGAGTAACTTACCCTTCTGACTGCTAGTAAATGTTTTAGGCACTGATGAATCAATAGCAGCTACAATACAGAATATTGCTTGAAATCAAAACTTTTAAGGGTTCCAACTATATTAATTTGTAAAACTAAACAGCAAACAATAACTTGATTTATGTAAAAAAAAATAACTCTCACCTTTTCAATTTAGAATAAAAATTATAATTATTATAAGCAAAATAGTGCAACTAGCTAATAGTAATAGGAAGCATAAACTAAATATATAAAAATCAAAGTTCTTCAATTGTTGAAAGCGTTTAAACTACATTGGAACAGCCCAAAGTTATTTTATACAAAACAAACACAAATTATGTTGTTTACTTTGTATAAATTGATATCACAAAAGTACCTACATTTGGCACTTAGAAGCTTTTTGTAATGTGCATTCATGTGATCAATCACCAAATCTTGAGACACACTCTTGCCACATGATGGGTTTAGTGCTGTAAGAAATAGAGGGCATAAAAATTTACAGCATTAAATATTCAGATTTGGTAAAATAAAAAGTAGAAAAAGTTAAGTTCAAATATATCTTTTACAGATGTGCTTATTTGAAACATTGCCAAAAAACTGAAAGCATTTCAAACTTATGACACTTACGACTACTCTTCAGTGCTAAATTTCCCTTCAAAGCTGGCTTTCCAGTGCCTGAAAAAATGTAGCAGTTAAATATTATAACTTATAAATTGTAAAAGACAAATAATATGTAAACTTTGTCATGGTGTCTTGAATTGTTAATTGACTGAAACATATAAATACACTTAAGATTTTTATGCTAATTTCAAGTTACACACAGAAAGTTCTTATAACAAAAAATTAGAAAAACAAGCTAATACTAATTCTGATTAAATAAAGAATAAATTAAAGTATTTCCTCAAACAACTTGCACAGCAAAATAACTAGTCTTATAGCTAAGGTTAATGTGCATAGTAATAGCATACAATTAGTGCAAGCATGAACATTTTTCCAAAATTAGTTTGTGAAAAACATCATTATGCCCAGTAGCTACAATAGTTTTAAAAAATTAACTTTAGTATTAAACTTGATAAAAGAAAGAATGAAAATGCAAACTATTACTAATGAGTTCAAAAAACTACAAAATAGTAATAAAAATTAAAAGTTGTCTACAAAATTCAAACAAAATTTTAAGTACTATATAGTTGAAGTAAATTGATGATAACCATAATCATAATCACTTTATCATAATCATAATGATAGTGATAATCATAATCAAATAATAATATTTTAAATTCTACATATTATCATCATGTATAAGCTGAAGTTACTTTCAAAAAGCTGAATAATTGAAAAAAATTGTTTCAATTTATTAGCAAACATTTATAAATGCAATAAATTTACTGAAGTAATCAATGAAATATTTATTGGAATAAATATTGTTTAACTTTATATTTAATAATAGTTTGATTAAATTAAAATTTAATGATTTAAAATATCAATTATTTTGGTCAAGCTTATGCTGTAGGCGACAAAGAAAAACAATTATATTAACTTACTCTTTTGGTTTCGATATCCACTCATAATTAGAAAACTCAAACACCCCACAATAAATTCGATTTATACTTTTCTACAATAGCCAAGTGCAAAAAGAGTGAATGATAAGTCAAAGAATAATCGGCCATCTTGGTAACTATAAACTCGCATTAAATTCTATAACTAACCGTTATTGAAACATGCTTATAGAATCAGCCAATTATATAAAGGCTTTTAAAAACCACATGCAGTTGTAACTTGGGTATTCAAAATTATATTCATTTATTTTCGCTGTACTGCAATGTAATCAGAAATCAATTAGTCTCTTTAATTTGGAGTTTGCAGTTGTTCGTGTTACACGATTCAAATAAGAAATATGAAACTGTAGATAGAAAAAAACTTGCAATTTCAATTTGTAACGCTCACTGTATTACTTACCAAAATTCAATGACACGGACTTATTTTTATGGTAATACTAATAGTAATAGACATAGTAAAAGTAAAACTAAACAGTAAATGAGTAAATCAAAATGTAATACTAATTCAGTAATTGCCAATGGCAACAGTTATACACTTATACTTATAGTTATACTAATAGTGAATCTATACTAATACTAAAGCCAACGTAATACTTAATACTAATAGTTATATAGTTATGATGAATTGAAATTTGCTTTAAGTTCAAGTTTAAATAAGCTTTAAGAATAATTAATCATAATCATAATGATAATGTCTACAACTACAAATACTACTACTACTACTACTACTAGTAGTAGTAGTAGTAGTAGTGAGTGGTACATAATGATAGTGGTAATTACTACAAGTACATAGTGATAGTCATAGTTATTGACTAATCAACTATGATACTTAGTCTTACTATGAGTATGACTAACAGTAACAGTATTTCCACGAGTATCAGTATGAGTATGTCTGAGTATTAGTATGAATATCACTATCAGTATCATGTGTGATACTCATACTGATAGTAGCAGATATATAGAAAAAATTGCAACTCTTTTACTAGAATGAACTTTATTCTAGTAGCTGTAAAACTAATAGTAATAGAGTAGCAATGTTTTATAAAGTGCTAAATTGTTGTACATTAACTTTAAGTAACAAATACACCTACTACTACCTACTACTCATTTATACCTGTATATTTTGTTATTAGAATTATTACAACTTTAGCCAACAGTAAAAATAAAATTACATATGTTTGGAGTTTCTATGGGTTAATAAGAGTTTGTCATTAACTTTTTTTAGCCATTTATTTTAAAATGGAAGATAATCACACAATAGTGGGTTGTTTTAATAACTTAATAGTAGTAACATTATGCTACCATAAAATATCATTAAAATTAATTTAAGCATCATTGTATGGCATGTTATATTGGTATACTATGTATTTCAAAATAATCATATTTATAAACTCGAAGTCTAATAGATTTTATGAAAAATAAACAAAATTTATAGTAAGTAATGAACATGCTAATACTCATAGATTAGCTCTATTAATTACATAAGCAGTGTATCTGGTTTACTTTATCTCTTAAGCGACCAGACTGTTTAGTTTTGCTCCACCTTAATGAAGTTTTGTTGAATATTACTAACAAATATTTTGGTTCATATGCTATACTTCTCATGTAGACTATATAATATGTTATATCATGGGATGTGTATTGTATGACAAATTTCAATTTAGAACAACATCTTTATGATATTCATTCATCAGATGAAATGTTTCAGCTTCCGTTGATATAATCAGGTGTACAACTGAATAGAGAGGGGGTTTGCACTGTGGTACCAAAAAACAAAGGCTTGTATTTTTATAATGGCAGACACAGCTGCAGTGAAATTAATGAATTCATTCCTATAATCAATGCAATTATACTTATTCTTTACTACTGAAACATGTTCTATTTTAATGAGAAACATAATAATGTGAGCTGCAGCATCACTACATGTTATCTGCTGCATTATATACTAATTTACATAGCTGATAGCATCTAATTCCAGAGTTAACCACTCATTGCCAGTGCTAAATTATTGTAGACCCAGTAAAAGGCCTATCCAAGCTATATTTTTATCTGTTCTGCCACTGTTTTTGTGTCTGAGGGAGTTGGCATAATTTTGGCAGCTTCAGGTCACAAGCTTTTGTAACATTCATTTGAGTTGTTTAAGAATTTCTGTCAAGCAGGCCCTCCAATCCAAGAGAAATAAACCCAATAGGGAAAAATAATTGATGTTCAAAACTGCCAATTGTTCCAGATTGCATTAGACAGGGGAGTTAACCCCAGGGATTTGATCTAATTATGCTGTACAATGATACTGTTTGATACCCCCTATGTTTATCAATGGTGTAACCAGTTACTTGTTTATTATTATTGCACAAACTGTTTATTGGCCGTTGTAACTCTAGCTGTGTTAGCAGCGTTGCCAATGGACAAGTCTATCTTGATGGATTGCATAACACCATGAACTGACCCTGGGCAAATATGCATTCATCAGTATGATAATGCTAAGTTATTCACTTCCTCTCCATAAGTTTCGTATGTCACAGACAACTGTCACCATTAAACCGATTAGCAGCTCTACATCTTGTAACACTGACTTTGATTTTAAAAACTCTGAAAAACTAGTGGTTTTTCTATGTCAATTGTAATTTTTAGGACAGTTTTGGGAAGACTATTAGTTGAATGACCAGCCTTTGAGAATTTGGAAGTTGTTCTACTGCTGATGCCCCTGTTCAAAAAGAATCAGCGATATAAGGTCTCTCGTAGGTCCGACTTTATTCAATCTGTGACACTTCTCGATGGAACGCAGATGGAATGCAACCTTGCTGCAGATAGTCTTCCCATGGACTGTCTGCAGAATGTACTTCAGCGGCTGGAAGTCCGAGAGGTAGGGCTTGTTGTATACAGAGCAAATTAGTTAAAAGGCTGAATAGGAATTAAATCTTTAACAAATTTTGAAGATGTTTGTAATGAACTGTATAATAATTTAATTTGATAATGTAATGTGTTGTAGTATAGTGTAATGCAATAATGTAATGTGTTGTAGTGTAGAGTAATTGGATAATGTAATGTATTATAGTGTAGAGTAATGGGATAATGTAATGTGTTGTAATTTAGAGTAATGTAATATAGAGTAATTGGACAATGTAATGTATTTTAGTGTAGAGTGTTGTGATAATGTAATTTTTTATTACTAAATTGTTGGATCTCTGAAACTTGGCAAGAAGTTTTTCAGTTTAGACACTGTTTAGCTTTTGAACACCTCCCAGCATACCATTATACAAGACTTTGTGCTACTCAGTGTGTTGTTACTGTAGAATCTAATATTTTGCCTAATTAATAACGCATTTGTTAGATTCAAATGGTTGTTAGTTAGATTGTACTGAGCACTCCTACCTGCCAAGTAGGCTATTGAATACTATAATTATCATACAGGTGAGGTATATGTAATGTCAATGAACCAGACTGAATATAGCCCTCCACATGGTATAGTCATGTTATTGGCAGATTATCTGAACCCTGGGTTGTGGTGAATCAAACTAAATCTGCATTAATACCATTTCCCTAACTATAACTTTACCCTAGGGTCTTGTTGTGATATGCTAAGTCAAATCAATTAGTTTAGAGCCATGAATACTGAATATTTTGACTACCAGAATGCACCATGGCATACATAACAAAGTTGAACTATTTTTTAAGGATCTATAGTTTGACTGTTGCGCAATCATATTGGTATGAGGCAGGTTATCATTATGAGTCAGTTTATTGGAATGTTGATTACTGATAATGATATTTTTTAGTAGACAATAGCTGTAATATGGCTTACAAGTCACTTCCACATTTCCTATATTAACCAATACTGACTTTTATGCTCTTTGTATGCAGGCACAATATAAGCCTTTTCTCCTTTCAGGTAGCATTATTCGGCCTCAAGTACTTTACCCCAGCCGGCCAGTTGAGATGGGCCGACTTCGATATGCCCCTTAAAAAACAGCTGGAGAAATACGCTAGCTCTCAAATGCTGTGTATAGGTATATTCTATTATATTGAAAAGGCTTATGCATTACAAGACGAGCCCACAAGGTAAATTACTTTTGTTGTTGTTTCATTAAGCTGTATTGATTTCTTCCTAAATTAGTTGTACTAAGTGTACACTTGAAAGGCTAAAGACTTTTTATAATAATTTATCGTAGACAGCACAGTAATGGTTATTGCTTTGTATTTGCATGTTGAGTATATGCATTACTAGCTAGTAATGAGCTAATCCTAAAGTCAAATGTGACATTCTTTCTACAACTATATGTCTTATATTATACCGCATGTAGGATAATCTGCCAATACTTGACAATGTCAATACACTGCACTCAGGTCTAGTCAAACTTGTTCTATTTTGTGGTATTAAATAAACATTGCTAGGCACCTTGGTGTTAAAGGAGTAGTAAAAACCTTAGCCCTGGGTTTTCAATAATCTGCTTGCTTGCTATTTCTAGTGTTCGATTAAAAATTCTTACGGAGTGCTGAAAAATGCTGGTAATTTCGGTTTAAAGTAGTGCTCTGATATTGATTGCGATGCAAAGCAAAGTAGTGCAAGTTGTTGGTAATGCAATACATTGCAATCACTGTAAAGTAGGTAATGTACTGTAAAGTAGGTAATGTACTGTAAAGTAAAGTAGGTAATGTACTGTAAAGTAAAGTAGGTAATGTACTGTAAAGTAGGTAATGTACTGTAAAGTAAAGTAGGTAATGTACTGTAAAGTAGGTAATGTACTGTATGGTGATATAATTACTGTTTGCAGGTATCAGTACTACTTACAGCTTAAGTCAGATGTGTTGGACAGCAGGTTATACTGTACACTAGAACAGGCTATACTCTTAGCTGGCTATGCTTTGCAAGGTATGTGTTTACTTTGTGTAAATACTCAGCCTTACCTCTCTATAACCCCTCTCCCCCCAACCAACTCTCACACCCCTAACCATCTCTCACACCCCCAACCATCTCTCACACCCCCAACCATCTCTCCCCCCAACCATCTTACTGCTAGTTGAGTAGAGGTAGGTGCAGTAATAGAGAAATTGAGAAAATCCTGTATTCTAGATTAGAAATGTAGCAAAGGAAGTTAAAATCTTGGGGGAATCTCAACCCTAAACCAAAGTTCATCAAAAAAATTTAAGAACTTGGACATCTCAATATTCTCACCACTGCACCTAAATATTATCCAATTTTTCAACGTTTCTTCTAAGTTTATAAATGTCTTTATTTATTTTTCCGAAACCCACAATTCTGTTGCCTCTTAGTATATCAGAAACTGCTGTGTAAACCTGGCTATTTACCTGTAACTTTATGTCAGGTGTAAGGGAGCAGCCGTGGTCTAGGGGTTAGAGCGTTTGCTTAGTAAACACGAAGGTCATGGGTTGGAGCCCAGTAAAGGCCATTGGTGATGTTAGGAAGAGCATCCAGTCATAATTGCTCCTGTGCCCCATCTGAATAAGTCCTTAGCCTGCTTTTAAAAGACTTTTTACTATCACTATCCCTGTGAAAACCATCAGAGGGTTCTCACAGGGATAGTGACTGTAAACTTACGTGAGTTTTTCATGCCAGGTGTAGGGAATGACTATCGGGTATTATTTCACACCTTATCAATATGTATGAGTCATTGGTCCCATGACAATGTAGCACTTAGGAATTTCCTGCCCCCACCCCATTACCCTTGTCGCGGAATCCATGCTAATGTTTAGTGCGAGAGTGTGGTAAGATTGTGACCACCTCTTGAACGTAATCTCTAGTACAGTTTATCAAGAGCCATCTAGTTTGAAGTTGATGCAATTTTGTTGTGAAGTTGGATCTTTTTAATGGAGATATTTATATAAGTTACAGTGGTTAGGTGCAGCCCGTGAACTTTTATAGACCTCATGACAATCTATGCTGTAATTTATGTTAACCTAGACTTTCTGTACTCTTTTAGCCGAGTATCAGAATTATGACGATGCCAGACAATCCCCTGAGTATATCAAAGAGATAGAAAGATTAGACAACACTCTACTACCTAGAGTAAGTAGTTACCAACACTCTGCTACCTAGAGTAAGTAGTTACCAACAGTTTGATCTCTCCGTGTACTATACTATGTTATTATACTCATCACCAATGACCTCTCTATATACTATACTATGTTATTATACTCATCACCAATGATCTCTCCGTATACTATGCTATGTTATTATACTCATCACCTATGATCTCTACAGAACCTGGTGGCGGAGTACCACAGCACGTCAGCCCTGGCGGACATAGCTCAGCATATAGTAACCAGTCACATAGCGCTGTCCGGGATGAGCTCCAGTCAAGCTGAGATAGCCTACATTCACCTCGCCCAGCAGATGGACAGTTGCGGAGTCGAGTACACCAAGGCTGTTGTGAGTCACCATCCCTAAGGCTAATGTAGTAGAAAATAGTGTAACTTATATGATTTTGTTTGTTTAGCAGATTTGGCTGGTCAGTATTCATGCAATACTATGCTGAAAACACAATATGCAGGGCAATTAAAAATTAAACATAATTTCTCTATGAAACAAACTGTAGTGCATTCCTATTTTTTAAGATTATGTTCTCTTGATTGGTTGATTGATTGATTTATTACATATCACAGACATGAAAACATGTTGCGAAATTCAGTGTAAATACTGGCCTCAACAAGTAGACATGATGGTTATCTTTTTCACTGTAATTATTTTAATAGTTTTGAGGCAATCCATTTCTTTTGAAAGTATATCAATACTAATTTGCTCACATGTTGAACAGTTTTTGTAAGTGGAGGAGAGAGACCAAGTAAAAAATTAGCATAGGTTTGTAACTACTGTTGAGTATTTTACTGGGGAGTTGTAAATGTTCTCGGTGTTGGGATCTCAAGCTACAAGGAGCTGTAGAGATTTTGTCTTAGCATCCACTGTATTCTTCAATGATTTGTTCACCATTCCTGCATATGTTATCTCAAAGCCTCATCGAAAAACCTAATTAGATATGCTCTACTGAATGGTTTATATTTAGAATATACAGCACTTCCTTAGTCTGCACCCAGACTTGCACTTAACTGCTAGTAGCTTATATTGCGATAATCTATTATAAGTAATAACACTTCATGCTCTCTCTCTTTCATGTTGTTAGGGTAACCTTTGTAAGAAATGTTCTTATGTTGGTATTAATGATTACGTTTGCTATGATATAGCAGAAACTACAGGCTAAAGTATTTCCTTTTATGAAATATTATTATACATTCCGTTGGTATATATACTTCATATAGGTTTGGTATGTGCATATTAATTGCGTAATTAATTACTAAGACATTTGAAAGGATCTATAAATAGATGTAAGGTATAGGTGCTTGTCCTTAGGTATCATTATTGTGAAGGTATTAATCCAATTGAGTGATTTTCAAATTGATTGAATATTCCTAGTAAAACGTCAATGTAATGATTCATAGTTAGTCATAGTCACGATACAGGATGATTGTATCGGAATGATAATCCACCTTAGTAGTTCAGGTGAGCGTGCATTCCCAACACTTCCTTGGCTGATGATAGCACAAAGCTGAAGTACTATACAAACACATATGTTGCTATCTCACATTTTTCCTGCTTTATTGTAGTTGATGGTGTTTTATGGTTATATGCACAAGTGTGTTGAGTAATTTGCTATCTGTTGACAAAGTGTTCTCTGGTGTATTGCAACATGTGTTTTTAATCTGAACAAGTTAGGCTAAAGACAAATACTAAGGAAATTTCATTTAAATTTTGGTTTAAAGCCATGACTAAGTATAATTGTATGGTACTTGTTTTTGGTAAATTGGATTTATCTTACCTTAGTAATAGTTGAATGGTTCATTGTAATACTATTTTGACATTTATTAATAAATACGCTAATCAATCGATATTAAAGAATATCTTGTATATATATATATATATATATATATATATATATATATATATATATATATATATATATATATATATATATATATTATATATATATAATTATAATGTAGTATAAAAGTAGCAGGCCTGCTAGCTGTTGTTAGAGATGAGTTCTTATTTATAAATATCTTATTTCTTGTTCCTAGACCGTTGATGGTGAAGAAGTGTACATAGGCAGTTGCAGCACTGGTATAACAGTGCGCAGACAAAATGGCAACCCTATACGACAATTCTCTTGGTCACAGATTTCAGAGCTTACCTGCTTCAAGAAATACCTACAGGTTAATGTTACTACGAGGAAGCTGTCTACAAAGTTCATCCTGGTAAGTGTTACTAGGGGTTGTGTTCTCCTGTCTCTATACTATATAACTTGTGCATATATACCATAAATTAAAATGTATTTATTCTAATAAGTTCTATACAGTCCTACTTTACTGATGCCCAATTAGTTTAGATCATTGATAAAGGTCACCTAAGTTCACAGATAAAGGTCAACTATATATATTCTAGCTTTAAGTCGAATTACATTTCATCTATACGTTATTTATACAGGAAAATGTGGATACCGCCAAGTATGTCCACCGAGTGTTCACTCTGCAGCAGGAGTTCTTCCATGATTCTCCAGAGCCACCACTTTACAGGTGAGAAAATCTTAGCGGACTTCTGTCCCAATATCCTAAAGGACTTCTGTCCCAATACCCTAGAGGAATTCTGTCTCAATATGCTAGAGGAATTCTGTCTCAATACCCTAGAGGACTTCTGTCCCAATACCCTAGAGGACTTCTGTCTCAATACCTTGAAGGACTTCTGTCCCAATACCCTAGAGGACTTCTGTCCCAATACCCTAGAGGACTTCTGTCCCAATACCCTAGAGGACTTCTGTCCCAATACCCTAGAGGACTTCTGTCCCAATACCCTAGAGGACTTCTGTCCCAATACCCTAGTGGACTTCTGTCCCAATTGGCATAAGTCTTTCAGTTGAACTCTAATGTACAGTGTAGAGTATTTACTGGTCATCTATTGGTGTAGACTTTAGTGTTGATCTGAAGGTTCAGCTTAAAACACGTCATATATTTTAGCTTGCTCACAGCTGTTATGTAAGTACCTCAGGCTAGAGTTTGATTCCAGTATGATTTCTTTGATCACAATTGATCACAATGTAGAATGAATGACATTGTGTAATTTGTAGTCATCGGTAATTCTATGCTGTGATTAGTCATTAGATAGAAATGTTCTAGTAGCTTCTATCTACTCAATACATTAATAGATTCTGTTGTAAAGTATATATGTTCATATACTGAGTATACATTACAGTAAAACTGTAGAACCAGATATGCTTTTTAATTACTAAAAATATCAAGTACTTGTAAAGCATTTGTTTATAGTAGCAAAAAAGGAGCCATTTTTACTAGGATCTTAAAAAGTTTGGTAATTTGGTTTTACCTGTAAGTTACTCAACTGTGCTACTAAAATACGATGTCGAAATCCTGCATATGTGCTAAGACTATCTTTTATTGACAGTTTATATTCACCAATCTCCAATATATCAATCTGTGTTTGTTAGCAGCCAACTTTGTTGGGATTTATTCCGAGTGTAAGCATATCTCCATTACTTTATTTCTACTTGGCTGTACTTTCTATTCTAACGTGATAATTTGTAGTGATGAAGATTTAGCTGCTCAACAATATAAGAAAGAGCCTCTACTCTCCCCTACCAGGTGCGCTATACTTGTAATATTCTAACTGCAGGCTGTTACAAACCTTGGTCATATTGTTGTGGTGTTGTATTGAATATATAACTAAGCGAAGTTACTGTAATAGTGTTTAGACTGTATTTGTGAACAATCTGGATATTATTTGCTGATATTTGTGCCCAGGCATGCAACTCAGCTCAGCAATATCAGTAACTCCGTCATCTACGACTCGACTCTAACTCGAGAGAAAGCTGTAGATGTCATTGAAGAGGAACCAGCTACCTCTGAAGACAGTGAAGATGGTAACTAATCATTTATAGACTATCGTTCTATATATAGCCTTAGCTGTTGATATTGTAGAAGAATTATGTAGGATGTATAGTGGTGTGAGTAAATAGTACTCATGGCTCTAAGGCTTCTGGTCATGTGTCATCTGTCAGATGGCTCTGTTCAAAGAGTGATGCCGGTTATGCAGTGTAATTGCTGTGTGAAGGATTTATCTTTAGAGAACTTTGCAAGGTTTTATAAGACTCAGCAAACTAAGGTCATAATTTGTTTCTTTTGTTTTGCTGGTTTGAGAAAAGATAACTCCTATTTATGTACATTTCTAAGATGATTTATCTTAATATCTATCAGCTATGACCAAAAACTTATAAGTATTAATATATTATTTTTCAAGTTTACAGTAACTCAGATAACAATTCTTGTGCAGTTGCAGCATTATTTCTTACACTCAGCTTTAAGGTAGCAAATATGATATGGTATAGTGTGGTTTCTTGGTCTATGCTCTATTCTATCCAGTGACAGTCAAGTTTGTCATATAATCTACCTTGTAGATAGCGGTGATGGTATTGCTAACACAAGCATTACAAGGGAAGCAACTCCAGATTTATTAGATAATCAGTATGACAGTGAATACGCGACGATGAAGTTTAAGAAGGACCCGGTTCCACTTTCGGAAAGGCCGAGAGCCATGACGGCGTCTTTATATGCCGGCAGCCGTCAAACGCCGCTGCTAGATCAGTTACATAAGAATGACCTGCTGCACAGGTCAATGACAGCATTGCAGGAGTACAGAGACTCCCTGGAGCAGCAGCAGCTCCCAGGCTCTCAGTCTAACGCTGCCGACGTCGTCTCTAATGTTAGTTTCTTTATGAGTAGTTTATGTTAATAGTAAATGCTGATTTGTCAGAAGTTTATATTATCATAATGTAATAAAGCTCACGCTAGTTTATAGGTACACTCCCTGTAAACAAACCCTGATGGCAAGAGTTTTTAAAAGTAGGACTCATTCATATGTGGCACAGAAGTAATTATGACTGGATGCTTTTTTCAACATCACCAATGGCGTTTACTGGGGATCGAACCCATGACTTTGTGTTTACTAAGCCAACACTCTAACCCCTAGACCACGGCTGCTTTCTGTATAATGCAGCTGCTTTATCTTTTCAAGTGTATTTGAACTATTTATTACCATGTTTTTTGGTAGATTTACAATAGCTATAATTTTGTAGCCACCGAAGCAAGTCCTAATGCAGCAGTACCCAGGCAGCGTTGACCATCTCAACACGTATAACGCGTCACATAATATGGCGGCAGCGAATGCGCTGTCCAGGAGTATGCATGGCCTTGAACTGTCGGCTAAGGAATCGGGGTTGCCTACTTACCGTCCCTCTCCCGACTATGATATGGTGATGAAACAGCGGGCTATGCAGTCTCAAGCCATTATGTCGGAGGCATACAATCACCAGCAGACTGTGAGAGAGCTTCAGAATGGTGCTGCACCTCCAAACAGGTTAATATGTGTTAGAGATACGTCTGTGTGCATAGTTTTGGGAGTTGTGCTCTCCCATTCGAATGTATTAGGAGTTATGCTCTTTTCTTTAAATAAGGCAGTAAGAACTTTAGTATATGTTAATGGAAAACATAAATAATAAAGTGTATTTCGCCCACTCTACTAAGCTTTTGTTTAAACTATATAAAACATTACATACATCCTTTACAATTTCACAATCTCAGTCTGTAATTATGTATTCACAAGTGGTAAAAGGTTTATTCTGCGGAACTCTTTAGCATAGATCGTTTGTGATGTAATTTTCTGTTATAAAAGAGTTAGCAGGAGTTATTATACTTGAGATCAAGTTTACTGTTTTGATGAAGACAAACCCGTATGACAATATTGAGTTTTACGTAACACCATTAAACTGCTCTTTCGTCTACCATTAAATATTCTAGTTTTGCTTTAAACCTGGCAATATGTTCCCTGATTTATTTCAGACTAAAACAACTTGTATGTTTCAGGGGGCTGTTTACTCAGTACATTGTACCCGCTGCCAGTCAGCCTGACTTTCCTTCCTCAGAGATTAAAGAGCCGGTGTACGTCAACCTCACTCAGCAGCCATATCATAACCACTTGGTGAGTAGACTCTAGTTTAACCATTAGTCAAGTCTTTCCTTACTCAAGTTATGTTATTCTTATTTCAACTCATTTTTCTCAAGTCATATTCTTAACTCAAGTCATTCTTATCTCAAGCCAAGTCATTCCTAACTCAAGTCAAGACATTTCTAAATCATATCATTGTTGAGCTATTCTGAGCTCAGGGCAAATTATTTCTAACTCAAATCAACTTACTGATAAATCAAGTCATATAAGCACAAGTCAAACACATGTATAACTTACTTCAAGTCACTTATCCTTCAACTTAATTGAGCCATTTTGTCTGCCTTGCGTTATATTGGTTTAAATGTTGTAAGTTTTTGTTGTAAATCATTTTGTTCGGGATTGCTCTTTAAATTCTTCACGCCATCCCATTGTGTCTGGTGGCAGTAGAAGACAATCTAGTTTCATATTATATCATTATATTATATTAGTATTATATTATATCAATATATTATATTCGTATTATATTATATTAGTGTTATATTATATTAGTATTATATTATATTAGTATTATATTATATTAGTATTACATTATATTAGTATTATATTACATTAGTATTACATTGTATTAGTATTATATTATATTAATATTATATTATATTAGTTTTATAATGTTGTTTGATATTTGAATATTTGTGCAGTTGATAATCTTTCATAGTCCAGGGTATGTCTTTCTATGCGCTGCACATGCAGTGTTCTTATTGGAGCATTTAGTTGCTATTTGATACGTGAATATTTTAGCATATCATATACTTCATCCATTAATGCATTGCATTTTTCTCTCGAGTGACTTAAATATATTCTAATAATGCGTATATTGAATCTTGGTAATACAACAATAGGCCTTTGTGCTTGCTCTGCATACAATGCTAGAGTGTGTACACACAGGTTATATATTCTATCACATATCTCATACATAGTCTCTATCTGTTTAACCCTCAACAAGTTGCAGTCAGTCTACTAGAATTTATATCTTATCGCATTCACTTAGCAACACAATCAAGGTGTGTGTACTCTACTCCTTCTGCTAACAATATTCTTATCTGCATACATCAACACCACTACTTCATATCTACATTATATCCAATGTCATTCACTCACAAAGTTGCTAGTTGTGATCATTTGATGTACTGATACCTTCCATTAGACTTTGTAAGTTTACAGCTGGTAAGTACACATGCACTAAGTGTCATGTGAACTTCTTTGGTTTGTCTAGTCACAGAAATATTCTGTGATTTTGTAATTAGCATTGAGTTTAGTAGTTGTTGACAGATTGTAGCAGTGTAACAGATATACCTGACTTATTCTTTTCTATACTATAGGTTACTATACTATTATATACTATTCTATACTACTCTATTCTATACTATACTATACTGTTCTATTCTATACTGTAGGCTACTATACTATTCTATACTATACTATACTATTATATAAGATATGTACTATTCTACACTAGACTGTTTCATTGTATTCTATTCTATACTACTTTATATTAATCTATTTTATACTAATCTATATTAAACTATACTATTCTGTATTATACTATACTATACTATAATTTTTCACTATTGTATTGTGATGAACATGTTTTCTGTGACATTTTCTAGCCCGAGGGCGAGTCCAAAGCTTCTGCTATAGACCGAAATCAGCAACCTACTCCTTACCAGAATCATTCGGGTGTCTCTGGAATCCCCCCTCCTGGCATTGAGTTACTCGGCAAGCCTGCATACTACTCTAATGGTAGAGTTGAGCCGTGCCGTTATTCTCCCCCTGATCTCATTCACCAGCCACAAGCTTCTGGTTCGTTACTACAATTCTATCCTCTACATAATATATTCTCTGTAATATATCCTCTACATAATATATTCTCTGTAATATATCCTCTATATAATATATCCTCTATATAATATATCCTCTATATAATATATCCTCTATATAATATATCCTCTATATAATATATCCTCTATATAATATATCCTCTATATAATATATCCTCTATATAATATATCCTCTGTATAATATATCCTCTGTATAATATATCCTCTGTATAATATATCCTCTGTATAATATATCCTCTGTATAATATATCCTCTGTATAATATATCCTCTATATAATATATCCTCTATATAATATATCCTCTATATAATATATCCTCTATATAATATATCCTCTGTATAATATATCCTCTGTATAATATATCCTCTGTATAATATATTCTCTGTATAATATATCCTCTATATAATATATCCTCTATATAATATATCCTCTATATAATATATTCTCTATATAATATATTCTCTGTATAATATATCTTCTACATAATATATCCTCTATATAATATATCCTCTGTATAATATATCTTCTATATAATATATCCTCTGTATAATATATCTTCTATATAATATATCTTCTATACAATGTGTCCTCTAGGTTACCCTGCACCTGACATCACTAGTCACGGCAGCGAGGCTGTACCCTACGTCAGCCACCGCGGGAGTCCCGATGTGATATCTGGCAGTTATCTGAAAGAACCGGGCGTACACCTGGGTCAAGGACCTTACAGAAGTGCAGATAACTTTGATCCGAGGTCGTTTGGAGAGGGCAGGTCATCAGTGAAGAGTCAGCAGAGTGCCAGGTCTAGCGGCAGCAGGTAGGTTCTAGAACATCTGATCAAATGAGTAGATGTATGTTTATACCTGACTACATTATAGCCTATACTGAGATAAGTTACTAAATATAACTGATAGTCACAGGTGAGGCAACTGATTTACTGATTAACTTATTTACAAACATGGCTTTCTTTCTAGAGCTGAGTTCATACATGTTTTAGAGTGAGTGTTTCACCAAAGATTATCCGACTCGGGAGCAATATGTCAGCGAATGCTGCCTTGGCAGCACTTCCTGTTCCCAAGCTACCTCTAGATGAGCGAGTAAGTACAAGACGTCTTGTAGTAGGAGGTCCATCATGTCCTGATATTACAGGATGTATAATTTGTAGTATAAACATATGATATACAATATTATAACACGAACATATGATATACAGTAATATAGTACAAACATATAATATGCAGTAATATAATACGAACATATAATATGCAGTAATATAGTACAAACATATAATATGCAGTAATATAATACAAACATATGATATACAATAATGTAATATAAACATATAATATGCAGTAATGTAATATAAACATATAATATGCAGTAATGTAATATAAACATGTATTGTTGCTCATACACAAGTAGGAATCCGTCATCAAGTGAGATATTGCTAATAATAATATGTTCTGATGAGAAATGTGTGGAGTTGTAACTGTAACTTACAACTATATACTGTAACCTCTAACTAGATACTGCAACTTATAACTATACACTGTAACGTATAACTATATACTGTGACTTATAACTATATACTGTAACTTATAACTATATACTGTCAGCTCTTAGTAATACGTGATATTTGAAGAATTATTTCCATATTTTGGTTGTGTTTAGCTAAATGGCGTTACAGATTACACTGGAGATATTATAGTTTTGTGTTTTAGCTCTAGTAGCTGAAAAGTATTGTCAACTCAAACGAAAATGAGTGATATGGCTTCTAGTAAATTACTAATGTTGATGACCATTATATTATGAAGAGTTGGCTAGGTTTACCCATAATCACACACTACTATACTTTCTGACTATCACAGATCACAATTCTCGAAGATAAGCTGAATAGTGATGACATAGTAGCAGAGTATGAGTCAGTGTTGAAGAAGAAGCACCCCGCTGACTGCAGAGTGGCGTTACGTCCTGAGAATGGTGCCAGGAACAGGTTTCCCAATGTGCTGCCGTATGAAGACACAAGAGTACGACTCATCGCATCTCCCACCAACCCGACCGGATACATCAACGCTAGTCACGTCGAGGTATGCAAACATATCATTTGTCATTTGACCTAATTAGCCTGCTCATCCGGTAAATTCTCTTTAGTTTTAGTGTATAATTATTTTACATGTTTTGGTTGGGTGCTGCCATAGAATACTGCGACTGTGTAACGAAGAGAACTTGAAGTTAGCACTTGTAGTTTTGCTTGTTGAGTCAGGAAACATTCTTATACATTCAACTGTCGATAACTACCTGTCTTGGAAGCATAATTTTATATTTTAATAAACGTATTTGGTGAAAATTGTGGGTTCGATCCCCATTAAATACCATTAGTGATGTTAGGTAGAGCATACAGTCATAATTGCTTCTGTCACAAATGAATAAGTCCTACTTTTAAAAGCCCTTTCCAACAGGGTTTCTCACAGGGATAGTAACTCTAGACTTGTGTGGGTTTTATTTGTTGGAAAGTGTGACTAAGCATCCTTCAAGTTGGCAGTCATCAACAAGTCTGTGGTGGTTGGACAACTCCTAAGTTCACCTTTTGTTCCGTAGATGGATGTAGGCAGGGAGAAGCTCACATATATAGCCACACAAAATCCTTTACCCGACACCATACAAGACTTCTGGCAGATGATATGGGCGTACAATGTTACAATTGTCACCATGGTTACAGAGCTGGAGGAAATGGGTACGCAGAAGTGTCCCCTTTACTGGCCATCTAATATCGGACCGAATCATGCCGTTTCTGTCAATGATGTGAGTTGATTGAGCTAAGAGAGGCTCCTCACCAATTTGCAATCTAAGATATAATCAGCCTTAGAAGTAGAAGCATAACAAGTTCTTCTTCTAAAATGCTCTGATAAATATGTTGTGACTTTTCGACATCTACTCTATTTCATTTCATTACTGCTACTTTAGTCTTGTTATCTACCAGAAAGCACACCATGACTAAGTATGTTTATACAGCCTCTATTGGAAGACATTAGCAATGTAATTGACTTATTATATGATGTCAATTTGTGATGTTATTTTTTGTCTTTAGTTAAAGATTGTTCTCAAGCACTCTGCACCAGCACAGAATTACACAATCAGCTGTTTAAGAGTGGGGAAGAGCAGCACCAAGGAAAAGAGAACTATATGGCATATAAAATACACAGCTTGGCACCAGAATGGCTGCCCAGAGGATGTTCATGGCTTTCTCGGTAAGCATTAATTATTTTATAATAGTACTACTGCTACGGTTACTGTTTCTACTGCTGCTACCACTACTGTTTCTACTGCTACTACTGCTACTACAATTACAACAACTACTACTACAATTACAACAACTACTACTACAATTACAACAACTGCTACTACAATTACTACAACTACTACTACAATTACAACAACTACTACTACAATTACAACAACTACTACTACAATTACAACAACTACCACCACTAGTACTACTACTACTGCTACTACCACTACTACGCTACTATTGCTACTGTTACTGCTGCTATTTGGTTAATGTTTGTCACCTAGTTTTACAATGATATTTAAAAGTAAGGTAACAACCAGTAGCAACTGCTGAGTTTTTCTTTTCAATTGAAATGCACACTTTTTAGTACAAAACCAAGATTGTGCCAATTCATATGCTGTGGGTTTGCTACTTTTCAGCTTTGCTGGATGAGCTGAACTCTGTGAGACTACACATACAGACAAAAAATGATATTCTAAGTCCTCGTATGTTAGTGCATTGTTCTACTGGCGTAGGGCGGTCTGGCGTTCTTATACTTACAGATGTAATGAAAAAATTCTTGGAGAACAAAGCGGTAATACATTCTTTACACTATTATCGTACTAGAAATGATTAGATTTAGTTGTACCCTGGCAATAATAGTAGTCATATATGTTGAAATACGTAATATAGTAAATAAGAATTTTTCCAGGGCATTCGTTGAACGAAGTGTTGAGAGATTTTAATAATGAATGTGTTTTGTAAAAGTGATTTTCATCATTTTGTTTTTCCCAAGAAAATTCATCTATTTACATCTTGCAGTCCATTTTAACATAATATCATTTTGATCCTTTGAAGTGTGCCATCACTTCGTTCAGCTACAAATATATAGTCTTAATGACTTGCTGGCTTGGCTATTAACTTGTAAAATTGTGATTTGACATCCAAATATTACATTATATTGATTTTCTGCTCAAGTTAATTTTTTTGAATAATATGTTTATAGGAAATCTCAGTAGCCAGCACGCTGAAGGAGCTACGGCAGCAGCGAATGTACATGGTGCAAACATTACCTCAGTACAAGTTTGTTCACGAAGTACTGGTTCGCTACTTAAAAGGCGCACGACTTATATGAATACTTACTAGTGGTTTTAATACTTAAACAGTGCCTCCCAAAAGCTACAATGGACAACTAATGGACGAAAATGTGTCCAATATTGGCACTGACGCTCATTCAACAGGACTTAACTCATCTCTCATTCTATATTCTAAACATATGAAAGCCTTAATTGTACATCTTGTTTTCTAATAATACTGCCAACTTTAAGTACTTTATATTTATCATTTTTTTATACCATAAATATATTTATTTTTCTTATTTTTTATGAGTTATATTTTTCATTCTCTATAAGTCTATACAGCCAATTCCATGTTAGAGAATTTTTGGGACAATCTGATTGTCTGTCATCTATGTTAAATTTGGGTGCTTCTAATGTAGCTATATGTATTCTATATTCTATGACTTTCATAATAAAAAGTAGACTAGCTTGTAAAACTGATACTCTCTGCAAAACAGAACATCAATGAGATTATTCAATATAAAACACAGATCTAATGGACAAAGATAGATTGTATTACAGTATCTTTACAGTATAAATCTTCTCAACACAAAATTTTATCATTTTGCCAATATTTATAAAATACATCATAAATTTATAACATCTACATATTGATGAGTTCACCTGAACGAACATTTGATGAATGTTCCATCTACACAAATTTGGAAGTGTTATCTGAAACGGCTCATTTTTCATTTCTTTGAAACAACTAGCAGCTCACAGTTATTGAATGTTATTCAATAAGCAGTACTTAAGAGACATACTGCTAGGAAGGTTTATTCTTCTTAGCTAAGATTCGTTGCTATTCAGAGAGCTTTCGGTACTGCCCTTTTCAATTTCAGCAGAATCTACATCACACAACAATACAACTTTTCAGACAATCTCAGTAACAATAAAGTATAAATTTATAATCAGTTTAATTTCTAAAAACATAATTAGCTGTAATAAAAAAGACATTCTTTTTGTTCATTGTGAAACAGGCAAAATTTGAAGCAACATAAATGACACCCAGCAACACTAGGATTTTTACTGCAATGGTAATAAATCTGTGCTAATTCATGTTTGAATTATGGTTTGTGACAAATTTCTAATTACCTTTTTTTGTATCAAGCCAATTCTTAAGTTGCCTGTATTCGGCTCCAAATAACCAGGAGGAAAAATCTCTAATAGGCTTTTGATAAAATATCAAGACTCCAGCCAACACATAGATTTTAACTCGCCTAGCTCTTGCTCTAGGTGCCTCAGGAAAAACCTTCATCCAATCTTTCCATTTTCTAGAATTCATTTTTAAACTTGTTTGCATCCACTTTCAATCTATGTAGTAAAACAGCCAACATCTGGGCCTAAAAATTTAACATAATGATTATAAGTTATACATTTCAAATAATAATGGTTAAAATGATTTTTATTCCCTATTTTTGTTGATGGTCTACATGACTTGACTAATAATGACCAATGCTATATAATTACACGGTCAATAATGATAAATATTACTTTTTTAGTTTTACTTTTTATGTTTATTACAATTAAAATAAATTTCATTATAGGAATTAATCCCTACAGACCTCTATAATACCTAAGAGTAAGCCTTTATATCCTTATACTTATAGTTATAGTGATATATTTTCAATTTGAATTTTATGTAGTTGTTCATCATAATCTATTTTATTTCGATTCTCACACAAATTAAGTTAAAAAAAACATAAAAATATGAACATGAGTATGAGATTCAAAAACTATACTATAACTGACATTTATGGTTAGAGCAATACCCCAACTTAGCGTTACTGTTACTGTTAGTGTCATAACTTATAGTTAATAAGTTATACTTGAGTAAACTTATACTTAAAGATTATTTATAGTTGATCATTATTTCTATTGTATTTCAATTTGACAATAATTAATTTAATTTTATTAAATAATTTGCGCCTATAAATGTTAACAGAGTGTTCTAATTCTTACGAGGTGAGTTAATAGTAATAGTAAATAGTGTGTAACCTCCATCTAAATAACTCTTACCGTGAATATAAACAAGTGCTTCAAAAAGAAGAACTATAACCTTGACATAGTAGCGATATAAAAGTGCGAGGTTTGATTAAGAGATTATATTATTATACTAATTTCTACTAAATCTCTTTCTGTTGAAATTTAAGTGTAGCTCAAGGGCTATACAACAGTTTCAGACTTCATTTTCCTATTTATGTTTTAGGGAGGATAACTCTTTCTTTTCACAATTCACTTTTCCAATAAGGCATTTTATTTACAGTGTACACAAAAATAGTATTATTATTCACACCTTTCTGGTTGTAATCACAATCTCCATGCTCCATCCATAGAAACAATTTAAATTTTCTATTGACCTCAACTATCAATTGACATTATAGTATCATCTTAAAAGTTTATGGCTTTTAGTCTTGAGACGTGTCACAACTTGCAAGAGGCAGAGTAAAATATGTCATTTTATGGTAGAAAGCTATTGTATGAGTTTTAATCACCTTAGCACAAATGCCTAAAGCCGAAAACTTTAATTAAAATTTCTTAGAGTTACCAAAAAAGGAGAGAAAGGTTAAGTAACTGGAAAGAAGAATGTAGGCATAGGGTGGAGTGGGTAAAAAAGGTTCTGCAGTAGGCTATTATAATATGTATCAAGAATTCATCTGCTGAGTTGAAGGAAAAGGTACGGCAGTGAGGCTGATAGTAATGTATAGTTTATAGAGACAATGTGGCCGACTGGGTAACAAAAAAAGCTTGGAAAATCTAGACCTAGGTCTTATAGTCATGCATGTTAAAAAGACGGCATGGATAGGGATAGTTACGGATTAGCTGTGAAGAAAGAGGGTTGGCTCAGGAGAAGGAATGCATAAAGGAGATGATACTAAAGGTTTAAGGATGAGGAAGAGCTGGAGACAGACCATCTTTTGTGACTACCTTAGAAGGCAAATAACAAGACCTATTTTATTAGCATACTAAATAATATTAAAGAATATCTAATTACTCTACAGCAAATGCTTAAGCAGAATTTTAACTAAAGCAAGCAATTTGGATATAGACATATTATTTAGGTCCACATTTGAGTTCTAGACTTTGTTCATTTGGTTCAGTAATGAAAAAATAAGTTGTTACTGTTCAAGTAAATTTTCCATCATAGTTGTGCTTTCAACATGCAAGAATAGCGTTGAAATTCACTAAGTAACATACAGTGCTCATTATACAAAATATTTTTTATGTAAGTTGCAAAAGATGATACAAAAATTTACCCAGTAAAGAACTAAATTCAAAAACAAATATTTTATATTTCTTTATTATTGATACAAGATAGATTGTTTAACGACAACTATTATTGGAGGAATAAATAAATATATACATAATCTTTCTTGAGTAAATTAAAGAGAATTCTAATTAAAAATAAATAAATAAAGCTTTAGTTTTATAACACCAGCAATGAGATCAACTATTCTCCAAGCTACATGTACACAGTCACACAATCTCCTTCCGAGTCCACATTCTCAGCTGGGTTAGCCTTACATCTCCCATTAGCCTGAGTGGAATCCACGCTCTGGACGCAGTGGAAGGTGCTTTCCGCTTGCGAGAGTTTATTCTTCACAAAACAATTCCACAGACCAGCAACAAGTTCATCAAACTCGGAGCATCTTGAGTTCATGTAAACAACTTTGAGCAAAAAGACTCCATCATATGACAAGTAGTCATCTACAACAGAAAACTGTCAGTTGACAGTGTATGCCAGGTGCTTACAGAGATTTTGACACCCACATTGAACAGGAAAGAGCTAAAACCTATCAATAATTTCCTTGTGAATTCCACACTAAAACAAGACGGATTTACACCAACATTTCTAAACTTAAAAAACAGTTTAATTTAATAAACATTTCAAATCTATCAGTTGCAAATGTGGTTATTTTATAGATCACTTGTATTCTTAGAGGAAAGCACAGTTATTGCTTCGAATGCTATAAGCAACTAACTTGTCAGCCTCTGAAAGAAACTTGCAATTTTAAAAGATTAAGACTTACCATTGAATTCTTCGAGAAGCCAACCATATTTTTCAGACACGTCATGAACATTGTGACGCAAACATTTCTTCACAAAACTTAGCTGAAAGCAGTGAAGTTTAATCCATAGAATTATGCCTATGAATGTCATGACCGAAACGAGAAACAACCAAAACCAAATCAGCAGATAAACCTAAAAATAGAAACAAAAGATTTGAACAGTCTACGATGTAATAACTATACACTAGGGAAAAATTTTCTCAATGAATAGCTGACAAATAAACAGAATCCTCTGATGTTAGTTGGGTGCATTATAATATTCAGGCATATAAATTGAAAAATAAAACTATTTAATAAATTCAACAATTTTCAGTATAGGAAATACTTCTATAGTAGCTCTGTAAGAAACTTTTTTATTTCTATTATACACTGTATAATTCATAGTATAAAGTAGATTAAAATTGAAAAGACTGCTCTGTGTATCGAGACATACAAAACAAATGGAATCAACTGAAATGAATATAAACTGAGAACAAGAAACTGGTAAGATAATTATACCCGATCATGAAATATATTGACAGTGAGTACACATTGGAAGGTGTAGGAATGTATATTGTCACCTAATAATCATTACATCACATTTGAAACTTCTACGAATCAATTCACGAAGACACATTACACAAATATTACGTGAATATCTTCAAAACTTTAACTGCAATCTCACCCATTGTGAAAAAATCAACATCACACAAAGTTATTGTCGGGAAAATCTCACTAAAGCCCATCGTTCCAGTCCGGAAAAATTCTTTAAGCGCTTTGAACCCCCAAAGAGTATAGCCGGAGTCACCTGCAATCAAGTGTCAAATATTTGATTAGTATGGGAATGTGGGTGTCACGTGAAATGACTTGTGTGCAGAATCATACAGCACACAACAGATTGGCACACTGTCTTTCACATCTACACTCATAGCTGATTATAATACCATATTCCAGGATAACATTATGTTCATGTGTGCTCACCAAGGAAATGGTTTAGGAGAAACAACTGGCCCACAGCGTTAGTCATATATAGAAGTTTTATGAGAAGACAGAATGTAGCCGTGCAGAGACCGAGGGCTGGTCTATACAGCCTCCTAAATCTGTAGCAAGATAACTGTGCAGCCTGGGCTCGCCGGGATCTAAGGAACCTACATTAACAAAAATAATTTTCGACAAGAAACCGCCTGCCCTAGTATACTACATAACATTACCACAGCAAAAGATTGTTGTGAAGAATTTCAAACTATGAGATGGGATGCTTATTAATTTTGTGTTGCTAATAAAATGTGCAGTTTGTAAGTTTTGTTTTTCTACTGCGAGTTTACAATAAAATTATATTTTTTAGTCATGCCAAAAATCCAACGATATTTCACAGGAGACCATCAAAAATATCTTTTTGTTTCATATCTACAGTTACCTTAAAAAATTGATTAGCTACTTGCTTTCAAAAAGTTGATTTAAAGAAATTGTTTTCAAAGCAAATCTTTGAATATGAGATGTTGAGTATTTGACAAAGTACTACAGGAATAACAACCAAAGGATGGAAACTAGTAAAATGTGATTCCGTGTGAGTGGTAAAAGTGCCAACCTGTCTGTACAGAGAACCAATGCTTTGATATTGTTCTGTCGATGATCCAATGAGAATGTTTTGGTATCTTTGGATATTTCTCTCAGACCTTTCACAACATTGTCGATATGTGCACCAATGTCTTCACAGAACAATCGCCATATGGTTACAGGAACTTTAAACAATATAGCCTGAACCAATAAAAATAGTGTAACCCATTGGTAATAATTAATCTGGCGAGTCCTTGGCTGATTTCGTGATGGAAGTTGATCTACAAAAGAAAAACATAGCATAGATATTGAACAAATGTTTTTTTTTAAAGAAGCTGAACTAAGTATATCTTTTAAAATGAGAAGAAAATATCGTGATGCTATATTGAATTACTGCTTACCATCAAAAGATACATAATATGTGCTGGAGATATAACAGTAGTCATTGATATACAGAGCCCTGTGGTACTGTGAGAATTCAGCTGGGACGAAACATCTTATCCTATCACTAATGATCTGTTTTCCTCCAGTGAGAAAAGTAGCAGCAATAAACAATGCTGTAGTATAGCGATGACTTAGGCGATCAAATCTGTCGTCATCTACTTGATGAGCCAAAGCACTCCAAGTCACAATACGTTTAATAATATCAGACATTCTTGCTCTAAAGATAAATGTTTGCGATGGTGATATCGAGCTCTCAAAATGTTATTGGAATTTAGTATTTTCAAACACATAAAGCAGTCACAACTACGGACTAGGGTTTGTTCCTTGAATAAACAAAAAATTGCATGTGTACTTAGACAATATTGGAACTTAAATATAAGGTATACTTCGTTAATAATATAGGCAATTTTTTGCTGGAGGTTATAGTTAATGGTATATTATTAGTATTACTATTACTATTAGTATTAGCATTGGTATTAATAATCACCAAAAGTAATTTAAATTACTATAACTAGAAGTAATACTAATACTAATACTAATAGTAAAAGTATTAGTAATACTGAGACTGAGAGTATAACTAAAACTGTTACTATTAGTATTACTAATTAGTATTAGTATTACTAGTATAACTATTACATTTACAATCACAATGTTAATGTGATTTAATATGAATACTAATAGTAATACTAATACTGATACTAATAGTAATACTAATACTAATAGTAATACTAATACTAATAGTAATAGTAATACTAATACTAATACTAATAGTAATAGTAATACTAATACTAATAGCCATAGGTGAAGTTATACAGTATTACTATCACTATTAGTAATAGTAATTGTAATAACTAAAAGTATAAGCAAGCTGATTTTCAGATTTGTGTAATTTTCTTTATTAGTATTACTATTATCCTTATACTTATAGTTATAACGTAAAAAGTTTGTTTCGTATAATATTACCTCAATCTGGACGAGCATTTCTATTTTGAAATTGCAATCGCGTTTGATTGGAAAAATGAAAATGCTTCGGATGAAAGACTTAAGTGTAGCCTCCGCTTTGCTTTTTAAAATTCTGCTAAGATTATAGTTCAATTCCGTTTTTAAAAGCTATTGGAATAAGTCTTTCAGACTAATTCCCAGTCGTAATTATTTCGAAAATCCGTTGATTGAAACTAATAAACTCAGTCACTAATAACCTTTTGTTCGCCATGCGTGCACATTAGTTGAGAGCTCACAAAGAATAATAATAGTCACATTCATTGGATCGCAATTTACTAAAGCCGCTATAACTACTACTATAAATAACTAACTATAACTGTAAGGTGCTCATTAATAAGTTTTTCATATTAAATTTAGCTCACAGTTAACTAAATAACTAGACTATAAACAAGTTAGATTTAATAAGTTTTGATTATATTTTATCATGTTTACAGCGTGAGTGCTAATATGCATTTCTATTAGTATTAGTATAAGTATTACTATTAGTATTAGACTAATACTATTACTATTACTATTACTATTAGTATTAGTATTACTATTACTGTATTACTATTACTATTAGTATTACTAATAGTATTAGTATAACTATAAGTATTACTATTACTGTTACTATTAGACTTAGTATTACTATAACTATTAGATTTACTTTTATTTTTAGTACACATTACCACTTTACAGTATGAGTATGACTCACTATGAGTATGAGTATGACTATGAGTATGAGTATAGCAAAAAAGTTCAAGTTATACTAATACTTAATCTTGTAGTTTAAGTTATAGTTATACTTATACTTATAGTTATACTATTACTTACTATAGACATAGTTAATGTTATACTTATACTAATACTGAGTTATAGTTATACTAATACTTAATCTTATAGTTATAGTTATACTTAATACTAATACTAATAGTAATACTTATAGTATTAGTTAGACTTATTCTTATTGTAATGCTAATACAGTAATAGTAATGGTAATGGTAATACTAATACTAATAGTAATAGTAATTGTTATTGGTATTACTATTAGTTATTACTTATACTAATAGTAATACTAATAGTAATAGTAATAGTTATACTTGATCTCATACTTATAGTTATACTTATAGTTTATTAGTAATATTATTATAAACTTTTTGCTGAATTAAATTGAAGTCGAGCATCATCAACTTCAAGTAAACATCCAGTGATGATCACTTAATGATCATGATGTTGTGAATGTGATCATCACCACCAGGATCATCATGATCATTTGAAATTGAAGTGAAACTTGGTGACGGTGACAATCTAATTTGAATTCAGATTTCATTATAAATATATTATTTATTATTATAATGATCACTTCAAGTTCATTATGATTATCATTATCTATATTACATTAATTTTAAACGTAATAATACTAATACTAATAGTAATAGTATATTATTAATCAACTTTTCAGCTCAATTCCAGTTCACGATCACTTCAAATTTAATTATTCTACAGATTCGATAAAATAATCCGATCTATTCTAATCATAAAATCAAATAACAGTCACAATGACAATGTCCAAAAGAGTATTGGGTTAACCTGTAATATAACTACAAATCTACTGAATAAATGTTATATTAATTCATTCATCCATTGCACTTTTGGTTATCATGTTGATTTCAACTCGCAATAAAAACGTTTTTTATTATTTGCTATTTTGTTTATATGATATTGACATCAAACTGGAAAATGTTAAATTTTGGTGTACATTTATGGTTAGTTTTCTATAAAAAAAGACATCAACAAAGTTAGCGTCAGCTTTCTGTCAACTATGATTGTAATGAGAATTATAATATTATGAATAAGCTTCCATGTTTCACTAATATCCCTTTGTGATAGTAACCACAGTACTGCCAGAATATTTTGATGCATTTTACTCAAGACAAGTTTATGCATACTTGGGCTAAAATATCAATAATTCTTGTATTAAAATTAATTAGAAATTTTTTTATTATATCAACTATTTCATGTTTATTAACTAAGTAACATGCTTTGAAATGGTAAAAGTATTAGTAATTTGGTTTATGATTAGAGTTTGTCTAGTAAATAGTTGATCATTCCACAGCAAGTCATAATGGATTCTACCGGAGTTCAGTAATAAATAGATATAAGCAAACTGTTTTCAGTAGACTTTGAAAAAAATTGTTCTTTTTATCAACTGCTTTTTTTATGGATGCTAGTTAATTTTTTTTTATTTCTATCAAAGAAAGTGATGGTAATTAGAAAGAAAAAATATAATAGCTTTGTTAGAAATAGATTGCTTCTTCCCATGTAAAGTATTAGTATTTTCACAGCAAAGGTTTCATTGAAACAAGCTACACAATTGCTCAGTTACCTAATTCATAACCAAATTATATGTTTTTGCTTTACCTCAAAATTTTCACATGTCATTTAGTATGCCCATGAGTGAATTTCTGTGCTATGCCTATAGTTTGGTACTCATTAAGTATGTACATAACGGCTAAAATCATGCACCTTTTAATTCCTTATAAGCCTATAGAAACCTGTTACCATATTTTTTAATTTGCAATAGCTTATGAGCTTAGAAAATTTTGCATACGCATGAATGGATTTGAAGATTTAACACAGTCATAAATTTATTACCATCATAATCCCATAACAAAATAAATACATAGGTTAGTTATTTTAAGTTTAAAATTTAGAAGTGGCAATCTGCTCTTAAACAGTAACTTAGGAAAACTTTAGTATATAAATAATGGTAGATAAGATAGGTATTATAGTATACATTCTTCAATGTTATACTGCAATTACTGTTCTCAACAAACAAATATTTGTGTAAATAAGTTGTTTAAAATTTGTTTACTCTGTAAATTATATGTCATTTATGAGGGGCTACCTTAGTTATTCAGCAATATGATTATACTTTTAAGTTGACATATTTGTTATTAGTATGTTTTTGAAGTTTTTATCATAGTCATAAATTTATTACCATCGTAATCCCATAGCAAAATAAATGCTTAAGGTAGTTATTTCAAGTTTAAAATCTAGTAGTGGCAAACTGGAAAACTGCAATTACCATTATCAACAAACAAATATTTTTGTAAATGAGTTGTTTAGAATTTCTTCACTGTTACTGTATCCTGTTACTTTGTAAATTATATGTAATTTATTAGGAGCTACTTCAGTAATATGAATATACTTTTTGTTTGACATAAATGTTGTTTTGGTATCTTTAAAGTTTTCAAAGTTTCAATACAATTCTAGCCGTCTGTGAATATTCTTTGGACAAAATTAAATTAGACTCTCACTAAGTCATCTACCTTGATTTGTTATCAAATCTCTGTTCATTTCATTGGACATTATGGGTATTGAGTGAACAATTTACATAATGACCATTACAAGTAGTGCTCAAGGCTGCACTTCCTCTACTTTCCATACCATTCAGCTATTCATTAAAGTAATCATGAGCCACTGTCACTGAATCAAATTATATTTAAACCACATAGGGTTAACAAGCCTTGGGGAATTTGTTGTGCAGACATATCACATGATTTATTTTACCACATCAAAATTTATTACCTACACCTCTCAACAATAGCTCCAACTTCAAACAGGGACTCTGGAGTTGGTGTGTGGACACCATGAATGTGGTTTTTTTAAATACAATTTCCTTTTAGGTTTATAGAACAAATTTAACTAGTCTGTTGTTGAGCTCAATTCTGGATACATAATTTCATCATTTGTTTTTTTAAGATAAAAACAACTGTAATTTGCATTTTCCACCTTAGTGGTCCTTCTATAACAGTGGAAGCGTAAAGTTGTTTGATAAAACATATTTGCTATGTAAGTTACCAATATCTACTACTATAAATTTAACACCAAAGTATTTGGCTGGTATTAACTTCATATGGGTCTGTGTCACCATTCCTTTGTCATTAGATATGCTTGAAATATCAGCATAATCCTTTTCTCTAAATTATCCACACAAAAATATGGAACAGTAGATTCTTCTGCACTAGGTTGTTGGTATACTCAAATAAAGTTGGTGTAAACATGTATGCTATGTATCATGTATGCATATGATTAAACATGATTGTATCTTTTGATGAAGTCTTGTGTGTTTGCTTGGATAATTTGATATCTTTTATATAACTTCGTGGTGGCACCAGCATTAATTTGAGCAGGGTTTACCATCAACGTTGCATAAACTCTCTGATAGTAATAGCAATAGCTTATGAAATACCACATCATTCACCATTACAAATTTATGATACTGGTAAGGAATCTACAAAAGCACACATAACATAAAGTTTTCCGGGAGTTGAACTTTAAAGGGGTCTTCATCTGAAATAAGTTAAAATGAAATGAAATACTTATTTATCATGCAAGTTCTGTCTGCGGATATGTGCAGCATATGCTATTTAATTCTATAATATCTTCTTACAGTTATTCCCTAATGCAATATAATAGTAGAATAATATGATTATTATGCTCATACTTTCACTTGCACAGTGGATAATAACATTACAATTCTATTATCATCTTGCTAATAGAAAGTGTTTTCACATAATTATGTATAATTGCCATAATGATTGCTATAAAATATGGTTATTGCTTCGGTTAAGCCAGCACATACCGTTACAGTCTTTGAGCATGATACACCTCTCCTCACTGGTTCTTCTATACAGTCTTTGCCTTTGATTTCATTCTTGGAACGTTCAATGCTTCTATTTTCTACTGACTAATCTAGACGGACAGGCTGAGGATTGTTATTTTTAGTAGTAAACTTTGTAATGAATGAAAGCTGAATGAGCCAATGACATTAATAGATTTATTGTTTTCATGTAAGCCTGAGCCTGAGCCTGAGAACACTCAATCCAGATGTGTGCACCAGGAGAGCAAGTCTTGCAAGCAGTGCTCTGTTGATCATACTTATTGATATAGGGTGAGTATTATTATTAGAGTCTTGTAGCAGTAGGCTATGCCTGCTTTATTGTATGAAATAAATATGTTATTTATGTTTTGGGAATTTTTCTGCTCATTTATTTCTAACAAATATTGTTAACTTTTTGTGGCTACAGAGTTATCATTTGTCAAAAATTTACTAAGTTTGAGATAGTTGTCTACAAGCGCCATGTCAAGGGTTTATCCAGCAATTATATGAGGAGTGAACGCATTATTTAGATAAATTTTTTCCATATGTGGTATAGTAAAAACTACATCCACCCTGCCTGGTTCCAATTATATAATAATTTTTGTATTGAGTCACTGGGATTTTATAGTTCCGTTTTGTGGTTATAGTGCAGGTGTTGAGAATATTTCAATTTGCAATGAAGTTATGATTTTTAACATCTTGTCAGAAAAATAATTACTTTAGTGTGTAAGCATGATTTCGTAGGACTTGTTGAAAAGTGTATTGTGTCCACAATGTCTATAAGCTGCTGCTTTTCTTTAATTATTGTTTTTATATCTGATGCAAATCATGTGGTCAACAAGAATATTTTTCAAAGGCTTTGTAAATGATTTGATGGTTAGATTTGTATCGGCTCAAATCTGCTATCATTGTAACTAATCAAGAATTTGTAAGGGTTTGTTTGATTTGGCCATGTGTTAGGAAAAAAGTAAAGAAAATAGTGCTAAATGTACAGCACTTTATTAAGAGTGGTGTTCACTGTACTACTACTAATAGTAGTGGTAGTAGTGGTAGTGGCAGTGGCAGTAGTAGTAGTAGTAGTACCTAGTAGCAGCAGCAGCAGTAGTAGTAGTAGTAGTACCTAGTAGCAGCAGCAGTAGTAAAAGTAGTAGCAGTAGTAGTAGCAGTAGTATTTTCTTTGCAAAGCCTGAAATTTCATTAATGATTATGATTGTTAATCTAGTGAACATAAATTTTTTATGTGTAATGGCTGAAATTTTATGATCATACATTGAGATCCAGTGGGTATTGGACTATATAGATCATATCCATCTTCTTTAATGTAGTATAACTCTATTCACCCAACTCATCAAGTCTCACATTGTGTTTGGTTGTATAGTGTAGAATAGTCATTACAGTACATAGAGCTGTATTGTAGAAATAGTCTGGTTACATAGACAGCATGTCCAGTACACAGTTACAGCAGCTGATGGCGCAGGTAGAACAGCTGACTCTGGTGAATAATAAACTACAGCAAGAGCTCAGCTCCAACTCCTCCCACATCGCCAGATTAGAGTCAGCAATGCAGTTGAGGCGCGGTATCAAGCCCAGTGAAGATGGTTTGTCAATTTTTCATGCCACTTTTATATCCAGTATAAAGACCATTCATTAGCAGAACTATATAGGGATTTCAAACTTTATGACTGAAGCATGTGAGCATTTATTAATGACGTTTGTGCTTGCACCTGAATACCTACTCTGCACAAAACTTTAGCAAGCAGGGGGCTAAAGTTGTTTGTAATATAAACATATGGCCCTGTCAATCTTTTGGGCCTGTGTCCCATACTGAGTGGATAATATAAATAACTTGAATGGGAGAATTCTGTAATTAGACCACCAGGCAGCTCTGTCCATTACTTGCTACACAATTATTCAAATTTAGTAATTAGTCGGCCTTTCTGTTGAATATCCCCCTTTGTTAAGTCATGCTATTGCTCCATCTCTGTGAAGACTCCCCTCGGCTGTTAATTAACTAATAGGGGGGGGGGGGGCATAATAGTGTTGCCCTCTGCTCACCGTCTGAGGTTTGTGGTCTAAATCCTGTCTCCTTGGTAACTCTTTTGAAATGTGTTTGAAGTTGAGACAGTTTAGTTGGTCATTAAATTCCAGATGCTGGTGCCTCATGGTCACAGACTTCTAGTGTGAGGAGCAGTAGATCCGGAGATGGGGGCACTCCTGTACCCCACCCTAACTCTGCTAAACCTGCTGAGCTAGCTAAGGTCAGTTGTCAATCATCTCTCATATCTAAAAATAAAACAATTTCACAATCTTGTATATTAATTAAGTCTAAGATAATGACTTTCAGTTTTTTTTTCTCTGATTGGTGGGGAAGTTGCTGGACATCTGTGGTCGATGTAATCACCTCAACCAAGTCTTTGTTCTGTACAAATTACCAAGATCCTTTGAAGTTTAGGCAATTCTTTCCAATAATTATGTTTGAACATAATTATTGTTGCCGTCCAAAGAAGTGATGAGACGGAATTATTTTCTCTTGTTTATATGAAACTTGGCCACCTCAGTACAGGCTGTCAGTGTGTGCAGTCTTTTCAGCTTTTACACTCCTACATGTTAGATATTGTATTTACAAACAGTAAATCATTGACTGAGTGTTTTATTGAAATACTGAAACTTATACTGCATCAAAACTTGTGTCGGAGAAATTCTTGATATAGTCACTGCTGTGTATAAAGCAGTCGGTTAGATTTTGCTCAAAGTGATAAAATAAGGCTAGGCACTGCACCACTTAATTTATAAATTTTTTTCTAAAATAATTTGTAAAAAAATACTGGTTCATTCAGGAGCAGTAGTGAAGAATTTAAGATAGCCTAAGTTCTTTAATTGTTTTTATTAAGTTGAGGTTTGGGGCTCGGTCGAAATTCTCTTGAGAGCATAACTTCTAAAATTTCTAATCTAGAACACGGGCTTTTCTCAATTTCTCCTTTACTGCATCTACCTCTACTGGTCACCATAAATGAGATTTGTAAACTTGGAATACAGCCTTGTGAATGGTCAAGTCCTCATCTGTTTTGAGTATGACTTGAAAAGTTAAGTTTCACGTTATAAGTGCTGTGTTACTGATGGAACTCCCACTAGTATATTTTGCTCACTTTACCTAATCATCATATAAACTAGATAATTATGTAAATTATATCCATTAGACCCTCTGGTCTTTTGTTTATGTAATATAATCCAATAAGTTATAGCAGCGTACACAGCCGCATGCAGCTGCCTTGTGCAAACTTTGGCAGCATTTATCAGGTATACGTGAGTCAGACATGAATCAATATCAGTTATGAATGCTGATATCTTGTATTACGGCATCTTCTTTGCTCTCTATTTCTGACACGCTCTACCCTACTCTACGTATTGATCGACTGGAATAAATTTACGATAAAGTACCAAGCTTTCTAATCATAGTAATTATTTATCGTAATCATGCTGTGAGCTGCTGCCTGTAGCATTTAGTCGGCAGCACGTAGGGTGCCAGACTGCATCAGTTCTTTTCACAAGTTGGTGGCGTCTACCCTGTAGCCTAGTTCTTATTTGTAAGTAGCATTCCTTGTTTTCTAATAGTCACGGAGTGAAACTGAAATCATTGTTTCTTGTATATTAGGCATTCAAATAGTAAAGTAAATATTTTTGGTTTAGTGTGCCTCTAGCTATCATACATGCAGGTTTCACGTTAGCTTACTTTCATATGAAATACTGGTATAACAGTAACCTGTTTCATCTAAGTTCATGTGGAAGTATTCTGCTGGGTGTTTTGTTAGGTTCATAGCCAACTAACAAAGCAGCATTATTCGCTGTCTTATGAGAATAATTGATTCATCATTTTTACTCACTTATCACTGCTGACTGCTTCTTTATCCTGCAACTGTTTAATTCAATGCTGAAATACACATATAATCACCAGTGCTCTGCTTGTTTTCTCCTACTAACCTAGAAGTAGCTGTAAACAGTATTTCTGATGGTAATGGAAGTTGTCATTCTGCCTTGTGTTTTGATATGAATCAAGTTTTCTAACCAACAGTTAAAGTTACTTGCTTCAAAGCAGTCCCAGCGCTGTATTAGCATTTTCTGTCCGTTCTTCAGGCTGTTGTCTGGACAGGTTATACTTTCTAGTCCTAAGTTCTCATACCAGCTGTACACTAGTAATAGTGTTCAATTCTTGCTGTTATTTTCCATAACCTTTCGTTGCTTAAAAATATATGTGAGCTATCTCAATACCAGCTACTATTTCTGTCTACTTTAGCACAAAATTGTGAATTTAAATTACTAATGAAATCTTGATGGCTTTTTACAATTTCGCTACTACTACCATATCTTAGGAAAGTTTTTTATTGTTTAGAATATGCCACATGGACCAATGAAAATAGACAACACTGGACTAGTCCACCAGTTGCCATCCAATGAGAGGGATTCTCCGCCCAACACACAGCCAGTGCTGTGGCAGCACAGACCTGCCCCTCGGCAGCAGGAGAGGCAGCAGGACAGCAGGGAGCGTAGAGACTCAGGATCATGTGATCACACCGAATCAGAACTGAACGGAATGGTGTTTAGAGATGTCTCAACAAATACACCCTCAACGCAGGAGGTACTGAAGCTAGACTGGTTGTGTTTTGCCTTATATTGGGAGATAAATAGAATTCTATTTATCCTACATGTCTTATCATTTCATTTTTTGTCTGTCTGCTCCTACGTTTTGCCTCTCTATTTATAGAATAATTATTTTTTCAAGTTACCCAACTGCGCACAAAACTTTCAACTAGCTATTTGAAGCAACAAGAAGTGTTGGTTTAGGGCCCTTCTTGGTTTCCCATGCTGATAATGCAGTATGTTTCTACCAGAACACTGTTTCCAATAGGATGTAATGTTAACCTAAACAACTAGATTTGTAGGGAACGCTGTTTTAATATCCAGCCGTCCTACTGTTTGATATTAATCTGTGCAACTGCCAGGCTGTCAATGAAAGTACCTGCTTTGCCTGCCATCCTTATTTGTAAGCATTGATCTGAGTACAGGTACTACTCATGTGCTGCTCAATATAAATCTCTTTGGGCTGGCAGGTTCTTCTTTTGATTAATGTCTCGTTTAATCTCAAATACCATAATAAGTTTTCATGGAATAACCAGCCTTTGTAGGGCATTTTTATCTGAAATCTGCCGCAAGTTTTCATTCCTAATCACTTAATCATCTCACCTTGGATAATCTTCCATAAAATATTTATATTCTTGAAGTGTCAGGGCAACAGATGACACGCTCTAGTTAGTGCTTGCTACAGATACATGTGCTTGTATCTAGTTCCAGTGTATCCACTCTTGGGAAACTATAAGTGTTGTTGGGTTGCATCATAGATAGGGAAGTTATATATACTTATTTTATAGTTTTAATTGAGTCCAGACACTGCTGTGTTGTGTAGGTGTTGAGTGTAATAATATAAGGAAAAGCTTGCCAGTTGTAAGTGCTATCTGGGTGGTCTGTGTCATCACAGTTTTGGCAGCTTCTGAAAGTTCCCTGTTAACTCATTTTCAAATTGCCCCCCCCCCTTTTCTCTCTCTCCCTCTCTCTAATTCAAGGGACATAAAGCTAACATTATAAAAGAAATATTAAAACTTAAAACATGTCAAACACTTCCATTATTACAAGCACATGCGCTGAAGAAGCCATGTAGCATGCATAAACATTCAACAGAAACTACTCTATCTCTTGCAGGTTCACTTTGCCAGATTACCAGAGCTGGACAATGCCGTGGGACCAGGAGTCGTCTCCTCAGATCGCCATGGTAACGAGCTGGTCACCATTGGTACACAGACTACGGAAGTGGTGATGAGTGCGGAGTGTGCATACGAGCCCTCAGTAGAGAATGTGAGAGGTTGCTCTAAGGCTGCCACTCCTCAGCAACTCTCGGACTTCTACCATGGTGCTTGGCCTATTGTTGGTAAATATCCTTCAACACTGTTAATCAGTTGTAACGTGACTTCGTGTGTAGAATAAATGGTAACTGTATGGTGGCTAGTTAGATATGTAGCATTGTGTTTTATCTTTATACTATGGCTAATAATTTGGTTAATAGTTCACTCATCAGTTGACACGACTCCGGTGCATTTCTCCTTAACTTTCAGTTCTTTTCTCCACCTGGAGCTGGTTAGTTCACCAGTACTACCTCAGGTGTAACTGTGGCTGGGTTATCTGCAGTTTAGACTGTCATAAAATAATATCAAGTACTACAGCCCACGCCTTGACTTGACTCTAGAATTATGTGATAGACATTAGTCTATAAGCAGCTATGAGCTGGGAGGTGACTGGGTGCAATAGTTTGGCATCCTCGAGTTTGGAGTTGGGGGTTCCAAGTTTCAGTTTAAACCCCCCCCCCAACTTTAAACCTGAGAATCTCAAACTGTTGCACTCAATCACCCCCCAACTCGAGCTGCTTATAGAACGATTCCACTGAGACAAGCTGGTAGCCGAATTACAAGTACAGATCCAATATTACACAGTGAATGCTGTTTCACAGTGCAGTGTCGCATCCATCAAATAGTTTGACTTTTGCTCCATGAAGCGAATAATTGTAATTATTATTGTTGGTAAATTAGGCAAAAAATGAAAGCGATTACCTGTCAATGAGCCAGGAAATTGACTTATCTCTTTCAGCCCAGATGGAAAGTTGGCTCTGTTGTGTCTATTAATGAAATTGTGTTGTCTGCATGTTATGAGATCAAAGACATGTTTTCAAAACATCTCAATCAAACTGGTTTCAGCTGATGAGTGCACCTGTATCAATTCATCACCTGATGACTGGTTCACATTGACCAGCTTACACCAGCAGTTACTAACAGTAGCAGTTACTAACAGTAATTACTAACAGCAGCAGTAACCAACAGTAGTCACTAACAGTAGTTACTAACAGCAGTTACTAACAGCAGTTACTAAAAGTAGTCACTAACACCAGCAATCACTAACTCTAGCAATCACAACAGTGATCACTTACTCTAGTAGGCACCAACAGTAATCACTGACCGCAGTAATCATGTTTCTACATGATGTGTGAAGCTGCCTGGTGGAAGACAGCAGAATTCATATCCCTAATAGAAACCACTGAGCTGCTAGTCATTATTATTCTCTTTCGATTTATTAGAATCTTTCAGGAGGATTTTGTGAGCTGTGAATTAAACTGTCAGTTTGATATGTTCAGTAAAATAGTGTTCATCCAGTTTTATTAGTTGTTTCAACTGATCAATGTACAATTACGAAAATAACCAATAATAATATTGGAGCTGTTGGTCAAGATTGATGTGACATGGTATCAGGAGTTACCTTCTCCCATGTATTTACAGCTCAACAGTGAAATGTGTTGGTTTTTTTGCAGACGGTGATGTGAGTTCTTCAAATTCTGGTGCTATTCAGGAAACGCAGTCCGTTATGAGTTTTCACTCGAGTATATCCTCCCATTCTAGCCGCCCTTCACATCATTACAAGGACACGTCCAATAAAGATGGTTCTTCGAAAGGAGCCAATCAGCTCTCAGGCTTAGCTGGTCAAACCATAGCTGAGAGCCATTCAGCGCCTATAGCTCTGCAACCCCTAATCACTGGTGGCCAGCCTCTAGGAACTAAGGTAACAGCTCTACTTGATGGTTAGAGCCAATACTTCTCTCTATGTGTCACCTAAACACCTGAATTAGCATAAAATGTGTTATAAAACATAGACTGTTTTTGTGAAGATGAAGCTATTCAATATTTGATAGTTTATAAGACAGTTGTAGGTAAATAATGCTAGTTAAGATATATTGTGCTTCATATCAACTAATGCAATAGATAGCAGTCAAGTTACTTCACTCCCATTAAGTTTCTGTTAAACTAACCTATAGTCCTGATTCTATGGTCCCGCAGGTGCAAATGGTCTACTCACTGATATCTATGCTGGGGACGCACGACCCTGAAGATATGTCGCAGACGTTACTCGCCATGTCCTCCTCTCCAGACTCTTGTATAGCTATGAGACAATCCGGATGTCTACCTCTACTCGTTCAGGTATTTACCAGACTGTTACTTCCTGTCCCTGTCCACACATTACTTCCTGTTTATATGCAAACGTTTTTTTATTATAAAATAGCTTTGCAATTTCTAACCTAGTTTATTATAAGATTTTTCTGATGTTAAGATTCTTTTTTAACAAAGCATGTAGTTGTACTTCTGTCTATGAACTCCTAAAAACTACAGAGTAGAGGCATGTATACTAAATACTACAATGTTGGTTGTTCTTGAACCAAAATTGATAAATCTTGGTTGAGGTAAGAATCTTTCTTAGGGTAACGCTGACACTTTTACCCCAAGTTTCATCAATTTATAAAATTTATTTTCGACTTTTAGAATATAATTTTTGTTTGTTGCATGATAAATACATATTCCGATGGACAGACCAGCAATATATAAGTATCTACTAGTAATACACAGTAATATATAGGATCTACTTTACACTATTACTTATAGCTGATTTACGGAAGTGAATCGGAAAAGGAAGCGCTGACAGCAGGTAAACTGTGTCGGGCGAGAGCTTGCCAGGCTCTTCACAATATTATACACTCTCCGCCTGATGACAAGAGAAGTCGAAGAGAACTCAAATTACTCAAATATATAGAAATTGTGCAGTCTCACTGCGAAAGCATCAGAGGGGTAAGTGAATATACGCTCTCATAGTTGTGTGGTCAAGCAATGAGTGTGACCGAGTAGCGGGTGTGGTTAAGTAGTAGGTGTGTCAAGTAGTGGGTGTGGTCAAGTAGTGGGCGACAAAGTAGTGGGTGTGGTCTGGTAGTTATGGACTTAAATGAAAAGATTACGGTGGAATACTCTGTATTTTAACCACTCATTAGAACGAAAGATTTCGCCGTTTTTTTACCAAAACTGTTGAATATCTCTTTTATGGCGGGACATTTATTTACTGCAGGATAAGACAGAAGATAAAAGTTTAACGGAAGCTGCTGACAAAATATGGCCGCCATCCGACATAGATAGGAACCCGGGGCCTGCTGTGGCTGCGTTGATGAAGCTATCATTTGATGACCACTGCAGACCACCAATAGTTGAACTAGGTAACCTTCAGCATCATAGCAAAAGATCTCAACCTACTCTTTCAATTTCGGTTTAAAAATCGAATGTTTCATACCAATGTTCTAAAAGTTGCCATTTCTTTCTAAAGGTGCTGTCAATTTCTAAGGCAGCAAGACGCAATGACATACTTAAAATTTTATTATCACAGTGTGTTCTAAGACTATTAGAGTGTATTCTATGACTATTACAGTTCATTCTAAGACTAATTCAGCGTGTTTTACCCACAGTGTGTTCTAAGACTATCATGATGTGTTGTAGGAGGTTTACCATGCATGGCACAGTTGATTAAGTTGGACCAGGCTTCTTATAGTGCCAATTCAGACCTGCAGAGAATAACAATGAGGAGATATGCGTGTATGACACTCACTAACCTGACATTTGGTGACTGCAACAATAAGGTGCTTGCAAGTGGTTGTATTAGTGCACGGTGTCTTCTGACAATGTCAGGAGATTTGTTGTTTGGGAAGAGCAAATTTGGCTACAACTGAAATTTGTCATTGACAGCATTTTGCTAAATATTGTTTCCTGAGATGTTTCATATCAAAACCTTCTACTTATATGATTTGTTTTGTTACACATGTTGTTGCAATATAATATCGCTGCAAAACTTCATGAGAATTTCTTTCTGTCGTATATATTAACTTTTTACAATTCAATTTTATATCTGCCAAACAGTTTACTGCAATGCAACTTTGGTGACCGTTTGATGGTGTATTTCAGGCGCGTCTGTGTGCCATGCAGAGCTGTCTGAACGCCATAGTGCTTCAGCTGCAAGCATTCAATGAAGACTTGTGTCAGGTGGCTGCAAGTGTCATCAGGAACCTGTCATGGAAGGCAGACCAGGCCAGTAAACGACATCTCAGAGTCTCATCTGCCACCACAAAGCTTATGATTACGGCTATACAGGTTGTTAGTTATACTAGTAGTCACTGAGTGTTATACTAGAATTTATTGGGTGTCTTATAGCTGATACATATTTATCATAAGTTAGTTGTAGTAATAGTTTCAACTTATGCTCAATTGTTTCTCAACATATTGTAATCATAGTAAAGAGTGAGTTTCAATACCATATGTAACTCACAACTGGAAATGGCACGCTAATCACTGGACACCTGGTCATGGTTACCAGATTGGATAATTTGTAGTGTGTGTACAGTTACCTGTCAGGTCAAGGTCATTGCTGTACTGTTATATTATATTACAGGTGAAGAGAGAGTCTACGTTGAAGTCGATACTCTCAGCCCTTTGGAATTTATCTGCTCACTGCACGTACAACAAGACGTGTATATGTGAAGTGGACGGCTCCATAGAGTTCCTGGTGGGCATGCTTTCCTACCAGTCTCCCACCAAGACTCCCGCCATAGTAGAGTGTGCAGGTGTGTAGTAGAGTGTGCAGGTGCGTTGAATCTTCAACTTCACCTTAGTTACCTTCATAGTTACCATATCACTACTACTGCTGCTACTACTGCTGCTACTACTACTACTATTGACAAAGTTATATAGTCTCATTGCTTGCTGCAAACTGTAGCGGGTTGTATGTTGGGAATTATGTTTAAATGCTGAATTCTATTTAAAAGTCTTTTCCAGGTGCTACTGGTGCTATAAAATATTGTTGTCAAGATATATTCTTATGCTGTGTTATCTTCTTTATTATTTCTACATATTACTGCTGGTGAAGTTGGTTTACATTGTTGCAGGTGGTATTTTGAGAAACATCAGCAGTGTTATAGCAGTTCGAGATGATTATCGTAAAATATTGCGTGCCCACAATGCATTGAAAATTCTTCTCTCTCATCTCAAGTAAGTTGGTTATTGGTTGATATTTCAAATTATCAACACATTTCTAATGTACTTTGCTTTAAATAGTGGTATCACTTCACAAATATGTGTGGACACATAGGATAATGCATAATAGAGACATATAATAATATACAACTTACGAATGTTCAAGGCTATAAATACGTTACTTCCTCCATATCTCACTAAGCTGCAGGTTCGAAAACCTTGATTCCTTACTTAGTAGAATACCAGATTAAACTCACGGATCTGTTAATCTCAGCCATTTTGTTTCTATGCACACATACGTAACTCACAAATCGGGGGTCCAAGCCCTTCTCGTGATCTATGGAATTTCATGAGAACTGGAATCGTGAGATGTGGAGGGAGCACTGTACTAGTAAAAAAGTATTAAACATGTTTTTTGTCATGAAAACTTTGTGTATATTATTTAGTAATTGTCTTCTCCTATTCAACTGTTGTATGTGCAGGTCGCCATCTATGACGGTGGTGGGTAACGCGTGTGGAGCTCTCTGGAACATCTCTGCCAGATGTGCAGAAGACCAGCAGACTCTCATAGAACTCGGAGCTCTCCATCTCCTGAAGAATCTCACCAACTCCAAACACAGACTCGTAGCTCTGGGCTCTTCAGCCACCATCAAGAATCTCATGCAGTTTAAAACTGAAGGTATCTGTCCATCGCCTTTCTGACTCGTCTTTTGGCAGCTGTGTGTTGTGTTCGTTTATATGGAGTAGTGTTAGTATATCTACACTCTATAGTCATTATATTATATTACTTTATACTGTTGTATTGTAATATTATATTACTTTATGATATTTTGTTATTACATTATAATATAATTATATTATGCTATAATAATGTAGACCTTTGTAAATCGTGTCTAACAGAACGTAAAAACTGATTTGACTGAAACGTGTTGGCTTATTTCAATAATAAAAATGCGTTTTCGCTGTTAAAAGTTGAGTGTTGTTACAGTTGAGCTCCTCCCTCCTAACGCTGTCATTTATTGCATTTTATTTACCAAACAGAGAGTGCAAATCAAGAGTTATTTTGCCTGTACAAATCCCCTTTCATCAAAAATGTAGATGTCCAGGTCTAAAGCCTATATAATAATTCAATGCTGCAGTTAAAGACTCTGTTTTCTACCTGCTATGTGGGTTCTTCTACAATAGGTGCTAAATCTGGAGGAAGCCGTTCAAAGCATTCTAGCTCTTCTAAGAAAAGCACTGCGGGCTCCTCAGATACGCCCCTCACCATGGGTGATCTTCAGTCTTTTACTGAACCTGCTCAAAGTCCTAGCAAACATCTACAACATGAAAGCTGTTCTTCGTCCACGGAGCTGACCACAAAGGTGTGTGATCTACACGTACACTGTATGTCTGTATTGCATGTCTGTCTGTATATCTATCTGTATGGTGTGTTATATGTAGGTAGGCGTATAGTTTATACTATACACATGATCTAATGTGCTATTGTATACCATATCCCAGCCGTTGCCAGGCAACAGTGTAATCAAAACAACAATGTAGCCCAAGTTTTAACTGCAGGTACTGTAACTTATGTTGGGGTTTAAATAGTGCTGCATTAAATGGGTCAACATAAGTAGATAGGAAAGTTATTGTTTTTTAGAATTTTGGATAACATGTATTAATCTAGCGCAGTGTTAGAAAATGCATATAATAACCTAAACCTAAAGGTTGTCAAGGGAACATAATTCCCATGTCCATAATTATCTCTATTCAGCTTCGCGTACCCCAGCATCAAACCTTTCCAAGTTATGTTGTGCTTTGTAATACAAAAAGAGCAGTAAGGTTGATACATGCAAAATGTGGTATTTTGGGTTTGCATTCAGTGGGCAGAAAACTCTAAAATATTTTGTATTTGACCCTCTGTTGAAACAGCAGGTTCTCCCTTAATAGGTATAAACAGGATGTTAGTAAATACCCTCTCTGGTGGTGCTAATCTCTCTCTCTTAAGTTGCATAATGCTGACTGACACTAATTACAAGAGTGTCAGAAATATGTGCTGCCTAATTTCTCAGACTATAACTTCAGTGTCACTTTGTTAATTCTATTAACTTGAAGAAGTTTATAAGTTAAAATGGGCTTCTAGCAGAGAAATTAGCATCACTAGTTTCTCCTCTGGGCAAGTATCCATTACATAAGGCTGTAGTATTATATGATTAGGCTTCATATAATGGCTGTAACATTTTATACATGCTAATTAGATTATTCATGGTCTTGGTTTACGTTTATATCCTGTTGTAAAGTATTTTCAATCAATGCTCATCAATATTTAGCTGGAATTTATCAGATGCACATGCGTTAGCACATCCTCAAAATATTGTATATAGGCAACGTGATATCATGCTGTATGCTTGCTTTCTATTACATACTTTATTGCTTATTTCCGTATTTCTAGTGTATTAATAATTACTTTGTGTCAGGAATCTAGTCTAATTATCATACTGCCGATGCCTAATAACCAGCGTATCTCAGACTGTAGGGTGATAAGTAGTTAGGTGTGCGCTGTCTAGCATTGCAGTCGAGTAGAGGCAGCAGGTGAGTTGTATAATAGACATCAGTGGTATCGAGTAGTACTTAGCTTAGGGTACTTGACTTAGGGTGCTTGACTTAGGATACTTAGCTTGGGGTACTTGGCTTAGGGTAGCTAGGGTACTTACTACTGTTTAACTCAGGGATATATATAAACACATTTGATACTTCTGCGTATTTTATGCAAATATTTTGTATACATATAATATATGATGATATAACTTTGAAATATTTGTAACATCTGCTTCCCTGCGTCTACCCAGACCACCCTGTATTACACACTGTAAGCTTTGTTATTTCGGTTAAGTCATTTTTCTGCTGGTTAGTTGTTGCTGTAGTTATATTATGTAGCTTATTTTAAATAATTTTTACCAGTTTTCTAAAAAAAATCTTTTTCATTGAGTTTAACTCGGTTAGTTTTCTCAAGATTTACAGTTTGAAATGCTCTAGAGTGTAGATTTTAATAGCTTTCCAGTAGTGTTCAATATTCTATTGTATGTTTTGATTATTGGATTTCTATCATGAAGATAAGTTAATTTTATGTTACGTTTTCCCATCATTTCTATGTCTTTACGGTTCGTAAGTTAAGTTTTCTATTAGTTATAGAGTTGTTCATAGTTTACAGAGCAGCTGGCATCACTCTGTTAACTCTCTCTCTCTCTCTCTTAGTTAACTCTCTCTCTCTCACTCTGTTAACTCTCTCTCTCTTAGTTAACTCTCTCACTCTGTTAACTCTCTCTCTCTCTTAGTTAACTCTCTCACTCAGTTAACTCTCTCTCTCTCACTCTGTTAACTCTCTCTCTCACTCACTCTGTTAACTCCCTCTCTCACTCTGTTAACTCCCTCACTCTGTTAACTCTCTCTCTCACTCAGTTAACTCCTTCACTCTGTTAACTCTCTCTCTCAGTTAACTCTCTCTCTCAGTTAACTCTCTCTCTCACTCAGTTAACTCTCTCTCTCTCTCTTAGTTAACTCTCTCTCTCACTCAGTTAACTCTCTCTCAGTTAACTCTCCCTCTCACTCTGTTAACTCTCTCACTCAGTTAACTCTCTCACTCAGTTAACTCTCTCACTCAGTTAACTCTCTCTCTCTCTTAGTTGACTCTCTCACTCAGTTAACTCTCTCTCTCACTCTGTTAACTCTCTCTCTCACTCACTCTGTTAACTCTCTCTCTCACTCTGTTAACTCCCTCTCTCACTCTGTTAACTCTCTCTCTCAGTTAACTCTCTCTCTCTCTCAGTTAACTCTCTCTCTCTCTCTCTTAGTTAACTCTCTCTCTCACTCTGTTAACTCTCTCACTCAGTTAACTCTCTCTCTCACACTGTTCACTGTGTTTCATCAACTCCCACTGGTGTAGGTGCAGAGAGCGGACAGTCAGGATAGTGTTGGGAGTTGCTCTTCCCTAACAAGCCGTGAAGGTCTCACTACCCTATCTAGAATAGAGCAGCTCATGCAAGATGTCATACACGCCAACATGGAGATACACCAGACCAAGTATCCCCTACCCACTACCTCAACTCACAGTTCCGATACCAGACTCAACAGTGGTGAGTCTCCTTGAGTCTACTGGGTGGCGCGTGCACTGTCCCCTCTGACTAATTCAATAGCCTAAGTTCTAACTGTTGATTCACTTACAGTTGCTAAACGTGGCTCATAAATTGCTAGTGACAGCTGTGTAATTATTCTACAGTGTATGTTCAATGTAAAGGGGTGTATGTTGGTACTACTACATTCACTGCAATAGTCTATGACGTCTATGTCGTTTTATAACATTCATGCTTTGTACTATAAGAAGACCTTGACATTGCAGGTTCGAGCACTCCTCGTACTAAACCATTGAGCTCTGTATCAAAGACCTCTGAATACAGTCTCTCTCATTTTCCCAACAATCTCTCAGCCAATAGACAAATCTCTTCGCTGTCGCCCAGGGTCAGCAATGTGAGGTAATGTATTATAATGTCAGGTAATGCATTATAATGGGAGGTAATGTATTATAGTGTGAGGTAATGTATTATAGTGTGAGGTAATGTATTATAATGTGAGGTAATGTATTATAATGGGAGGTAATGTATTATGCCACTCTAACTGGTGTTTATGGCATGTTAAAAGTTTTCATTTCATAGTAGTTGAAGCTTTGCCTGTTATTAGTTTGTGAAATTGAAGACTGCTTTTCAAAGAGAGAGTGCAATAACAGTGTTGGGTTTCAATAATCAATATGTTCCACTTTATACAAATTGAATATTCCGCCCGGTGAAATGCTTTTTGATTTCAGAAATAGCAAAACTGCAATCAATTATTTAGTTTTCGGCTATATTAACGTGACACTAAAATACATATACCCTCTAGCATTTACCTTGTAATTGGTGTATGAAGATAATGAGCTCATAAAACCCCTTGTATATTATGTGTGGATGTATTAACACAATAGACATACTGTGCTGAGGGTAGGTCATCACATACACGGCTAAATACACATTAATATGTAAAGGTACAACTATATTACTATTATATTACTCTGTGTAGTGTGTATTTGATGATGTGTGACTTGAAGTGGTTGTTTACCCAATAGTTGTGGTCTTGTTATAGGGGAGCTCACATACCTAGCCCAGGGTTAGCCAATATGCAGTATTATATGGGGCACGCACCCTCATACCCGCCTCCTGAGGATAAGTTTAGTGTGAGATCCGTGAGCAGCAGCACTGAAGAGCCAGCGGCAGCGGTCAACTTTAATATGACTTATAATGACGACAATATAGACAACTCTTCGGAAAAGCCTGTGGACTACAGTCAGATGTACCAGGAGAGCTCAGGCTATGAGCGACAGGCTTCAGTATCTCACAACGCAGGTACTGTTTGATATTGGCAATACTTGTGTGCAGTAGCGTTTAAATTCAGACTACTCAATATACAAGTATTTTAGCACTATATTATATAAACCACAATATTATGGTTTATATGGCATGTACACTGTGTGTGTACACACAATGCCACATAACAGTTGGTTTTTCATAAAAATGGCTCTAGTTTAGACTTATGCATTCATCCAATGTAAAATTATGTATTCTGTGTAGGGATATAGCAACTGTTTCATTTATCCGTCTCTTATTTTAGCGCAACTATCTAATAGCCATATTTATTCATATTGTTTGCATTCAATATCATTGTTGTTTTATTTAGGAGCTGTAGTGGAGAAATTGAGATTGCCTAAGTTCTTTTATTTTTTATTTTATTAAATTTTGGTTTGGGATGTGGGTTGAAATTCTCGTGAGAACATAACTTCTTTTGCTACATTTCTAATCTAGAACACGGGCTTTTTTCAAATTCTCCATTACTGCACCCACCTCTTGTGTTACTGCATGTCGTGTCATTCAATGACAGGTTCTTATGTAAACAACCGAGGTAGGTGCAGTGATGGAGAGTTTGAATGACATGACATGTAGTAACATAAGTTATCATCTTTATAGACGCGGCTGCCTCCTTCAACACATCTCTACCAAGGCCTGTGGGGCAGTTGCCCTCCGCCCTCCTTCACCATGACCCCGCTGTCTTACTGCAGACCAGTTCAGGCAGCTTCTTGGATCCCTCCTACTTCCACGCGCCGATACCAACTCTGAGTGAAATCAAGTAATCTCCTGCTACTTGCTTGTAGTCCTTGTGTTTTTTATTGTCGTGATCTCATTATATCATGTCTCCTGTACCCACAGATAATACCTTAACTCTGTTTTTGTAGTTGTCTTCTCTTTTATCAATCGGTGAATTGTTTAGTTGGTTTCAAGTTTATTAACAACTTTAAAACATGTGGCAACTGTTGATAAAATCAGTAGCTCTCACTTTAGATATGCGAAACCTCATACTTTTAAAAATCTCTGTCCACCATTATCCTACTACAGCCTTTGAGGTCAACTGATCCACTCTACTTTGTGTTGTCGTATTTATTTATATGACCTTGATAATGCCATCATTCAGTGTGCTGAGCAAACTGTGCTCTATATATAATGTTATGCATCCTCAATAGCTATGTTGCCTGCTATCTACCTATATGTTGAACTCTGTGTTTTAGAGCGCAGGCCATGGTTGAAAAGGCAAGAGACAGCGCGGCCATCAGGGCGCCCCCTAGTGGGCCTAGGGCTATGACTGATTTATCCCGTATTGAAGACCATCACGGAGAAGATCAAGTGAGAACATTCTGTACGGAGGGCACGCCTATGAACTTCCTGTCTACCGCCACCTCTATGAATGAAATCAATAAAGTATGCAGTGACTCAGTTTTGAGATCATTTGTTTGTGTGCAGAGGTCATTGCTTTGTGTACAAGAAGTTTAGAGATCATAGGCGTTGTTACTGAGCTTGTGCCTCTGTTCACACAATGCGTAGTTCGGTTGAGGTTAATTGGACAGTTTGTCAGCTGAGTTCTTGATTCACCAGTGAGCTCAGTTTAAGGATTAACTCCAACTTCAGTGTTTTACAGTGAACTGTTATGCTCTTAGCTAGTTTTATAGCAAATCCATTGATGGTAACATAAACCATACCTTCATTAATTATTCTCTTGCTTCAACTGGTGACCTCTAGTTTGATAAAAACCTTTGAGGTGTATTCCCTGCTTACTATAGTCACAATTTGGATAGTGTGAGAGTTGTCTCCTCACTGAATAGTTTTTAATTTCGTGCCTGCAATTATTCAGGCAGCTGCAACTCCTCAGCTAATGTGTCATGTTTATACAGATCGGTGAAGAACCAATACCAGAGCAAGATGAGCCCACAAGCCTCTCTCATACTAACAAAAGTGTGTCCAGCCAAGGGAACACAACTCACAGTGCTATGCTGCGTGCAAATCTACCAAAAGAAGGGTCTTTACCATCTGCGTTAAAACCTAGCCATGTTCCTCGTCCAACCTTGCCTGAAGTAGAAGACGAGGCGCCGAGAACCTATGCTACAGAGGACACGCCCATCACCGGCATCAGTCGCGTCGGCTCTCTCAGCAGCCTCACCAGGTAAAGTCAGCATACGTTTTGTTCTCTTTACTAACTGCCAGTTGGCGGGTTGAAAGGGTGGGTGTAACAGAGCACATTGTCTACTTGACTGGAATTACTCACAAGCTAAATTCTACACTCTATAGGGCTTTATTTTGTTGGTTAGAATATTTATGATACATAACACTGCAACTAGTCTGTGCTGCACACTCCATGTAGAGCTAATTACATTGTTATAGGTAAGTAAACAAGGTAATATTGGCAATGCATCTATACTTTTTCGCTCTTTTATTCTTGACTTTATTCTCTGATGCTCTTTATGCCAGGTGGATTTAATTCGACTCAACTTTTCTAATTCTATCAAATGCTGAGAAACTTCAGGACTTGGCGTTGTTGATATATTGGGTCTGCTTTTTGTATCAGTTATCACACGGCTGTAATCTACCGTGGGTTTTCATTCGCGTATTGATCTCCATTCACTCCTATTTCTCCATCTCCACAGCGGTGCAGAGGGTAAGCCTGCAGGCAGCGGGGTCATTGGAGCGGAACTTGGTAAAGATGGAGCGGCGTGTCCTCCATCTCAAGGAGCTCTGGAGAGAATACACGAAGACGAGGTGCTCAGCTCTGCTCCTGCTTACAGCAAACCCCCACCCAAGACACCAGTTGAGCAAAAGGTATTGGCTGAGTGCTCTTTGTTGTGTGTGTGCTGTGCAATGTGTATGTGCGTGTGCTGTGTATGTGTGTGTAAATTGTAAAGTTGTATTGTTGGTGTGCTGTATGTGCAATGTGTTGTGTTGTGTTGATGTTGTGGTATGTTGTGCTGTGTGCTGTGCTGTGCTGTTGTACTAACTTATTTTTACTGACTGTTTTTCTAAAACTAAAACACATATAGGTTTTTGTTTGTGCTTTACAATAAAATTAGTGAAAGCAAATAGTAACATACGAAAGCATATGCTATAAAATATTATATTATGAATTCTATCCGTGCTGAATTTCTTATTTCTGAAATCTACGTATTCAGTAAACTACATTTTAAGTATTGCCTAATCTAAGGTGGAAACTTCAACTTTTTTAATTTTGAAAATTAAAATTTAGTTTAGAGCTGCGGACCACTTTTTTTCTCGCAACCATTTTATTACCAAATAATCTCTCAATAATAAAATATGAAAACTCTTCACTAAAAAGCTGCTCAAAAACTGTCCTTATTTGATTGAAACTTGCCTGTCCAATTTAAATTAAAATTTACTTTTCATTTTCCATTTAAACTCAGTTTACAGTTCTAGCTTTGACTCCTATCAGTTCAGCATCCTAATATCTAGTTTTTGTTGTTTGTTTTATTCTAGTTTTGTACCAGCAGCGGTCATTGCAGATGCAATTATTGTGTCAGCGTGACATCTCACAAAACCACTCAAAGCTCGGTCACTGAGAACATTTTTGTGAATCATCTCTGACTGTCCTTTGTTTTTTCTTTGATTTCACACAAAATTGTTGTTTGCAAAAGTGATTTGACCTTTGAACCTGAGCCCTAACAGTGACAGCTCTGATGGGAGCAGCTTATATCTTAGCACTGAATTTCCTCAGTCGTAGTAGTCTTTTGCTCGCTCCGCTGGGAGCACTTTATTGAACATAACTATTCTTTTTTTACAGACCGTTTCATTTGACGATCATACGCACATACAGGAAACACCGATGATGTTTAGCAGAGCCAGTTCATTGGCTTCTTTATCGTCATGTGACCAGCATTCTATACACAGCTCGGTTTTTTCAGAATACAGCTGCAGGTATTTCGTTACTAAGGTTGATTGTTATTTATTGAACAAAGTATTCCCGACTATTTATTGTGTTTAGTTAGCCGAAATTTAGATTTTATGGTATACAGTTTGTATAGAATGAAGTCTGCTAGGGGTTTCAGTCAGTGAATCTAATTAATGTATTTGATTTACAAAATGTGTGTTTAATTTGGTACATACTGTTTAATGTATAGGTGTGCTGTATATATATTTATATATATAATGTACAATGTTCGTCTGGTATCTGCAACTGTGATATAAATAAGTTATATTCTTCACGCCAGGCGAGCCTCTCAGGTGGTCTCACCCAGTGATTTGCCGGACTCACCTGGTGGGACAACTCCACAAAGTCCCACAACCCGGCGTAAAGCAAAGCAGACAGGAGCAAACACTAATACACAGCCTTCTGCTCTACCAGCCAAGCAGGTCTTGGAAAGAGAGGGTTCAATGCCTTCCCAATCTTTAGACATGCAGACCAACAAAAAAGAGTTATCTCAAGTTGAGATCTCTCAGTTTCAGCCAATATCTGCACAACCTGCGAGCACCGAGTCCGAGGCCGTGACCAACCTGCTCGGACTATCCGGTATGTTTGGAAGTCTCTCCGGACTCATCAGTGTCCAGGAGCCTTCACCTGGCGAGGACGTGGATACCTCTGCTTACGGCTACAACCACATACCAAATACAGCCTATCATATGCACTCTAACATTCACTATCAGCAGCAGTACAACGCGGGCATGGGCGTGGCTTACCCATATCACCCAGCTATGCCCCCTCCGCCGTATCTCCAATACGGATCTCTACCTCAGCAGCAGTACGCCGCAATAAGACAGCCACTACCTGCTCACACAGGTTTAAACATGGTGCCCCTAGCTACTCATTCACCAACCCAGCCCGGTGTCACCAACAACACAGCTGTCTACGGCACACTTCAGCAGGTTCCCTTAGCTAACGATAAGCAACATCCACATAACAGTAACCCACATTTCACCTCTAGTCAGCCCATGTCTTCTGACACTCATCAGCAGATAGTACAAGGCACCAATCAACAGGTACATCAAGGATCTGCTCATACCACACAGCAAGTGGCCTCAGCTTCTCCTGACACCAAGGAGCAGGTGCCTTCAAGTTCTGCAAGTACTAAGCCTACAGGTTCTGTTGACATGAAGCAGAAGTGTTTGCAGGAGCCAGAGTCTGGCGTTTCTCTATCCTCAATTGGTAGGAATAAAGTCGACCAGTTCCTGACAGACACTATGAGAACTTATGCTGTGGAAGGTGAGTTGTGTGCTCTTTGTTGGACCACAGGCTACAAAAATGGTATACCTTGGGGATAGTTGCATACTAGTGTGTTGGTGAAACTGTGTATAATTCTCAGCAATATGTAAGAATGTAGATTATAACTGTGTGGTTTGGAGTTGCCTTTTCTTCTGGTGCTGAGTTCTGGCAAAACAACTTCCTCTCATGTGTACTATTTGTGCAACCTTATGGTATTCTAACATATCAAATATATACCACATTACTATGCATTTGTTTAATTGACTTGTATTAGCATATATCATGTTGAGCATTAGCATAATTTTTGCGGTAACATGTGCACCGGATTTTATTTATTTCTGTCTGTTTAGGTACTCCCGGACCCAACTCTACTCGCAGTAGCCTTAGCGCCTTAACATTTCTTGATGAACCCGCAGTTCCACGAGCTAGTATCTCCCTACTCAAGTCCTCCCTTAGCAAGAGCAAAGAGGCTGACGATGACGCTGTCTTACCCCCTCCGAAACTTCCTGCTAAAAGAGGAAATAGTAAACAGCAACCCACCAGCTCTCCTTCAAAAGCCTCTCCTAACAAACCACTCGGTATGCGTGTACCTGCCAACTGTCAACATTCTATAAATAGTACCTTAGCTATGCAAATTTCTATACCACACACACTCACACACACTGCTCCTTGCGCCATCTGTCATTTCCAGTACGTGGGATTTCATATGTTCATCCGTAACTATTGTTTTGTTCTAGTGTTTAATATTTATATTGAAATTAAATGCTAGTTATTTCCTACGCCTACACTTTTACACATTTACCGGTTAAATTTATCTTATTTTGAAATTAATTGATGTTATTTCCGCCCTCTACTTTTTCTCATTTTCAGAGATTCAATAAGCCTCCGCATTGTTTATGAATTTCTAGCTGATTCACTCACTAACTCATTTGGAAATGGCTAACAAGGAGTCAATTATTTTTAAATACACACCTCATTCATCATATTTGCTTTTTTGTTGTCATAAAAAATATTAAAAATTCAAGTGCTCGACACCACTCAACTATAATGATTGCGTCGAAGTTCTGTGTAATCAGTGTTCTACTTTCATTTAACAACTTCTTTTAGATTTATCTCTGAAACCCAAGACTGATGCTACTGCTGCGTTGGCAACTCACTCAAATACTGAAGAGATCAAGCCAGAAAGCTCTGAAGTGGCGCCACCCGTCCCCCCAAAACCGGCTCATCTCGTTGGAAAGAGATCGGAATCTGTGGCGTCTAGCTCTCCCGTTTCAACTAAAAGTAACTCTGAGAAATCACCAGGAGGCGCCAGTAAGCCAGTTACTTCCTCTCGGTCCAGCAACAACAGTGAGAGCAGGAACGACTCCGACTCCTCATCAGATGGTGATGACTTCATGTTGCAGGTGAGTTGGGCACATGTGACACCGTGTCACCGATGATGCTGACACCATGTAGCAAGTGAGCTGACGGTGCTGATGCTGTACCACATATAACTAGAGTGATGCACGATTTTAAAACACAGCACTTGGGTGGCTGTAAACCCAAAACAGAAATATATGATCAGCCATGTTGCATGGCTCTTATTTTGTCCAAGTCTTCTTGTTTAGGAATGACAGATAGGCATGTCAGAGTGTTGAGAGAACGCAGTTCAGTGAATGGAGTTTTACTCATATAGTCTTGTGCATTCAACAAAGTTGCGATTAGTTCTACTAAAGTAGAAATTAAGCTTACGCTCTTTAATGGCGTTGCTACGGTTTTTCTAAATCTTAAGATGAGTTACATCTGATTTCACAAGATCTTGTGGTCCATAATGGTTTGTTAAACCCACAATTACTCTGTAAATAAACACAAAGTGGTCCGAAGATGCTGTGATAGATTGTGTGTTGAGTCAGGATTAAGTCTGCGCTGTGTCATCATTTCAAGTTGTGTCATTTTCAAGTGAGAAATCAATCAACTCTGGCAGCTGTGTTTTATCTAACTGCCTGTTTATGTTAATTTTCAATATCTTGTCTACACAAATTGTCTTTATTGAGATGCTGTATTATTCATCTGCCACTTAACTATGGCTCATGCATTGCTCATCACATGTTTGGTGTATTACTACTTGTTTTCACGTTCAAGTTTGTTTTGTGTATCCTGAAATTCTCCACCACCTGTGAGATCCGGGAGCAATAAGCAGAATGTGTACTTGTAGCAATGCATTAGCTCAGCAATGCCGAGCAGTAGAAAGAAGATGGCCAAGAGCTCATCAGATACCTCTGTCCCCACTGCTCATTCCCGAGCAGCCAATAGGAGTGTTCCTAGAAGTAAAACCTTTGGTAGCCGACTTCGGATGCCATCGAAAAAGTCAATCAAAGCTGTTCAACTAGCAAAGGTTTTGAACTAGTTATTTTAATTGTATGTATTTTCAAAAATTGGGCAAATAATGTTCAAAAAGAACATTATTTGCAAGTAATTACGGTTAGTTAGCCATTTTCTGTGGTGTAGTAATAGAGAGGTTATAATATATCATAAGAAGTTATTTTCTCACAGGAACTTCAACCCAAATTTCAATACTCTGTGGTCACCTTGGTGCAGTGGGTTTCATTAAACTACAATATAAGATTGTTAATGGCAGTTTTCCGGTTTTTAATGTCAGATCAGTTTAAGCAGGTTGGATGTGATTTAGTTTATTTTAACCCAAAGAATATGTACACAAACATTGCAGAAAGATGTAAGTTTTCATCTTTTTAACTGGTACAAGTATTTTCAAAGACCAAGTTAGCAATTTTGTCCTTTTTATTTAAAATTGTTATTTTGATCTGCCCAATAACGCATCTGAGAAATCCTAAGCTGTGTTTCATGTTCATAGCAAAGGCAAGCTCCTCCCATCGTGTCGGCCAACTCACCCACCCCAGACGATGATTACTTTGCCGAGGAGGCCATGATGACGTACTGCACGGAAGACACGCCCTACAACAAGTCGACAGCGACATCACTCAGTGATCTCAGCGTTATAGACGATGACGATTTTGACAGCGCTATTGACACCAACCCTTCTATGCCAGGTGCCTTCTCCATCTGTCCTTTTAGTGGGAAACATTTTTATGCTTGAAACGGCATATGTTTTTTGATTAAAAGTACCATTTATATTTTGATGTTGCCACTATTGTTAAAATTCATGAACTGTATTCAGAAATTAAATAGTTGTCGACAATAATATCTGTAGATTTCACTGGAGCAACATTTTCTCACTGTTATTTTGTGGATCATCTCAGCTCTATTAAAAAACTTTTGTTTTAATTTTTCAAGTTGAAGGTTTAGTAAAAACGGAGAGTACGTCGAGGACGACCGGCTACCCACCCCAGTCATGTGAGGGTAAAGTTGGTGCTGAGGCTAGCGAGAGTGACTCGAGCACTAGTGACGATGAGGCAACCAGTTCTATGTTGAATAACGCCATATTGTCTGCTCTTCCCAAGAAGTCTGGAAAAGTGAGTCCAGTGTGAATAAACAAGCTGCATTTTATGAACCACCAAATAGGGGATAATTATGTATATCTTTCTGCTATAGTGGAACCCGTTATGAATCACTTCTCCAATAGGCCACCTGAGTATGCGGAAGTTTCATGTGTCCCTCTCTAGTTTTTGACAGCAGTCCACCCAAAGTACTCGTCATTGCTTGGCTGTTTTTTCTGTTATTGTAAAGACTTTATGATTAACTGAATTTGAGTCAGATTGTATATGCAAACAGGATGTTGTGTATTGTTATTGTGTTGCTAAGGTAACTTGAAGGTTGTGTGTGCCTCTGCAGTGATTATTGCCAAGGTCAAGGTCTAACTCGTGATGCTACATCCTGATCCTGTTTCTTGCCATTTTTTTGGATGCCTCAGTGGGAAGTCAAAATCTTAATTGTTACAATCTTCTTTACTTCCCTAAAACTATTTTTAAACAGATTTAGAATTTTTATGTAAATAATACTAGGTAACGCTGGCAGAGATCGACGTAATATAAAAATAGCGTTGCCTTTTTCTTTGTAATCTATATTTAGTAAATTCATTCTTGCACCGCTCCTCTATCACGTCCTTTCTCACCTACACATATTTCTGTGCAATCTGTTTTTTACTGCTGGATAGTTACCAACTTCCATTGTGCATACTGAGTTATGGGGTGTCCTTCAGCTACAGAATTGTGCTTATGCAATCTCCTAACCACTCGAATTACTCGCTTTATCTCTTCTCCGCCACTCTGTGACATCATACCCTATCGCCTTCTTTCTATGTCTCTTTTCCACTTGGAATCAGCGAAAACCTCCGTAGAATAATTTATGTTGCGCATATTCTAAACTCACCTTTGGAGTCTTCTATACACTATTTTATTGTTTGAAACTATACTCGATTATCAAGTTATGGTTTTTTTAACATATTTGGTAACTGATTTTAATTTTTTTAAACATATTTTCATTGAATTTCCTTTTTCAAGGACAACTCAACAGTTGAAAACGTAGTCCTGTGAAATGATGGACAGCGCGTTTTCCTGTCAGGCCCTGGAGATTCGCTGGAATTAATTGTTTTTTTATTTTAATTCTTCAATTGATGTTTTCAATGATGGGCATTTTTTCAATGTTTTGCCAGTAGCCGCAAACTAGGACTACTGGCTGCCATTGCCTATGTTTACGCCATTGTTATATAAGTTTTACAAAGCTGCCTAGCTGGTGATGGTGGCAAGATTTTAGCATATTACTTTTTGCAACAGAACGATAAAATTGATAAACTCTGTTGATACAAGATTGCTGTTTCTAATTGCAGGGCTCTGTAACTTCAATGCACTCGTCCCAAGCTCTTAAATGCACGAGCAGTGAACTCCGGGCTACTGATATAAAGTATCAGACCTCAGGCGACTCTGTACGCAACTATGCTACTGAAGGTAAGGGAGATAACTCCTTTGTATAGTAGTTCTATAATTAGCTGTCATATGTGTAGACAAGAGGCATGTGGGCATTTCAAGGTTACTTGCTGATAGGCAATGTCAAGTTACATAAGAATTCTAGTTTTTTACTGCACCTGGAAGAATTTTACCTACTGCAGTAAAAAAAAACTAGATTTTGGCATGTCCAGCCTAGGGCTTGCGTTGCACACACTTTCAGTCTAAAGGAAAGGTGATTTTATTCTCAGGAATTTAGAGTGTTGCTGAATTTATTTCTATTGACTTGGAATGTTAGATGCTGAGATTAACTCATTTGTATTCTAATTCCTCTCTGTGTGGCTTATTCACAGGAACCCCTCATAACTTTTCTACCAACACATCTCTGTCAGACCTGACTGTTGACTCTCACTACTCCACCAGTAAGACGCCAGTCTCTCAATATGTATCGGACACTCCTATTGGACAGTCCAAGCAGACCGTCAACCAATCAGCTAAGCAAATCTCTCAACTTTCCAAACGTCCAAGCTCCAGTCATACATCAACACGAACTGGCTTAGCGAGTAGAATTCCTCAGGCCACATCTTCTTCAGCACAGCGGGCTTCCACAGCCACCCCAGCCAAACAGCATTCTAGCAGCAGTTCCCCGCAACATAACCGTGTGTCCACCATGCCCCCTCCTCCCCCTACTACCTCTGATGAAATGAAATCATTCGGAGTTGAAGGTAATAATGTTAGATGTTTGACAGATTGTGTATGCACTTCCCTTTATAACTCACATTATCTGTCATAGAATAGTAAAATAGTTCAAATGCATTGACTTTCATGATCCTAAACTACTCCCTAAAATGTTCTAATCTACAGGAGATTAAAAATAATGAAACTATGCTTTGAAGAGACTGAGCAAGTCTCAATCTTACACCATCTCATCTCTGTCAATTACAGTAAATTTATAAAATGATAATATCCTAAATTTCAAAGGCTTGTAAGTCAAGTAAATTCAGTCAAATCAAGTGGGTAGTTTAAGTACTCCACTCGTCAAGCTCTGGAGTCAGTCTCAAACAACTGAAGTGAATTCTAGTTGTAAGATGTAATCCCATGACTAGAGAAATACTTTCTTACGTACTATGTTGTTTGTTACCCACGTGTCTGTGTAGTTTGTAGGAATTTATTAGTGGAATGAAGATTTGTATGTGGTTCTGCACATAGTTTGGTGAAATGACAGGTTTAGATGTTTACTTCTTTTTACTGGCTCTTTCAAATCTATTCTACTGTTTATTAAATGGCTGCTAGCCTGCTACATGCAAAGCATAGCTGTATTGTATTCAAAAGGAGCAATTCGGAGTTATCTCCTATCATTGTAAGTTGTTTTCACTATAATTCTGTATGGAGATTCTGATTGGCTGTTAGGTACTCCATTCAACTACTCGAGGAGAGAGTCCCTCAGCTCACTTAGTTGTGACGAGGATGACGAGATGAATATGACGGTGGTTAACTGTGTCACCGATGCTATGGCCAAGCGATTGCAGGAGAAGCAACTCCAGTCTCGCTCACCACAAAAACCTTCAACTGGTCAGTTCTCCATTTGCACATGACTCAGTTTAGTATGTTTCAGGCCTAATTCTACTCAAGCACAGTACTGGGGGAGTACTTTCTGTTACTAGACACTTGCATCAAGTTCAGCATGCAATGGTTATGGTTTAGAATGATTCTGCAGCAAAAGTATTTAGTATTTTTAACTTTTGTTGTTTTCAATTTTTGATCTACCAATTTTTGAAATACTTTTTCCTCCATGTGTATGAAAAGCATGATCATCATCAGGCTATAAAATGAGCAATGGAAACGTTACGGTTGGTTTCTAATTAATCAAGTCTTAAGTCAGGAGTCTGACGTAATGTGCAGAAATTCCAGTGAACAATTTCACAACTAGTTGGAAGAGGAAACAAGTTTCTTATGATGTCATATATACCTTATAGATATTATGAAAATACTGAAAGAATAAAATTATGTGCACATGCTAGGGCGATAATTTTCTTATCCAAACCAACAATGGCGGTCATAATTAAGGAGCATTTGAATGGAGGTGGTACCATTGCCTGTGGCAAGGAGAGGGGTGGGGCTTTGTGTATATCTGTGAAAAGAAACTTACAACTAGGTTGTTATAGTTTGAACTACAGTGACCTCAATTAAACTCAGTACTTTTAAACCCCCCCCCCCCCTCATTAAATTGATACGTGATGAAACAGTCAAGCTGGAATGATCCTTTTTGAAATGTGGTAAATTTGTCAGTCAATTTAGAATAATAATAGGGGAGGCATCACTTAGGTTCACCTGTGTCAGCCAGGTGGCTGACCTGAAGATTGGCTGGGAAAAGCTTAACCGAATCTCACCTTTCGCAGGTCATTGTGTGAAATAGATTTGGCAACTCAATGGCAGTGTTTGTATTTGTTGCCTTTCTCGGTGTATTATTATATGTCCTGTACTTTATGAAGTGCCATATTTATTTAGAGCTACGGCCAGAGAATATTCAATCAATTGCTCATTTATTTCAAGGAAATTGTTATTAATTATTTATATATTGCATATTTTTATTATATTCATTAACCATCACTTTTTGCAGTTACTTGTAATCAACTTGACATTACAGCATTGTGTTCTGTCTATGGACTATCTTCAGTGTGTACAGATACTTGTCTAGAAGTCTTACCCTGGCATATCTGCAGCCATGTTTAACTACATGTTGTCAGTTGTTTCTGTTTTATAATCATCGATTATGCAATGTGCAATAGTTGGTAGCAATTTAAACAAGCTTGACGACATTGGCAAAGTGGTTGCAGGTTTTGCTTTCGATGTAATGACTTCTCATGCTTTACATCCACTAGGAAGGCGAAAGCCAACCTCAGTATAAAATATGGAGGCGGCTAGGGTGGTGTGACATCACCGAACTATCTTGTTTCATTAAATTACGTCACTCATGCTGAGAAAAAATTTGAATGAACACTGTTCTTCGGAAATCAGTTCAAGATGTGTTAATGCACCGCAGGGGTAACTGAATGTTTTGTAAAATTCTGTCAAAATATTTTACAAAAAAGTGTTTTTTGCAAAGTAGGAAGAAGCTAAGCATTCTGCTATGTCCTAGCTGTTTGAGCTTGTTGTTGCAGAGAATTCAGGAAATAAATCTGGTGGAATAGCTACTTCAGCAGCTAGCCAGAGGCCCACTGTTGAATTCAAAGATGATATGATAACTACGTTCAAGCTACCCCCTCCCTCCGATGGATTGAACAGTAGAGATGAGGTATACAGTTATATCTCTAGAAACTCAAGGAAATGAGAATGTTTTTTTTTCATTTGGAATATTCATACTCAGACATTACTTTTCCTCCAGCGATGCCAACTTTATGTGATTATACTTCCTAAAAATGTTATGATCTCATGTACATTGGAGATATTTTGAAAAATATTTACTTTGAATCATGTTATAATATGTTGTGAATTGGAGTAATTCGTGTTAATTTCAGTGGCAGAATTCTTGAGCTGGTGCCAATTTCAGCTGTGGGTCAATGTAGTGTCCACTATCACTAACAACTAACCACAGCTATTTGTTTTTAAATCATATTTGAAAGTTGATGAGAGGTTGAGGGCTTGTCCCGTAGGAGGACCAACGCCTGGCTGTTGGCAACTTTCCAAAGAAATGTTATTATATCAGTATTACTTCCTCACATGGAAGCAGTTCTTACTGGATCAATTAAAAACAACCATCACTGAGCTTTTCTACTTGTGTTGTCTTAATGGAAGGCATGATGCTGTATTGTAGGCTCCTAAGGCTACAGTACAACCCGCAACAACATCTCATATGTGTTCATTTTAGGTAACTAAGGCTTACACGCCGATAGAAGGAACGCCATATTGTTTCAGCAGAAATTCACCCCTAAGTTCCCTGAGTGGATCTGATTGCGATAGTGATGCTGGTGAAGCCGGGGCGTCAGCAACCGTCTCGTCTATAGCAGAGGCACACAGGGTATGGAAAACATAGCTGGGCTATTTTTGTATATAGGCAGTTGGCACTAATTTTTATTTTTCTTCAATTTCCCCATTCTTACAAAAAATTTGTTTGTCCACTAAATTTAGACTTGACAATTCTTATTGACCTATTTTTCACAACCAGCATTCTAGAAAGTTCTGTCAAAATATCCCTGAAAGCAAAAACAGTGTCTTTAATTCATGCTACTAGTTATAGCAGTGCCAACCCTACAGCCTCTCCCTCCCCTCCATCAAATAGATGAAATATATTATATCATTAGAAGTCTACCTGGCAGATCACGATTGACCCTTTGCAATTCAGTGTATTCTGTTATTTTCATCTCACTTTTTCAAAGAAAGTGTGGTTTTTGATGTGATGCCATATTGTATGAGTAAATCAACAGGGCTGACTAAATAGATACATGCTTGGCCTTATAAAGTTCCTCATCGGTACCCAAAAATATTCTCAAAAGAATTTCTTCTTTGGCTTTATGTCTGTTGCTTTAGTGACACTTCAAAAACATGCCTTTCAGAAAATGGTACTTATTAGTTATTACTTTTTTTATCCTTTGAAAAGTAGTGAACTAGCCTTAATTTGTATTGCATTATTGTTCTCAATTTCTAGTGTAATTTATACCGAGTTCTTTACATCTCCAATAGGCAGAAGGTGGGGGTGTTTCAGACACGTCCGAGAGTGAAGACGACACATTTTTAGATCATTGCATCAGCTCAGCTCTGCCCAAGAAGCTGGTTAATTCAACTCAAGTCTCCAAAGTTTCTGCCAAGTCACCAGAATCAAAGTCTTCCAACTTTAAGCAGGTTTGAAATTGAAATTCTTTTTTGTCTACTAAAATTTGTTTTCTTGGATTTCTTTTCATCAATTCTCGTTTCTTCTGGACAAGATTTTATGTCGTTTTGGCTGAGTTTTTCTTCATGGGATATTTGTGGTTGATGGCAATTGTTTAAAAAAGTTTCTTTTAGTGGCTCTTTGGAAAAAATTGATAAATTGTCAGCAATTTTTATTTCACGTCGCATAAACTCTTGAAACGTTTTGCTAGCCAGTAACTAGCTGTCTCACCTTTTCCAAAAGTTTGTTTGGTTGTGGAAGGCTGTTTGTTCTACTCTGAAACAGTTGCTGGGTATGGTATTGTTGGGAAAGGAAATAAAACATTTCCACGAAAGCTGCGGTTTGTGTGTTCACCTTACCTAGTAATATTTGTATTGCCATGTTGCTTTTATTTCGTCCAATATAACCATGCAAAGCAAAATAACATCTGATATTCAGCTTCACTGTAGCGTCATATCTTCTCGAGTTTTTGCAAATGTTTTTCTACGAAACAGGGAAGCGCAGGTATGGCATCACTGGCCCCACCATTCAAAGTTCCTTCTCAGACGTTACCAAAACAAGTTGACACTAAACCTCCACCTGTTAGTCTACTACCAGCTTCTGGGGAGATAGTGGTGGCACAACGTACCCCTAGCAGAGGTCTGTAGGCCTTCCTGTTACTATGAGTCATTCAACTCAGCATTTTGCTTGTCATTTAGTCTAACGGGTGCACTGAGAACAATTTGCTGCTCAAATTTTTTCAATATACACCTCAGCTTTTGTGATTTTATTTTCCATCCAGGAATGTCTGCTGAGACATCCACAGACTCTCTGAAACAAGACTCAGCCCCACATAAGACGACAGCCGGCAGCCCTAAGCCCTCTACTTCCTCTGGCAAAACAAATCAGGTGCAGTATGATATTCACCTGGGCAGTGTAATTGTTGTCAGTTTTCTTTCCAAAGCTGTGCATGCAAGTTTTCAGTTAACCCTGCGACACCCAACTGTAAATGTTGTTTTGTTTCTACTAATGAAAAGCCTGGTTATTAATATAATAGCTGCTAACACAACCCTCGGCAGCTGGCTATTGCTTCAAACACTGATATTTATACACCTTGAACCTGATGGTAGTTATCTGCTATTTGACACCCCTTAGATTTTAGAGGACACCCCCAAGTTAACACACCCTCCCTAATGGACACCCCCTAGTAGACTTCCCTAGTGGACACCCCATAGTGGACACCCCATAGTGGACACCCCATAGTGGACAAACTTGTAGTATAACAGTTAGCTACTGACACTTGGCAGAGTGACAATATTTTGGCCTCTAATTTTTTTTGATGACAAAACAAATTCCTTCAATTGATTTTATCACCTGTGGTTCTAAATATATAAACACTGTTTTGTGCCAATACTATTTTGGAAGTTACAAAAGTATGAATTAATTGGTACTACGCTGTTCTATACCTTGATTACACTAATGGTGGCTTTCCTTCACATTCCACACCAAACCTGTGTGCTGTAGTCAATAATAACCAGTTTGTGGCACCCAATTATATATTTCATGCTTCTAAAAACTTGTTTGTTTCATAGCATAGCTAACCACCTTTACACTACATCTGTAATCAGTATCTGAATGTTTACTATTTAGCATTCTAATGCATGGATTCCAGCTTGTGCTGCTACAGTACAGAGTGCTGTTTATTTTTATGTTTGCCTTCTACTTTATTACTAGTTGTTTTAATTTCTCTCTTTCAGCTTTGGCGTTGTAAACTTTTGCATGTCCTTTTTCTTTCTGTTGGCGCAGAAGTGGAGAAGTTTCGAAAGAATGTCTTTCAAACACAATCCCACAAAAAGTTATACTCCTTGTGAAAATTACAACCACTTACTTGGAAACAAATATCCTACAAAAAAATTTCAACTTGGACTGCTAAAATTTCTCCATTTTTGCAGCCCAATTCCGCCATACAAAGCTGTCTTCCTTAGCGCCAACTGCTAAATTTTTTCTTTTTTTTTTTATTCTCCTCATTAAATTCTGGTTTCTCCATTAATGATGTACTGTTGGTGCACATTAGAGCTATCAAATAATTAAACATCAGAACTGGGAAAACATGCTAAACAATTAGTTTAGGTAAAAACTCTCTCTTCCTTCAGTCTTGTTTATAACTGTCAGAGTCTGAGGTGCATTTACCTTTGCAAATCACCACCTTATTACTTCATCAGCCACTTCGGGTGGGGCTAGATGAGATAACTATAAACTGGTAGTTGTTGTTATTACATTGGTAGAAATGAAAGTTTCATGTTTTAGGAAATACTACTGTTCTCATATGCAAATAAATGCAGTGCAACCATTTCAGTAATCTAGTAACACCACATTCTTTCCTTATATTCATCCAACTTCCTTTACTCATGAAGTACATTGACTAAGTTGACTTGGTTTATTAATCCTAATTAATTCCGTCAATATTTACGAGTAACCATATCATTGTTGGTAATCCTTCGTAACTTCCTCTCCAGCTTGCTCCATGACCATCACTTTAAGGAAGTACTATTAAGAATCAACGTCATACGAGTGTGCTAGTTGTACTCACTCTACTTTGCCAACAGGAAGTAGATGCTGTAATATACAACTCATTTTACTCATACTTTGAGATTTTTGATTATTTACATTTCTCTAAACTGGAGCTACATATATCTAAAGGAGTGATTTGGTTATCATTACTACTACATAGATCACAGCTTGTTATCAGGGGAAAGATATCATTATCATATTGCTAGTTAGCTACGATCCAGGTCTATGTTTCTCACCCTCTAATAGTCAACCTCTATGGCAAGGATATCTCTAACATCTAATCAAAACCTGAGATGAACTTTGAATTTTGATAGTTTTATAAAGTATACTTAGTTCTCCATTGATAATGTGCTGGTCACCTCTCACTCTTTGCAAACAGCCAATGGCGTAGTAGCGCTGCCGACCAAAGGTCCCGACTTGACAGCGCTTCTCTATGCATATGTTCTATTCATATCACCATTAGTCTTTCTGTGTGACATTGAACGCAATGCTGATACATTTGCCACCAGCTTGATGCATTATGCTTTCTTGTTGTCTCTTATTTCGTTGTCTATTTGTGTTTATATTTTAGATATAAATTATTTCTCTGCGAACTACCTAATGAAACCCAAGCATGCCGATTAGCTACTTCAACAGTAAGCATCTTACAACTTGTCCACATTGTAATTTGTTACTCACTGCACCAGGGAACTGGGTATGACTGCTAGTCACTGCATGTCTAATGTACTTATTTTAAATACAAACCTTTATTATAGTTTAACTGTTACATCGCCTTTAGAAGTCATTGCTGAATTATCTTTGCGGTGAATATCATCATCTGTTACCAAGCAGTAGTTCCATGACGACAGTGCTTTTCAATAACCTCCTACTTCTTTAAAAAGCCTTGTATCTGTGTTTTATAGTATTTCAAAAGTTACTATAAAAACTAGAATTTCTTTGACCAGATGCAACTAAGAGTCACCCTCTGTGTTTTCAGTGACCGCCAAGTGACCTTTCTTGTAGAGTCAGCTGCCTTGCTATTACTGAACTTTTCTTACTGTGTAGTGCTATATGTGCCATTAAATGTTGTATGATTGTAATTTCGCTTGCATTACATAATGCATTGTCATGTCTTTAGTTTGTATTACTAAAACTGCAATCTCCTACTAACTTATATATAGTTACCATTACTGCGTTTCTGGTGGTATTGTTCTCATCTTAATGTGGTTGTTTGACAACATGAGGCATCCTTTATATTTTCAACTACTTTAGCAGCTGGACACTTCTTAATATTTAAATGCTTGCTGATTTTTTTTTTTAGTTTACTGGATTTTTTTTTTAAAGACAGTTTTCTAATAAATCAAAATTATTTTGCTTTGCTGATCTGACTCAGGACTGGCTCTTTGGTTCATTAATTTATTCTTTTGAACTTTTGCCATAAACAATTATTCATAAGTCAAATCTGACATTCTATTGATTTACCTAGTGTTTTTGTTTTATACGTTATATAATCAGTATTATTTATTCAAACAATTAGCAAAAATTTGGCATATGTGACTAAAATTTGAATAAAGTCATTGTGAAATTCATTGTCTGTCAGCAATATTCAAATTTGATTGGCTAAGAAAAGAGTAGCATTATTACTGCATGCACATTATTAAATACAGGATGTGCTACTCGTGATACCATCAGGGTCATCCATTCTTTGTTATTTGTTTAAGAATTCCTCTTTCCCCCCAAGTCCTGAAAAATCTAGTCGACATACGCAACTGTTGTATCATAAGGTCTCTTAGTGTACATAGTTTGTTAGTTATGGCGTATGTTTCTTCTGGTATAAGGTTTGTACTGTCAAAAGTGGAAGATACAATCACCTCCATTTGCAACTTAATGTCACTTTTTTCTTTTGTTAGGAGAAAAAAGATGAAAGAGAGTTGAGACGAAAGACATACACCGTAACAGAGAGTCAACTTCAATCCGCTCTTGCTCTCCTTCCTTCCTGTGACACGTCTCAACCTTCTGCAGGCGAGAGTGCAAAGTCTGACTCCCAGAGTAATATTGTCATTTCCGGTGACGAGGACGAATTTGATGACGTTTATATGTTTGAAAATGGAGAATTATTTAAAGAAGACATTGATGCAGTTTTAGAAGCTCTGAAACACGCGTCCGAGGAGGTAGACGATGCTTTAAACCCAACTTTTATGAGTTTACCCGAACCACCAGCCTGCTTTGCTGATGACTATGACGCCCCTCGCTCCGAGAGCATCAATCACGGCAGCTCACTGCCAAAACCTGCTCGCCAAACACTCTGTGGGCCTAGAATCACTAAACCAGACAATTCAGGGAATACGGACACTAAGGAACCAGAGGTCAAGGTAGTTCGGGGCAGGCGGAAGCCTTTGTATCCTGGTAAGACGTCTTGTTTACCTTCAACTCGCTCCCCACCCGCCCGTAAACCAGTGTCATCTACCGGGGCCACTAAGGCTACTGGCATTGCTCGAGTCAATTCTAAATCTTCAGACTCAGTTTCTCAGAACTGGAAATCTCCTTCACACAAGAAACTGGCTTCTACCGGAATACCGAAGGCACCCAAATCTGTGTCTAAGAAATCCAGTCCTGTCAGCAGCTCAAATAAAAGGGCTGACAGCAGTGAAAGTCAGCATGTTGCGCATGCACCTCCGCATGCACCTCCGTCTGTCAGCAGGAAAGTCACCCCTAAGGCTGCTGGGTCAAATCTGTCAAACAAATCAGCTGCCACCACAACTGGGACCACTAAAAGTAAACACACTGCAAATTCTAAGAAAAGCATGCTTTTGGACAAACAGGTGAAGACTACTAGTACAGCAGAGCTTAAGGCAGCACATGATGAGAATTCTGATGACTGTGAGACAAGGGAAAAGATTTTGTCCCCTGCAGCTGGCTGTGAGGATAGGGGGAGGGTCCTGTCCCCTAGTGATGTCCTGCACAGAGCTGCTGGTAGGCACTTCTCTATTTCTTACCATCAGTCATGTCTCCGTTCCATCTCTAAGATTGAAAGAGCTTATTAGTTATGTTTATGCTGAAAATTGAATCGAAATTTTTAGCTAAAACATTAGTAGTTTCGTGATGGGTGTTTTCTCTATGAATTTAGATTAAAAAAGAGTATTTTCCTTTATGTTTTTTTCTACTTTATGTTATTTTCTTCAAAGTCTCACTTTCTGTCACCCTAAATTTTCCTACCAGTTGCAATGCTACATAGAAACACAGTTGAGGCACAACTTTTTTTATAGATGTAAGGTCAGCTTTTAAGTTTACTTTCTTGTGTATTGAGTAATTATTATAACAGCTGGCCTGTATGGCCCTCAACCGTAAACATTGTGTGGTTTTTCTACTCATTTCATCACACTTCCTCTTGCCCTGTTTAGTTTTGAGATCAACTATAATAGCATTCCAAGGTAGGAGTGAGCCATTGACGCTGGTAAATGTTTATAGTCTCTCTCGTATCAGTGAGGTCTGTTGTTGTAACTAGTGCTAACAGTATGTGTCTTCTAGCACTAGTGGTGGTCTAGACAAAACCAAAAGTTGGCTCTCCATATTCTGTATACAGTTTATATGATTTTGTCAGCTTGTCTTAAACAGCCGTTGAAATATAATTTGTATGTGTATAACTTTTAATTTCAGTTGCCTTGTGTTAAAAAAGTAGCACATGAAAGGCTTAAATGCTATTTTGTGTTGGTGTATATTCTGTAGCCATAAGTTTGAGTTGTATATTTCTGTGGTAGTCTCAAATATTGGTGGTGCGGTTGCTGTAGATGTTTCATAGGCATGATACTGTGAATGTTGTTTACTAAAGTTTCTTGGTTCTTGTCCATGACACATGTATATATCTTGGAACTGTTACAGGAGGGACTTCAACTAGACCCGTAAACACTCCAGCTAAACCTGACACTCCTAGGCCGATCGCCAGTGCCAAGTCAACACTGAGAACTGATACACAAATGAAAAGGTGTAAGCAGCCCACAACCAGACCTCCCGGTAAGAAAAGTGAAGCTGTTAGTAAGATTGCATCACTCTGGAAACCATCTTCTGCAGCTGATTCTCCAAGGACACCTCAACACAAGCCAAAACTGCAGTCATCCTTAACTGTTCAAAGCAAACTCCTTAAACCAAAGTCTGATGCCAACAGGAACAGGAAGTCTCCTGCTAAGTCAGACGGCGACTCAGTGCCGGAGTATGTGGTGGCCATTTCCTTTAGAGAAACCAATATACCAGCAGCAGTAACCGTGACGAAGGAGTCACCCCCTTCTGACTCACTCAACACAGATACGTGTGAGCAAGCCCCTCTCCCCATTCTACCGGATACTGACAGCTTTAAAGACTCTAGTTGTGAGTCTGCCAGCCATCCTAGCAGGCATACCTCTGTCCAGCCCGACTCTTCTGTAGGTAGCCACGTCTCAGCAGATGCTCTGGCAGACGTGACTACTACTCAGCAGTCATCAACTCCGAGTAAACTGGTGCCTTCGGTGGGCGAAGCTGGCACAGAAAATAAACTCGGTAAACAGCCTAAGAACTCTGCCATAGTGAGCCCCTTCTTGTACAAACCAACTCTACCGAAGACCCCAAGTACCAACACTGCTAGTGCTCAGTCAGCCGTACCATCTTCTACAGATATTCTCTCTGCAAATATTCTCTCCTCAACTCACACGCCACACAGCAACCACATTAAACTATGTCTCGACATAACACCACATATAACCTTGTCTCAAGTGTCCCCTAAACCTGCCAATCTTAATGAATCTAATGATATGGTAGCTGCCGAGCATGCTGCCGAGCATGCTGGGGATGTTTCGGCCTCTCACACACCACTACCTGCTATGACTAAAACCGAGATGCTGCTTCGACGCAGATCAGAAATACTCCATAAACGACGACTTAGCGAATGCAATGCCCTGTCTTCATTAACTCCGACTTTTAGCTCAAAAACTACAGATGTGTAGATAACCACTTTCTCAACGATACTCAAACTTATTGTAATTACTTTTATGTTCGTTTAGTGTTATAATCTTTATTCTGTTTTATGGCATCAACTTTGTACTTTTGAGATTTTAATTTTAGTTTTCGCCATAGTAGTATATATCTTATGGAAAAAGTGAAACTATTTATGTGCGCTAATTATCTCTAATATTTTATTTGTGTATATTCCGTGACTTACCAAGTGTTTATATTTTGTTTAGTGGCCACGGTTTTTGATAACCCTTGTTTTTTATATTTGTACAGTCAAGCCGACTTTCATTCCATAAATAAATAGCAAAGTTAACTAATAATTTTTCACCCTGTTTTCAGGATCTGGAGCTGCATTTTTTGTGATAAAATGAATGCCGCACAACATTTCAACTCTTATGCACTGCCAATAAGATGTGATATAAATAGTAGCGGCGTGTTATACCCTGTCACAAAGCAAATAGCAGGGTAGAAATCTCACAATTATTTTTTTTCTTTCGTACCATTGCTTGCAAGACTCGCCTAGAATATCTGATGCAAAAAATCCTCTCACTGATAGCCAATTAGTTTTTATTCCGTATTTCAGCATTGAGTCGATAACGAATTGCTCAATTTGCTTCTTATAATTTCTCTACGCATCAGCCACTTGGGCTCCAAATCTGTGTGGAGTGTATGGGAACTGAACACCTAATATTTGCTATACAATATACAGAGGAAAGTGTTATATAAAGCATTTAGCAAGGCTTCAGCATACTCCATCACAGGCTCTCGACTACAAACTCATTTCTGCACTGAAAACACCAACAATATTTACAGCAGGTGGCATTTATCTATGTGACCTTGTCTAAATGTGATTAACTAAATGATTTTATATTTATATATAATGTGATATTACAATATTCAAACAGTAATTACTGCAAAATGTGACATGTGCTTGCAGTTGCTCTGATTGAGCAATGCATACACTAGGCAGACTGGACAAGGGACACTATCACATCAACTAGTATACAGCCTTTATAACAACGTACCCTTTCAACAGATACATATAGTTTGATAACATGTTGTGTTGCATAATAGTCTAAATATAGAACATAATTTTGGTAGGATTTCGAATCTAGATATATTAGTTAGTTGGGAAAAATTATAAAGCACATTTTACAATGCACTTCTCAGTAATCATATATGTTTATTAACTATCTACGTTGTATATAGCATATTTTTTAATAAGTGGACAGTAGAGATTAAATGACTGTTAACCATACTGTTTTCTGTTTGTTCTTCATTTATGCCATATAATTTAGTTTGATTTATAATATTTGTTATAATTATTATAGTATCTAAGATCTAACTCAAATTTCATTAAAAATTTCACATTTCAATTTAATCCATCATATTATAGATTATTATGTAAGTTCTGTTAGCTGCCAAAAATAAATTAAAGTTAAGAACTTTCAAGGCTTTAATGAAGTCGTGCTTATTTATGACAGAAATTAATATCAGTTTTTGCTTTATGGTAGAGCAGTGAAATGCTATGAAAATAGAATTTTAAATTTTATAATCAAGTATTCTAAAGAAACCCTAATTCATAGTTACAAATTGTTCTTCGTATAGAAAAAGCAACAAGAAAAATTTTCATAACGTGTTCATAATCGTTTCCCTTACTACGTTGGTGTTACTTGGTGTGACTAGCAGAAGTAGGATATGCAGTTTAGAAACTTAATCTTATCTTCACTATGACATCACTAGTCTTGGGTCTTATATTGCGCATTGCCAATGCGAATGTTTTCTTGGAGTTCCTTCAAACTCTAAATTCTACTTTGCACAAAAAACTATTTTCAAGTAATTTGTTATATCCAAGATTGTAATTTGTTTTTCAGGGGTAAGTGGCAGTAAGTTTTCCTTGTGTAAAATCAGTTGCCAAAAAGCACAACATTCATAAGTTCCAATGGACCCTTAGTCAAATCCTTGTTTAGAATGCCAACATTGTGTGATAGATGGCTCAAATGAGTTCTTTTTTATTTTGGCAAGATCACCTTTCTTGCTGATTTAGTGAATACTATGTTTTTGCACTTTGAAAAAATTTAAGTATTGCAAAATAAATTGACATTTTCTGAGTTTTTGCAAAGAATGTTTTTATAACATATCTGTGCACAGTCTGTAGGTGATCATGAGACGTGACTAATGATTAAAGTAACAATTATAATGGCTTTTGTAAGTGCTTAGATTTCTTGGAATCTTAGTTTTTTGCAGAAACAGTACACATATAACTGAAATTCTTTCCGTAATGTTCTGGTTATGATTACAAGTAAATACAAAAACAGATATTGTTGTTTTTGTTAGCAATGAGAAAACCGCAACATACAATTACTAGAATCAATAAAATTATACAAAATGAACAGCTGCAAACTGTTGAATGCATTTAAAATTTATAAACTTATGTTACAAAAAATTTATAATGGATTTTGAACATCAGATTGTTTATTTCAGTTATGCAATCAAGTAGTTGTGATGGTAATAGTCACTTGTGTCACTTGACTAAGATTTTAATAATTTTACAGCCGAAAATAGAACAATCCAATAGTCTTTAGATTTCTCCCATACAGTAATCCAACTGATGACTATTATTTTCAGAAACTAAGTAAAAAATAATAAGATAAATAATTGCACATGACTAAAGTCTAGGCTTGTTATGTAAGTCTTATACTGCATTTGTAATAGCATGATGTCATTGACATTTTACCACTGGGTGTAGACAAATATTATCACTTTGTGCCATAATATTATCACAATAACATCCAACACACATCAGTAGAAATTAAATGCAAATGTATTATATATTTTAATCTGTGTCTATTTTTGCTAGCATTTGACAATAAGTATCGAAAGATGTACATATAATTTACATTACAAAGATTTCATTGATATATTTGAAAACAGAGTACAAAAATGAAAAATAGTGGCCAGTTTAATATTTATAGAAAAAGTATTGTTGTTGGCCATAATTTCTTAGGAAGTCTTTAGTTTGTGTTGTCTTGAAAAAACTAAGTGCCTTTTTCTTAGAAAATACCAACAGTTTATGTGCTGCACTGCTTGCAATGTTACATAAGCAAGGCTTTTATGAAATAGTCTAAAAATCAATATAACATAATATTATGCAGCAGATTTTGAACTGGTGAAGTAAACTATCACAAATCTTATTTCTCAAACTACTTTCATAATACTTGAAAGTTGGCTAGTGTTTAGATGAAGCCTTGTTTTCTATTTGTACATTTGAACAGTTTGGAATATAAAGCAATATTGAGTCACTCAGATTAACAGTTTATACTTCTGCCTTTCTAACACACCACAGATTTCAGAGAATGGGTTGATTAAAGGGTTAATAGTAATTGCTTGTAAAACAAACAAAATACAGACTATACTTCTTTATTATAAAAATATGATGCTTCACAACATAGCTAAGAATTAATACAACATATACTTATACAAATATTTCGATTTTTATGAAAAAGAGGTATAGGATTATCTAGATTGTCTATGTTCAATTTAAACAGCAAATTTATATGCTAGTATCATATCTGAGTTTTAATATCTTTATTATTATTTATGTTCAGAAACAAGATTTAAGAACTATTAGAATTATTTTTAAAATTAAATGTTGAAATATTTTTTATTGCAAAAAAAGGCTGTAACTGTATTTTCACCCATCAACAAATAGTCAGCTGAGTTGACATGCAGGGGAGAGAGGATTTCATTTTATTTAAAATAGTTTAGCTAGTGAATTTTTTTTATGGTAACAAAAGCATATCTAGCTCATATATGTTATAGCTTTGGGAATAAACAAATAAAAAAATCAAGTAAACAAACATGTTTTTGGTTTTTGCTAATGCATCCTTCCAACAGTAGTCATAACAATTTTTTAATTGACCAAAATGACATAAGTTGTGGATGTACTATTTGTAAGGAGACCATAACAAAAATATTAAATTTATTAGAATATAAAAAATATTTCCATAATAGAAGAGGAAGATATTTCTTCATGTACGCAATAAAAATATGCACTTAATTTACACATATAGCACCCCAAAAGGAGTTTTATAGTCAATATGTTTATGTCAATATAGTTCCTATTCACTTTGTATGCCTAGTGTTCATACAAATAGTTATCACATTGCTTGGTTTTACCACTATAAGTTGGTACAGCCTGGTCGAAAATAATTCACCACCTGCATGTTTATAAGGTTTTAAAAACTTAACCCAAAAATAGGATCTGTTCAACGTAAGTAAAAGCTGGAAACACCGATTCAACCAGCAATTTGAAAACCAAACTATTGAGTAATTAGAAAATCTTTCTACAAGATAAAAAATATGTCCTTGGCAATTTTCATAGTTTTTATGAGGCTCCTCCCTTAAAACTGTTTAATTGGCTGAATTAATTTTCATTTTTTACAAACTACAAAATCGAGTCTTAAATGATTAGAGTCACTACAGAACACATAACAAAGGAAATGTTAGAAGGACAGAAAAAAAGATCAACAAAAATGTGAAGATACTGCATCCTCTGCTATTTTGATCATTATACAACCACACTGCACCTAAACATAGTGGATGCCAAAGACAACAGCTGACCTACTTTCTGACTCGTGATGACTTTGCACTTGCATAATCATGAAAGCTATATTTAGAATTATGTAAAATCTTCGTCACTGATTGCAAAGCTTTTTAGCGTAGATGGAATTTGGCAACTTTTTGGCCAATTCTGTTACTAATCAAACAAAACTTAAGTCTTTCTGATTGCTTCACGTTGACTGAACAGTATTCGTGCCAAATTTAACGGTTTATTTCCTTTTTGACGCATTTCAAATGTGCAATCATTGCAAGGCAAGAAAAAGTGTGATGCGGGAATGCATTGGCAGTTTTCACTGGAAGTAGCCAATTGCCAGACTTGTGGCAAATAAACAACTTTTTAATTTTAGCCAATCAACGTGGACACTTGGTTTGAATTAAATCACAGTAACACCTTTATAACAAAAAATGCGCATCTGCAGTATGTATTTGTCAATCATTGCTGGCATTAATCATTACGTATAGAGATTTCTCTCTGCCAGCATTTCTGAATAATAAACCACCAACAACCAACGGCATTACTATGGGGCGGTTATTCGCAAACCCCGAGTTCTACACAATTTCTAACATCACAGAAGAGGTCCCAGAGATGCATTGCTTGTCAGAGAATGTGGCTGATGCCAATAACTATGATCTAATTCATCAGTTGTATTGTCAGGTAGGAACCATAGAAGCACATGTGACTAAGAGTTTACTGTCATGTGGTGCAGGTGTGTGTGTGACATCAGTATTAAAGTTCTCCTGTTTGTGTACGTTATGAATAATAATGTTGATGTAGTGGTTAACTGAAACTCTTGAGTATAAACAAAGTAGTAAATGGTCTGGTGGTACACATTTTAGGTTTTAGTAAAGCCTGTATGAATATTTAAAGTTGGTAAATTCCGTGTAAATTCTTCTACACCACCGAATAATCTGACATAAAAATATACTTTTGAAAGCACTATGATGTAATTAGGTATACATTATGATTAGGTTCAACCATACAAATGGTTATATTATATTATAATCATAATGTGCTATTTTATTACATATTGTGTTATATGTTATTATATTTTCTCATTGTTTGTGTCTCATTATTCTGCATTATATTAGGTTTTGATACATTAAGTTTTTAATGAAAGGACTTGAAGTTTAGAAAATTGCAATGTTAAATTCTTTAAAACTGATTTCAATCATTCAAAGTTGTATTTAATGATTAAAAGCCAATAAAATGTTAGCAGGTATTTGTACCATGTGTAAACATGGTACCACTGGCACATTTAAGTTTTTTTAGAGCTTAGGCAGTTGAAAAATAAACTTTAACTTAGAATACTACCTATTATTCAACAATGCAAGTTTTTTTCTTTTCTAAAAATAAAAATTGCTTCAACTGTTTAGTTTCACAATTTTCTTCAATACTTGTTGACAGCAAATGTGTGTTGGCTACTTTATGATATGAGAGAATAGCCGTATACCTAATACATTGTAGTACTTAATGCTTGCAATATTTCAGAGCTTCGACATCCCAGATAAATCTTCTCACCAGTCAAACAGGAGCTCATATGTAAAGCTGAAATCAGATCACTGGAGAAGGTGACCGATTACAACAAATACATGTACTTGAAACACTTAGCTCAAAACTCCTAACTCATACTCGGTGGGGGACAGAGCTCACCTTACTCTTTTTTCTGCCTCTTAGTCTATTTATCTGTACATAGACATCTACCATTGTGACACATACTATTTATAACTTTCGATGCAATCCTGTAATTTAAATTGCATGTCGGTGTAGATGTATAATAATAAGTAGAGACAACCAGCTTATCTTTTGCTATCATAAGCTATACTTATCACTTATGTCTACCTCTACTTGTGAATGTATTGTATAATTATATCTGCATTCATCATACTTATTTTGCATCTTGTAATACAATCATATTTGACTAAAGGGCTAATATCTGCCCTCCTGCTGTTCATTTTGTTTATTATATAATATAATATAGTGTGAAAATAAATTAATTTTCTTGTTTATAACAAATGATATTACTTGCCACTTACACCATCATGTAGCAATTACTGTGTACACCTCCTTGCGCAAGTTTAGGCATGCCTACCACAACAATGTGATTAGTATATAAGGAAACCCGACACCTTACAGAGTAGGGGCTAATAACTTCTATTAGATGTAGTGGAACTACTTATAGTATACGATAGCTGGGAAGGGGCCGTGAATAAAAAGACTATGAAGGAACTAGCATAAATGTTGCTTACATCTCACTTCTTTTTATGCATTTAAGTTCCAATAAGAAATACTAATTTGTGAGCCTAGTTGTTGATCTGTAGCTGTTCCTTAAAGCGGTCTTGTGGGGATGTTTCAGGTTGTGTAGGTTCAAGAATAAATTGAGAATTTCAATGACAACTTAGAGAGAAAGTTAGATGCTATTAAATAATCATGATAAATACAAATACAAATATTTCAACCCTGAGGTAGGTGTGGCAAATATAGAAACTGCAGCAGATACAAGATATAACAGCATATACAGTACGAAAAATTATAGCTATAGTGTCTAAAGTATACATATTTACCTACAGTGCCTATGAGCAAGCTAGGATTACATAACTATTGCTGTAGTTACTACAACAACCACAACAGTGGTAGTGAGCATATTTATCAGGAAGGAAGTTATCTGTCCTTGAGCTAAACTAAGCTCTAAACTGCATTTGCTTGTTTTAATGGCATTTATACTCAATGTTTTGCCTTTGAAAGTGTTGATAGTTTGCAGGTCTTTTAAAATTTCTAGAGTCCAAAACTTGATTGTTGCTTAGAATACAAGGACTGCTATCAATACATAAACAATCTAGCTACTACTACTACTACTAGCTACTACTGCTACTACTACTGCTACTGCTACCACTGGAGTACTGGTAGTATTACTACTAGTAGTACTACTACTATTGCTGACAGTATATAATCTATACAGTTATAAAGTTGCTTTAGTTTTTATATTTAATTTATGTCTTCTGTTTGAAGTACTGGTTGTAAAACCACAACATAATGTTAGATATCAGGCAGCCCTAAGATCTAAACTCTAAAGTCACCAGACTTGCACTTGAGGCTTCATGATTCAATATGAGTAATAAACTTCTCTCTATGCAATTGTTGTTCATTTCTAAAGAGCAATAATCTTGCAAAGTCACGATGCAATTCGCATATTCATTGTCACAGTGATCAGCTGGTAGTCTGCATGTTGTTATGGCAAGTCTAATCATAACCCAATGGGCTGAAAGAGTGAATCACTTTGGGAGAATTTTTATGATTATTGGGACGGCAGCTTTAAGAAGCTAGCCTTGAATGCATACCCAACTTAAGGCATCCCGGTGCTTCGCCTAGGTCACTGCTGTTCTAGCCATGTGTGAACCATATTTCGTATGAATGATAATTCTTTTGTTAGTTGAAAAAGCAATATTTCATAATTTATTGCATATTTGTGTAATTAAATGTGCATTTTATTGCTAGAAATTGCATAAAATCGTGCATGTGTGTACAATATGCTTCGATCAATGCAGAACTTTATCCATTTGTAAACAAGTAACGTTTGTTTATTAGTGGACAAGGTCTGAGTTTAAAACCATTCTTAGATGATAATTTAATAAAACTGATGCCGACTAGTTTCTCAAGGGGTTAGCGCTCAATAGATGTTTTATGTTTCATGTTTCTCAAATTTAATGTTTATGGAGAATCGAAGGAATTCAAGTTTAACTATTTTATTTTAAATACCTTTAATTGTATATGAGTGCTTATAAATATGCATCATATTTTGTGTTTTTGTGCCAAGATTCTGAGAATTATAAAAGCTTTAGAGCTAGCCCTTGAGTTAATCCACTTTATGATCTTGTTTATAATCTTATACTGTCATTCTATAATTTTCGCAGTATTTGGATTTAAAACATCATTGCTTTAAATAGTCAAAAAAGTTGCAATGCCTAAAGGCTGTCCAAATCAGATTTAAATGCATAAGCAAATCAGGGGCAAAAAATACTTGATCACCATTTTATTGCAATAATTAAGTTAATGATCACACAACAACAGTACTTTTTGATATAGTTATGGTGATCCATATTTTCTACAGTAAATTCTAGAGGCTGCTATGCACTAATTTCAAATGGCTTATAATTTTTTAAAACATTATTGATTGAATTTTTAACTAAAAATTTTACTTCATTGTTATAGTTTTTACTTCATAAAATCAATGCTTCTAACAGTGAAACCTTTATAAAAACTCATACATTACTACAAAACAGCATGAAATTTAACGTTCAATAATTTATTTTTCAGTTATTTTATATTTTAGCCACATTTATATATACAGGCAGTACAGAGAATAAGCTGTGATGCTGAAAACAATATGAATGCAATATAATATAATATAATATAATAATATAATATAATACAATATAACAATTTATAATTTATGGTATTTCTGATATATGGCTTCGGCTGACAAAATGCAGTGTGAAAGCAGCTCATACTTGATGACTTGCAGAGCAAATTGAAAATAAGGAAACTGACCAACTGGTCAGAATAAATTGACAGATATGACTCACTCAAGGAAACACCAACTGGAAGTTATTTTGAATGCAATATAAATATTTTCGTTTCAAAAGTTCTCATACTGAATGCAAAGTTTGGTGTGAAACATGTTTTTTTGAAAAGCAACAACCTGATGCAATTTGCTCTTTATGACTTTGTACTAGCATGATTAATTAAGCAAATATGATATAAAAGCAAACTACTTGCACAAATTGCATATTAGTCTTAAATGTCTTCAATTTCACATTAAAATTTCAAATGAATCAGCGCTGAACTGACAAAATATTTATTTCAGCATATTTACTTAAAATTTATAATTTGGTTTTAGACTAATTTTGTTTTACAGAATATTTGACTGGCTGTACAAGACAAACAATGGCAAGCGTAGTTATAAGAGAAACATTGTGTTACCCACAGTAGTTCGGTATTCTCAAAATGTGTTATTCATTCTCAAGCATCTCTAGCTTTGTTAATATAATGACCGCTTTTGTAAAACATTAACTCAAAAATGAAAGGGCTTTAGCTTGTCCATATACGTGGTAAATTCATTGCACTGAGAAACGTTCTTTAATGATTCAGATATCCTTCTGCAAGTAACCAATTCCTGTACAGATGACCATGAGTGAGTCAAGGAAAGGAATGCTGTCTCATGACCGTGAGTTGGTCCACCTACACATCTAGTTCCCTGTTCAGTAACTACGCTGCTTTGACAGCACACATCTACCTACCACACACATTGCAGCCTGCTTTTAATCATACAACTAGTCTGCTTTCAATCATCATTACTCTGTGTTCTAGATTCATAACTTTTCTGAATCATTAATTGAAACAAGTTTCTTTGCTTTTTCACTGTTTTTTGAAAAAAAAACATTTTTTAAAGCAGATAATTTTACTAATATTTATCTATGAAATTGGACGTCAGGAGAACTGTTACATAAAGACATGGCTTTCTTCAAGGTTTTTATACACAAGAAACCCTGTGTTGATTCCAATTATAGTATTGAATTTATTAATATATAAAAAAGACCTCACAATATCAAACTAATGTTTATTACAAATGATTAGTTTTATATACAAAAACCCGGGCTTCTTAAATTTAGTTTAAATATGATAAATTTACGTAAAGTTAGTGAGATAACAAGCCTATGATGATCTGCTCTTAACTCCAACTCCCCACTATTGTATGGCATGATAAAACAAAGCTATTAAAAACAACAGAAAAAAATATTTGGTCCCATATAAAATCCAACCTCTGACCTCCACGTGGGAGGGACTAGACGGATGAAATTCTGGCCAACAAGAGGATATGGTACACGCCAGGATAGGCCTAGCAAGCCACTGGTGCTCAAAATTGCTACAAACACTTAAGGAAAATGAAATTCGGGATGGATATTACGGAAACGAACCCTGGAACGGAAAAAACGGACTACGATTCGGAATACTGAACATTGGAACATATCGATAGGAGTCGGAAGAAATAGTGGAGAGTGGTATGGTCACGTTAGATGAAGACCAACAGAGCATCCAACAATGGAAGCCCTGAATTACACAATACCAGGAACAAGATCTAGTGGTAGTCCACGAAAGAGATGGCACCAGTACATTGACGATTATTTAAAAGAGAGTAATACCAACCTGGAGAGAGTAAACGTAGAAAGATTATTTGAAAACAGACAAGTATGAAAAAGCCTGATTAACTTTTCTACCTGCATGACAGGCACTAGCCTAATTCGGAGTATAGTAAAAAGGTAAAAAGAAAAATATTTGAATATTCTCAAATTTATATATTTCGATTAAAAAAGTTGACATATATAATTGCAGATATTTGTGACTATGTTGAGATATTTATTAGGCTTAATTACTAATTATTCCTAATGATATCTTAGCTGCAAATAATATATACATGTCTATAAGATATGCAATTACATAATAAAAAATATTCCAAACATAATTATTTAATAATTTAATTAATATTAAAATAGTAACAATGATAGTATTAGTACTGGTAATGGTGATTATAACCATAATGTTGGCTATAGTAATAGTAATAGTAATGGTAAAGGTAATAGTAAAATTCATCAAAATTTGTCTTCACTAAAAATTAAAATACGCTCATTTTACAGCAAGTTTTGTAAGTAAGTAAAATGAGTAACAATTCAATTTTCTCATCAAAACCATGCAATGTGTGTTTTCTTTTTTTTGATATCTCAACAGTTTTGTCATCCTATAAATCACCTTTCATATAACTTTGTTTGTTTTTCTTTAAATAATGATAGAATAAGTTCAAAAAACAAATCATATTGCTTCCTGTTTGTTTATTTGGTCAGGTAAAGTAAATAAAGTTATTGAGTTTGAAATTGGTTCACTGTGATAAACCTACGATGTCGTAATAACAATACGATAGCATAACAATAGCGTACTCTATTACCGCACAATGAATAATCAGGGCCTGACTAGACTTGTGAGAGCGTAAGCTAGGCATTGTGGGTAGCATAACTTCCTCGAACCACTCAACTGGAACTCACTGCTATTAATAACTATCTGGCAATGCAACATGCAGTCAGGTGTTATCCAATGAGCAGACCCGCCCAAATGTATAAAAGGCAGTATTTTGGACATTTTGAAGCACACAGCCTTCAAGCACAGCTGAAGAAACTTACCACATATCAAAGTTTCTGTTTCTAACACACTTCAACCACTAAAATGGGAAAATTATACGCAAACAAAGAATTTTATCAGATTTCCGAGTGGACTGAAGAAGAAGCATCACAACAGGAGTTTTATTCTCAATTTATTGTTGAAAAATCTTCAAGACCTGACTATCATGCTACACAGCCATCGACTGGAAATATTTTATTTTCAAAACCAACTTCAGCATATTTGGTAAGTATTTGCACTTGATTGACTCAAAATAATACTTTGAAATACTAGAAATAATTATGTTCTCAAATTCAGCATCTTTTTTAATTAATTGAGTTTAAAAGAATTCATTTTATTTACTAAATTATAACAATTTTAGGTTCAGACTAATTCCTACAAAGCTCTTTGCTAAAGAAAACAGGAAAAGTCCTACTCAAGCCAAAGACCAGCTATTATGAGCCACACTCTGCACCACTCATAAGCCTACCTGTGATAAACCTGCTATAGTATTATCAGAACATCCGTTACTGTATTGCATCATTGCCACACCTCTATGATATGCCAGACCTGTCAAATGTTGCCTGCCAGACCTGCTAGCTGTTAGTGTAATGATTTATATATGACAATATATTTAAGTATTATTGTTGTATTGCCTGAATTGGCATGAAATTGAGAATTAAAGCTAAAGCCAACTTCCAGTCTTACTTAACTATTATTTTTATTGCATATTGTTTGATCAAATATTTTGTAAATTCTTATGATATAATACCATATTATATTTATTTGATACGAATACCTCCGAAAATTATTTATTTTACCCAACAGTATGTTAGACTATGCAAAAAATTTATACTGTTTTTTAAATTATGTATTCAGCAATTACTATAACCAGTAAATCAATAAATTTATGTGATACTTAATAAATAATTCTGGTGTATATATTTGTATATTTATATTCAAATGCAATCACCAATTGATTGAATTATATTAAAAGCTGATTCTACATAAAAATATACATCAATGAGTATATACATAATTTCAAAAGTTTCTACTAGTATTGGCTGCTGAAAATTGCATATGGCAGAATTGATACCCAACAGTTATGACATTGTCATAGCAAAAGCTTTCTTTCTACTTGCCTTAAATTAATATTTTTTGTAATCAACGTGACAAAATAGAACAAGGCTGCTAAAATAGTGACGAAGTTAAGAAGGATCTTTCTCTCTGAAAGTCTATATTTCTTGAGCATTGAATAGAAGACAACTCCCACCAAGTTGATGCTGATGCAATACGTGATGTTTCACCAGCTCTTGGAGCTACAAATAAACTCAGTGAGACTAGCATGAGCTAACCATTAACGTCAACAACAATAACATTTTGTATCTTATCAGTAGACGTCATAACTTTTAGGTAGTTGAGCTATATTCATGATGAAACTGCATGCTGTGTAGTATTTACAATGGGTCATGGAGTGACGAAACAACAACACGCATCATCTAAAATATAAACAATCATTGGCGTACTATTTTTTGACATACATGTAAGCTTGCCCTAGAAGCTTATATAACATTCCAGAATGTACTGGATAGATTTGCAGTCATAGATTTTCAACAAACAACTCATTTTGTAATCTAAATATTGTATTTCCAATAAATACTCAACTGTATTGACAAATAATTTCTAATTTTCTTGCGTATAACAACAATTGATGAACAAATATGTCATCAATATTTGCACATAGTCAATATATTTAAGAGGAAGTGTTTATAACAAACAGCTATTCTCACTACAGTTTGCTGTGAGCTACACACAATAATGAAACAGCTGGTAGAAACAGTTGTTTCAACTAATCAATGCTACGACAAAACAACTATCTACATCAGCAAGAAGCTAGTTCTCCAGTCTAAAGTTGTAGTTTACAATGACATGTTGAACACTTTTGATTGACTCATTTTTAATCTGTTAGGGCAGCAATCTTCTTTCAGTCTATGCATAATAGTGCCAAGTTGTCTTCTTTTAAAGACATGCGTATTTGGTATAACAACTTATGATACATTTTCGGAATCCCACTATACTTGTATTAGTAAGAGAGAAGGGTAGCAGGTAAACTTTCATTCTGACCTTGTTGTGGGCGTTGTCTAATTTCGTATTTCTATATTTAGATCAACAGGTGAATATTTCTAAACATTGACAGACTGATCGATCATCAAAGATGTTGTCTGCAAGTTTGATTCATTAAAAGTCAACAAAACTTTTTTTGACCTCTTCATTTATATTTCCATTCATAGATTATATAGAAGTTGATATCTCATTTTCATTAGGGTCAGTGGAAATCATCTATTTCAATGGATTTGTGTGAGCAAAATCTTTTTTCAATAACATGCGTAGCTCAGGTTTCTAATATTTGTGAATGTATTGGTAAGAGGGGTATTGAAAACTGCCACATCTTCCTCTCCACCGTTTGAAGGCACCTCAACTATGTTAGGAATTAAAAATAATATTTACCCACCCATTTTAGGAATGAAGGGCATCAAGAGATGGGACTGATACGCGAGTGCAAATGTATTGTTGCTATTGAAAGACGTAAAACATTTATCAATGGGTGTCAAATGGGGAACCACCTACACCGCCTACTACTGTGACCAGAAGATTCAGCCAAGCGAGTTGAATTATATTTCTTCATACATCATCAGAACTTCCTTTATCACAGAATTTAACCTGCTCAGTCAACTGAAACTGATTTTAATGACAACATTTATAGATTAAAGCCGCAGTTTGTGACATAAAGCTAAGTAGTTGGGTAGTTACCTATATAATAATATAGTTATCAAACTAATACCTCCATATATCATCAGATATTAAAATTATTACTTGAGCACTATCCATTAGCATAACTGTAGTTTAAGTAGGCATGTACCACCACAATATCCACCACCCATGTGTTATTCATCAAATTATATGAAGTATGCAAGTATGCGTTACCAAAGTAGAGGGAGTAGTTGTGGTCTACTGGTTAGAATATGGGCTGGTGTGGTATAGCAGGTGGTTATAGGTGGTGAGTTAGAAACCCTCCAGAGTCATTGATGATGTCAGAAGGAACATAGTTGATACTGCATGCCGCCAAAGAAAGAGCCTCTTAAACCAAGTTGCCATTTCTTAGCTAATACACCCTTTCCATCAGGAGCTCGAGGGGAGGGGGGGGGGGTTGAACAAACATGAGTTTTCCAAGAGTATTCAAAGTGGGAAGTCTAAACTCACAATTCTAGTACTATTTTATATAGTAATGTTGCACTTTATAATTTATGTCCACTGCAGAAAATTAATGTTCTTCATTTTAGATTGACTATGAGTATTTTGACTAACATTCATAACTGACCATTAACAGCTAGCTTTTATGGTTTTGAGTTCAAGCTTTTAATTGATCTTTGATATAGAAAACTTTTTACTATGTAATGTAATAACAACGTGCAGCTCGCGAATCCCAACAGCATCTTGATATGAAACTTGCATGCTCAAGTTTCTCAACCATGTGACAGTCTGAAATTTGCATACCAATTACATTCTCAGGTAACTCCCTCAATAAATTCTTTCACAATTTTAAAAAGAAAATATTTGTATTTATATCAGTTCTCAAGTTACAGTCATATCTTCTCATCTTTCCAATTTGTACTTCTACCTATACAAGAGAAGACAACTACGAATATAATCAATATGTCTAGCTTATTCAACAATTTATAGGGAACATAACTCTTCGTTTTGCAAAGTTTTTACATCTGCTGTCAATTTTGTTGCTTTGTAGAGTTTTGATAATTTTAAATACACAAATATTGCAAGAATATTGCTGCAAAGTTTTCAATAGGTAAGAATTGACATTTTCCTTAAAGTACTCTCTTTAATTATAAGCATCTTTAGCTGCTAGCATATCTTTGGCTATAAGCATATGGTATCGATAATTCTGGCTCATAAAATATTGCTTCGAAGAAAAGTATGCTTTATCCAAGAAATCTATTTTGTTTAATTGTTGTTGCAAGCAAAACACAGTTGATATCTCTTTTAAAAATTAAAAATTATAGCAAACAACTTCCTGAACACACAAAATTACCAACTATTGAGAATATCTTGAGTCAGACTTGTAGGTATTTGAAGTTATTTTCTTTTTTTTATTCACTGAACCCGTGTCATGGTATTTAGTTCTTTTCTGTAAAAACTATCACATCATGACCTGCAGACATCTATAATATTCTTGCTAACAATAGTAGTAAAGTTTGAATTTGCATTATAGTGCCTTATATTCACATCACGGAGAGGGAGGAGGGAGGAGAGGAGGGTTTTAGGACTGAACTAAAATATGCCATAACAGTTGAACAATCTAACAGTAGATTAATTAATTAATTAATTAATTCTTACAAAGAGTTAAAATACTCTACACTCAGCTCACCTAAAAGCACTGAGATTCTGTGTCACTATAAACACTTTCTTGTGTCACCAGGAAGTTAAAGACCTATACCGACCTACCATGCATTTACCCAACATAGAATTTTTTCACCAACCCTGTACTTTATACAATGCAAGAAAAACAGTGTCTGAAAATTAGCATTTAACGCAGTTCCATTTTATATCATAAATTAGTTTGTTTTTCTGCTGTAAAACCTTTTGTGTTATGAAGTTTTAGTACATCTTCAGCTCTCTAAAGTCTTAGATGACAGCTTCGAGAACGCTAAGTTCACTTTTTATATAAAGTTTTAAGCAAATTGCACAGTAGTCTCGCCAGAGTATTGTAAAATTTATATTTTAAAAGAAAGAAAATAAAATATTAAAGTCACGTTTTCTAGCAACAAGCATACATACATATTTTGCATTCTTTTTTTTAATTTATTCTTCTATTTTATAATCAAATGTGTGAATCCTGCAAACATTCTGTTTTTACTATAATTAACAAATCATTTCTGAGGTGATAAGTGACTATTATTAAATTATCATTAATAGTTAGCTGTAAACGTGACATGAAAGTTTGAAGTTCAGGTGACATGAAATCATAAGCAAATTAATTTCCGATCAATCTTTAAATGTAAAAATAATTTACATTTCCGATAACAAATTCTATAAATACATATTGTATTTGACCACATGTAAAGGTTAAACCTCGTATATTAAGCTGATAGTGGATATTTGCGCAGCTTTAGTGATGTCTAGTTTCTAAACTGCCTTAATAACAACAAGAGTTTAAATCTGTCATGAATAGAAGTACGTCTATACTGATGATGAGTGAATAACAAGCTTTATAGTGTAAAGCTATTGTTACATACATTATAGTTTATGTTTTGAGTTGGCAAACACAATAGTCAAAACCTAAAAGATATAATTGTTTTTGCATTTGCTTTTTATTTTTGTCATTACATGGCATGATTGTATTTTCTACTAACATACGCTGGCATGTTCTATGATATTGAAGTATTGCCAATTACTGCTGTAATATAGTCTGTACTTTTGGTGCATGTTTTCAACTAATATTTCTTAAATAAAGTTGCTATAAATGAAGGACATTTTTATCTGTGTCAACTTAGTAACCAATATAGATTCAGGTCTGATAGTAACCTGATGAAAATTGTATACATGTGTACATAAATATTACAACTTTATAATAAACTCACGCAAGTTTATAGTCACCATTCCTGTGAGAAACCCCTGATAGAAAGGGTTTTTGTTGAAGCGGGCTAAGGACTTATTTAAATGAGGCACAGGAGCAATTATGACTGGATGCCCTCCCTAACATCACCAATGGTCTTTGTCTGGGCTCGAACCCATGGCCTTCGTGTTTACCAGGCAAACGCTCTAACCCTTAGACCACGGCTGCTCCCTTTATAATGATATACTAAATTTAATTAAAAAAATAAAAATATAGGTCTGAGTGTATAATGTAGTTTGTATAAGAGCTATTCTTCACTATATTATACTGTAACACATATTTCGAATGAGCTAGTTTTAGTATTAGATGGTAGATGGCAACTCATTGTTAGATTCTTTCTCACTGTAGCTGTTTTAGTCTTTACCAGTAGAGAGAACTCTTGCATGTTTTAAAGTCTTCATCCCTTTGAGAACTCCTGAAGGCACAGAATCAATTGTGATTGGCTGCACTTTCTGACATCACCAATACTCTGAACTGTGTCACACTAGACCTGCACTCTAACCTCTGACCTCTAGGCAAATTAGCAACTTATCATTGTGTTTTCGACAGCATATTATGCAAATGGATGCCCATACGAATTAATCTGTGCTTGCGGCTTGCATCAACTTATGGTTGTAGTTTTGCATAACGCGAATGATGAAAACACAATGTAAATTTGTTAATCTAACTCTATTTTAGTCTAGTAAATATATATGAAGATCCTTATAGCGGCTGTGAACTAAATTTGTTCTCTTACAGCGCAGTTAAATTTAGCTGCAACGATTTCACATGTTAACTAATAAGACTTGGTGTGTTCTGTAATAGTATTTATATTATAAAATGAAATTTTCAAAATGCATGGCTCAATAATTTATACTTTATTATTAAAAAGCACTATTTAGAATGCTTGTAATATTTACAGAATGCTGATTAATTTCTCTGAAAACATTATTTCTAGAAATACTATTCAGCATATTATACAACACTATTATTCAGATGTTTACATCAAGACTTGCACAACCTGCTATATACGTTTAAAAATAAAAAAAATCACACTAATGTTATTTCTATAAAGCTAAAATATTAATTTCTCTATGATAATTTAATAAATCAGCTACATTACGTCATTGTTTATAGCATAGACTTGAAAGGTGATGCCATTTAAATTATGATACTGAATAACAAGCTACATGATAAGAAACTGTATTGCATAATGATGAGACATACTATAGTAATACCTTATTCACATTATTATCGGATTTGTCTAATCAGTTTGAATAAATTGCTAAATAAATAAACCATTAGAGGCAATAAATTGTGCCTTATTAGTTTTTATAGGAGTTCATATCAGTTGAAACATGTTGCTATTGGCTTGTGCAACTTTTCTTTACATTCATTCTACAGACTTTGACAAATTTATTTGATTCACACCATATTGTTGTTATGGGTCATAAATTATTCCACTTCCTTCTTTTGTGTGCAACATAATAAGAGATGCCACCATGTCCCTAATACCTAGGGTCTGCGTTATTGTATGCAGTCTGAAAATAGAAATTATAACTAAATAATTAGACGTAGCCTATAATTATTATGTCGTCTAACATTTCACATAGCATATGATTGTCATGCCCAGTATAACTTTATACTCAGCTGTATATCATACAAAATGCAATCTAACAAAATATCTTTGTGTAATTATAAACTCTCCTTTTCTAAACTGAGACTCCAGTGTTGTGTTCACTACGGATGATGTATTCCATGAAAGTTTTAAACTTATGACAGCTAAAGTCTCATGAAAAACATAATAGAATTATTAAAAAACTTTAAATTACAACTTTTATTGAAATTAACAAATTTTTTGAATTGTTCATTATAATAATTGTATCAAAACCGATGTAATAAAAGTTTTCTTAGTGTGGCTTTATTAAACAAAGTTTTTTAGCCAGTACAAACACTAATTACGAAGACGTTTTAACTTGTTTCTAAAAAGACATTACAAATATTTTCTACTAAGCCATATGCCAGAATTAGATTTAGAGTATTTACAATACCTTTTGCTTTATTTTTTTTTCACCCGAGTTTAAAAGATATGGAAAAGTTACTAGAAACTAAATTCTTGTTATTGTTATTTTTGATATGACTTGCCAAATTTTTATATTGATTTCTATTGCTTAATAAAATGTGGTTATTTCTTAACATGACATTTTGCTTAATCAATGTTTTCTTTGTGTTTTCTACTTGCATGCAAAAACAGAGCCTTCTGTATAACAAACCATTCTTACATGATCAAGTTTGATATTGAAAAAAATTATTTTGTTGCAAAAGCAGAAGGTTATATTTTTAAAAAAGAATAATAAATGAAATAATTAGTTATATGCCTTCTATTGGAGATAGATTTCAGTGCTATACAATTATCATTTGCATTGGTTTGCTTGATAAATAATTAATAATTTTGTTTTTAAAATCAGCAATAGGATAAATAAAGCAATGATGTCAAAGTTTTTCATTTTATAAGAAAACAATCTTTCCAGATAAATTTCCTTTCCAAAATAAAACTCCCATGCTACCATGGGAAGTATGACAAAAATTATAAATTATCAGGTGCCTTTTGCAGTAATCTTAGAACTTTCCAGATCATTGCAAAGCTACTTGTTATAAGTCACCCCGTGTAACCTAATTACAATCTTCTCTCCGGAATATGTAGGATAAAATAATGAGTCTACACCGCCTAACATATTAGATTAACATCCGTCACACCTACTTGCTAACTTGCAAAGATATGCTTTAATTGTAAAATGACGAGTTTAATATCATATAGCACCTAAACCTACATTTTATGAGTTGTCAAAAATAGTTTCAAAATAATATTATTGAAGTTACAAGCTGCTCACCTCAACATCTAACATCCTCGTTCAGTGATGTTACATACGTCTGTGTTGCAATATTTAGCCTTCCACGTTAATCAACTCTTCTACTGCTGCATTTCTCTGTTAGTTGACCAACACACCATGGTGGTGCCTCATTTAACATGTAGGTGCCATGGTGGTGCCATAAACATATGTCTAATAAAAGTGTTAGAAAGTTTGAGTGGGAAAATTATCCTGTTGACTGAAAAACAGCACAAATTATAAGCTTTTAATAACAAATAAACAATTTTTAAGTTATGTTCAGGTAGTGATAAGATTCCCTAATAGCCCCTATAATGTAATGATTATTAGCCAGATAGCTTGCAAGTTGGACGGACTACAGATAGGACAGTTATTTGACAAGCTCTTTTGGTTAGTTCAGTGACAAATTCGCTATTGGAAATGTATAGTTTTATAGCGCATAATTTTTGGAAAAGTTAAAGTACACTAAAGTTGCGATATTTCAACATTATTTATCAAACTTTTTATGATTAATAATATACATTATAAATAATTTGATTCTGATTGTACTTGTGGCAGCTCTAAACTTCTTTAAAGGCTGCCTTTGTTATAATTGTGTAGCAAAATTATACCATAAAATTGCTCTAAAAATAGATAAGTTACTAAATTCTTCCAAAAAGTAAAATATCTTTTTAATATAATAAAACAAAGTTGTTGGTCAAAGTTATATACTTTTTAATATCCAACAAAGTTTAAGTAAACCAATGCCAACTAATATAAATAAATGTTATCACTTCGTTTAGAGTTTTTTTGTTTACCATAAAGTTATCATTAATTTTTGGCTTGTATTATGCTACTAACATTAATAATATCAGTTTCACATATTTTTATTTTATCATAATGTTCTCTATTTCAATTATGCTTATCTTATTTTATGATTTGCAAAGTTTTTAACAAAAGTTTCAATTAAGTTAAATAACACTAAATCAGTGCGCAGCTGGTAATTCTAAGATATTCATACCAGTATATACAACATCAACTGATCTGAAGCAACCAACTTTTTTAATTCCCTAAAAATGAAAAGTCCTATACTCAAAATTTTGCAACTGCAATTTATTTTAAACGATGTGAAAAAGACATTTTAAAGTTTGAGCCCAAGTAATTAGTTTGATAAGTCAATAAATTAAATATAAAACACTTTATTACTTACATAATGTATCATAGTGTTGCTTAGATATATACAGTATAGTGTAGAACAATCTACTAGAGTGTGGTGTCATGCAACCTGCCATAATATAATGTAACCAAGTGGTGTCAAACTACTTATTTTGTAGATTATTTATTTATTAGAATACTCCTTAAACTTTCTTTTCAGGGTATAATAATTTTTGACAAACAAAAAAATCTGGAGATTTCTTTATATCTGTCTATAAAAACAATTTAGACAATATTTAATTATTTTGCTTTTTAGACTTTAACTTAAAAAATAAATATAACATTTATAAAATTTTTAATGTAATCAATAAAATTTGTTTCAAATGGATGTCTTTCTAGTTTTACTATACCAGCTGCATTTTATTAGTTGGTTAATAATATCTAGTTATAATAAAATCAAATATATATCTATACCGGGAATTAAATTAAGTCACTAAAGCTAATTCTTATACTTGAATTAAATCACCAAAAAACTAGTCGGCTTGAAAAAAATTAAAACACCTGTTTTTTTCTTCAATCACTATGAAAAATGTAAAAATAAATTCTTACTTCAAAAATGGTTTAATACATTTATAAATGGTGATAATTTTTCACCACCTCACCTTCAATGTCAATATTCCTTGTCTCTAGCCATTAGATCATTGCTGCTAAGTAGAAAAAGTAGTATTTACTTTGAAAATGCAGTATTGGCATCTCAAAAACCATCAATGCAATATGCAGGGTTATTATTCATAGTAAGTGCAGACACCATTCTGTAATCCAAAATCATTTCAAGAAATGAAGGCACAATAGATTCTTGTATTGTCTTACAAATTATGCAATAGATAACAACAAACTTAGCAAAGTTTTTAAACAAAATAATATACAAATGCATACAAATTTTATAGTATGATTATATGACTTTGCATATGACACCTCCATAATCTTTAGTATTATGATATTTGCTTATGTAATAAGTTGATAATCCACCTCAAACCTTACGTATGGCAATAAACTTGAAACCAATCATATCTGGTTATGCAACTACGTACACATTAATTAAATTAGCAAGAATATTGATCATTGAACCCCATTGGCTAAAAGTATCATCCAAATATTTTAAGTCTATGTTAACAGCAATACTGTGTCTAGATTTCCAAAATCTGTTTGCCATAAAAAATACCTCATGACTACTAATTCCAGTGCCATGTGCGCTACTTGGTGGAGCAAACATTTGTTTGGTAGAGGTGAATAAGTCACCAGAGAGATGATTATTGAATAAAGATTATACCTGTACCATATTGTGACCCAAGGAGCCTTGTTTAGTTAAGATGAGAATATCCTACAGTCCCATTGAATATATGCTAATGTTTAGAGAACTAATTCAGTCTTTATATGAGGACCACCACACAAAAAAGCTACAGTTGCCTAAATTAAAGATATGTATGGAATATTTCCCAACAAAGGAAGGAGTAGCCAGAATCCCTGATACACTTTATTTATTTATTTATTAAAAAAATTATGTATATCTTATCATTTGTGGTTGGCTTTTATTGCATGGTACGTAAGTCTAAACTTTTAATCTTTAACCCAACTCAGTTATTATGTGTTGTATAGCAGCTAAGAAAAGAATGCCATGAAAGTCAGCAATAGTTACTGATAGTTTTATAATACAATGGCCTTAAAGTCCAGTATAAAACATCATCTGAAATCCCAAATCTTTTCAGCACATGTGCTGACAAAATTTATTATAAAACAAAATTGTTGGAGCATAAAACCAGAAAGCAGTATTTTAATACTGCATAGTTGAAAAGTGTATCGAAGATTTATAAAAGTTCTTTAATTGTCACATGGCAGGTTACATGACTTTAATAGCATTGCTAAATTCTAATTTCATAAGCAATGCCTTTTCATATGAGCTTAAAGGCCTATTTTCATTTCGTAATATTTATTAAATCTGACTAAAAAAAATTTTTATGAACAGTTTTAATGCCGCTAAAATTCAGAAAAGAAAAATGCCTTACCACTTGTTTTTAAAGTAACTAAAGAGTAAGGTGTATCTAAAGTATCTAAAGAGCAAGGCGTAGCTGCGATCAAAATGCAGGTTAGAGAATTTGCATATGTTGGAAAGACGAAACTAATTTATCTCATAAAAAAGTTTGGAAGTTTGAAGACCACATCCCCTCATCACGCTTGCCGCACCGTACGCCATAACAGGAAATATCAGCCATTTTTACAAATGTTTGAGCTTCCTGTACGGCGTTGCGGTACGGTAGGATCAAGTACTGCTTGATTTAAATAAGTTGCGGCGGACTCCTATTGGACATAAAAATTTTTGCGTTAACTCATTGGACATAATTGTCCAATGAAGTGTCATAGATCGTACCTAATAGCGGACTTTGAAAAACTTCAGCCCAGACACATTAAAAATGGCTGATATTTTACACCATGACCTACGTGCAGCAAATGTGAATGAGGGGTATTATGTATACACACCGGCATTACCATGTTAAGAAGTCATTTAATGTGGTGGCCATATTAACCGATGTGACCAAAATTAGTAGTGGAGCCCCTACTAACCTTATTCAACACTTTTAGAGTAACTGAGTCTAAGATTCTAGGTTCCCAAGGAGGGGACTTATGAAGATTAATGTAAGCATTGAAAATTGAAGCTTTTAATTATAATTTATTTCATAGGTTATTACAGACACTTCTATAATATAGAAATAAGAAATTTAAAGGGGAAATGAGGACAGACCAGGTGATGTAAATTATATATAAGCTCAAATACCTATGGCATCAATCCAGTGTTTTGTGTTGAGATATAACAACAGAAAAGTGCCCATACATCATGTGATATCGTAACATACGCCATGTGACATTTCAACATATACCATGTGACTTTGCAACATGCATCATGTGATATTGTAAATAATAACAGTAATTATTTGTTATTATATTTCTTGCAAAATCTAATGCATTGAGCCATAAAAAATAAAATAAATTAAGCAAGTTCATAAAAGACTTAAAATTACGAATGCTTTCACATATTTGGGTCACGATTGAAAATGAATAAATAGTTTGAAACTTCTTTGGAAATTCTTTCAGCAGTGAAAGAACTTGGATCCGTTTAGTCTGTTTAAATCTTGCACAAGATTCTGGTGAATTGCAGGCAGAGTGAAGATATATAATAATATAATACAGAGTACTTACAATGCAGTTCAGCTGACAGAAGAAGTAATATTGTTGACTGAAGTAGCTAATACTTTTGATTGCTGCAGTAAAAGTGCCTTCTGTCTCTTGCTAGTTCTGTACCAACAGACCTAACTGCTACCTCCATGCATGATCAGTGACTACTACTGTCCTGGTTACAGATATCTGGTATTGGTAACAATGCTGTGAAATTATAATGTATTATTACCTTGGAATTCTTTTATTGTTGTTATGTCGCAACTGTTTTGATGGTGTCATAGAGGAATGGAGTTTGTTGTAAAGAACTAATGGGAATTTAATTCGGACCTCACAATACATGTTACGAAAAGACAGGTGTGACACAATGCCTAAGATTCCGTGGAGTTTTAAGAATTGCAAAATAAATGGCAGATGTGAAATAAGCTCTAAGTGATGTATTATTACACAAATTAATTTATATTATGAATGAATTAGATGACTCATGCATAGTCATACAGAGTTTTGCATCACAGCTAAAATCTTCATGATGTAATCTGAACCGATTATACGCTCCGGTATTTTTTAATTTATGATCAAAAGACTTATAATCATAAAATAATTGGTTGATTAAAGTAAAACTACACAAAGTATACAGATTTTAATGGTTAAAAGTTTCAAAACTTTGAATATTCAGAGTGTCTTGTAGCTCACGAAACTATAGTCAATGTGAACAGTGAATATAGGAAATATGTTATGATTTCTCCGCTAATGAATCACTGATGTTATATTGATGACAACTATTAGTAATGTATTGGCTATCAACGTAACTACAAAGAAAAGCATTCTATCCTTATCACTATAACTACCTCGATACTTCAGAACTAATTATATACTTAGTCTTCTTCTGTTGTATTTTTAAATAAGCAAGTTGTTACTCCCGTTGCATAAGATTCTCTCAATTTAGTTTAGCTTCCGACTAACTCTATTTTTAATAAACTTGGCATTGCAGGGTAAAACGGTTGTATGAAGTTCCATACCTAACTATAGATAAGTTCTTTCAACAGCCTGTAATAATATGCATTTAGATGAATTAAAATTTGCTGTTTTTTGTTTTTCGTAACAGTAAAAAGCATGATATTTTAGATAGTCTTGGCTGTTGTAACATAAAAAAAATCTTATAGTGAAAGAGCAGTGAATCAGAGTTTTTTCTTTGAAAACTTAAAATATCTTTTAGTTTATTCATGTATATTATAACTGCATTGTCAAGGTTAAAAGTGATGGTAACACACGTAGAAAAAGTTCGTCAACCAAGGTCAAAAGCCTGCTCTCCGCTTTAAAATTTAAAACATTGTTTCTATTATTTTGCAAATTCCGAAGTTCGATGAAACCGGATAAATCTAGTTCCCGGGCCCACGCAGCGTCTGGCTGAGCAGGAAACACCCAGCTGTCTTCTGCTTGATTCATCTAAATTCAGGAGGTTTGAAAACCATATTACTCGTACGCATCTAGTGTAATCTTACATGAATAATATTGTATTAGGATATTCACTGCTTTAGAATCCTGTTGGGAAGAACATCTTGACCTGCTTTTGGCAGAGTTAAGTTCTGTTGGTGCCAAATGATATCCACCAAGCAGACATTGCAAGGTGCTTGCTCACCTAATTCAGGTAATCTGGAAAGCACCAAGTAGATCATTACAGGTGCCAAAGTGACTTTTTAAAAAAATTTAATGGCGAGTTAGAAATATTTCACACCAATTAAAATGTTGTTGCCTGGGAAAAGCTACATAAGTAATAAATGTTATAAACATATTTGATTTAAGACTTATATATTTGTTAGTACTTGAAACTGAAGGTCAAACATGGTACAGATTTGTGCCAAAAATATTCATGTGGAAGGGTAAAATATTGCGTTACTTGGTAAATGCCGTGTAACAGCTAACTATATTGAGCAGGGAGTTTGTAAATATTAAAAAAGGAAATATGCATAAATTGCGAAAGTTACTGATTTCACTTACCTTTAGTATGTATCTACATAATATTTTCTGCTACATACTTGTTTTTGAAGTATTAAACAAAATTATGGTGGCCATGATACCTGTAAGAATCCCTGATGAAAGATTTTATAAGTGCTCTAAGGACCTTTTCACTATTAAGGCAAACGAGCAGTTACGAGTAGATGCTCTTTGTGAGTTTCAGTTTTAAGCTTTTATCCCAATCAGTTGTAAATGATTGAGAATCAGGAGTAAAAAGTAAAGTCATTAGTAAATACAAATGGTGAATACAAAGGGTCACTCCAATTTTTTTTCGACTGTCAACGTGTTGTATGTGTGGAAAACAAAGCTTTGCACACAAACCCCGGTTCTATGTGGCAGAGCCTTTACTTCTTTCGTATAATTGTCAAAAATTACTAGCCTATTTTATATCACTACTTTTAAAACCAATTATCAGCTAATACTTATGCAGTTGCTTTCACTATAACTGAAAGCTGCATGTATAGATCTATTAATTTAGTCGTATAAGGAAAAGGTAAAGAGATTTCCTTCTAAACTAAAAACTGACTAGATTTATTAACCAGCTTAGAGCCGATCAGAGAGTTGCATATCATGCCTTTATACTAGTAACTAGAGGATTGTAAATGTGCTATAAAATGTGCATTGTCAGGTTAATGGACTTTAGAAGAATTGTTGAAATATCACGCTATGTAGATGTGATGTAAACACTTAAATCAAAGTCCTTCCAGTCACTTACTTCTGTTGACTAAACCAACTTATACAAATTTGTCAAATTTGAACATGATTTACCAATTTTATGGTAGATATCAAAAAAGTTCTGATTGAGTTAGTAGGTTTTCTCTGCAGTAGTGTTACAAATACTCAATTATCTATACAGGTTAGGTGCAGTAGTAGAGAAGTGTGCTACGTGTGCAAGTGATACTTGCATGCATGATGCAACAATCTTGCCGGCAAAATAAATAATCTCTAATGAAATACATCTCAGTCTCTAATAACTAACTCATGTGACTTTATATCTACTCTTCTCAAGAGATTAGACTGATGGGATGGTATGGAGCTTCATACAAACATAAAACCTTTTTCGATTTCAAGATAGAATTAATAGTTTATTATTATTATTATAAAATAGCATCAGTATAACGCAGTAGAAAATATGACTTCAACATGTAACAATGTAAAATTAAATGCAATTTTTTAAAATGATGTGCAACTTTCATATTTTTAGTGAAAAAAAGTCATTAATTTGCAAATAAAATATAATAATTTAGTGCAAAAGGAATCTATTTTTAGCAGTATGTAGCTAGCGTCAAGGGAAGAAATGAGATCAAACGAAAGTAAATGCATGAGGTTCACTGGTACGTGTAGAATTTCCATCACCCAGCCAAGGCTGAGTTAGAAGCAAGTGTAGCCTTTTGTCATATTATACGTATTTCTGTCTGCCATCTAAAATATTTTAAAGAAACAGTAGCAAAAAAACTATAGTAAGGTATGCAAGATTTTAGCAAAAGCCATTAAAAATTCAAGTAAGAAAGATGTTTGGAAGCGCTAAAAGTTTCTCTATATATTTAAGTAAGAAAGAAAGATCTTATTTTGTACAACTTCTGTATTCATAAAATTTAAATAAGCAATGTTTTGTTTTATTTCCCAGTTAACATTTTGCAGTTTCAAAATTTTAGCAATATTAGAAATGTTAGAAACACAAAATTTGTTTTGGAAAATTGTTGAGTTTAAATTTGGTATTTTTAGCTTCCTTCTATTCAATTTTGTTAACTAAACAATTGATATAGAAAATCCAACAAGTTAACCATTGCTCACCAAATATGCAGCAAATGCAGAACTTCTAAAGATAGCACCAGCTTGCAATATTTTAGGCTCAAACGCCCTGCTTTTTAAGCTTTCATCACCACCGATCATCACTAAATTGCCTGCAGCTACCTCTTCGCTGATGTTGTGGATCTCGTAAAACTCGGGGTTAGCGTTGATTCTGCCCATCTTATCCTTTTGGTAGACTGGTTTCTTGGAAGCTTGTTTGTTGTCACTCGGCTTCAAATGAAGGTTTATAATTCGCTTTAGTTGCACTCTCCTTATATACACGCGAGGTGAAAAGTTTTCTGGTGATTCTATTTTTGAATTGATTAATTAGAATATAAGATATGATAGTTACATTAACATGTAGGTGTTGTTGCGTGTTGGCCAACTTAGGTTACATGTCATGAAACACTATAATATATCATCATCTCTAATTATTAATACACTTATGGGAGGAGGATTACATTCCCTAAGTTTTTCTGAGCTCCTGCATTTACCAGTGGAATCTAACATTTTTTAAGTAAATGCTGATTGGTCACTTTCCAACAAGTCAGGTGTTGGCCTTATATACTTCCCCAATTTTAAATGTTTATGTAACCAGCTTTAATACTTACTGTTTACATAGCCCCTATACATAATATGCAGTCATCATGACTTGCAGTAAACTCATTTCATCGGAAATGTCCGACAATTGGGAAAATATCTTAACTATTGTTTCATCATTAATCGTTATAGCAATAAATTTTTCGTTAGTGATTAGAGCTTATTTGTCAACACATTAATTATGTAGAGATGAAATGGTATAAACCATGATGTTAATGCAATAGAGTATTATTATGCTACTTATTCACAAAACATTTTGAACAACATTTTTTAGTATTTGTGCCAAAGTAATAGCCTTGACTATGTTGACAGTATGGTAAGAGTTGTAGTTCTGATATAGCTCCTTTAAAAACCCTTGTCATCAGGCGCTCTCACAGGAAATGGTACCTGTAAAGTTACATAAGATATAAATAAATATTTTATATCAGTTTTTAATGTAAACTTGTATGAAAGATAAGTTGTTTTCTTAAATAAGTAATTATGTTAGACATCTCTGTTATTAAAGACAAGAAAAAAGCGATCTGTAGAAAATTATGCAACGACATTGGTTGAAGGCTGCGACCGCACGTTTTTCGTCCTTTGGCAAGAGATAGATTCCGGTTCCGTGTCAAGGATTGTGAAACCAAACCAGTCATGTTCATCTGTGCACATATTGAGAAGATCCCTGTACCAGCATATACACCTTTCAAATCATAGATATGATAATTTAGTTTGTGAACAGCTAAAGGTATTCAGGAACTGCTATTGAGCACTTGCATAAGATATGTAAATCTAGTAACCACAAATCATCAATTTAGCATGACCTGCATACCTCATACATAACTCTCTACTTTAATAAATTCATAGATTTTTTGTGTAAATATATAATTTTTACGACAAACACCTACTGGAAAGAAAATGAGTTATTCTCACTGCATGGTTTAAGTTTATATTATGTTATTCAGGCAAAGCATGTAGCTGAAATAGATGAATGTGTACAACTGTTTTGCAATGTGACAGCCCGGTTGTATAACCTTGAGTGCACACACACTCAGTCGCCAACACTCGCGCGCACGTAAATCACATAAAAACGAATAACAGAGAGTTTTGGCAAGTGACAGTGGCTGTATAGTACTATGCATTGTGGGTAAAACTCAACATTGCCTGTTAAATTATCAAACTTTGATGCTTTTAGACTTGCTTATTTGTCAAAACTGCTGTAAAGTCTTGTAAAATAAAGCAAACAGCCAAAGTAAAAGCCACTGTTGTATTTTTTTATATCTCTTTACTTATACATATGAATATGCTAGCTGGGAGGGATAAAAGGCATAATTATTGAACCAAAGTGGAAATTAATTGCAGCTGATTTTGCTTTACTATGAACATCAGTAAGGGCAGTTTTCCTCAAGCAATATGGATACAAATAAGCTGGTAATTTCTTCATTTGCATGTTGATAAACTATAAACAGTTTCAAAGTATAAAGAGTAAAAAATTTTGTCTCTATGCGCGATTTGATGGAGCAGCTGTCTGTCTAACATGTGTTACATCTTCCCATTTGAACTCAACAATGATGACATAATCAATGAAGGTTAAACATGAGGTAGCTAATTGTTTTTTTTTCGTTATATGGTCATTGACTTAACAAACAATATGCAAATGTGCCAACAGACAGTCAATTTGTTGTGGGAAATAAAAAGCGCAGGTGACATTGGTGTGCTTCTGTGAATAGAGAATTGTGGTGTTGAAACCAGACAGACGGATTGAGACAATTCTGGTAAAAGTTTGACCATTTAATAGTAAAAAGACTTTGTGGACAAACTTTACAGATGATTTTTGCAGTGGCTTTTTGGCAGCTTTCCAAAAATCATTGTGTAACGAAAGCTATTTGTGAAAGCTTTCGCAATAGCTATTTACTGACAGTTTTTGGTCGATGAGTCAGTGTAGCTCAGTTTTCCTCCTGCTAAAGATGCAGGCAATCTATACTTAATTGTCAAAATAATTGTAAGTATCAAGTATTATATTATCTTTTGTTTTGAACTTCATTAACTAAATGTTTTGTCAGCTATGTAATTAATGTTAAGTTAACAATATGTTTGTAATTTTCATGGTTATAGGTTACAGTAAAGTACAAGTACAGTATGAGTACAAGTATGAGTATGAGTGTGAGTTCAAGTGTAAGTCTATCTTAGAAAATATACTGTTGGCAATAGACAAAAAATAGAGTTGTGGCCTGCATCTGTGTCCTTCATCCATTCACCCTTCATTAAGTGAATCACAATACAAACAGCACCCATGCTGACGAAGCAACAATTATCAGCTGATACAGTAACCATTATCGGCTGTCACAATGATTACAACGAATTTTGTGAAAAAATTTGAAAGTTCTAGACCATTTAGTCGGGGTACGTCAGTTTTGAAGAATCTTTCGCTTACTCAGAAATATTTGAAATTACTGAACTATCTTGTATAAAATGTTGCAAGTTTTCCAAAAACTTCTGATGACATAATCGGCATGTTTTTCATGGAAAAGTCAAAAGGCCTCAATTGTGTCACAATTTGTTCCTACAAACCATGAAGCCATTATACTATTTTGGTTTATACAGAACGTACAACTGACTGACAAATAGCAAATTTTCTAATGCAACTAAATGTATATAATATGAATGGATAAGCAGTAATCAAACATGCCGGACATGATATTATATGCCTGCATAAACTAAACCTTGCAGTAGCCACGGAGTATACATTCTACCAGGAAGTGTGTAGGAGTTACAGCAATATGAGTTTCTTAGGTTACACAACGTGAGGAGGTATAATTGGTCAGCTGAGCTGCATGGAACAAGTCACTGTTGAAGCTTATTCACGTGGCTGAGTGTCCTTGGATCAACCTTGCACAGGATAGGAAAGCTATTTCTGTAAACCAAATCCAAGTGTTATTGGATTAGAAGTAATTCAATAAATATTTACTCAATTGATGGTCACTAAAGCCGAACTTACAGCTGAAGTGTTTTTTCCGTTTTCTAAATAGTGAGTATATGTAGTTTCATAGGATAAACCCAATGTTATTAGACATCTAATTATTCTGTAGACTAATCACTAGTGACTGGTCACCAGTATATATTAAAGAGATGGTGATGACAGATGGCAAATCTTGCTGACAGTTTTACTTTTCTGACCAGACAAAGTTTATAATAATCACTCATAAAGTTGATGTTTTCAACTCCCAGTATAGCAGATTTATGTGATAATTATCACCCATATCCAGTGCAAGATTGAGTTCAACATAGGATTAACGGCTACCAATAAATTATTATCACGTGTTTGTCATGTTTATTTTGTTTACAATCTCTACAGCCTAGCATTTTAGGTGAAAATGATATCACCTTAGATTCACAATCAATTAGAATATTAAGTTCATTTATTGTTATATTCTCATATGAATAGTTCCAATAAAACTGCACCATGGCTTTAAAATTTCTGATTTTGAAAAACGTTTGCAGCTCACCGACTTTGAAGTTTAGACTAAAGCCAATTTGTAAACAATGTGATTTATCAACCCTCTCAGTTTTCTTTGCAAAACTGTTGAAGTTGTCTCCTCACATATTTATTTAATAAACTTTTAAAAAAATGCAACAGTGTCCTAGAAGTGCATCTCGCACAATGTGAGTTGCTATTACAAAACATTGTGCTAGAGATGTTATTTTATGTTTCAATTTTTGTTCAGTCAACAGCAATAGTCTTTGCAATGACTAGAGAAGGTAGCCTAAGAACACGGGAGCACTACCTGGCAGCACAGAGGATAGCCTAAGAACTAGAAGTTTTACCTGGCAACACAGAGGATAGCCTAAGAACTGAAGCGCTACCGGGTAACTCAGAAAATAGCCTAAGAACAAGGAAGCTTACGCTGGAACAGGGAAGTAGTTTAAAAGCAAGGAGCATGAGATAAGAATGAAGAAGGTTATGACCTTCAGTGTATTGTTATCATTCACGGGCTTTCCATCACCGGCTTTCCATGTACCGATCTCAGCGAGATCGATCCATGGAAAGATGTCAAAGATCGATCTCAGTCGTTCTGAGCTGGTCGGTCTGTAGAGCTCGAACTCAGATCGATCTCAGTGAGATCGATCCATGGAAAGACTCCAGATCGATCTGAGAAGTAGAAAAAGACTGTTCGCTAAAATGTTGTCCGCTGATAAAAATGATAACTTATTGATAATTACCAAGCAAATTACTTAATAATTACGATAGCCACATTTTCAGATGCCAAAACTTTGACTTTCAGTACTATGATTAAAAAAACTCAATTATATAAAAGTATAGTCGGTAGAAATTACAAAAAATTGGAGCATTTAAATTGAATTTAAATGACTAGTAAAACTTACTTTCATTAGTTATTTGCTGCGTAATTTCAAGCCTAACAATCCTGTAAGTTTATGAATAATCTGCAAGATAGCTATTAATTTTATTTAAGCTGTTAAGCTAAAAAATTAAAAGTTATTATCTTAAATTGGCTATATTACTTTACACTAAAAGCTTTGTTGTGTATTGTTTACAAGCACCATTAATTTTTAGACATCAACAATCTTGTTTTTTAACCTCAGCAGCTTTAATCATCCAGATTTGTGAACAAATTATATTATTAAAGTACTCTTCACTTAAGAGGAGGCAACTCCGTGAGATCGATCTGACACTTCTCATGGAAAAACGATCGATCTGAGAGATATGTTCAGATTGATCTCAGCGAGATCGATCTGAGATCGGTACATGGAAAGCCGGTGCATGTACCGATCTCAGATCGATCTTGCTGAGATCGATCTGAGACATGTGCTCAGATCGATCATTTTTCCATGAGAGTGTCAGATCGATCTCTCGAAGTTGCCTCCTCTTAAGTGAAGGATACTTTAAAAATATAATTTGTTTCCCTATTTGAGTGATTAAAGCTACTGCTGTTGAAAACAAGATGGTCATAGTCTAAAGTTTAATCCCAGCTATAAACTATACGCAGCAAAGCTTTCAGTGTATAGTAATTTGGCCAATTTAAAATAATTAATTTTAATTTTTTAGCTTGACAGCTTATATAAAATTAATGGCTGTTTAGCAGATTATTAATAAACTTACAAGATTGTTAGGCTTAAAATTACAAAGAAAATAGCTAATGAATTAAGTTTTATTAGTCATTTAAAATCAATTTAAATTCTCCCATTTTTTTACCTTCTACTGCATATAATTGAGTTTTCCTAATTATTGTACTGGAAGTCAAAGTTTTGGCATCTGAAAAAGTGGCTATCATAATTATTTATTACTTTGCTTAGTAATTATCAATAAGTTATCATTTTTATTAGCAGACAACATTGTAGCGCGCAGTCTTTTTCTACTTCTCAGATCGATCTGGCGTCTTTCCATGGTCTTATTGACATGAGATCGATCTGAGTTCGAGCTCCACAGACCGACCAGCTCAGATCGACTGAGATCGATCTTTGGCGTCTTTCCATGGATCGATCTCGCTAAGATCGATCTGAGATCGGTACATGGAAAGCCGGTGATTAAGCATCCTCCAAGTGCTTTGATGGTAGAATCTTATGGCCTGCAAATTAAAAATCTAATGGCATCGCCATTACATCCAGCTAGATCAGATTAGCTGACAACATTACACTATATATATATAACTAAATCAACAAGCACCTGCACTGGTATTGTACAGATTTCTTTTACAATACCAGAAAGAAAATCCCCTTCAGTCGTCTTTGCATATCTTTTACTCCTATTTAGTAGCTCTCCGGTATAACTTGAATTAGTCACAGGGTCAGGTTAGTATTGGCTTCTATAAACTACGATGGTTTTTATCAGGAGCGAATAACTTCCAGTTGTAAAGGTTGACTTTATTGATAATGCAAGAGACTCGCAGGTCTTTAGGACTTGAAGCTAGCCAAGCTCTGTTTTGAATACAGAAACATGTAAATGTGCAACAATCTAGTCATTTGAAACTAGTTTATGCAGGTATCATGTGGTTTTATATACACGTTTGGCTCATTGAGATGTAGAGTGATATGATCTATAACATTGGAGTTATGAATACAGCAGCAGGGAGCAGCCGTGGTCTAGGGGTTAGAGCGTTCGCTCAGTGAACATGGGGCCATGGGGTCATGGGTTCGAGCCTGGACAAAGGTTATTGGTGATGCCAGGAAGAGCATCCAGTCATAATTGCGCCTGTGCCTTATCTAAATAAGTCCTTAGCCCGCTTTAACAAAAACCCGTTCTATCAAGGGTTTCTCTCATGGATGGTGACTATAAACTTGCATGCGTGAGTTTTATTGAAGTTATGAATACATTGTTCTGAATGCTAAATTATTTTCCAACTATCATATTAAATCATTTTTCGAAAACAAATATTTAATGTCAACATGCATTATTTCCTCAAGCAGAAAACTTTGTGCAAATCAAGAAGAGATAACTCCAAAAGAATTCATGTTGATGCTTATTTATACCTTGCGGCCTAGCAACAACTCAGAGTGTTATCATGAAACTGCCAAAATTACTTCTCTGTGTTTAGATAAATTTTTAGTAAAAAGTTGAGGCCTAAACATTATAATGAGTAATAATTAACAACTATATTTATTCAATAATAAATATCATTAGTTACTTCAAACCTTTACGAGACATTTGGAGAAAAATAAACAAATTAAGCAGCTATTATATACCGTTCATCTTCCTTTTCAGCTATATTTGGCATGTAAACTAAATGAACTCAACTAAAGCAGTAATTGTACTCTATAGTTATCTAAAGTATAAATTGCTCTCACTCCTTGTACTATACCTATGTAGTGACAGGCTTCCTGTAGAACATGGCGGGAAGAAATGAATCTATTCATGCTGCTTGGAAAAGCGACCATACTATTGGTGGGTATCATGTAAAAAAAAGCTGAGTAGAAGTACTTGCAGAAGTTAAGCATCACCCAAAGCAATCTTCTTGACTCTACAGATTATACCATTTTCACTATCACATACTTGATATTGTTGAATATTTATTCCAAGGTTTAAAGTTGCTATTTTCAAATATTTAAAATGAAAAGATGCTCAACGTGACTTTTTATTCAACTAATAATTGATAGCAAATGCTAATGTAAACTTCATTTAAAGATGTTCAGCTTCAAAGCAAGCCTCAGAATCTACTACAGTGTCTGCGGTCTGGAGGCAGTAATAATTATATAGGTTTAGTAGAATACTGGAGGATTTGCTCTCAATCTTTCTACTTCGAAAACTTAGAGCTTTCTAGCCACAATTCAAAACGTAATCTTTTTAAATTGCCTTGCTGTGATACATTATTTACTTCTAACTAAGATCTAAACTAAATTCACATACTGTCATTTGCATGCTGCCACTTGATCAGGGTACACAATTAAACAGTGAACATATTTCAAAGCATTTAACTTTTTGAAATACATGTAATTGTTGCTTTCTAGTGTAATAGCCATTGGGCATATATTTGGGTTTTAGAAGCAAGTTTGCTAACAAAAGAAATGAATATTATTGTTTAGTGCTGACATATTACTATAGCTTATAATATTAATACTACGATACAATAAATATTTAAAAATTTATTACAAACTTTTTCAAACAAAACAATCTCAATATGCAATATTAAATTGATAATTTGTTAAAACTAACAAAATAACATGCAAGTCAATGATATAGTTAAATAACGAAAACATAATAAATAGTGTATTACAGTTTAATTTAAGGTTGATCACAGATAGGCTTTGTTCACCAGCATTTAGAAATACTCAGACTGCTGAAAGAATTTGGCCTCATTTGTTGAGTAGACAGATGCACCGGGTGTATTGGAAAACACGTCACGAGAAAGTTAAAGGGCATCTTGACGAGGGTAGTGTGCACTCTCTTCTATCTAGAAGTGATATAAATATAAATAATCCTATTTCTTGCTTTTGAGCCAAAATTACTTTCAAACACTTCTATAGAAAGCGCTTAGCATGGTGAGTTTGTATCTGTTCTGGATATCATACATACAACTATTAGCTATAATATTGAGAAATTAATCTAAAACTCTTTCAAGGGATAAGCAACTTTCGTCTAAAAATCTATTAGGAATACTAGAAAAGAGATATTTTACTTGCTTACCAAGTGCATTGGAAGAAGATGTTCTAAGCATAATACAGTATTCCCATAAACTAAGATTCCAGAACTATTATTATTTGTTGAAGTGTTTTTGGCGAGAAATTTAGGACTGGAGCAAAGTTCTTCCCCTGCTGTTGTCTCTTCCTCAGTCCATTCAGACATTTGATAGAACTCGCTATTAGCGTAGAGTCTTCCCATTATTAAGTGTTAGGATAAGTTAGTTTGATGATAGGTTATGATGTTTAGCTAAGAGTCAGTCTGCATCTGAGCTTCTAACTGCTTCACACGTCCTTATATATCATTGAGCAGAAAGAAAGGCTGTAGTTACTTCATGACAGACTGAAATTGTCCAATCATTTAGTTGGCTCAGCCAATGCCGTCACAACTGCCCTCTTCTCTATTGTTTACCGCCCATGTACGAGCGCGCAGGTACCTTCGTAAAAGTGTTTGATTAAAAAGTGATAAATGCAAATCCTACGCCTCCACCCAACTAAGCCGCTTGTCTTATTGGATAGAATATTAAAAGTATATTCGACCACTTTCCAATTACAAACAAGTAACTTCTTTCCATTTATCTGTCAAGCTGTCACAGATGAATAAGTGATATAATTTGTTGGCTGTTGCTTGTTTTTACTGCTTGGTTGCCTGCAATGGTGAAAGGTAAAACATGTGCTTATATAACTAATAACACATTTAAGAATACAGTTCTGCAGAGAAGAATTTTATTTCAAAATTGTAAGTTCATAATTGAACCAACAGGTCTATTGCTTGTTTTATCATTAGATATAGTTTATATATTATAATTTTTATTTAAAAGCTAGTGACTATATTTTAAAGGCCCGCAAACCCTTATAGGAGATAGAATAGCAATTATATCTGCTAATATAAAAGCTAAACAAACACATCTCTATAGCAACTAGAATTGTGAGCTATAGTAAAGTAGGCCAATGTTTTGTATCAGTTCTGTACTCAAGATGTAACTCTAATTAATTTTCTTTAAAAAAAGCTGCTTGCTAACTAAAAATTAAACTGATAAACTATGTTTTATCAGAAAAAAAACACTTTTCTGTTAAATCACAAGATATTTAATGCATATTGACATATATCCATGACCACCTATGTATATACCAAAACACTGACAAAAGGAGAAAATTTAAGAGTGCATTTGTGTTATATTTTTTGCCTAAGAGGTGTTGATTTGATTAGTTTCTTAGCAGTAACTCAGACAGCAGAAGTGGTCTGAGCACTTTCTGTACCAGAAGCTTCACAGACGGCTATTTTAAGTTAACCAGTTAAAATAACACTCATCTGTAAATCAATCAGCTAATAAAGAGAACTTTCATGGACGTTGGTGTTGCAAGAGTAACAGCTAACGAAAAAAGAGGGAACTACTAATACTTTTACAGATATAATAAAAATTATTTTAAATACAGTGCTTTTCAAAGGAGTAAATATATCAAAAACTCTTAATATGTTCTACAAGTCTATTATTAAGCAGTGGATACAAATATTTAAATAAATTCATCAAAGATTGCTTATCTTATTAAATTTAAAACGTACTTTCTGTAGTGATAATACAGAAAAAACTATATACAAGTTCACATTCCTAAGACATTCACAAATCTGGCTATTTTAGAAGGCTTCTAATACCCAACACGTGTTTGTAATATTGCTCTAAACAACATGGTCAACTGTACTTCAAACCAAGGTCCTGACCCCAATATAAGAAATATAGCAACACCATGAATTTTTTATAGCTAAGAGAATGAAGATCAAACCGCTTTTAGCGTAATGAATTGTAAAATGATTTGTACCAAGCAGAATATATATAGCATGAAGTCATTAAAAATCAACAAGCGCTTCCTCCGGTAGTTTCTTTCTTGGCACAACTAGAAATAAAAATAAAATCGAGATGGAAAAACACTCCTACAGTTTTTAACATGGACATATCCGCTAATTTGTTATGATTTATAATAAAAACAGTTTTAAAATTAAGACACTTCCTAGGTTTAGGTAGTGTTGATTAAAAACTCATTATTCAAAGCCTCCACACACCTGGGTGGGCAGGTTGATCAGCTCATGTAGGTGTCAACTCATGACCATTATACCTCATGAGGTCTGCTATCAGTATATTTAGTATGCTAGTAACACGTGTTTTTACTAGCCACATGTTCAAATATATCTCTTGCCAAGTGTTTACTTCAAATTATAAACATAGTTAGTCATTCATTCCTATGCAATCAATCACACGCTTTCAATGAAAAAGTGATATATTATAATCATGTTCTGGCTTAGGAGTTTACAATAATATTGCTTCCATGTCGTGGCTCGAATGAAAATACACTGATTCAGGTTATATTTATTTTACCAGCTGGTAATGTGCTTCTAAAAATAATTTGGAATTGCTCAATAATGACACGACAGTTTCTGTCATAGCATCACCAGTTACAAAATGGCGACTGGGATTGAAATTTATGACGAGGGTAGGTAATACCACTGGAGCCAACTGCCAGTGCTTCCTCCTGCATGGCCAAAAACAATGCCGTTGGCAATCACTCAACATACCAACATGTACATGTTTGCTTAGTTAATGCAGCTGATTCAGCCACACGTGTGAACAGAACTGTCCGTTGTCCACGCTCACTTTGATTGCACAATTCAGACTAGTATCGACTGGTTTTACTTCTGCATGCTTTGGCTATTACACACAGCCAGTTTGTGTAAAGGCTTGAGAAAAGATAGAAACTCTCTACTGTTTTAATCAAGGTTGCTGCACAGTTATGTCATAAGCAAAGTCAATTCACGGACTGAATAGGATTGATGAATAACTTCCTGTATAATAATTATATGTTTATTGTATAATTTCTAACGAAAAAAGTGTAGATTTTTTTTAAAACTGATTCAGATATTTAATAATAAACTGATTTTATTCTGTAATCAATTGCTTAAATTAAAATTATTCCCATCATGTCTTTTTTCGTCATAGATATTTATTAATAAAATTCTATAAAAACTTTTAAACTTCTATTTTCGCATTCTATTACTTAATTCTACTTTGATAGTTGACATTACTTATTTTAATATAATACTGCATCATCACAGCCTCTACATATTTAGTAATATGAAGCACACGCACAAGCTAAATTTGGGGCAAACATAAGGTGTTCATTTATTGAAGTAAAAAGTAGTTATGAGCATTATGTGTGGGCAATTGACTCTTAATCTCAAGTACCTTAATTTAATTTTGGGCCCACAGTGGACTTGATAAGAAATCTAGTTGCATACACACTGCTGGTCTAAAAGCCTGACATTGATTTTACTAGAATACACTGCTTCCTGATTATGCAATCAATTAACCAAAGGAGGGAATGCTGTTTGCTCTGCACTGAACGGAAGGAATCTATATATAGCCCAGTGTCCTTGTGCTGTTACTTCACAATTAAATTACAGCTTTCCATCCGGCACTCCCTTCAACATAACCAAAATTTCATTAGTCTTTTGCTAAATTTACCAATAATTTTTAGCATATGAGACCTGCACACATTTTCCATGCCAACGGCTTAATTATACAAACTGTTCTATTAATCATCTTTCAAGCGACACAGTCAGTTACTGGTATATAAGTTAGGGAAGTCCTCCTCGTCACGAACACTGTAAAGCCAACCATTGCAAGAGTCAGAGCAAATTAAACTAAGAATAAGAGAATTTATTTTTTCAGTGATTATGGGTCGCCTCTTTGCCAACCCGGAATTTTATGAAATCTCAGCTATAACTGAGGAAGAAACAGTCTTGAAATCTTGTTTGGAAAACTTCAGCCAGTTGAATCAACACGGAAATTATTTAAATAACTTCTCAATGGTAAGTCTGTCTTCATTCATTAGCAACAGATTTGCATACTGAAATCAACCTTTCTTCTTTTATAGAAGAAATTATAAAATGCTGAAAGACATACGTTACTTAGTAAATTTATCCAGCTATTTGCTTTTAGGTATTTCCTAATGAAAGTAACACAGTGATGGAGTGTCAACAGTATAACAGAACTGGAGGAACAGTAGATACCATCAGAGTACTCAGTTTATCTAACTAATCAACTCTTTCCACAACCATGCTATGAGATTTATTTTTCTAAGCGTGATTTTGTAAATGTTAAGCGGTCTGTGATAATCATTCTTAGTATATTGACAAACATTCATCTGCTAAAACAAGACTCCAGGCTCGGCCGAGGTAGGTGCAGTAACGGAGAAATCGAAAAAATCTTGTGTTTTAGATTTGAAAATTTAGCAAAAGGAATTACGTTCTTACAAAAATTTCAACCCACGCCTCAAACCGAAATTTAATAATAAAATTAAAGAACTTAGGCTATCTCAATTTCTCCACTACTGCACCTAAATGAATATTCCACCAGCATTCAACACATCTCCTGTAACTTACAAACTTTTCTATCATTTTATTTATAATCTTTTTTAATAAGTTGTGCTAATGCGTTTATTTGTTATATATATATATTATATTATTGTAGTTTATTTAGTTTGGTTTCTATTTATAATGATTATGAAATATGAAAGACAAATTCAAATATCTATTTTCAAAATATATGTAATACAATATAGTAAGACATGGTGTTTGGTAAATATAGTCAAAGACAATAGTAGGCAGTTGAAGCCCCTGTTCTTCCACCCTATTGTATGCCATAACTGAGGCGTAGCAAAGACACTCCTTGTGTTAATAACTGGTCTGCGGACTTTTCTTGGCAACAATTGGTAGATGGAGGCCCGTCAAATAAGGGTTCAATTCATTCTTGACTTCAGATTCGGAGCTCTGGCAAAAAGAAACCAATCCCTTTTAATGACAATCAAATATCACAATCATATTAGAAATAGGCGCCAATGTCTGTCACACTAATTAATTATTACATTCCAGGGTAGGAAAACATTCACATCAGCTTTGATTTTTTGTCAAATAAACAACACATCTTAATACCTATGAACAATTTTTGCAGAAGCCTGCAAAAAATGCTCTAGTCAAGTATTAGCAAATGTTTTTAAAAAGCTGAAGCCAGTGAGAATAATTAATATAAAATTATTTAGAAAAAGGAAGTGATAAACATGCATGTGTATAGACACTGCACACACACACATTTACTCTGTTCATGAAAATCATTGCTGCATCCGAATAGGAATCGAGCGAGACTGAGGTTTTAATGACGTCATTTCTTTGCCAAAACCTTGAGCCCAAGGCTAAGCTGAATTAGAATATTTATTAAAATTTAATCCCTTCCACCCGTACCATTGCTTATATAACTGACAAAAGTCTGAAAGCAAAGTAAAATGCTCTAATTTCATTTTTCATTTTCAAATGCCATAATGATGGATTAATTTTAAATAGGCGTTTGTTAAAAGAATGTAGATTTGATTTATAATTTGCAATGTTATGAATGTCATGAAATTTTGCTTTGAATATACCAGTATAATAATATCAGACTATATTGTGATGTTATAGCATAGAATAACAATCTATGATATTATATCATGTGATAATATTATAATACCCTATATGGTAATATTATATTATTAAAATTATAGCAGTCTATATCATGACATTGCAACATAATATGATAATTATATATTACAATATTATAACATTATATCATGATATACTATAAAATTATAATGCACTATATTATATGCAATAGTATAGCATAATATTATAACATGGTGTATCATAATATTATGTTATAATATTATAGTATATGATATTGTAATACATTATACTATAATACTATAGCATAATGTTATATACGACTAAAGCAGTTATCAAGTTAACATAAATTAATTAGAACATTCTTCGCACACCTGCGGTGTGGCCAAGCTTCTATAAATCGCCTTTCAGTGCAGTATTTGGATAAGATAGGGTTTCATAATGAATAAATTTACAGTCCAATAACTGAAATGTAAGTTTCACAGACTCACGCAATACCAGTCAAATGTTACCAACCATTTCTGCTCAATTTAAAAGTTCTCTCAGCAAATCTATTTTCATTTTGCATAGATTTATAGGTTTATGGAATATACTTAAAACTAGCCTTTGACACTTTGGTTTGTCATCAATTTAATTAAGTTAGTGCTTGTGTTAGTTAAGTAGCCTACTAGCTGCTCACAGGCTGCATAAACAGTAGAGATTTATTTAATCATAGCCTCACTTCTTAAAATGGTAATAGAAGCAGAAAAAGAGACCTTATGGGAAAATCCCAAAGGCAAAACCAGAGACCTCCGTAAGCGAAGTGACGTCATGAAATAAGGAAAAAGGCGTAACATTTGCACCAGCTTTAGATAGCTGGTGGCAGTTACTTAGTCCTAAAGTATTAGTAGACCAGCTCATCCCACCACCAAAGTAGCGAATTCCAGCTGTATGCTAGTTAAAGAAATAATTAAAAATAATTGGCCACAATTAGCTTCTTGCTTAGTAATATATATGCGCTAAGCGTATTGCACATTAGAAACAACTATATGCGAATATCTTAGTTGAAAACAAGTAAAAAAAATTGTTACATAAGCAAAAAATAATTACCATCATTATATTAGCTCAAGAGTGCTTGGTTATTTGTCATGCAGGAGGGACAAGGTCTGTTAAGCCCCTCTCTTTGGTTAGATCTCAACCGCTCATTAAAATGGTTTATAATTCAACACTTTAAAAAATCATTTACCAATCACTATATAATTATTTATATACCAGATTAGTTTTAGTATAAACTCAGTAAAAGATACTTTAATTTTCAGATTTAAATAATTTATATGCTGTCATAATCAAGTAAAGCATACCTCATGCATGTGGGCAAGTTATAGACTGAAAAACTAATAAATTAGGCTAGCTGTCACAAAGTTTATATAAGTTTTAAATATGTGGTAGACTTAGAATTAATTTCTACAGTATGGCCATTTAAGGGTCAACATACGGCGGGCCATGCCTCTTATGAATATCACATCCATGTTATCATGGCTGAGAATGTCGCTTAACCATTTGTATTCTGGAGATAAGAATTACTAGAGAACTAACTTAACACACTCAGCACACACAGCACACACAGCACACACAACACACACAGCACACACACGCTACACACACTACACGCTACACACGCTACACACGCTACACACACTACACACATGTGGAAAAGTGTATGCATGTGTATGAATATATATGTATTTATATGCTTATATGTGTTTACAATATAAATAGATATCTATATATGGACTAAAAGCAAAAAGCGGTAACCGTATGAAAGATATAACCCCAAACAGAGTTTACCCTTTTCATTATAATATGCTGAGAGCCTTTCTTTGCAGTCAGTGCAGTTCTCTTTTCTCCAGCAGATGCAGAGTATGGGTTATTCTAAAATATTAAACAGCAGCTGAAATACTTATCAATATGTCTTGTCAGCAACTACGAAAGGTTTGCTCAACATAACAGAAAATACCGCATGTGTTTAATCTCTGTGAAAATGTTACTATAAGATAACACCAAGGAAATAGTGTAGTTGTGAGCTGCAAGTTTGACAGTACTAAAGGAGCAGCTGTAGTCTATGGGCTAGAGTTTGGCCTAGCAAACATGGAGTCATGGGTTGGAACCCCAGTAAAGGCCATTGGTGATGTTAGTCATAATTGCTCCTGTGCCACATATGGTTAACAAACAGGGGTCTCTCATAGGGAGAGTGACTACAAACTTGAGTGAGTGAGTAAATTTAATACTAAAATCATTCTCATGGAGTAATGGTATCGGCTTTGATTTCTTTTTGAAGTTGAAATAATTTGCTAAAAGTTATAACTATTTCCAGAAGATTTAGAAGGATGAACAAAAATGGAGACTACATGGCAGAAATGTTTGTCTCACCTCCACATCTCTAGACTCAAACTGCTTGTCTAGAATAGAGTCTAGCATGTGGTCCAAGTTCTGAGAAATGTCCCCATTCTACAAATACACAATAGGATGTTTGCATATCTTAATACTATGTATACTATGTATAGTATGTATACTATGAATACTATGAATACTATGAATACTATGAATGTTTGCACAGAAATGGTTTTAAACCATCTTTTAGCATATCCTGTTTAGAGTATGGCCCTAGCCAACTTCAGCATTGGCAACATTAAGTTAGTAGTAGCGATTGAACAACGATCTTAAGATGAGACGAAACAGGACCTAGAAACTTCTCCGACAACCTAGCATATGGCAGACCGCAAATTATATGCTGGAACGCGGGATTAAACAACATATCTTGGCTTGTGAGATTTTATCAAGGCACGCTATGCAAAAGTCAACATAGAAAATAATTTTCTCACGACAATTTGGCCGAAAACATTGGACATGTAAACTAACTTCTACCCTTCAAGTATACACACATACGCTTCACTTTGCTAAAAATCAACCAATATTGTGCTCATGAGATGAATTTTCAACTAAGTTAATTTAGTTTTTTGAGCTCTAAAAAATTTGTTATTATGAAAAATGACAAATACAAATTGGTGGTAGAGTTAAAAATCGAAATACACCTTTATACTTGGAACAATAGTATGGCGTTAAATTCATAATTAAAAGATTGCATGTTTAGAAAATGTCCTCAAAACTGGAAAATGGAACTCTTTGTTGTTTACCATTACTTTAATCTTGAAATCCTACACAAATGCTATGAAGATATTAGGCAGTTTTTATCAAAGCAATTATTTTATTTGACCACCCAATATTACACCAAAACACTCATTAATCACTACAGCCAATAATTTGCATTTACATTTAATGCGATTTTAATTTAGCTGCACAGAGTGACACTAATTCGTATTTTTGCATCAAAATAATTTTGTTATGCTTTTGATTTTCTAATCTTGTGAAGACAGAGACACTAGAAGGAAGAAAGTGTATATCATCATAATATTGCAACCTTTCAAACCTACCAAAGAAAGGATTTAACAGAAAGCTGCTATTGCCCAGAATTCTCCCTAAATGTAGCTAATGCAGTCCGTGTTAACAACCACATACAACCTTGCGGGCTTCTTGCACTAAGTCACTTGTAAGAAGAATGTTATTTAAGTTCTATTTTTGACAACCAGAAATTATATTGTTGACACTCGAGAACCTGTTGCAAACTAAAAGCCACCATGCAAAAACAGCTGCTACAATACTAAGACGCAAGGAAACAACAGAAGGTTTGTAAGGTTAATATCAGTAGAAATGTAAACCATCTTCAATTGGCAGTATTGTTATATAAAAACTGTGCATTTGCCCGTATTATAGGCAAAGTCATATAAGCTGCTAATAAATACATTAGAAAAATGAATCACTGAAATTATAGCAACTGGATGGTAATCGTGGTAAATAGATATAAGCTAATCAACATGATATCCAGCATTAGTATGGAGATACATGATTATAGATAGAGATGAGATTATTCTTAGCTTATACTGCATCTGTTCCTTATAATGCTGACACAAACCGGCACGTAACTGCAGGTGTTATGACATCACTCCATTTCAAAAGCTTGTGTTTATGTTCACATGACTGCCAAGCAACAAGTGGATATAAGAGGAGTTATATAATACCATGTAGCCGCTAGATAAATATATAGCAAAATATTAGAAACTTAATTGTATTTCTTTAATTTGACGCATTATAAGTATAATTTAGTTTAGTAATTCCACGACTATCTTTCTAGTCATCCCTTATTATCAAATAAAGAAAATGAAATACTTTACTTAAAATGTGGCAAAAGTATCTGTACAGATCAAGTTTATTGTGTTTACGTTTTTCTTTAACAATCTATCATCGATGTAAGCAGGGTACGCATTACGATTTTCTGTTCGTATCTAGAGAGAAGAGATTTACATAGTTGAAGGCGTAGCTAGACATAGTTGCACCAGTTCTATCTTTCTAATCGCTTTGATCCCTAACGCTTATTGAGCTTTTAAACCCAGCTGTCATATAATCATAACAACTAGAAAGGAGGACAAAATTTAATTGCTGCATAAAATAAAATAACTGGCGTACCATTTATGTGAATCCCTGTGGGAACTTTAACATTAAGTAGATTTTCTGAGCTGTGGGCAGCTTATGTTAAGACAACTGCGGTCAAACGCTTTTTTTAACAATAATATGCAGCGTGGCTTTTAAAATTCAAACTAAGAGGTGAGCAAACTGGTATTTATATTCTGGCCATTAGGCCATAGTTAGCCTTAAATATAATAAATTAGATTTATATTTTTAGTAATTATAATTTATAATTCGCCAGGAAAGTTTTGACCTAACGCTTTTAATGCTTTAATTCCTTTAAATGGTGCATAACGTTAATGAGTAGGCAACCTTGTACGTTAGCACCTGAAGAATGGGCATTAGGCTGTCTGGCTTTTTGTACTAATGAGTCATGCGTGGATATTTATAATTTATTGTTGGTAACAAGAGCCTCGTATATTATTGCCCCTGGTAACAAAGTATTTGCAACTTGTTTTTAGAAAATAAACCAACCTCGGCTTCTGTACAACTCTCAGCATCCATGTGGTCTCGGTCACATTCGCAGTATCCAGCCAGCATCTGTCTTTGAATGTAATTCTTGTTGAATGAAGCCGTGTCAGGGATGTTTTCATCACAACCATCAGCAGCTAGCAAGTAATATAACTAGATGTAGCTTGGTAACTTGAATTATGAAATATTTACAATATTTTAGACTTATATCTACACAAGAGATGGCTGATTGTGTGCTTTTGCAATGGAACAGACAACTTCTGATAACGATGCTATTATTATATCAAAAAAGTAATAGGATTCAACATTTTTCTTCTACATATAGCAGAAATGAATATTTTTAAATATAAACAGACAGCTTAGCCTAAAACTGTTAGTGTGTCAGTTTAAATACAAATATTATATATTCTTAATATGAAACTTTTATGCTGCAATGTTATAAAAAACAAGCAGTTTTCAATTCAGTACTACGCTATAATTGATGCTGTAATTTTATTATTTCAAATCAGATTTCCATCTCAGTTACACATGCTTTTGCCTCCAAGAAAGGCATTTTTGTAGAGCTTTGAATAAGAAAAGAAAATTATTTAAAAGTATACACGCGTCATATATGATGCACATTTTATCTAATGGTTTCCTTTGTGTGCAGTACGTAAGGAAATATCAATATGGCTTAATCAAAATTTTGGCTTTCTTTCAAACAATATATTAAATACCAAACACTACACTCATACTAAACTTTAAAGTAAAATATTTTACTGGCACTGTAACACATAATGAGCATGTGTCTGTTGACGCCATATGTTTTTTATTTTTGCATCAACAATATATGGCATAAATAAGTTTAATGTTTGGTTAAAAATTAGGCCTGACCACTGAGCTTGCTGTATGCTCATATTTTAATGATTAATTGGTATCATTTAAGTCACAGACTACTGGAAAGTTCCTACGGCCTGACGTCTCTGCCATTTTAACTGTCTAAACTTGATGACCAATCACGACTATTAGCAAAGAAATGTTGCATAACATTCAAAAGATGCTATTTCACAATATTTTGTAGGCATATCATTGGCTTACCTCTATTAATCTATAACGTTATGTTTATTTAATACTAGACTATGACTAAGATACATAATACTTTTTATAGAAGCTTGTTTAACAGAATCACATGGTTAAAGTAATCTATAAATCTATAATCTCATTAGATCGTTTTAAATTTTTTATTTCTCGTTCTGGTCTCTGATGTCATCCATGATAGAAATATCCTTAGCTATCTTACAGTAATCTGTTTCCTTATTGCTCCAAGCACAAATTGTTATCGAAATGCAAAAGTCTACATAGGTTTTTTTAGCAAATTGATTACAGCAAAGTACTACTGGTTGCTATATTATATCGCAAACATCAATTAATTCCTCTTTCTATTGAGTCACCAGTATTTGCGTTTCACCATCTCTCACATCTGTAGCACATTATAATACCTGTTTTGCCAAAAGGACAGGGGTTTGGTGGTCTACAATATGACGGTAGAGTTGCGTCGGTTTTGACTTCCTGTTGATTTGTGACGGTGCCTTCTGGTTTGAGGTGTTGCCCTCCCTCCCCGGCACCACCTGCAGGTAAGAAATGGTAACGTTGCTCTAAGTTGAACTACCGCGTAATTTGGTTATTCCACAGTATTGTTATAGTGGCAACCAACTATAAGTAGAATGATGTAAACAAAAAGCAGTGAGATGTCTCAGGGCAAATAACTCTATGATAGTAAATATTCAGTATTAGAGCACTTTGTCAACGATTTAGATTTGAATACAGAGAAGGCTACAATAGCTTCTACACTTGCATACACTTCTACACTTGTAGTACACACTTCTACATTTGTATACACTTCTACACTTGCATATTCTCTTAAACTTGTACACAATTTCATTGCAATACCTGACATGTACTGGAATCCTGATGGTACTACGGGGTTTTCTATCTCTGGGCGTCGTTGTTTGATCCAGTTGTTGAGTTGTGGCATCTTGGATCCCTGATAAGCCGATAGGTTTTCTCTTGCCTTCAAGAAGTATGGAACTTCAGTGGTTGAAGTAAAGTCCTTTGGCACCCCATTGTAGTATAGTTGAAGAAGCCGCCTTTAAGAATACACTAGGTGGTATAGTACATGGTATATTATGTGGTGCAAGTACATGGTACACTAAATGGTGCATTAGATGGTACACTAAATGGTACACTATATATGTTAAGCTAAGATAGTATGTATAACATGGCAAACATCTTCATATTTCATGTCAGTTCATATATAAAAGCTGCATAATTTGCACATTTATTTTTCTTTCCTGTGAAATACAAATATTTTCCTCCTTTATCAATTATTAAATGCACCACTGCATTATATAAACAATAAAAGTCACATAGCTATAAAAAACCAAAACTAAATTATGGAGTCATTAATTTGCAATAATCCTGATACGAATTAATTGATAACAAGTATTGATACTTTGCTGGCCATAATTTACATAATCTGTAACTTGATGTATAAATAACAAAACACTTGTTGAGGTTTCTCCTCGGCCACAAAAAGCACGTGGTTGTCAGTAAAGTCACCAACGGCTCTCACCATAGCCTTAAACCTGCAGGGTGTTTATACAATTAGCTCTGCATAACCATAGTTACTTGCTACTTCCTAAAATAAGCAACCAGCCATGTTTGACAAAAGTTACATTCCATACCCATAGATCAAAAATGGTATGCAGTTAACAATCGTATCGAAAAAAGAAAAGAAGAACTCTTTTCTAAACTACTAAAAAAAGAAAAGAAAACTATTTTCAAAATAAAAGTTAAGTAATCAAAGTATCTGTTGGAATAAACCAATCATAGTCTATGCCTAAGCGTGTAAACAAACTCTTAGAAACATGATGTTAGGCGTGCACTGAATTACTTAAGGAAATATGTTATGTATGTAGTAAGTAATACAGCGTGCATTTGCAAAACTTGGCGTCTGGGTTGCACACAGCTCATTGGCTAATCATGATTAGCTGAAAATACGATTAGCTTGCTTCACTAAAATACCGAGAATTCAAATTTACTACAAGTCATGACATCTGATTTCAAAATGACACCAGTGTTTATTGGTTGAAGCTCTGTGTTTTCGGACATTGACACCTCAATGACTTTATGTCACAAAAACATAAAATTATTGATAGATCAATAAATTTAGATTTAGTTTTGTAGCTTTAGCTTATCATTAAAGAAATTGTGGGACAAACTAATAGAAAGAACAAAGTTTGAATTTGTTCTAGAAAATATTTTTCTCTAATTGCAGTATCAAAAACTGCAAGTGTTCTTTCACAGCAAAAAGATCTGACATATTATCAATTCTAGCACGTCATAAACAGATGTAATACCTGTAGTCGTTGTCTTGAAGTAATGAGCCCCAATTGTCATCAGTATATGCATAGTGAACACCATGAAGCATGACGACACTAATCAGCAGGTAGCTTAGTGTAACCATGGTAACAGAGCTCTACAACAAACTAGTAGCTTTGTACAGCTGGGCATCTAGACAACTAAATGTGGAAAGATTAGAATAGGCAAAAGTCTCCGAAATTATACATTTAGTCTTCAGTCGTTTGCCCACCATATACTTCAACAGTCCTGAGTAGATTTTAATTTTAAACAAAAAACATTGTACATCGTTGGTCAGGCTTTGTGATCACAAATAATCTCAATCAGAAAGATCTATTATAGTAAACATATTGCGTCACATGTGAATTCAAAAGTTTATATCAAACACAGTTTATCTGACGCATATAAATGTTATAGGATTTATTTTGGTATTAGCATCTTCTGTTCAACTTACCGTGCACGTTCCACAGGTTAAACAAAACAAGAGGTTAGCTGAATACAGAAACTAACAAGAAATATGTTTGGAAATAGAGTTAGAGAACTATGAAAGTTATTGTACTAATGTTTAGATGTAGTGTGTATCTAGAAACAGTGTGACACAAATCAATAACTCATTATATATTACTGCAGTTTACTATATTATCTACGTCACGTCAGTGAGCATAACACACGGGCCCTTTGGACTTAGAAATCAATATTAACAGCTCATAGCAAGCTTCCTGTGCCAACCAGCTTGTAACGATCATATATATATTTTTTTTTTCTTTTTTTCTGCTACCCAATCAGGACATGGCGGTGAAAGGTGAGAAAAAGTATACATATTCATTACCATTATATTATTATTATTATTATAAGTAGCAATCATGTTTGTAGGTTAGAGCGTTTGCCTAGTAAGCACGACGTCATAAGTTCGGACCCCAGTAAAGGCCATTAGTGATGTTAGGAAGAGCATCCAGTCGTAATTGCTCCTATGCCTCATCTGAATAAGTCTTTAGCCCTATTTAACAAAAACCCTTTCCACCAGGAGTTTTCTTACAGGGATGGCCATTATAAACTTGTGTGAGTATAGCAATCATATTTGCCTACGGTAGCATATTGCTTATAAACATGAAATAAATTTTAATAATGGACAATTAAATAGAAAGCATTGTAATGTGTGCTTTTAGCTTTTGCTTTAATACATTTGACAAAACTTAATGTTACCAATCTTTCACTGTTGACAGTTTCTAGTTATGATTGAAATATTAGTTGTTAAACTGACTTTTTAATGATATGTTGCAACCAAGCAGTGATAAATTTCATAAATGGAGATTTTTGTTAGTCTATAAATTCATTCAGGGCAATAAAACCTTCCCTTGGGTTTGCATGTATTTCCGACTCTACAGAATTCATATATATAATCTTTCAAAGTGTGCTGTCAGAATATCCTCTTTTTATGTGGTCAGCAAAAAATAGCATGTGCAACTTTTCAATATCACTATAATCATTTTGAAATTAGTTAGCACACAGCTAATAAGTTGCAGAAATTTATTAATAGGTTTGTTATTATAAGTTGTAAAATAGAAGTTTCTCATGATTTTGAGAAAAGTAATGCAATGAAATGCCGAGCCAGGCATCGTTGGTAGGATATCAACAATCCTATAATAATTTATTTTACTTAACAGCTAAAATCCAGCAAAATACTAAAAATAAAAGCATGTGAACTTGTCTTGTAAGAAGTTTATAGAAGCTAAGAAGGATGGAAAGCTTTAAAGAAAAAGGTGGGAAAAGCTGCTTGCAAGTATTAACAACCTTGAAGATTTGTTGGGAAAAATTTGATACTGATGACAAAGCAATATTCATGGTTAAATGTTGCAATTGGCATTTTCAGGACAGTATATTGAATTAAAAAAAAATACTATTTTATATGATAAGGCAAAATATAGGGTAAAGTGTCTAGAGTTTTTGCAAAATCGTCTTTATGTGTACTGAAGATTTAACACATACAGACTGTGACAGGCTGAATGAATCATACACACACTAGTATATCAACATAGCAATAATTTGTCTTTAATGGACTAGACAAAAATTTTGCTGAATTGCTTTTTGTCAACAAAATTTTATTATTTATCAATACTATAATGCTGCACATATCTTGACCTTCCGAAAATTCATGGGTGATTAGCACAAACATGCAAATCTTTTACCAATCAACTATGATGCAAGAAAGTGCAAGAGGTTATTTGTATTATAACATAATACTTTATTGCAACGCATTAAGCACTCTTATGTCATGTGGATGGGCAAAAAATAAAATTAATCTTTCAGATTTGTTAACGGTGGAACAGCAGTGCTTGTTAAATTGTGATTTTAGTGACTTGATTACATCTAGATCAATTGCATAGGAGTAATTCATTTACAGCTGAGTTACAAGCTACATTATATGTGTATAATATATAACATATAATATATAATATATAATATATAATGTATAATGTATAATGTATAATGTATAATATATAATATATAATATATTATATATAATATATAATATATAATATATAATATATAATATGTATATACCAGATGTATTAATAACAAAGATGTGATTGTAAATTATAGCTATTATATGGAAACAAATTCATTTCAACACAAATAATTTTTTAAATCAGTAAAATTAAATCGAAAATAAAGAAGGTACATAATTTTATAGTTACTACATTAGATTGCTACTGCATACCCACGAAGCAATAGAACAGCTAAATATTGTTTGTAGAACATTGGCTAACCAAATGAATCTTTTGGTCTCCTGTTTTTCATTAACAAATAAAATGAGTGTTATTAAAGCAGAAAAAGAGATCTACAATTTATTTAATTGGTTCTTGTAGAAATAATGAACTATTCTTCTGGGAAAAGATTTCAGTAAGTATTTAAAATTAATTAAATTTGGATGATGTTAGTATAGGGTTGTTAATGTTCGTAGGTTATGACGCAGCAAAATAAACACTGGGCTGACAACTCTGCAACAGTACTTCAGTTATTTTAATGTTAGCAAAATAGAGTAGTTGGAGTAGCCATATCTACACTGAAGTTGCAGATAGGTGATATCTAACAATACTTGACCCAACACATTTATAATTTAGTTGAAATTTTCACATAATTGCTAAAATTAGTATATATTTTTAAAAATTGCACTCATATTTGCCAGTTACCCAGACACTTTAAACTCAATACAGTAAGATTTCTCACCGAAGAGCTTGCATAAATTTAGTTAATTAAGATATAGTAGGATTGTCTTAGGATTAACGCTTAATATGCTGTTGCAATGATGTGCGAGTAATGGGTGCAAACTTAAGTATATATAGTAGACACTATAAGATGTATAAAATAATTAGACATGATTCAGCTAACTATATGTTGCATGCATTTAGAAACTATAGGTAATGTATCCTTCCTCTAATCCTTTTTATTAGCACACGCCGACAAGTTTGGCTAGACATAACATCTGAAGCCATTATATTACATAGCCCTTCTTAATCAACACAGAGCATAGCCTAGGGAAATGTTATCTGAATTGATGATGCATAGAAACATGGTGTCTGTGGCCACGAATAAACTTCTGTTGTACCCTCTCTAACTTCTTACTGTAAACTCTATCCATTAGTCCAAACAGATAGTACATGCAAGAAGCAGCAAGAAACGATTAATAATTTCTAACAGCATTTGTGCAACTTTTATCGGGGGGGGGGGGGGGGGGGGTCTTAGAGGTCAAAATATGGGAACTGCAGAATTGGGGACAGGAAATTACCACCCATAGAAACTATTATGACCAGATTACAGATATATTAAGTATTATATTTGATATATGAGCTACGTTCATATGAGATAATGAAAATTGGTAGACAAAAAAGTTTTAATAATTAAGAAAAACAGCATATCATTTTCATTTGGATAAAATGAAAATTTGCATAAGAGTTAAAAATTGTCAGTTCACAAAGAATTTCTTGACATGGACTTAGGTACTTCAACATAAAATAAAGCCAGCAATGCTGAACAATATACAGAGCATCTGGCTGACCGCCATTATACTTACTTTAACCATACAAAAATAAGTAACAAGTAATTCCACTAAATAAATAGCTAACAGTAAAAGTTGCTGACATTAGCCAGTGTGAAGATGGCAGCTTTCCAGCATCCATCTGTGGAATATTAGGTGCACGGTGTAAAAATAGAGTCAGCATTTCCTGCTGCCAATCATAACGAGTTCATCACATGTTTCATACTCTCCCTTGCCTGCTTCATTTCTACAAAAGTAGCACATCATTTTGTTTACATGGACAGCACTAATAAACTGCCATTCCATTGCTAAAACCAATTGCATCACAACATTCAAAGAAAATTATATATTATGGTAGAAAAGTAAATTAAAAATAGACCTGGGCAGAGAGCACACAAAATAGCCTTAGGACCAGAACCCGTTACGTTGACCTTGACACAGTATACATACCATGTAGAAACACCTGGAACTTCCTCGCAGTTAAGGAGAAGCTAAGAGTCTGTGGAGAAAGATTGTCAGGGGAGTCGAGCACCAAACTTAGTTGTATTAGTGGTTCTTCCATAACCTGCATTACACCATAACACATCAACATATTTATCTTAAACATATAAAACTTATGGGTTTGCAGTCACTGTAAACCCTGAGAAAACCCTGAGATAAAGAGTTTTTTTAAAAAAACATGCTAAGGACTTATTCATATGTGGCACAGGAGCAATTGTGACTGGATGCTCTTCCTAACATCACCAATGACCTTTGTCTGGGCTTGAACCCATGACCTCGTGTTTACTAGGCAAACGCTCTAACCCCTAGACCACTGCTGCTTCCATATACTCCAACATATACTTCAACATAAATATCTATGATAGCATATACTCTAACATTATTATACCAATTATATGTCTATGTTAACATATAAATATATGTCAATTTATGTATATCTACATGTTGACATATATTATAACATATATATCTATGTCAACATATTCCTCTATAATATTGGAACATGCTGAATATATTGTGTAGTACCACCATTAGGTGCAGTTTTCAACTCAAGATTCATAATCTCGATTTCACATTATTTGGGGTTTTATTTTTTAACAACCTACATTTGATAAAGCCAAAGTTGAGCAATTTCTTATAAAAACATCTTAAAATAATTTTGATTTATGAACCATTTGTTTGTTTGAAAGCGACTGTTTTCCCTAAATTGGTCAGTACCAAATGTTATTTACTAATTCAATGTTTTATTGCTCGCCAGTCAAAATATGAAAGGAAGTTCCAATGTGAAGGTTTCTGGAGCAGATCTATTACAACGGAACAGCAATTGCAGGTATGAATGAACTCTGAATCTATTTATACTGAAACTGCTCAGGTAAAATCACACTAAATGTACACATAACACATGAGCGATACTAGATTTGATATACAGTGAATATTATAGATAGATATTACATTAACCTGAGTGTTTGTAGGGTCTAGAACATGCTTCACTGTATAGCTAAGATCCTTTACTTGTGACACTACAACAGATAGATCACTGCAATGATTGTACGTGTAGACTAGACTGTAAGTATAAGTTGTTGTAAGATTATAGGAAAGTAAGTTACTGTCAACTCTACTTACATTTTAAACTTTTTAGTTTGAAAAATTCTTGCAGCTTTGTTGAGTTGTCTGCGAAGGTTTTGCACAGTGCAGTTGAATGTTCTACAAAACATGCCAAGAATAGTACAAGTTACTATAGACTACATCTATAAATATAGTACACTAGCAGTAGAAAGATTTATAAATATATTACACTAAAAACATGCATATCAATAAATATATTATACTAGCAATACAAATATCTGCATATAGAATATTACATCATAAATATCAAAGCATATATTAATTTTCAAGGACTGTAAATCCACGATTAATTTAAACTTTAAAGAATACAAACTTCATCAACACTTAGCATAGCAAACCAGTACACATAGAGTCAGCATAGCCTTAGACAGTTAGTTTAACCTTGACCTATGACATTGCCACCATACCCTACCTTTAGGTAATCCAAGTTGCTGCAACTCGTCAAACAGGGGAGATGACTCAACGTTATATCTGGCAGCGCTGTTGAATATAAACTTGAGCACAGCAATGGCTGCCTTGACATCACTCGTGTCTGTAAGATGCACACGTCATAAACATTCATTTTGGTTACTCTCTGATATCTGTGGTAACAAAGACATGCACTCTGCCTTCCATACAATACACAAGGCTTCATCAAATGATTGCAAAGCAAATTATACATGTTTTTTTAAATTCAATATATTATTCTTTCAAAAAGTTTTGAAGTTATAAGTCTTTGCACAGACATAGTAAAAGTTAATAAACAAGATGAACATACCATATTTAGCATCTGAAGTGTACTTCTTCACCTTATCATACTGCAAATAAATTAATTGAAAATTATAAAGAAAATCATCTAAAATAGCAGATCCGTTCTTCTATCTACTTACTGACCATTATATCCTACGTGATGGTAAAAATAACAATAGCAACTAACAGCAGTGGAATTCGTCATCTGGCTATTTGTATGAGTCAATATAGTGTCTCTCCACTCTAGTTAAAAGAGCTCATACACATAACATCATTACAAATACTATCAACCTATAAAGAGTTATCTGCTCATGAAAAAAAAGCCTCTTGTATTATAGAGTTGTCTGCCCAAAGACATAACTAACTATTTGTCAGCTTACATGTACATTGATTGAGTACGGACATGGAATCTAACAGTTTTAAACCCACAGCACGCATCATCTATATTTTTGTATAGCTTTATAAGTTATCATATTAGCCTCAGAAATGTGTTAAGCTGCCAGAAACTGGTGTGAGAATAACTCCAATACTTTTAGGGAAGTTGTTACTTTACTAAGCTGCAAACGGAGAGTTTAATATTGAAATACCACACTTACATCAAGTTCTTCACCCAGTAGGTTTTTGACTACCTGGGCACACAGCAGCTTCATCTTTATAGAAGACTAAAATATATAAGTGGCGCATGACATAAGTATATATTATTATCATTTTAGACCAGTTTCGTAAATAAAATCTGATATTCACACCATAAAAGGATTGTTTTAATAACACAAACAATAATAGCATGTTGAAGGCATTTACAAAACCTGCAAATGATGAGATATCTTTCCAAAGATAAAATTAATGAAAATATTGAAATAAATGTGTGTGAAAAAAGTCAGATCTGGGTAACAGTCTACCGGTCTATTCATCAGACGTTGTGTCTCATTGGCTTGTAGAAGTAACTTACCATCTTAGCTAATATTGTTATCTCCGCCAGCACCCAGTCAGGGCAGTCTAAACCACCACAGAATCTGAATCTCTGAAGAAGAAGGAAGAAAACTTGGAGCATATTTCCAACATGTCAAAAATATTTCATAAGTCAAACTAATTGTCTCACAAAAGATGGGCATCTATAGACACACTAAACGGAGATTGAACAATCGAAAATACTCTATACTACCTACTGATAGCGATATAAGACTAAATTGACTCAAAGTGAAAGCATAAAAGCAAATAAAATTTAACTTAATGTAATTTGAGCCAAATAACTCCGTAAGATAGAGTAACTTGTGCTAAGTAAGTGTTGAGCTCAGAAGTTCAGTGAGTTGAGACTCCGCCTACATACTAAGAGAGTGAAGTCTGGGTTTAATACACACTAAAGGCTAGTTATATTATTTGCATATGTATTGGAAGACGGTTAACTACAGGCAAAAATTGCTAAACTTTTATACTGCATTCATTCACTATTCCTTCTAATAACAGTTCATTATAATGAAATCGACTTTGTGTTGAGTATTATATTATTAGTACACATTGGCTATTTGGCTACCATAGTGATTAACTTGTCTTGGCCACCCTACTTTACGCTGTGCTTCTCATTCATTGATCTCTTCTTTGAATCTAAAGAAAATAATAAATCTTAACACATTGTCAATGCAAAGTAAACTGTTCTAGAATACATCTTCAAAAATAACAACATTCAAACTAAAAAAGCGTTGTCGCAAAGTATGTGTATATCAATTATAGTACTACAAGACAAAAAAATATCTAAGCTATACAAGAATGTACAACGTATTTGCTTATTAGATTAAGATAGTTGTTCACTCATTTGAGAAACCAAAATACAACAAATAACTTGACTAGTCTGACCAACTATTAGGACGCAAGAAAATTACATTCCCTTTTAGCATAATAATAAAGACAATGCGCAGTAAAAAAATATTAATTGCAACAAACTCTAGCATATAATAAATAAATGCAGTTACATAGCAATTTACTAATAATTACTGTCAAGTAATTGCAGATTATTTTTAATAACATTATGAAAGTAAATCAATTCAAAAGCAAGCTCATTATTAATTAGGCAGTCCAAAAAAAGCTAAATTGGACTGCACACCTTTTATAGACATTATTCAGTGTCTGAGTGTAACATGCATTTGCAGTTCTCAAGTTAAACTTGATCATAATGATAACGTTGTACTTATAAACTTACTGTTACACTATAACTTAAACTATAAATATAACTATTACATTTACTTTTAGTGATTTAAACTTACTATAAGTATTACTATTACTATTAGTATAACTTCTACTAATACTAATACTAATAGTAATACTTATAACTTATAAGTTATAACTATAAGTATAAGTTATAAGGTATAGTAAGTCTAAATCACTAAAAGTAAATGCAGCAGTAAAATAAAGATGTAATACTTATAGTTATACTTGAAGTTAATCTTATAGTTCAACTATAAGTATAACTGCAAGTGTATAACTATAAGTATAACATTAACAATATCATTATGATTAAGTTCAACTCGAACAGCATAAGTATTAGTAGTACTATTAGTATCACTGTTACCATTAGTATTATTAGTATAACTAATACTATTAGTTATACTAATAATACTAATAATAATAGTATAAGTATTACTATTAGTAATAGTAATACTTATACTATTATTATAGTTATACTTATAGTATTACTATGTCTATAGTATAACTATAACTATAAGTCATCAAGTGTAAGTATAAGTTATTAGTTAAACTTGAAGTATAACTTGTAAATTATACGTATACGTTTAAGTCATACTGATACTTATTGAGTAATAGTATTACAATAGTTCTGGTATAAAATAAAAACACAGTTTAAATTTATAGGGATAGCCACCACTATGATTAGTTGTAGGTTTAGTTCAGTTTCAGAAAATGTTTACTTTACATTTATATTGAATTTTATATCCTTGAAAATTGAATCACTTTTTTAACAGGCTCACATATATAGTTTTGTAGTAATTGTATACCTAACAATGGTTATATGATATGTAGTATGATAAAGAATGTAAGAAAAGATATTTTTGGGACTATAAAATAACCTTGACTTTCAACGCCCATTTTAACGAGTAGACAACCCGTAATTAGATTATAAACTTACTGAATGCTACTATTGGGAAAAGCTTTTAATTGTGAGTATTTGTTATATAATTGATGTAAACTGCAAAATTTAACAGGCGCTCTTATATTATCATAATATTTCAGATTGCATAGCTACTTGCTTATTTATAGCAGGAGCATAGCAATTTTTCAGAATGACTACAAACTCATGGCCTTTAAAATCTTAACATTTATTAGTTATTACCCTAAAATTCCATTATGCATTTTTTTAATTTAAATTATGAACTGTGTCTTCTAGTTCTTTTTATATTATTTGTACTTTATCGAGTACCTGAGAATCATTGGCATGCTAGTGTAAGTCTTTGTAAAGATATGCTTTTACACTGTATGAAAACAAAATGCCCAAAAAAGTTGCAATTCAACCACACATGATGCACTTTTCCTTGCTGTTGCACATCTAATTTTCCTTCTATGCATAGACTTAACCAATTTTAGCTACCTTTTTAATGATATTAAGAAAAAGACCTTTAATTGAAATGTGTCTGGACTGTTTTATAAAATTAGTTGTCTTAAATCAAATATGAAATAATATATATTTGTATTGTACTTTTCCTATTAATTGCAGTAATACATAATTTTAATTACAAATGCAACCTTGATTTACACCTGTAGAGCTATAACCAAGATGTAGAAGCTATATATTACAACTACCTTGCAATACTTTAACCATGTGATTTCCCCCTCAAGTAAGTACTAACAGCCAGGAGAGTTCTATGTTACTTAAAGTATTCTACATGGTAGGCAGAAAATATAGCTATAGAAGTTGTCTTCTTTTTACCATATGTATTAATTGTGAATGTATTAGCTTTAAACAAATATATTTCTTTTAATACAACAAAACCATATTTCCACATTAATTGTTAATTCATTTTAAAATATCAGTATCATCAAGCAAATGCAAGATTTTAAATTCAATACATCAAAATAATCATTTAATAACCAACTAACTAGGCAAGTAGCACATAGAGGTTATATTAGTGACTAGTAGGCAATATTATTCAGCCTGGCTTAAGATAGTAGCAAATGAGTTTGCAGTAAACACAACACAAAGATATATACAGCCATATGCTCAAGAACTATATTCCATTCATTAGCTTTGAAACAGTAATAGGGGGTAACTTCATTGGCTTTTTATATTTCTGGCATCCAGCGAATGCAGAAATTTGTGAGGGTAACCACCATACTTGTCGTCTTCTTAACCTTCTTTGTGATTGGTTGATTTGATTACCTGGGACGGATGTACTAGCATCTACTGAATTTACTAGTCTGTTGGAAAATTTGGAGTTGTTGGGCGAAATTCCAGGAAATGACTCAGTGGAATAATGGATCTTGTTGGCGGCTGGTGGTCGTACAGGTAACTCAACTACAGCTTTGAGCGGTTGTCTGGTGTTTCTAGTACCCTGAGTGGTAAATGTTCGCATGTACTTTCCAGTATGTATGTCGTACGCTAGCTTAGGGTCAACGAGGAGAGGGGAAGTGGAATAGTCACATGGCTCTATGACCACTTCCTGGCTGTATGTATGGTGGTCTTGCAGAAACCTGATTATCTGTGAAAACTTGAACTTTGACTCATCATAGGCCTGATCTAAGAGCTGCAGAGATCTTGGTTTCACAGCCATGTCAAGGTCGTAAACATTCGTAGCTAGAGTCATCTCATTCAAAACTAAAACAGAAAGAAAATTATTAATATGTAATATACTTTATTGGTAGGGAAAAAAAAGCAACTTTTTCCGCAAATATTTCAACATAAAGTGTACATATTTCCAATAAGTAGATAATAAGCAAACCCTTTTAAAATCAGCAATATTTAAACGTGGCAGTTTTACATGAGAGAGAAAACTCGATCTTGCATATTCAATTATAGTTCATTAAATCAAATAAATAACTAAAAGCAGCCATAGAATATTTATAACAAATATAATTGCTATACAGAGTTTCAGAAATACTGCATAAATAACATGTGAACTTGGTTCTCTCTTGTAACTCAACCTACTAATGCTAAGAACACCAAAAACATGCTATGAACTACTAGTCTAAGAATAGATGTTATTTGCAAACTAATATCAATTTGATGCTACAGCAAAACGGAAAACTTGCAGTTTATTTTTATTTGTAAAAAGAATATATTTCAAAGTTTAAAGTAGTTTCAAAGTTTGACTTTATAAAAAGTAATTTTGCTGGTGAAAAATAGATATGGTTATGATGTATTGTCTTAAAATTAATTGAATAGCTTTTACTCTATACTCTATAGTAACTAAGTTACCTTACCAGAAGAATCTAGAAATAAAACCCGGAGTAAAATAGCTGTTTTACAGAAACGAAGTATACAGAACCTGATAGATATAAATTTCTACTGCCAATAGTTCTATGAACTCGCAATCAATACAACATTTGCCAGATATACCCAGATTACCTCCCATAATCCCCTGCTAATTGTAAACGATTTAAAACCATAATTGAACTTTGTAAACTGCTTTCAATATTACTATTACAATAAACTTTACAACATTTCTTACCTGTACCCGGGAGAAGTAGAAAATGTGAATAGATGGAATAAAGTGGAGTGTGGATGTAATAATGGTAGTGTCTAGCCACTTACAGTGATTATATACATGTACATGTTATTAACATGAAAATCTATGTTGAAAAGCACAATTATTATTGATATGAAGAATCAATAATTTGTGAATAGCGAGCCTGCAGATCTACCGATTCCTTTATTACCTTTCTAATGTAGAAATATTCACAACCCTGTAGACCACAGATGGCTGCATCTCCATTGATTGATGTATGGATTCGGCCAAGCTGTGACTTACATTTTAGAAAAACAAACCGCGTAATTAACATGTTCCTTTATTATTTGTAAACAGCCTTTATAATTGAAGACTAATTATTTATAGATTTTCAATATCTTATAAATGGCTGGCACACTTAACCTGCATATGAAACAACTATGAAGAGTGGAAAGAGCATATTGTAGGCAATATACACGACTAATTAAACTGTGATTGAACTCTAATTATATTTACTTACTCATAATTAAAATACGACAACAAAGAATTATATCAAAAGGTTTATTATAAAATATAAATTATCTTTTGATAGAAAAATTAATTAGAAATTATTTTGATATCCATCAAGAAGAATCAACTGATTTAATCCACAGAATATATTTTTGGTGTCTCATACTGAATCTAACAGCGCCGATTACAAAGCAACACTATTGCAATCAAGGTGCCTTTGCTTTTGAAAAATGTAAAAATAGTTTAAAGCTGCTAAGTTTAAATCACTATTAATAGATCTGTAAAGTGTGATGCAATAAACACTGTATAAACTATAATGTATAATTATAATATGTAGTGTAATATAATTCATATAGTGTGCAGTGTAATTTATTGCATACAGTGTGAAGTATAATGTAGTGTATACACTATACAGTACAATGTAATGTATACACTATACAGTATAATGTAATGTATACAATGTGTAGTGTAATATATAAACTACACAGTGTAATATAATGTAACAGATTATAATAGCAGCCGACGATGCCATAACGGACTAAAATAATTGTTCAGACAATTCCCTCAGCTCTCATAATTTTATTTTTAATCATTTATTATAATTATGATTATACTTTACAATAATAAAGTAACAATTATACAGACTGTCATAGGAGAAGTGTGGAGGTCAAGAGACATTATAATCACTGATACTAGCTTTAAACTTTCCCTGCAGCCTAATAGTTGATTCACTTTTTTTCAACGACCCAATAATATTATTATTGTTTGACTTGAAGCTCCAACATTTGAATAATTTGATCACATGCTTCACCTGTACCCTACCAGATCTACACACAACACTGTGTAGCTATGAGGGGCTGCATAGACCCACCCGTAACTCACCTGTTCTATGGAAAGAGAAAAGCTAAGAGTGAAATCCATCTATGAGTGGTTAACCCCAAAGAGTTTTAAATTATTTTTTTAAATTTTATATAATCTTATAACAACTTGACAACTGTTTCAGCAACAACCGCCAAAAGATTTAAGAATGTGGAAGTTCAGAGAGGTTTTCATGCTGCAGTTACCTGATGAAACCTAACGAGTATAGACAAACTATAGCTACCTATATACCATCTCCTAATAATATATCTCTGTTACTTATCTATACATTATCTACTAATGTTATACCTGCCAGTATTATAGCTATCTATATATTATCTACCAACACAATATATGTTAATGTTACAGTTATCTATACGTCATCTACTAATGTAAATATGTTAGTTTTACGGTTATCTATACATTATCTACTGACAGTTTCTATATATTACCTCCTAAGAAAGAGACTCAATAGTTGCCAAACTCATCTACCACGACAGGTTCGCAGTCTTCAGGTTCAAGGTCGAAATCCCAGCCAAAATGCTTCGTAAGATGATCGCTAAACTTCTGAGCTCTCGACTTTAACCCAGCACTGGCGGTACTCTCTGATACGTTGGCAAAGAGGTTGTGTAGAGTAGTTGTAAGAAAGTTGTTACTAGATACGATATCAACAAAGAAGTCCTCGGGCAATTCTTTGAGCTAAAAATAGATAGAAGTAAACAATACAATCTAAAATAGACAGCTGCATGACGAACGCACATAGGTTACTTCTTCTTTGGTCCATTTCAGTTTCCTAGAACAACACATGACGCAAAGAGTCTGCTAATAAATAGAATAGCGTGATTTCAGTATATTACTGCGTTACCTGTTTACTGCGACCAATCAATAGTTATACTACATGATTAGGAAAGAGATAGCAATATAAGATGTTCACAGAACACTGTGGGAGGTGACATAGTGTACAGAGATAGTATCAGAGGTGTGAAGGGAGGAATCAGAAGTATTAATAAATATAACATATGAAGACCGCAAAGCTGATGTTTTACTATCAAATAGATGATTTATCATACAGGAAGCAGCGGCAGCATTGGCAGCATTGGCAGCATAAGTGGCAATTGAGAATCAAGGTGTATGCAAAAGCTTTGAAAGCAGAACATTATTGATTATTGGATATTTCAGAACTATTTATGTCACATTCAAGATCTTCTGCCACTTTTTCATATAATAGGAAATTTAGCAAATTCACCAGGCATAGAAATGCGAGTTGAAAAATAAATTTCATTATTCAGGGAGAGAAAACTGTCTCCTGAATGCAGAGAAAAAATTCAAATGATGAATATAGATTGATTCTGATCTTTCTACGTGCAAAATATATTTCCAGCTGTAAATATACTTCTACAGAATAAAAAACGCATGGTTGGTTAAAATCAGTATGTATCCCAACCTGCACAGTAATAAAAAGCGTTAGGTAGACATTAAAAGGTTTCTGTGACTGGCCCATAAAACTACATTACAGCTATTACAACAATAGTATATAACAACACTGTTTTTGCCTAAATTAAAACAGCTTTGAATTACAAGTAGCAGAAGACTTGCTGATGGCAATTTTGCAACTAGTAGAAGGTTTGGATGTCCAAGTAATTCGACTCAACTTGACACCACAATATCATAAAGTATTACTCGAGGTGGCCAGATAATATAATTAATTTCATCGTTTCAAAAAATAGGATTATATGATTTAAGATACTCACAATAAAGAATTATATCATGTGCATGCACATTGCGCTACAAACTGTATAATTAGGGAAGTGAATTAGCCGTAAATAACACAAAATAAACACAACGTATAGAACTAAGTAGCATTAGTCCGTTGTAACAAGAGAAGACAACTAAGTAGTATTAGTCTGTTGTAGAAAGAGAAGACAACTACCTGAAAATGAAGCACACTAATCAGTTCTGTGTAGAGCTCTTCATACTTGTATATAGATGATTGGTTTCCACAAAGCAGGGCAACAAGTTTTTTCCATTGGTCAAAACTATCAAAATGTTGACCAATAAGAAAGCAGAGGAATGACAACTGTAACTCGGCCAGAACATTCTAGAAATATTAAGAAAAATAAAATAAAGCTAACGACTAAACACAACTACCATACCATAGTTCACATTGGAGAATGGATTTATTATTCAATCGATGAGAACAAATTTATTTGATATTTTGAAGGGAATAAGTCAGCTGTGTGTAATCGAGGAGGCAAACAGTTATATAATGCAGAAGATTTATTCCTTTTATATATGTACGTTAACCCTTAACAAAATGCAATCAGCAATTAAACTAAGTTATAATTTACAGATGCAGTTCAGTTCAATTTATAACAAATATAATTTAACAATTTTTTCTATCCCATCTGCTATTCCAAATAATTACCTTTTGTATTTAATACATAGTCTTTTTGTAAGCTAATATAAGCTAAAAGCTATTTTCCTTTGAAAATTGCCAATAATTATAAATAAGCCTTCACTTATATGCATCATAAAACAATTTAATCTACAATTAGTCCATTATTGTTTAAAAACTGTTTTAAAATTTATAACTCATAGATTTTGGGTTTAAATTAAGAAACTTAATATAACAAAAACCAAGGCAGAGTAAATGGCATGAAAACACAGGGAGTAGCAATACATCTAAACCAATATAAATATATTGAAACCATGTTAGCAGATTGGAAAAGGCTGGCTAATTTGGAGTTGTCTTTTTTAAAGGAACAAATTGCTTGCAAATTGACCATAGGTAGAATTTTGTGGTTTTTCACTGATGTAACCCAACCTGTAATCTATTCAAACGATGGAAATGTAGTGTATAAACAAACTTAGTGTGTAATAGACATCGATGCTGTGTGAAATAGCTCCTTTACAAAATAAGGTCATTCTCCATTAAGATTTCCGTCGCAAAGTATGAGGGCTAGGCTATTTACCATTTCCCATATTATGTCTCTCCACCATGGATACATAATTAATTCAGACCTTTCAGTTAGTATCTTAGTTCATCACCTCAATGTGAGGTTTTCAAAAACAATGGTATTATAACATTTGGTGGAAGTGCAGTGGTTTGCCCACTCATCTTCCACCAGAAACTTTAAAGTTGCAATAGTTATATTATTTGGGTGTGAAAAAGACAAAACTACATTTACAATGAATTAATTACTTGTTATTTTCATGATTATTATAAGAATGATAGCAAATTTAGTAATACTGATATTTAAATGTGGTTTCAAAAGATTTATAGACTAGCATGTACTGTAAAAAGTAATCATATATAATCGTAGGGAGATAACTTCAACTTTTTCAACTGCTAATCCTAAGGTCTATGTGGGTATACAGGGGAACATACCAGTGAGTACACAGGTGAGTACACAGGTGAGGACACAGGTGAGTATACAGGTGAGTACACAGGTGAGTACACAGGTGAGTACACAGGTGAGTATACAGGTGAGTATACAGGTGAGTATACAGGTGGGTATACAGGTGGGTATACAGGGGAACATACAGGTGAGTATACAGGTGAGTACACAGGTGAGTAAAGAGGTGAGTATACAGGTGAGTATACAGGTGAGTAAACAGGTGAGTATACAGGTGAGTAAACAGGTGAGTATACAGGTGAACACACAACATACCTGCCAAGATCCACAACGCTCCAGAACATTGTTAAGAATCAGCTCAGAGTCCGTAGCACATTTGGTTATCATAGCAGAATCACTGCCTTCAATAAATCTTCAATAGAAATTGTAGCAATATATTAGCTTTTATAGTAATACACAGTAAATATGGGAAACCATTTAACATTTTTAACATGTAGATATTGTTAAATAACACACACATTACATATATATATGATTTAACCCAAGTACAAGAATGACTCCATATATTTTCATGAACTCAAAGACACTAAAGTACACTATAGTTAGTGACCCCCTGAACACTAGCTGATGGCTATTGACACTAGACTAACATAAAATCAAATCTAGACATCAAGTAGAACCACACGAAACCCACCTGTCAATGGAGGTGTAGTTTATAACTGTGTCCAAATTCTCTTTCATCTCTGGCATTAGATTATCTGCTGTCATCTTATTCAATGGCACACTGGCACTCTAGATATATATCATATCATTATCATATCAATGCACCATATATCAATTATATCATGTATCAACACATTACATCACCATCAAGTTTATAGTCACCATCCCTGCGAGAAAACCCCTTTTTGTTGAATCGGGCTAAGGACTTATTCAGATGTGACACAGGAGCAATTATGAATGGATTCTCTTCCTAACATCACCGATGGCCTTTGTTGGCTCGAACCCATGACTTTGTGTTTACTAGGCAAGCACTCTAACCCCTAGGCCACAGCTACTCCCTAATATATACGATTGCATATGAATATATCATATATGAATATATCATATCGTATCAATATATCATAGGATATACAAATAGATTAACACCGTAACTGGTTAGTATGCTAGTGAATACCTTTGGCTGCGAAGCTCTAGATGCAGTATTGCTGCACTCAGACAACAGGGCAGTGACAGACATGATGTAGCCACATGTTGGTAGAACTCTACCAGTTGTCTCTGTCGTAATGTGACGGGAGAGGGAGACCCACTTTTTATAGCTGCAAAGCAAAAGAACTTAAACTAATTTGGTGTAATTAACAAAGTAAATTTTTCACTTTATTATGGCACACTATTAATTTTAGGCATTAAATATATAACAGATATCAACTTGATTCAAACTTGTTTTGTAAAGATTTAAACTCTACTGGAAGCCTAAAAAGTTATTTTCACATGGTATCTTGTTCTTTAATTATGCTATCACTAAAATGAGCAGTATCTCACTTGGTGACTCACATGAAGCTAAGCATAGAAAACTTAACTTGTGTCATGTGAATGCAGGCTTACGTTAGTATGAAAGGCTCTATATCTGTAATCTAAACATCACTTTGTGTTATAAACACGAGACTACTATTTACAGCTGACACACCTGTCATAAGGGAAAGCCCCGCAATAACGATCTAGCTCTTTCTTGTTCTGTATAAACCTATTCAGTTCATCTTCATCTGTAATTTCTGGGTCAAATGTCTCGTCAAATGAGTTCCACTTCCTGACCACGACTTCTCTCTCTCGGAAATACCGGAAGAAGCCTGTCCGGGGAGCCAGCTGACCCTCACTGCTGCATGAACTGCACGGCATATGGATAGCATTAAACTGGTCAAGTATGTAAATATTTGAATCTTTTTCCATCTACTTGTTTAGCTATGACTTGGAAATATTAGATATATTGTGAGTCGGCTAAGGGATATGTGAAGAAAAACCTCCGGAAATATGCAAGTTTTTTCAGGTAATTTTCTGAGTTAAACTATCATAATCAACTGGTAGTGTTTGGTGTATAGTATAAGCAACTCTACGCTTATTGACTTAATACTAAAGAAATTATTCAAGAAAATAAAGCTTCAACTCAATGAATTTCAATCAAATACTTTTCCATTATAACAGGCAACTCCTTCTTCTTTAAATATAAATTAAAACAGCTAGACTTTTATAATCATAATAAATCAATGGTAACAATAATATACGTATAAGTGGCTAGCTATCAGATGTCAATGTTAACTTTATAATATTACCATGAGCTATTATTTTATTATTTACTTCTACTTAACAAACTAAGCACAGTTGTTAATAAGCTCCTAGCCTGTTTGAGTGATACTATCGGAAGATTGTGAGCTCCATAAAGAATTCTCTTTTGATTTACATTAATGCAGAAGTGCAATTAGTAGGTGAGTAACTTATTCTATTTACTTACACATATGCGCAGTGGACAGAATATTGAAACATGATGCAAATGCCAAATAAACAGCATGAAAGATAATTGCCATTGCATTATCAAAACCTATACAGAGATCTCAATATTATACACAATCCTTTCAGGTATATGAAACAGATTAAATAAATATTAACTCTGTGCCACTGAAAAGACTTTCTACCTGAAGTATATAAAATGAAGACCGGGCGGTATCATCTTGATTCCCTTAAAGTTCTCAGCTGCCTGCCAAGAATTCATGTTAATACCAATCTCAGTCCCATAGGGAACATCTAGCAATATTAACACAGCCCCGGCATCAAATAAATGCTGTGCTGTTGCTTGGTTCATTTCCGCCATCACCCCAACTGTTTGACCCAAAAGATATCAAACTGAGAACCTAGAAATGAAAAAAAACCACTATCAGAAGTCAATGAACCACTGATTTGTTATTCAGGTCAAAAGTAGTTGCACCCCAAATTTCTCATGGCAGTAGTCAGATATAGTAAGAGTAATCTAATTCACTAAACCTGTAAAAGTGAAGTGTAATATTATTTCCATATAAAAAATCTCTGATATACTTAAAATATTCATTCTACCTTAGCTATTATCTACAGACTATTTGAGGGTGGTATGCTCAAACAATTTTGTTTGTGCAAACATCTCTTGAACTAATTTGGTACTGATTGCTTGCTGATGACATTTCCAGTCCCGGTATTATAAAACTATTAGCTATTCTTAGCTGCTGCAACACACAGGTTAGTAACTATTAGTATTACTAAGCTGGCTTAAAGGTTTGAATTTTCCAGCTGGCTTGGGGATAAAATGTGTGTTGTAACAGCTGATAATAGCATCAGGCAGTCAGTGTGCAGTGACAACTAGAGTTAGTCAGTTACTGTTAGCAAAAATTACTACTACTACTACTACTACTACTACTACTACTACTAGTAGTAGTACTACGTCTACTATTAGTATTACTAGTCAATAACCAGTTCTATGAGTATGACTATTAGACTAACTCTAAGAGTAAGTTCATGGCCATTTCGATTAGATAATACATAAAGATAAATATTACGATCATGGCGATCGACTTGAATATTATTATTAATATCAACAACATACATGAATTAGAATATATCTAATATCAATAACTATAAGTATAAGTATACTGTATTAGTGTATAACTTAAACTATTTATATTAATATAAGTATAAGTATAAGTATTAGTAAAACAATAACATTAACTATAGTCTATAACTATAAGTATTAGTATAAGTATTAGATTAGTATTACTATTAAATTTACTTGATTTTGTAGAAGATTAAGTATTAGTATGATTATTAAAAAATAAAAGTAAAAGCAAAAATACAGCTTTACAGACACTCAAGTATGAATAGTTAATGTTATAAACCAAACCTAAGTAAGCGCAGGAAAAAAGTTAAACCTTGCAACTTTATCTTATAAGAGGCTCCACATAACCTAACGTGTTAATCATAAACAGAGTAAGAGTGAGTGATCGTAATGATTATGATTGAATCTAAAACGGCAATGAACGTTTTGTGCTATTAACAACAAAAATGGGTACGGTTAGAACATATTTTATTTTTATATTGTCAAACATTATTTGACCAACTGCGCTACCCTTGACTGTAACTAAACAAAAATTTTTTTTATTTACTATTTCCGTTCACGCAACCAAGGAAATCGCTTGATGCAGCACAAGACGTTTGTTGGTTTAGAAGTATCGAGGTTGAGGTTTCGAGTTTAGACAATAGTGTCTATTAAATACTGCATTAAGTGGCTCAAAGCTTCGTGTTGCATCTAGCGATCAACCGCAAGCAAGCGTATTACATTACCATTAGTATTATTTATAACTTTTAAATCTAGCTATTACTATTAAACATAAATTTAGGATAAAGATCAAAATATTTTATAATCATTGTTATATTGTAATTATGAAATGAATATTATAATAATAATTATTATTATTGTTATTGTAATTGTAACGTTTAATTCTAAGAGTAACTGTAAGACTAAGACTAAGAGTAAGAGTAGTAACTGTAAGTCAAAGTGTAAAGTAAAACTAAAAGTGTAAGATAAATATAATCATGATGATTAAGATTTAAGAATGAGTATGACTGTGTTTGTATCAGTATGGGTATTAACATGGCTATGACTATGAGTATCACTAATCACAGTAGTAGTAGTAGTAGTACTAGTAGTAGTAGTAGTAGTAGTACTAGCAGTATCAATTTAATCTTATGTTGATTAGAATGTTCATCATTAAGACTAAAAAAAGTCCTAATAGCTAGCATCAAGCTATAACAAATTTGAACACCAACAGTAACTGTTGGACTTAGAGTAACTTAAATACCTATATTTAGTAATTTATGGCTGTTAAAATAATTATCATTTAACTTAATATTATCATAGTTGAGTATAAATACTAAAATAGTAAAATACTTATGTTAATATTAAAAAGACACAGTATTTGCAATAGTAACTTAAAAGGTGAAATTTAAGTGAGTGTCAGTAGTAGTGTCATGTAGTCAACTAAAGTTTCAATTCTATGTTAATAAAAGTAATAGTAAAAAAGTAGCTATAATATTTAGTGTTGCAATTATTATGACAATCATTACAGCACGAAAAATCATGTAACCATACAATATTATTATTAACACATAATATGTGATTTATTTTAGTTGCAATAGTTAAAACTACACCGTAGTTGTGTTTTTTTTTTGTAGAAGTTATGCCTTTTAGCAGGTCTAAACTGAAGATTTCCTTTATCATAATATGCCTGGTGCTGGTGTTTTACTATTGGCTCATGCTAAAGGCTACGGGCTTGTTTGCAGTTGAACCTACTTCATCGTATTCTTTAAAAATTGTGAAATCCAAAGAAGCAGTAGAGCTCAATGAGCAGGTTGGGGTTGAGGCTATTGAGCAAGATTTGGAGGAAGCTGGTAGGCCATCAGCTAGTCTAACAGTTTTAGTCAAAATAGGTGTTGATTTGTTCTACTGAGTAATAGCAATGTTTACTGAGGGTTGCCAGATGTAGGCAAACGAAGAGAGAATTAAGATCATGTCTGTTTCCCTTATTGTTGTTACTCTGTTGTCTCTTCTTGCTGCCTCTCATGCTATGTTTCTTTAGATGTGTTTCTACTGCTGTAGAAAAGGATGTGCATAGGTTCGATGAACCAGAACCTCTCAACTGTCAGCTTTATTCTGAAAATCGACCTTTTGTGAAATTTACCAAGACTGCAAAGTTTATGACCCCTCATGTCTGTCAGATATTTTGCCTGAAGAATAACTGTACATTTATGGGACTAACCGTAAGTTTCTGTTGCAGTGTCTAATTTGTAAACATTCTTCAGCGTAAGTACATGAGCATTCTACCCAACATTCACAATTTAATTGAAGTCTCATTTTCTATTTACTACAGAAAATGAAAACGGATTTATTGTTTTAAATGTTTAGCACTTGGAAACTTGATCATTTGCAAAAGCTCAAATTCCTACGTACTAAAACTTGTAATTATACAATAAAAATTCCAACCCACAGTGTATTTTCAGTTTCTTCTTTTCCTTCTAAAGCTTGTAACTCGTATGTATGAACATACATTTTTAATTCGTGTCAATTTGATTAACCGTGAGTTACAATGCCATGTCTGTGTTATTTAGAGGGGAGATACCTGCATCTGTGCAAACCAAAATGGTGCCGGATATGTTCAGAAAGATAGCGATTGCAAACTGCCATGTAGCGGCAATTCTGTGAAGCATTGCGGTGGCATAGATACTGTCAGCATGTATCGAATTGGTAATCATGAATATCTGTAATACTAGTGATAGTATCTAAGTTAACTTTGAAAAAGTATAACTTATTAAAAATATTACATTATGAATTTTATTTGAATTTAGACAAATAATAGTAAATAATACTCTTTGGGCTTGAATAATTTCAATATATTTGTTTTATTTATTTAAATACCAGCCTAGTTGCATTAGAAGTAAATCTGTTTATTTGTCACTTGATAATTAAAGTCAAACTTCAATCTTGTAAAAATATGACCAATGATAATGTCATAGACTTGGGTATCAGACAAAGTGTTTATCTGTTGCACTAATATTATGAGGAAGTATAATTAAAAAAATTTTTTTAATTTTTTTTCCTGAAAAATGCCTGCTGTGGAAATAATTTGTGAGCATATAAAGAGCTAGACTAACTACTAACTACTTCTGCGATTGTTTTCCACAGACACTGCCAATGGTAGCTCCACCTGGTCAACTTGGATGAGAGTCCCGCTAGGTGCAGACAACTCCGTGAGGACTCGGTACAGGAAGTGCTTAAGGCTCGTAGACGAACCAACATCCTGTTCGGCTGAGCTTGACAAGGATTTTACTAATGCAGGTTTGGCATTGTGTATATTGTACATACATGTTTACTTCTTAATTCTGGCGACTCACAGGTTTTAGTTGTAAAAAGCTCGTCGTTTTCATTCAACTTCAAGTAAGCTAATATTTTGTTTTCAATTTCCCTGTTTAGCATTATTTGAGCTGGAGATTTAAAATAAAACATAATTGTTTAAAAAGGTATCATTTGATTCCGGAAGTGCATTTGGGAAGAAATTTTTGCTCTTTCAGGCCATGGAATTTTTTTTGATACACATACATACATACATATATACATACATATATACATACACACATACATACATACATACACACATACATACATGCATACATACATTCACGAATACATACATACACGCATACACGCATACATACATACATACATACATACATACACACATACATATCTGATTCCTGAGCCTATAATCTAAACCTTGACCTTAGTAGTGCCCACCATTTATCAAATAATTTATTTTGTAGGTGATGGTGAGCTAGACTCTAAGATCAAAAACAACCTGATTGGTTGTTTTACTTCTTACAGTTTTGCTATGACAGATGAAACTCCACCCAAGTATATTAAACTTACAATCCCTGCGTCTAATGGAGATTCTTGTTTGAAGGAATGTTCCTCCACATCGTCAAAATACGCTGTGTTTGTGGTGAGTATTGTATTTATTCTGCATTTACACTACTTTACTTCCACTGCTTACTAATTTATTTACTATTCTACTTATTACTCTGCTTGTGTTTCTATGTTTATGTTACTTCACTTGCATTGCCAGGCTTACTTCTAGAATATATGTAACCAATCTATCATATTAAAAACATTTTACTGGCAGAACGGTGGCTGACCAACTTATTGTCTTGAGCTGCATGCTTTGCTACAAGCTTCGGTCTCTGTTATGTTGCTTGGGCCTGGTTCTTACCCCTCTATAGTTATTTACAGTTGCTATAGTTACTATAGCAACTATAGTTGCTATAGTAACTATAGTAACTATAGTAGCTATAGTTACTATAGTTACTATTGTTGCTATGATTACTTATAGAACTTTATTATATTTACTTATAGTTGCTATAGTTACTTATAGTTGTTATAGTAATTATAGTTGCTATAATTACTTATAGTTGCTATAGTTATTTACAGTTGTTATAGTAACTATAGTTGTTATATTTACTTATAGTTGTCGTTTGGTGTAACATTTACACATTAACAAGAACTATGCACCAAGTTGTATATTTTATTAGTTATCCCATAATATGATATGTTGTTAAACCTTCTTGCCTATTTTCCATGTTCTGTTTAGTCAGAGTTTGGATTCAGCGGTAAGTTGTTCAGCTCACTTGTTTTGCATGTCAACTCCTACTGTCGGTAGAGGGTGCTTCCTGTTTAGTGGCAGATATGGCATAACAGCCTTGCTAGGTGCTTGAGGTGCTCTTCTGGTTTGTAGTACATACAGTAGCTAGAATGGCTGTCATAATAGAATTGTGATTTGTGCTGCATACGCTCTGTAAACATATAAATGTAATAAACAGAATAGCTGTATGGGCATGGTATATGCTTTACAATAATTTAGTAATTGGCAGATGTATGATCAGGTTTGGTATATAAACAATGAATTGTCGCCTCTCTACTGTTGTATGTGTTATTTGTCTGTACACAGGAAGGCCAATGCTATTGCACTACCAGTCTGGGCTGGTCCCAGCCAGCCGACACTTGCGTCTACCAGTTTGGGGCCATCGTTTACTCTGTTACACCCATCTCTGATAACAGTGTAACTTTAGTGGTAAGTGACTTCAATTGTGTCTGCAGCAGTTTGTGTGGTGGCTATTGTGTTGTTGCTATAGTAATTAATGTGGCAGTTGCTGTAGTTGTTACTGTAGTGGTTGCTGTGGTAGTTACTGTGGTGTTATCTAGTAGTAGCCTAAAGGTGTGATGTTAAACATCGACTTTTCAATATAAAATTTGCAAAATATTTTTGGATCATTTTTATTTTTATATTATTGTGGTGTGTGAAACACAAATAGGAATGTTGTTATAACATACAGGGTTCTTTCGATCAGAAGTAAAAAGTGTGTGCATTATATTAGTTGCCTAAGTATTGTATAGCTTTATTTCACTCTCATATTTCTATTCTCGCGAATCAGCTGTTGCGGACGTCTGCTTTTCACAGCCAACGTCTGCGTCAATATCCACTCCTTCACTCATTCTGTGGGGAGTATTTTCATGGATATTTGTTGAAAATATATGTGCTTTGAAAGTTTTACAGTTTTTGATTTAGTTTTATTTTTATGAAATTTACCAATACACAAGCTTACCAGGCTTGATGTGTTGGTTAATGCAACTGTCCTAATGTCGGCTACTATTTTAATGTTTGAATAACAAAAATTTTAGCATTTTTTTTCAAAGAGGCAATTTTGTTACTGGACATTTTTAGCCGATACTAAGACTGATCGGTATAACTACTTTAAAGTCTTGGGCTACTAGCATTAGATCACCATGGCAACGGTGTAGCTAATTCCTTTATTTTAAGTTTTTATATGCTATATACTCAAGAGGACTTTGCCAACTCGGCTTTATATAAAAATTAGCTTACTTCTGCTTTCTAGTTTGAGAAAAGACGAACAAAGCTGAAAGTTGGAGTCGTTGCCTATTTCAGAGGAGGAAGTACCTTAGCCTCTTCTCTCTTCTACCTCCATCAAGGTTCGTCTAATACGCGGGCGGTGCTCTTGCGCTCCTCTTACAGCATGTTAGAACAGAACTACACAATTGTATAATACTGAAGAGGTGGTTATATTCTGCAGGTAGCCTCTCAGTCTATGAAATTGACAAGTTATTAGGCAACAAATGGCCAAATGTTGCTGTGATGGGAGCTGAAAATGAGAGAAGTGAACTGTTTCTGTCTAAGGTATTTATACGACATCAGTTTAGCCTGCATGCATTGCTCTCTGCTGCCTTTCTGCTGCCATTCTGGTGTGCATCTCAACTAGCTGCGGTGCTATCGCAACAATGTTTTTTGGTCTCAATTTTATGTATTTTCCCTTCAACTTTAGTCTAGATATAACAAAAATTAAGCAGGTTATACGCGTGCTGTGCAGTATTATTGTTTTATGCTGTAGATATTATCTTTTCTTTTACCGCATTGGCCATAATTTATGTGTTGCAGATATACCCTGCATGGTTCTATTGCGATTCCACAGCATTGCCCGGCATTTTCTACAGATTATACCCAAAATCAGGCGATAAATTCAATACTGGATTAGAAAGCCTGGAGGCATGCCAACGTAAAGTTAAAATTACGGAAGGTATGTTTGCCTGTCTGTAACAGTTCCATAGCTATGTGTAGATAAATGTACTTGGCAAGGTGTGTGCTCGTTGGTACAACTAGATAGATGGCCGCTGCAACTATTGCTCTCTGTTTGGAGCTGTTATCTCACAGTTTGACTATCCGACCTGCAATTTGTTAGACTGAAGCTAATTACATAATTATACCATATCCTTTAAAATCAAGTTGAGTATTGAGTATGTCGTAAATGTCAACTTAAGCATTGAGTATAACTTAAGCAATTTATCAATTTTGTGATAAGTATCGTGAGTTTTGTTCTGATTTTCCCAAAAAATAGAAACCAGAATATGGTAGATTTTTTAAATTGGTTAACTCATGCACTTTAATCCATAGCTACTGATTTGTAAACAGTAATGTTTATAAAACTTTCTTCAAGTCTGTCAATGACACCGACGGAGGTAATTAGCATATGTTGATATAAGTTGGTATGACACTACAGTTGGCAGTCTCTGCGCCGTCTATGTCAAGGAGAAATGTCTCATGTCACCAATAGTGTCCACTAAGACGGTTAGGATTCTACACGCCGGTACACTGGCAAATGCTGTCAAACTATACTCTGATATTCAATTCATATACGTGGTAAGTGCCAGTAGCCTCTCTTTGAGAGGTAATTTACTGTGAGACTCGTTTTAGCAAAATATCGAGTAATTAACAAGATAATAAATAGTTAAATATATAGTTATAAATACATACAAGGTAATAAACTCTGTTTAAATGCTGTTTTTCTGCAACTATTCAAACTGGCACCGTAGATGTACTATTCTTAAAAGTCTTTACAAAGCTTCTCATTTTCTAATAATGATTCACTGGTTGGCCCATGCAACATTCACAATGATAATTCAGTGCAACTTAACTGCGGGTGGTTACTCAACGTTTCCGTCTTTTGTGTTTAGTTGCGAGATCCCCGGGCTATGCAGGCGTCGCGCGTTTCTATGATCAAATGGTATGAGGAGGACCAAGTCAGTCGCCTTCGAGATTTGTGTTGGGAAATAAAGGAGCTGCATGGAGTGTTTGGGACAGGCAGGAACACCCACGTAGTTCACTATGAGGACATGGCCACGGATATTGTAGCCTCAGCTACCCAACTCTACAAGTAGGCTGTTGCTTCAGTTGTGTTGTAAAATTTAGCTAAGGATTTAGTAGCATATTTGACTAATGCAGGTGTTAGACAGGCTTTGCATCACAATGGTCTGTTCTCAAATGAATATATGCTTGGTTAATATTTGGTCTGCTGTGCCAAGTTGTGATCTCTTTTTTCACAAAGTTTTTGCTAGTCGATATGGCTATAATTTATGGTGACAGTTCTATTATGTGCCACACCCATTGGATCATATATTATGAATTCATTGATTTTAGAAACATTCAGAACAGATAAACTTTTGTGACAAAGCTAATGGCGATTATTATTGTACTATTTTTTGTTGCATAATTTTACTGTAAGACTTCACTTCACCAACTTATATAATGATATTTTTTATTATGAAAAAGTAGTTTTCAAAATATAAACAGATGAGGTACATACACTGTTTTCGGTTGTGTCGGTTGATACACTAATACTGCATTATTGCGTAAACATGATATTTGAATCTTATGTTTGTCACTCGGAATACTGCTGATTGTAGAGAGACGAATGTCACTTTGACAGGAGAGCTGTTGGAGAAATTGAAACAGCTGACGGGAGAAGGTGCAGTTCGCAAGTCGAATTTCGACGTTGTTCAGGAAGACCCGAAATCCCGCATCGGCTCGTGGGTGCATAACAAGAAGATGTTTGGTCAAATAAAAACTGCAGATTCTTCTGAAGAGTGTGTTGAAGTGTTTAGATATTATTCAAGTTATTATAAACCTTTGACTAAAATTCTTTCTTCATAACAGTTTAGGTTTATTGCTTTAAGTGTTCCCTATCGACTTTTGGCTGTTATAATATGCAATCATGATATTTGTGTTCAGGAAAAGCTTTCATACCCTTTTGAATGATTTATTACCGCATCTTCCATTTCTCATAACCTTGTTAAACAATTATGATAACAATTTTTTACTATTTTATGCTCTGTTTCTAAATTATTGCAATTTTTGCATCATTTGTGAGATTATAATGTTGTGCTAACCTGGTTAGAGATGTAGTATTGTTAACTCGCTGTTCATTGGCTAATACAAACAGCTTGGATAGTCACAATCATTTCTCGGGTTTTTATCGGTCACATGCAAGTTGAAATTATATAAAGATTTTGGGCGTTTAACTGCCAGTTTTAGTGAAAGTGTGTGAATTTTTCTACTCGACTAAACTCTAGTTATTCTTATTTTATCATTTATTTTTACTATGAGCATGTTGACCTTTTTTCCTTTTATAATATGCTGGGTCTGTAGATCTTTTGTCATAATAGGTATTGTGCATTCTTTATATTTATCTTTTTCTTGTACTGCTGGAGCTCTAGATGGCAATTGGTTTATTTTAAAGGTTGTCATCTTCAGTTTTCTACATTATAGTTTACTTTTTCTTAAAATGCAATTATATGTATATTTTCATTTTTCAAGTTTTCAGATCTCTGACTTTAGAAAATTTACTTATTGAAATTAAAACCTCCCTCAATATCAGAACTAGTTTGTTTTATAACCTTTGACCTTTCATAATTAAATTTATTTATCAATTTTCAAAAGTATAAAGCACTTGAATGTAAAGGACCCTTAACATCTCCGAATCTCTGAGAAATATTATGAACATTACAGTTGTACTTGACATTAACAAAAAATAAACATAATTATACTAAATTTTCTAGAATAATAAATCACTTAAAATCTGAATAGTAGAAATTATATTAACTTATAAAATATATACATAGGCACGTGAAATAAGGCTATTTATGGAAGGCAGCAAAACTGACCCAATTTGTACAGAATTTATGAAAAACAAAAAAGCTCAGTTTTTATTCAATCGTCTTCTTTTTCCATAATTTCTACTTTCTTAGATACGTTAGCTAGGAAGGGCATCTGGAATGTTTCAGGGAAATCTATCTCCCAGCCAAACCGCTCTCTGTTGACTTGACGAGCACACATGAGTTCTTTTGTGTTCGGTTGTTTAGTCCAGGCTTTTAGAGGTACATAAGTGATGTCTTCCCTCTCCTCTATACCTCCAGCTAAAGCGCTGGCTGCCCTTAATATGGAACCTTTTCGTACCTTCACAGCCTGTTCTTCATTGGCCAGTGCTGCTGAGGCTGCAGTTGGGGGCTATAAAATTATAACCGTGTGTACATATATATATATATATATATATATATATATATATATATATATATATATATATATATATATATATATAGTTCAGGTTAGTTCAGGTAATTAACTTTATTAACTACACTAGAGACTAATATATATATATATATATATATATATATATATATATATATATATATATATATATATATATATATATATTAGTCTCTAGTGTAGTTAATAAAGTTAATTACCTGAACTAACGCTATTACTTAGTCAACCTTTAGAATTCAATACAGCTCATATCTCACTGCTGAAGGTCACAGAAAGAGAGAAAAATTTGAAGCAGAATAAATAAAAGTTATAAGCGGAATTCTGCAAACAATAAAGATAACATTTAAGCTGATTATAATAAGAGAAGTTATGGACAAAAAAATGAGCTAAAGGAAGTTAGATAATGCATAAATGATAAGTGGAAGAAAGCAGAGCCATTTAGTTTCTGCAGTACTGTAAAAATCATATTGCTCTAGAAGAACAACAAAACTGAAAAGAAATTTTGCAAGCATTTTTTACCCTAGAAGGGGAAGGTAATGTGTGAATAGTGGGTGATCCGTCTTGGATAGTTTGTGACATTGAAGATTTTAGTCTATCTCCATTAGCAGAATCCTATTGAAGGCAACCCAATGTGTTATATAAAACGAGCATGATAAACTGTACAGCCAATCACTGCGCCTGTTACATGTTAGAGTGCAATTACAAAGGTACTAGCCACAGAAGAGGGTAAAGATGGGGGGTTTAGTAAGTACTCTAGCTGTTAGCTACACTCACACTAGCTGACTATGCATTCAATCAAAGTGAAGTAGGATAATTAGAACGCTGCCACTTCTATAAGTTATATAATCATATGACTTACAGATAAGAGGTCTTGTAGACTATACTTTAGTTTTACATTGTCACTAAAATAAGACAGAAAATCAACAGATCGGTTAGCATTAAGTGGCAGCGTTCTAAATATGTCACACATTTCATGCCTATACAATCAGTTGGGACACTAGAATGTTGTACGGCTTCAAAGATGTGGCAAAATTTGCATGTCTGAAACTAGGATGCAGAAGTACAGCGTTATTTCTAATGTTTGTTACTCAGTTTAATATTCTAAGCAAACACAATGTTCGCAAAATAGTTAAAATATCTCATAATAAAATAAGTTTTTCAACGAAACCTTAGTACATTTGTTTTACTACTCATTATGTATAATTATCATTATAAGCAAATACTAAGGAATTGAACTACAATGTATGCGTTTGTACTATTTGAGTGTAAAACAACTGCCCACCTGTGCACCTGAGGTTCCAGTGGTTGGTCTCTTTGCTTTAGGGGAGCCTTTACCCTTCCCACCCTTTTTATCTTTGGGTGCAGGGAGAGAATCCCATTTAGCTTTCACAGCAGAGTACACTCTAGGGTCGGCATACGCACCTGCTATGTCCATCGGGGTTTGTCCTGAAACGAAACATTTGCAATGTCACTATAACCTTATAATAATGATATCTACAAAAAATTTCAATCAGTTTCATAGAAACTATTTTAAGGCAATATAAAAACTGTTTACTTAGATTTAACAAATGTTTGCGACTTACAGTATGCTTTATTGAGTTTCTTTAAATAATTGATGAGGTTGGTAAGGTTGGACAGAAAGAGCAGAGTGATTTATTTGTGAAAGTGTTCAAGTGTTTAGTTGGTCATGTGACATGTACTGACCTTTCTTGTTTTCAATTTGGAGTTTTGCGCCCTTTTCAATGAGATATGTAACAATGTCAAGACTTGAAGACTCAATAGCTCTGATTAGCGGAGTTCCACCATTCAAAGCCGGGGCGTCTAATTCAGCACCATTAGATAGCAATAGCTGTACAATATCCAATTGGCCGGAATGACATGCATGATGCAATGGCGACCACTTGAAGTTGTCCTTGGCATTCACATCCGCCCTGTATTTAGACAAAGCTCACAGTTCACAGTTACAGAGGCAAATACAAAGCAGCAAAATAAAACCAAGTGATATTATTTCAAAACAGACAGTATTTTCATGCTTTAAGAGTTCAAGAATTTGAATGTACATAAACATTAGACATGGTAACATTACATCATACCACATGTTATAATTCCATTTGTATTGAGAGTTTTCAACTCACCCTTTTTCAATGAGAAAAGAGGCCATGTTGTAGTTTCCTTGAGAACAGGCAGTGATTAAAGGCGTTTTATAATACTTGTCTCTCACGTCTACCGGAACTCCCTTTTCTAACGACACTCTCAGAGTATCAAAATCTCCGAACTTAGCGGCTTCGTTCATATTTACAAATGTTCTATCTGGATGTTTTAAATACCTGTATGTAATCATAATACTTTTGTTAAATGTTCTATTACAATATAGTAATGCATTGTTAATATAAGCTATTTTGCCTGGTACTGTAATAGTTACACTTGACCATTTCATAATACAATGCATTCATATTGAACTATGAGCTCCACAAAAATCCCAGAGATCTCTACTCACCAGGCTGAGTCATCCTGAAGAGGATGTGTTGGTGGGACATCTCGGTCAAACCTTGTGTTGTCTGTAAAGTGTATATGTCTAGCAACAAATTCCTCAGGTGGGTTCCCTCCTTCTGTCCTCGGCCCATCTTCCTTTGTAGCTATAGGCAAAGGAATTTTAGTCTTTCCTTTCTTCTTTTTACCTTCATTCATAGACAACAGCAGATATTTATACATGCATGCAGGTAAAGTATGATTTACTCATTTAAATTATCATATATAGCTTGAAATAGCTTTTTTGCAGCAGGCTATAGTATTGCTGACATTTGCAAGCTGTGAACAGTAAAGCTGCAGGAGGTTTGAGGGAAGAACAATTGCTTACAAATAAAATATAATCAAAAGATATAGATTGTGGTGTTGAGTAGCAAGTAGCACTTGTTTATACGTGCTGTGTGTAGACTGTGTAGTGATATCACAAAATATAGTGGAAATATCTTATAAGTTTTGTGTCCGCTTACCAAGGGCAGGTAATTCTATTAGGTGAGAATAAAAAAATATTATTAATTTAAAATGATATATGCTAACTAGCAATTCGCTAAGTCTAGCATTTCACAATTTATAGTAAATTAGGTATGTAAAACATGAAAAATTAAAAATCCATGCATATATTCAAATGTACCAAATGTATTTTCATACACACTTTAATTCTATCTAGTTTTGAAGAGAAGTGCTGCAGCACTTTTGTTGTGGGCACAACTCCTAGTTTTAAATTCAAAATATTCTATTACAAAGGGCTTTATATTAGGAACATTTCGTAAAAATATAGGGATTAATAAAGTTTTTATATCTGATTGGCTTACCTCCTTTTCCTCCTTTCTTTTTCTTCTTTTTGCCTTCGAATGAAGCCATTAGATATAATTTGTTCACGTATTTCTTTCCTCCTAAAAACTCATTAAAGTCTATAAGATTATCTCTGCCGACTTTCTCATGCGCCATCAATAGTTTCTTCGTATCGTCTTCTGGTAGGGGAGCTGATAAACTCTGTAGAACTTCCAGGAAATCATCTGAAATAAAGATTTAGTATATCTACATATATTGTATATCTAATCAATATAAACTAGCGGTAGTTCAAGTAACTAATGTCGTAGCTTAGATTTTTTTTTACAAAATGTTGTAACCTGCCATAGCTTTTCATTATAACTTTTCAGCGCATTTAATTTCATAACTTGCATGCATTAAATACTATATTAAATTAATTGAGAAACCTATAGAAATATGTGGGATCAAGATTTTAGTGTAAAAAAGAAATTTTTCAATAACATAATAATACTAAAAATGCTTCACAGTGAATCGACATGAAAAATTAAAATATTCTTTTTAAAAATTCACATGAGTTTCAATTTATAAAATTTCACTTCAAGGCCTTCCACACATTTTTGTTGAATGAGAGTTGTGTGCTCATCTAACTGCTATAAACGGAACATTTTTCTGAATAGAAACCGAAATATCTTGCATATTGGGTTCAGATTGCTATAGCTGGGAGAGAATTTGCAGGATAAGTTACTTACCTTTGGATATTTGACCTGTAGAGTCCGGGTCAAACTTTTTGAATTGTTCTGTGAGAGGTTCTGCTCTAGCAAACGACCAATCATATAGCCTTATAGCCCACGGCTCATTGTTCTTGCCAGTTCTTCCAAACGTTTTCTCTCCTTTCTTACACTCTTTCAGTGCTTCCTTAAAACCACCATCTTTAGCAATCTGCTTCGCCACATTGCCATCGTTATTTTTAGGCTTAGGGTTGCATCCTGAAATATAAAGCTTTATAACAGAAAGAAGAGCAGTAGTGTTGAACAAAATATAAAACAAATGTAGATTACGCACAATGTATATATACACAAATATACACATATATAATATATCCACATATATAATATATACACATATATAATATGTACACAAATATAATATATTATACACTTATATATAAAAGGAATGGACATAGTAAACACAAAGGTTATGTTTTATCAAAACACTTACCTCTCTGAATGAGAAAGCGGCAGCACATCCCCTGACCCTGGGCAGCATAATGCAGCGGAGAGTTCCCACCATTACTGCCTTCCATTTTATTCTTCAAGTCGTACTGATCAAAGTCAGCACCATACGCTGCCAGAGCCGCCAAACAGCCGAGTGAACCAACTGAAACCCCACAAATATAACATTATGATAAATCAGAGATGGATGTTATGTTTTCTCTATATAATGGTATGGTTTGTGTATATACAGTAATTGCTCTATGCATGTCAATTATAAGTGCATAACATACTTTTTGCAGCGAAATGGGCTGCATGTGATTTCCATTTGTCTAGACTATCAGGATCTCCACCCGCAGCCAATATGGCCGAAGTGATGTTAGCATTTCCTGCTTTACAGGCGGCCATTAGAGCCGTAAGACCAGTGACTTCATATACACTGTTAGCCTCGGCTCCACGTCGTAACAATGTCATACAAAATTGCTCATTTTCATTTGCTTGTTCACAAGCTTCAACAAATACCGGTTTCCCGTCTTTAGCTTTGTTATTTACGTCTGCGCCATATTGGAGTGCCAACTCTAGTATACGTGCATGTCTTTGTGTGTTTGCCATACAATACCATATTATTCCTACAAAACTATGCAAAATTAGTCTTTATGCTGCCATAATTGTATGCATGTAGAGTAATATCTTGTTAGGCTATTGTTAGGCTATTATTGTGAAGAATTGAAAATACAACAGAAATAGTTGACACCTAAAAAGAAACCTCTTCCATAATTTTCTGCAATCTGACCAGTTGAAATTCTATCGCATTAGTTTACAACACAGTACATTGACTTATTGATTATTTACTTTCTTATTTAATAAAAAAATCTGCGAAAAAAAATAAAATAGCTTCAATGTTAAAAAACTTACATATAAACAATAACTTTTTACTTAAGATTAGTTTCTAGTCATGTGTTGTTATTGAAATGTACCTTTTCCTTTGACATCTTTTAGTTTCATGTTTGCTCCAGCAATAGCTAGTCTTTCAAAGCACTCAACATTTCCTAGCTCTGCGGCTCTCATAATAGCGGCTCTACCTTTGAAGTCAACCACATCCGGGTGAGCACCAAGCGATAGAATGTGATCCAATAAATCTTCATTATTTTTAGATGCTAAAAAACAAAATGCTAGAAATGTTTTGCTATTGTACATTTTAATCATTACATATTTGATACTTTTAAGTCATTCAAACAAAGTGAAAAACTTTATTTTAGTAAAATCAAAATAGTTGCATTGCAAGCTCCTAATTTCTTTGGTCAAAACTCAGAATATTAAAATGTGCAACAGTTTATACAGTTCAACCTTTATAATTTAATTGTTTTAAATAAAGTATCATATATATAAAGAGTTTGAAATCAAAATACATCAAGTTGAATATAGTGTGTTTTTAATTCATATAACATTTAAATGCTAAATTATATATTTATATTATAATATAATATAAATATATAATAGGTTATATGCTATGCTTCTAATAAAATTTGGCATGTATGCATACATGCAAAAAGATGTCACACACAGGTTCATCTTCATGTCAAGTACCTGCAATGCCTAAAGCTGTGTCTCCATTTTCAGGTTCGTTAAAATTAATTAGCAGTGGGACGCCGCTGTCACACAACTTGGCGATCTGATCCATATCTACCGTTCGGCAACATTGTAACAGTTTGCATACCTTAAATTAAAAAAACATGTAACTAAATGCATTGCTTCTTTATGTATACAGTGGTTTACTTACATTTGAAAGTTAAAGGTTGTTTTAATAATTTTAAACATATTTATACTTTTATAAAAAAATATATATTAGTGGCACAAACCTGCAATATTTCTAGTCTCTCTTTGGCAACTGGCATTTTAAACTATTATGTATGTGCTAGATGGGTAATTGTGCCTCTACAGACTTATATGCTGAGAAGGTTTATGTGCCAGACATGCAGGGTCAAATAGAACTACCTTTAAAACAGTTGGTAAAAAAATAATGGGTACATAAAGTAAACAACAATTTTATGGTACAACACTGAATAAATAGAACTTTGTTCAAATCAATATATAGTTTTATTTATAAATTTTGAAACTGCTGTATAATTTAGTAATCAAGGCTCTCACTAAAACATAGTATTTTTGCTTTTAAATAAACATTTACTTTTTTTGCCATAAACTTAATTAAAATTTAAAATTATGTCGAATAGTATGCTACCAATACTATGGTGATTTTAAATCACCAAGGACCAATCAAGTTCCACGGTTTAAAATAAAAAAGTTGTAAATTTATAAGAAAACCTAAATTCTACGACTACTGTAAATAAGCACAGGACTTTAAAAAATGCAAGAAAGTAAACTAGTTTCAACTTACATTTAATTAGTTTCATTTTCATAAATTTTAGAACATGGTGCTTCGAAATTGATGATGAAATAGTGACCATTAATTCTCAAAGTTAAAGTGAAAACTGTTTCAACTGTCCATTCAACTTTGTTGTCCCATCCTCATAGCAACGAATGCCATTTCCGTTTCTTGTTTTGCAATGTCAAGGACATTCCTCATAGTCTAGCACTTTGTGTTTTCTGCACTTGTTTTTATATTTACGTTATCAGTCGTTAAATGTATGCAGTTTAGTTAACTATAGCCTGACGTGTAAAATTTTCTAACCAGGTAGAATTAATTGAACTAAACCCACCGCCTATCAGTGTATAATAATATTAAGGTATAAATAATTGGGTATTAATATTTATGTTACTGTTATTATTAGCATAACTGCTCATACTCATACTGTAATTTTAGATAGAACTTTGATTTAATCTAAATCATTAAATTAAAATTGAGTGCATTGTTATTTAAGTTTCAATTTGAACATCAACATGAATTTCAATTTTAATTTACAATAAATTTAATTAATATTATAGTTATATATTATAATAAATAATAATAATAATATTTATTGAAATTAAAGTGATTAAATTTAATATTAATAATATTTTTATTGTTGGTATAGTAATAAATACCCCGGAAAGTTTTATCCAAACTAGGGCCCAAACACTAGGACAGCCAAGATCAGTCAGCACCAATAATAACTGCTATTATAACAGCTTCTTGCCACGGACAATCCGTGACCTTAAAGGGAACAATCCTTGCAAGACTAATTTACACACAGAATAATCTAAACATTGACAGGTTAACTTACCTGTACTAATAAACAATATTGCAACACACACTGCAACCAATTTATGGACTATTGTATGCATTTTACTTTCTGACCAACCGTAAACATATGAGGCATGCCGCTTCTGCTACCTAGTGGCCTAGCATGATTGTAATCTGGAGGTAACTGGAGGTAACTGGAGGTAATAGTATTGATATTCTCATAATCAATATCATTCAATCAATCATTCAGTGCCAATGTGAATCACTGAATGTGAGTGTGACTGAAAATGAATGCACAATTACAGTCACTATGACTATCACAGTATCAGAATGAGAATGTATCACTACCAGTATGTAATAATGATAATTTTCAATTGTAGTATTAGTCATAATTATTTACTAAAAGTAATCTTAGTACTAATAGTAATACTAATAGTAATAGTAAATTACTATTAGTATTAAATATAATGAAATAAGTACTAAAATTATATCTATTGGCTACTACTAAATATAATACCTTTACCATTAGTAAAACTCAATGAATTTATGATCACGAAATGTATTTATTTGTAATACTAATATTCTAAGTAGAATACTGTAAGTGCCATAGTTATACTAATAGTAATTGGAATACTAATACTAGTAATACTAATACTAATAATAATTGTTTAATAGTAATAAACGTTAGTAATGCCAATAGTAATAGTATTTTTGCATTAGCTGGTGTAATAATAGTAATACTAACATATTAATAGTAAAATTGAAACCAATCATTATTATACTAGTAACATAATAAAACTCGAGTAAAGCTGTTGCCAAATTTAAATTTTAATTGAAGTAAATAATTAATTGTTGTACTGAGTAAATTTTATACACTTGATGCAATACTCATCATACCCATGCCCATTTTAGTAAAATCAAAGTGGTAGAATATATATAATTATCATGGGACTATCACTTAATTATAGGTTTCCGAGAACTAAAAAACACTCATGCAATAAACTTGCGTGGGTTTATTTAGAGAAGTTAGAAGTACAAGAACTTAGATCCAAACTTGTACTTTTGAATCAGGGAAATCTGTTGGTGCATGATTTTTGTACCCTAATCACAACCAGCTAGTCATATACAAGCCGACTAAGGATTGCAATCTATTGAGGGGGACTACTAGTTACAGATTCTGGGGCTGAATAATAAAATAATTGCACAAACATAAACTGAAAAGTTCAAATCACTAGTTATTATTGCAGGATCAAATTTTATAATTATTTTACAGATGTTTTACACTGTTAGTGATTTGCCTTTATTTTTATAGTTAAATTAGATATTTGAAGTATTCGTGATAGTATCACTTATCAATTAATACTATGCACACACTGTTTATGATAATTAAGATTCTGACTGCTGTAATGTTAGTTTTTACTGAAAGTCATTTTTGCAAAAAACTAAAATTTTCAATATATTGCTGAGGTAGAATATTTTGATCGTTTCCGTTTTGTAGTTGGATATTTTAATGTGTCATCATAAAATTCGCACTATAGACTTATTTCGTAAGAATAATATCATAGTTTGTGATATATACATTTATTGTTGTAGACTAGTATTCAATTATTGAAAATGAGTTCCTGGACTGTAGTAACTGGTACATTTGTGCTGCTGCTGTGTACTTTGTACTTGGTGAGTGCAGCCGATAAAAAACTTCAGATTGGAGTGAAGAAAAGAATTAGCCCGGAAGATTGTAAAATAAAGTCAAAGAAAGGAGACAAACTAGAAATGCACTACACTGTAAGTTGTAGGGGTTATGTCCACATTGTGAAAAAAATTTCATGCTATTTTTCTAAAGTTGCCGACATTTTAAACACAGTATGTTTTGAATTTTTAAAAACATTAGAATAATCTGAATTTTTTTTAAAACCAATTTTCTCTGAGTGACTAAGTAGTTTATAAATAACAATTTACTCACAAACACAAGTTTTGGTACAAGACTCACAGTAAACATAATTTTGCAAGTGCTTGCAAAACGTTCCTCTATGCTAAAGGAAACACAAACTAACTAGCAAAAACTTTCTTGTTAACAATTTCAGTCTCAGTGTATCAAGGAAATTTTGGTAGTAAATGAGAAATCCTATTTATTTACTCTCAAATGAGCTAAGATTTGGGCACAAGACTGGCTGTAAACATAGCAACAAGTGCTTGTAAAACGTTCTTCTATTCTTGTTAACAATATGACAGTCTCAATGTATCAAGGAAATTTGGATAGTAAATGGGAACTCATTGTACCGTATGTTACTATAACTTGTATTGCAGGGTACTTTGGAGAGTAATGGTGAACAGTTTGATAGCAGTGTGGAAAGAGGACCATTTAGTTTTACTCTAGGTGTTGGACAGGTTATCAAAGGATGGGATCAAGGCCTCATTGGGTAAGAAGGTTGCACCACCATCAGTGCAGTCATTTTCGTTATACCTTTAGTTTACCAACTCACTGGTACCAGCATTCTGCTAAAAATAGGCACTTTTATATTCTTTGTACGCAACCGATTACCTCTGAAGTGTTGAAAGAGCATGTATTTGTATTGGGGTCTGTGTGCTGGTAAGAGTAGGCTACTTAAAGTTTTTTTTGTATCTATGTGATGTACAATGGAAGTAATTAAAGGTTAGTTATAATTAGAAAGAGTACTGCTTTTAACCACAAAACTTTACAAAACTTGCCAGATGGCATTGGCTTAGAACTTCAAGATTAATTAAATCAGAATCAGAGCTAGTCCTGGTTGGCGAGTTTTATGGGGTAAGTTAGTTGGTTTTTCAAGGGACATAATTGTCTGCTAACTCTCTCTCTATAGAGATTTTTAGGAATATATGAGATTTTTTCAAAATCAACCTGTGATAGAGGTACTATATCAATGTTGTAGAATGTGCGAAGGTGAGAAGAGAAAGTTGGTAATACCTCCAGAACTGGGCTATGGAGCAAATGGAGCTGGAGATAAGATCCCTGGTGGTGCCACTTTGGTTTTTGAAGTAGAGTTGCTCAAAATATCACGAAAAGAAGAACTGTAGCCCAATGGTGGCAAACTTATAGCTAGTGCAATCTCTTAAGCAGTACTCATTGTTTCAATATATTAATTTGATATCTCAACTTGTCCAGGTTGTATTATTGTAAGCTGCGTATTTCAGAATGAACTACACATTTATAAATTGTCTATTGAGTTTAATAACATCACTAGAATCATAAATGAATATATATGATAACAAAAACGTATACACAGGGGTTAATAGGAAGCTTGAAAAAGCTGCTAAGTTTTAAAATACCAGCACAGCAAATTGCCAACATTGTTCTTCTACCAGTGTAGATATCCATAAATTTTATACAGCTAACAATATACATACTACATGACTAGGAATATAAACTACACATGTTTGAAGATAACATGGCAATATTCATTGAAGAGTAGGAATTATCACTAGAGTTATGTTTAGCGAAGAGCTATCAAACCAGACTCAATCAACTTTTGGATCTTTGAAGCTATTGCTGGGTTCTGTAGATGCCTACAACAATAAGTTTAGAGTTCAAAACCGTAGCAGCAAAGCAAGAACCGGCTCATTTCTAATGCAGAAGAAATCAAAATTGAATTTTTTCGCACAGGGTGCCAATATGAGTAAACCGGTCACATTTTTTATAACAGAATGTGTAGCATAGAGTTACAGTAATAACTATAATTGCTTTCATCATGCCTCATCAGGAACTGTCAATTATTCAGTCATACTAATAAAGATTGTGAAGTCAATCATTCCAATTGCCTTGGCAGTTGCACCATCAACTTGGTAACAATTGGAAGTGAAAATCTGTACCATCACAGCAGATGCTTAAAAACATGATTGCGTTCAACTTTGCTTGAAACAAAAATAATGAAAACATTCAACAATCTAAATGCTTGAATTATTGCTATTAATATTCCTAATGTAAAAATTAACTTTGAAAAGATGCGTTGCTTTATCATTCTTTGATGTAACAACTCTGTTTAAAACTTCATTTTTCACTTCTGCTTTGCAGATTTCAATTTTGCATTTGAATTGATTTAAAATTTCCATAAACTATTCAATATGTACCATTTCCAAGTGAATGTTTACTAGCTGGGGTTAAAGTCACGTCGAGTACTTGCCAACTTGAAACTTGCTAAAACTCAACTCGCCTTTCTAAAACTTTTGCTTTAGCTACTTGTTAAACAAATTGATTTTCAATATAACTACTGACTGGCTACAATAAGAGTTGTTTAAAATTTAGGTCAACCAACGACTAAGTTGTGTTAATAAAAGAGATGACAATTCTACTCACTCCTTCAGGGCTGCTGGTTCTTTTTGCATCTGCTCTAGAATCATTCTCATGGCAGGATCTCCTAAGATGGACTGGACTTCTGGGTCATTCATAGCCCGGTTTCTTACATCTTCAGGGGACTCGGACATGGCACACTTTCTATATCCGTCAATAGCCTCCTAAACCACAACATATTCATAAGAAATCTTTAGCGGATGTGAATGGAGCTCGAAATACATAAAAAACAAAATTGTATATTAAGTAAACATGGAACTAAGTAATAAGCTTATGTGCTCAGAATTATAATGTACACAAATACTATGTTTAAAACTTTGTTCACAGACAATACGACTCCAACTTTAACCAGCATACATTCAAATTTTTTTCAATATACTTTACCCACAAAAATACTAGCTGCAGTAGCCCCAAATTGGTGCAAAAGCAACTCTGATTATTACAACAATTATTATGACTTTTGAGTCTGGTTTTCATGATAAGTGAATTGATAGGAACCAACAAGTTAACATCACTGTCAACACCACTTACCTGACATTTAGGATCCAACTCAAGAGCTTTCTGATAGGCTTGCTCTGCTTTAGAAGTCTCCTTCATAGCCAGATGGCACGTTGCTTTCCGTAGGTAACCTTTGACTATAACATAGCATATACGATACTACTGAGAAAGTTAGAAAAGTTGTTACATTAAATGATTTAACATGTACCAATCAATGCATAAATGTAATCAATCAGTAATCAGTCGATAAGTTCTGTCTAGTTGACGTACCAAAAGTAGGATCTAGCTTAACGCACTCATCAGCGTCCCTTAGGGCCAGGGGAAACTCCATCAGTTTGGCGTAACACGCAGAGCGGTTCGAGAACACTTTTGCATCTTCGGGGTTCCTCTTTAAAGATTCTGTGTAGGCAGCAATGGCTTGTGGGAACTTTCCTGTAACACAAGTTCTTAATTAGATAGCACAACTCCCACTGTGATACGAAAACCTCACGGTGGTAAGACAACTCCCTACTCGCTTTCAGAGTACGAACACAACTCCTCAGTATGGCAACAAGTCCCTAGTGATGAAAGAATTTTTACATTAATAGCACAACTCCTCAGAAGCAAAACATTGAATTATATTCAAGAAATTTGCTGCTTCAATCAACAAATTATAGGGCTTAGAAAGTTAATTAACTGCTTAATACATTCTATTTATTTGTAAAATAACAGTGGACAAAAGTTTGAAACTAGACTAGACAGTGGTTGAGCTTAGTCAGTAGCTTACATACTTTTCATCAAACATGATATATAACAAAGATACCTTACCCTGCGTAAAGAACGAGTTTCCTTTTTGCTTTTCTTCCAAAGCAAGTTCTGGATTTATGTATGCTCGCAGCTCTTTCTCCTTTATTAATTTTTGTACCTATCACAAATTGTATGCCAATTTTAGCTGTTAATTTGACTACTGAGGGTTCTAAGAGACTAAAGTCACTAGACAGGATAGCTTATGAAAGTCTGTCAAAAAGGTGCAATCATTAAACAAATAGAATGAGTGGGCTCAGTCGAGGTAAAAAAGGAGGAAACCATATCTGGATTTCCTAGAACTGAATGCTTAAGTCATGAACCATTTCTTTAAACATTTTAATTCATTTGAAAATAGAGAAGAATAAGAACGGTCACCTCGTGTGCCTTTTTAATGACTGTTGAGTCACGGAATTCCGACATGGACTTGTTAAGGAAAAGCAGAGAGTTATCTAGATCATCTTGTTTGAGATAAGCATTACCAATTCTGGCGAGAGGCCTAAAGATAAATACTCCCATTGAAATATCGGTATATACATCATGCAAGAGAGATGAGAAAATTCCTAGCTCATGGTACTGTACAGTATGTAAACATTGCTTTAGTTGCCTACTTATTTTAGTAAAAATAAAATAGAAAAACAAAGTCCAATGCTATTTATGAATCTAAAAATAATATTTTGCATAGACAACTTAAAAGTCGTTTAAATAATTGTGTAATTACACAACTCACTCCAAAAATTTCTGAAATAATACTGTAATGTGAAATATTTCACATGTTGAGCACTTACTTGGCAATAAGTTTGTAGTCTGCTTGATTTTCCCTGCCAACGTCCACAGCTTTGTGACATGTTTCTATGCACAAGTCATACCGGCCTTGCTCAAAGTACACAGCTAAATAACATGTGAGTCGATGTATGCATAACTATTAGTATGTTATGTTAATACAATAGTGAATCAGTTGGGAAGAAAACAAAATGATAGCTGGACTCATGCAAAAATCCATGTACCCACCTGCCTTGTTGGTATAGTATATTATATTGTTTGGGTCAAGTTCTATTGCTTTGCCATAGTGTGAGAGTGCCTCCTCAAATTTCTTAGCTTTGTAAGCAGCATTTCCTTTCTCTTTCTCTGCTAATGCCTTAAAATAGTTCATTGATTGGATGCTCATGATTTTCAGAATTAAATGTGTTGAAAAAAGGTTTTTTAAGCGAGCAGCAGAGTACTTAAAGGTTCACCTTAGATCTAGTCTCTTAGTCTTTGCAGCAATCATTTAGTTAAATTTTTACATTAATAATAAAAGTTATAATTATCATAACACGAAAATCTAAGGAAAAAACTGTAATTATAATAATTATCATTATTATCATAATCATTGACATTATGGCAATGTCAATGTGACATAGCTATAATCATAGTAGTTACAGTAACAGTAGCTCAAACTGAGTTGCTGCAAGATTAAGTGCAACCTCAGGCTCAAATTTTTTTCTAAAAATAATTTATCAATATTATTATAATTTCAAGTTTATCGTTGACATTATCATTATGATTGGTCACATTTGGTCACCTTTCACCGCCGTGGTCCTGCGCGGGTGACATTATCATTATGATTATGATTAAATAATAAAATATAATCTTAATTTTAAAAAGTACGAGTCAAACTCGGTGTCCTTCTGAGTGGAGTGAGAGTGTTGAGTCAGAGAGTCTCGCTGATCACTCTCACATTCAGTAGGAGGACACTATAATTACACAGCACACTGCTACACACTGATATTCTGATTCTCACTCTGACTCACACTCACAGAAAGTGAAACAGTAACACTAACACTCACGACATCGTTTTATAACAGTGATAATAATTGCCCTTACCTGTGCTTCTACGGTACTCATTGTAAAGGTCTGGGTAAAGCACACACTATGCAACAAATAGACTATTCAAGAAAATAAAATTTCAACAAAAAGTAGTGCTAAAAGTAAAATAAAAATTGAATGACAGTGAACAACCCAGTCGCCAGTTCCGTAGCTTCAGCGCACACCTTGATTCTGGAAAAATCTTCATTCATACGAAGACATGGTTTCGGACTTTTAAAACAAAGAGCAAAATTGAGTTTTGTATCGAAAATTTGGATCAAACTAGCGTTGTCAAAAAAGGGTAGTCAACTCCATAACAATATTATGTTACAACCGCATTCGCATTATAATAATTATATAAGATCAATTTGATTTCACCCTTTTATCCTTATTCTAACAAGATATGGAGTCTAACCCATTGCAATTTGCAAACCATGAACAAACCAATTATATGTTTGATGGCCTGACATATTTTATCATGTATATGGTAAATTTATAACCTAAATTATATTGATATACTGCTGCATAATATACTATATATTTAAAAGGCTAGTTTCATAACCATATTGGTAGCTGTATTCAGCACCAAGAACAAGTGGTAATGATGATTTTAAAGTGTTCTACTAGTCATTATAAGTGCATACTCTATGCAAGAGTATGCAATTTAAATAGTACTGTTACATTTTACACGCAGTGACAGTGAAGGGAGGTTACTGTGTACCACTAGAAAATAAAAAATACAATTATGCCTCAAGACTGTAAAAAAAATTGGAATTAATAAATTTGCAAATGATTTATTTATCATGTTGCTGGAACATAATTTTAAAACAAAAATAATACTATAAAGATTGTATTGGTACGTACATTTCAAAAAGTATATTTCCACAAGCTTGAAATAAGTATTGTGATTTATTGCATATATGATAATATTATCATACAATTCTGTATATCATTAATATATTATATATCATGTTTTGTTACAGCAACAATATTGTTAAGTATGAAAAGTATCAACAGGTGCCTTTCGATGTAGTAATGTATTGTACATTAGCACATTGCACATGTCAATATCATACGAATATATATACACTCGTCACATTATATATGAGTAGAAAGCTTCCATGAATGTGTTAGAAAACTGGAAGTTAATTAACTTAGAATTTTGCAACACTTGGAACTTTTTCTAGCCGTACAAAAAAAATGTATGCTTACATCAAGGACAATATCACAGTGAAGAAATGATGCTGGAACATAATGTTAGTCTAAGAATTAATGCTGACTTAATCCTGGGGTTGATAGAGAATTGAACCACTTTTAGTGTTGCCAGTTTTTATTGGAGAGTCAATTGTTTCAAGAGACAGGAAACTTTTCTGTGACTACTTGACTTCAAAAAACATTCCAGAAAACCAGACAGCTGAAGTAATTCTTGGCAATCTACAAGCATAATAAACAACAGAAAATCCCTAGAAGAAATTTAACAATTACATAACGATATATATAATTTTATGATTATCACATATTCTTTATAATATACATACATTATTTTATAATTGGTCCATTGCACATATAATGCGCTGAGCAGCATGAAAAGCAGGAAAGGGAAAAAAAGGGAAACATTGAAGTAATGAAGACATATCAAGAGTTTCATGGAGATCTTGAACAAAACAGATCTACATATATTTTCTAGGAAAAAAATTATAAGCTTCTAATTTTCCCCATTTATGAAGTGAATAAATGTTTAATAAATGTTTAATGATCATTCTCACAGTACCATCCCTGAGGATTTAAAGCATGAAGTGAGGCTACCTGAGGAGAGGGTTGAGCACGTGCAGCAGCAGACAGATTATGCCCAGAAACGGAAGAAAAGATCAAAAATGGAAGAAAAAATTTCATCAATGGAGAATTGGAACAAAAGTTAAGAGGATTCCAAAGTACTTTATTAATTAAATGAAAGAAAAAAAATCCATAACAAACGTGAAGGAATATATTGAATTGAAGGAAAAAACAATCTCATCAATGGAGAATTGGAAAAAAGTTGAGGGGATTTCAAGGTACTTCATTAATTTCATGATCCTGGAAGAGTTCCAGCATGAACTCCATAAAAATTTTTAACACCGAAACACTGAAAGTGTCACACAGCTGTATGCCAAAAATACGATCATTTATTAATGGCCATAAAAAGAAAGCGCTGTCAGAAGAACAACATAGCAACACATCCAAACTATGTAACTGCAGGGTTAAAACAAACTGTCCACTGAACGGCCAATGCTGCACAAAGGCCATAAGCTATTAACTACTGGTAACCAACAGAAACAACAGAAAACGATTTCAAAAGTCAATATAACAACCAAATGATACTCTACTGAGCTGAGCAAGTATATTTGGAATGTGAAAAAAAAGATCACCTACGAAACTAAATGGAGAATACTAGCCTGGGTACAGCCGTGTAACAAAGAATCATCACTCTGCAGGCTGTGCCTACTGGAGAAATATTTTATCATCTGCAAACCACATTGCTGGTCATTAAAAAGCCCCAATGAAATTGTAACAACATGCTAGCATGCTGGGAAACTTCTATTACAGAATGTGACTTAAACTTTTAATCTCCTAGCTAATATCTTCTTAATATAGCTATTTCTATTTTACCTATATTGTATTTATCTATACATCTCAATCCATTGGCTTTATAACTTTTATCGTGTACCTTTGTATATTTAGTATGTACTTTTATTACATTTTATCTGATAATTGTGCATTAGGCGCATGAAACTATTAGTAATAAAATGTGTTAACTCAATTTCATCATACTCTACTTATAAGATATATATGCACACTTTTTCTGAAAGAATACTTGCTGTTTACTTTTACAATTTTCAGTACAGTCATTGTATTTTGCCCTGTCTTCAACTTTACAGACAGTATAGCCTCTGTTAGACACTTGAGTTATTTTTAGTAACATTTGTCATATGACTAAAAGTGCTAAGACCATGCTAAGACATTGTGATTTAAGCTACGGCCCTGGAAAAAAATGAAAGAGAAACAACGGCCCTAGTCTATTTTGTATCACATGGCAACAAGTCATTTCTATTACGAAATCATGGCTGACCGTAAACGACTGTTGCTGCTAAAGAAGCTTTTATTGCTTAAAAAAGACAATCAACTACACAAAGATACCATCGAAGGTATTGGGTTCACCCCATCAACAGAAAATGAGAAAGCTTTGGAGTATATGCTCATTTGATAAATGAATTGAGAAATGATGAACTGAGGTTCAGGAAATATTTTCGAATGACTCCTGAAAACTTAGACCATCTTCTGTCATTAATCCAGCCCTACATCACCAAGAAAGACAAAAATATGCGAAGGGCATTAGAACCTGGCTTGAAGTTGGCATTGACATTACATCATCTAGCAGAAGGTGCTAGTCATGCCGCTATAGCTGCCCACTATAGGCTTGGCCGGTCATCAACATCTCAAGCCATCTACGACACCCTAAACGCACTGTGGATTGTCTTAAAATCTCTAGATTTAAAGCCACTTTCTGGACCAGCTGAATGGATGAAAGTTGTTCACGGGTTGTAGTTGACAAAAACAATTTAGCTGCTCTGTACTACTAGTACTACTTGCAGATTTAATGATTTATATTTTTAAAATATTCAACAAAACTATTTATGTTTGATTAAAGACTGAAAGTTATTTTTACTACTACAAATAAGTTATTTTATTAAACTGCCTGAATATAATTCAATAAAATAAATATCATGGTGATATAGGCAGTGTCGCTTGAAACAACTGTTTAGTACACTAGATGCTCTTTTTTCTTTATTGCTGTTATTGAAATAATTTTATTTTAGATTTGAAAAATGGAACTTTCCTCATTGCTTAGGGAGTGTTGATGAAAAACACGTCACTATTAAAATACCAGGCAATGCAGGGTCTACATTTTTAACTATAAGCAGCGAGAAAGCATTGCATTGCTTGCAGTTTGTGATGCAGATTACAAGTTTTTACTTGTTGACATTGGCCAACCTGGAAGCTGTAGTGATGGTGGGATCTGCAAGTTTTCTTAATTTGGACGAGCACTGGAAAACGGTATAGTTTGTTTTTCAACTTGAACCCCTGATTTGAGTACATTATATATATGTGTGTATGTAGCAGTACTTTACATTTTGTTTTCAGGGAATGGAAATCTACCAGTACCAAGTATGTTACTAGGCACCCAGGAAACATTACCAATGCCATGTGTTTGTTGGAGATGAGGCATTTCCACTTGAAAAACATTTTATGAGACTATACCCAGGCAGATTGATCAACTCACTCGAAAAGAGGGTGTTCAACTACCGACTCTTTCAAGCTAGGAGGGTTGTTGAAAATGCATTTGCTATATGAAGCAATTAGATTTTAAAATTTTACTTATGCTACACCTTTAAAACCATTTATAAAAGTTGGTAAAATTCACTCAAGCTAGCATTATTTTCAACAATGGCTGACTACTTAGTGACATGCTGTTTGTCAATGTCAAAGTTTAGGCTAGTCTGCTGCAAAAACCAAAAACCTTGTTATCTGCAGGTATAATGTCACAGCGCTGGAGAATACTCTTCAAAATGATGTGTGCGAGTCAGGCCAAGGCTGTGAAAGTGATGCAGGGCTTGTGTGTGCTGCACAATTTTCTTCGCATGGTTGGCGACCCAACCTATGTACCTCCTGGTTATGCAGATACTCCCCCGAGAGGATGGGGTAATTCAAGAAGGCTTTTGGAGGGCTGAAGCTAGTGGGGTACAGGCAGCCACCAATTTTAATAGAAGTACTAATTTAGATGGTGCTATAGTAAGAAATCGTCTTTGCAACTACTTTAGTAGTAGAGACGATGGTGTTCCTTGGCAGCTAGATAATATAATTTTTGTGAAGTACTGTATTTTATTTCTTTTTTAAATTTGTAACAATAATAGGGCCAATTTAAGAATCTACAAAAAAACTTAATATTCAATGCTTAACTTACTGGAATTTAAAATACTGCTGATATGCATTAACCGTTATCATTAAAATTTCAGAGGTTAGTGGACAATTGTTTTTAAATATTTTGTTGTTTCTTATCTGATATTAAATGTTGCAGGATTTGTATTGCCATTTACAGATTGGCTAGCTATGCAGAGTACAGAGTGGTTGCTGGGAAATTCGGAGTCAGTAAGACCACAGTGCACAAATGTGTGTATTTATTCTGTAACGCTATATGTGATGAGAAAAGAGAGTTTATTGTCTAGATGATGCTAAACAGCACACCTATGAAACAGAACGAAGATATGGCTATCGACAAGCAATAGGAGCCATTGATGACTCTCATATCCCCATCACTGCTCCATCTGACGGAATGAGTGCCTTTATTTGTGGAAAAGGCTGGCCTTCATTAGTGTTGCAAGCTGTATTGGACAGCGATTGTGTTCCGGGATGTATATTGCAACACTCTTGGAACTGCACATGATGCAACCGTTTAAGATCTCCATTATTTGACTTTTTATCAAGAAAGATGCCTCAGAATAACAAATTAATTCAAGGTAGAGAAGTCCCACTGCACTTGCTAGGCGATCCAGCATACCCTACATCTCCATATATCATCAAAGGGTTTGTGGGTCGGAACCTTACAGATAAGCAAGAAAACTTCAATGCCTATCATAATAGTGCCCGGATGTGTGTAGAAATAACTACAGCTACACCGGTCTAGCAGTTGAATTGTTGGACATTATTAGATTGGTTTGTAGACCCAGTTGATGATTTCCCCAAATTTTTGCTTTGTGACCTGGTGCACAGCATAATAGCTTGGGTCACCTGCACTGTTTAGCAAGCAATTTATAAAAACCAGTTGTCATCCTTGCACTGAGTATGTTCATTTTGTATGATGTTATTAATTATCAATATTTGTTCTGTACGCAGATTTTACTAGCAATTGAAGCAAACTGAAGACAAACTTGTTCACCATAAACAAAGGTTGTTGCATTCTATTTATAAAACTATAGATCATGTGTTAAACATGATTCATTGTTGTTAGAAAAAATAATATTCAGGTGGTCAGTTTCAAGCTCATATTTTTTTGGTTACTAGATGTGAAATTGAGCCAATACTGCAGGATATTAAATTATTGAATGCTACAACTTCTCATATTGCCTTTAACCATAGGCCATTATGATATTTTGTGAGATGATCTAATCTAATCACCTAAAACTCTTGAAAATTCATTCGATTTCATTCCAGGAAACATCCTGACAAATAATAGGTTGTGAGAAGGGCTATAAAAAAATTTGTTTGTGGCATTTAACAAGCTATAGAAAATAAACAGTTTGATGGCAAGTATGATAGACTAAAAATGCTCTGGCATCTCAAAATTGGGAGGGCGTTATTCTACCATCTGATGGAGATATAACAACATGCCTGCGTGCTCAGAAGTATTTGGAAACCATCTATTCTATCAAGCTTCTTGAATTTCAACATGCTATAAAAACATCTAGTGTCACTGAAAACCAACATTTCAGATTATTCAACTGTCTTGTAAAAATACCTCAAATTTATTGCAAAATAATCTTTGTAAAATGAAAAACTTTGCTATGCTGAAAAAATCACAATAAAAAAAATGAAAAATAGGAAGATTTCAAATCATTTAGATGTGCTGCAGAAGCTGAAAGTGTTAACGCCCGAGTCCTAAATCGGGCTGAAGGACCAATTCTCACCAGGATTCGTGAGATGGCAGAGCCTTTTACTGGTAATGGCAGCCTGAATGTCACTGCGTGGTTGGCAGACTACCAAGAGGCTCTGAAGGTTGAGTCAGTCTTAATGTACATGTCGAGTAGCAATGTGTACAGCAGGATGATAGTGAGGGAGATATCCCAGTGAGATGTTGTGAAAGCAGCCTTAGTGGCTAAGCATGCCATGCCCAGGCAAGAAGGTCCGAGTGCTATCGGTGGTGGGAGCACTGAACACTACATTAACATTTGTCTGAACGCAGCTGCTGATGCCAGAAACTAATGTTTTTAGGTGGGAGGTGCAGAGCTCAAGAGATAAAAAAGCCCAAATGGGGTAGGCTCTTCAAATACCAAAGGCATTAGCTTCCATTCAGCAGAGCTGACCAAGCCAAGCCTACTTTCCCCATTTGGCTAATTTGTTGATCACTATCCAGTGGCTAGATGGATGACTGCAAATGCATCGCAGTTTCTTCAATAAAAAAACCATAAAAATGGCTGATTAGCATACTGTTGGAATAAATTAATTATTTTGACTATCCCCATAGAGAAGTTATAACACTCAACGACTGTATATGTATTTCATATTGACCAGATGTCTGCTTTTAAAACTACCGCAGCAAGGACTAAAAGCTACAGGAGGGTTGCAGGTTATTAAAATTGCTCTTTAGGTTGAAATTCGAAACTTAGCTATGTGATTTCTACCAAGTTTAAAATACATTGTAGATGATCAATACAAAACTTCATATACTGATGAAAAAACATCTGAAAAATACGACATAAGTTTTTTTAATGACAGTAATGAACTACATACGACAGGAGCCAAAGGTCATCATTAAATAGCTGACTGAGATCACTATACAATCATAGCAGCAAGTTAATGAAACTTTTATAGCACGATAACACATTCATAGGGTATGCAATAATGTCACAATCGGAAAAAAGCTGGGGCCAGCCATCCGGATGTTTGTTAGGGGATGGTCCTGTCGGGTGAAGGCAATGTGCCTCAACGTAATTGGCCAGATTTTGTTGCAAAAGTGTGCAATAGCCAATGAGAGGCGTTGGAAAATATCCTGTTTAATATTGCTGGTGTAAAATGCTGTCTTTTCTGGTCAGCAAAGTGTTTTTAGCCATTAAAATATGATGTGCTCGCATGATATTCATGCATAAGTTTTATAACTATATTATCACACTTTATTCACTAATCAGAAGCCAGTCTAAGGCAAGCTAAAGGAGAACAAAGGGTTCGCTATACTCTTTTATCTTTTTTTTGTAATTTGTTTTGTAATTAACTGCAATTATTTTATGTGCTGAGTTAATAGCCTTTAATACATTTTGTCTTGTCATGCTTCATATCATATACATATTATATTACATATTACATTTTACATATTACTTAATCATACTGTATTCAAATTATAATTCTTACCCAAATTTTACTATTATTACAGACTTTATGGTGTTGGTTTATGAGCTAAAGTGTTAGTGTTCTGTAAAGTTGGTGAACTAGAATAAACTATATTAATACTAACTTTCACCTGCCCCATCTATAAACTACACTCATGACCGCATCAGTAAAGTTCAGTTATCTAAAAAAGCTTGCTGAGCCCCTAGCAGACCGGTAAAACTGCTCTAAAGACTATTTTGGTATTTTGCAACAGCTTTTTGTATGTAAGTAATTAATCAACAGGCTGATTTTTGTTCAAATATTATTTTGTTTTTCAATTAAATAGGTAAAACAGGTTAACGTCATTACCCTTATCCATTGTGCAAAAAATTCCCTAGAAAGTGCATTTCCGAAAAAAAGTAAATAAAACATGTGGACAGGGTTCTGTTAATACATCTATGCTTTCACTGCCCGTTGTTAATCCTGCCAGAATTATGGTTGTCAATCGGAAATAAAATTGATTTTATCTACAGTGGTGAATCTGCCAGGCTTAACAGGAATAAGCATATTAATTCAAACACTTATTTTTACCATTAAATTAAATCAAACCCACTAAATGAAAAAGATGAAATTGTGGGAGCTAGAAGTAAATGATACTGAGGGTTATTCAGGGCGTTGAAGGCAGTGAAATGTGCACTATATCCTACAATGACCAATGTGGCAGTTACCAGAAGTTAAGGAGACAAAAAGTTCTGAAAATGCGGACTATACAGCATAATATTTCATAAAAGATTTTATTTTGGCCTCTATACCCTATGTATTAGTTCTTTCAAAAACATAGTATGCAAGAAAAATGTTTAGGAAGGTTCCCAGACTTTAAAACCAGTAAAGCTTTCAACTACAGTTTGCGTGAATGACTAAAATAAAGCTTTTCACTTGCAAATTACAAAACCTTAAAATTGGAAAAACTTCAATGTTGAAACAAAGAACGCCCAAAAATCATCATCAGCTCACCACTACCACGCTGGAATATAACACTGCAAGCCTAATAACAGCAGAATAAGCCAGGTTATATAAAACAAGGTAGCAATTTTTTTATCTGCCATGTTAGCTCGACTAAAATTAAGGATTGATAAAAAATGATATTGTATTTTATGTTTCAAAGATTTAATAAAAATAGCAACATTAGTAAGCCTGCTTAAATTTGTATTTTCATTTCAGTGCAAAAATATTTTTCTGCTTCAGTAGTGTGCATCTAGCAGTATGTTTTTCTAGCAATGTTCTATATTCTATCGATGAGCTTTAGCTTTCACCTCTTTAGGCGCCATATCCTTCATACTAGGAAGCAGTGTAGCTGCAGAGTAAGACTTTTATCTATTATTTTCAAGTGCATGGTTCAAAATAGAGAAAAAAAGAAGTCTTTTAAAACAGTCAAAAATAAAAATAGCTTTTCCAGCCATAGACCAATTAGCAGAAATTAGTAGCTATTTAGAAGGCAATTCCTTAAAAGCCAGAATCACTAGAGAAGAAATGAAAGTTCAGGAGGATATAAAGCTTCCTTTGATACATATTTTGCAATGGCTGTTACTCTCGTTAGGACACCGATGTGTCTCTGCTGCTTGGGTGTAGGTGGTCTTCTTTGGTGGGCTGTGTGTGTTACAGCCTGACTAGGCTAGACTATTGGTTATTTGTGCCTGCTGTGGGCAGTACTGTGCTGATTAACCAATGGCCCATAATCAAAACAGGAACGGTTTAGCCTGAATTTAGTGTTAATGGCTTTAATGTGAAAGTAGTGGATATTTAATATAAGGCTATTTCAGTATCGTGTAATTGTAGTTATGTATTGTAGTAATTCTATAACAGCCAAAAACTGTGACTGCTTCATTTAATAATTCCTAATTTTGGATGTTAACAGAAGTTAGTCAGCGTTTGGTGTTTGTTAAAACCACTGTGAAGAAAATATATTTATATCTCACAAAAGAGTTATACCAATACAAAGTAATAAGGGCACCACAAGATATTTATCTTTTGTGTTGCTTAGCATCCTTTCTAGTAATTTGAGACTGATGTTAAACTCAACTTTTGTTTATATAAATTGTGCATATTAATAATCACCTTGGTTCCGCACCTCTGGTATAATATAATAATACATTCATACAAGAATCAGCAATTCCAAGTTGTCATTAACCAGAGAATTTGAAAAATTCTCTCAAGAAGAAAAACAACTCCAAATAGAGAATGCAAGTGATACCTGATCACACTATTAGTTTTCCTCTATTTGGCCCTGTTTGAAGCAAAAATCTAGGAGGTGACAAATGTGATTACAGTAAGTTGTGTATAAAATTTTACAGTTTTATAATAAATGTTAGAATATCACTATAATAGCTTTATTTAGAGCAAATGTACACCCAACTGTGAATGTTAACCTGAAGAGCAATGCCTCTACCTCACCAATACAGTCAATAGTCGTATTCATCGGGAGCTAGAGATGAGACATGTGCCACTGACACGTCCTCTTCATCCGTCTCATCAAAGTATGCCTCTTCAGCATCTCTACCCTCCTGCACCAGGTCATCATATTTACAGTTACCATCTACAGAGCTAAAAAGAAACACCACATATCTCTAAAGCACAATTTACTAAATATAAAAGCTGCAGATTTTATGACAACATTTCAAGATCATTGACGTATTGTTTTAGAAGGTTGCATCATTTTCAGATTTTTGAGACGGTAACTTAATTCTACTCACTTTTTCGTCTCAATTAAAATTGTTGGTTATTGTGCTATGTAAACTTAGCGCAATGTGCAAATAGAGAAGGGTTTAACAGGTATAGTTCACCTATAATCAAACTCTTGATCTTGCCCTGCCAGAAACCGCTCTTGCATGACGTGTAGAAATTCTTCTCTCAAAGCCATTCTTTCATCAGCAGAAATACCTAACAGAAGAGAAACTAAATATAGATTGAGAACAAAAAACTGAATTGCAATGAAATAATATAAAATGTGGAGTGTTCAATGGTTGTTATCAAGTTGATCAAAAATGCATTTTCACAATTACAGTTCTATATTTAAAAACAACAAAAACAGAAATATATTGAAAATACAGCATTGCAAATAAGTAGAGGAATAAAATTAAGTTATAGACACACAGTTTCATTGAATCTACAAAGGTGAGAATTTGAACAAAGAATAATGACAACTTATAGTCCACATTAGTACTTACCACTATTTTCTACGTCTGCGGGTGTGCATTCCTCGTCACTTTCGCTGTCCTCTTCCTCTAGTTGACTCTCTTCTCTGGAAAGCTGCCGTGTGTATAGCTCGTCATTACCTAGTGATGAAGTCAATATGAGACATAAAGTTCTTGCATCATTCAGTCTATAGTTCTGGGTAGCTTAACAACTTAATAATTCAATTTAATAATTTCCCTAAGAAATCAGCACACCAAGTTTAAAACCTGTTATAGGAACTCCCACCTCTCCTTCCAAGCATAGTTATGGGCTCAGGTTATAGGAGATACTTTAGTAAGTCATCATTATCAGTGGACACAACTGTGGTTTGTATATTAATTTTCACAGATCATTATTGAAAAAACTGATAAAAAATCATGAAACATACACAATTTTTCGTTACTTTTAAATGTAAAATAGCAAATTTGCAAATTTGCAAATTAATTTTCTTCACCTATATACTCATGTAATGAAACTGGGAAAAAAAGGAAGTGTTGTCTCATTGATTGTCAAAGTATTGCAATATAGCTAGAAAAAAATATTGAAGCAAATGGGTTGCAAAACTATTTTCAAAAGTAATTTCGAAAGTTTCAAAAAATAATAACAAAAAGCTATGAAGTATAATGCAAAAAGAAAGACATGTGGCATTTGCTTGGGCATCAAAATATTGAAAGCTGAAGTTTGAAACGAAAGAATATAATACAATTAAAATCATGCAACACCTTCTACTCCTAGGACCTAGGCAAATAAATGACACTAAGCCAACTTCAAATGCGAATATTTAACAATGCAGCAAGAACATAATTTATGAAACGAGTATAAAAGACCAACCTACCTCGAGAGTCCATTTGTTCAAGCAACATTGTAGAAAATCCGGTGTGCTGCCTCAAAAGGTTATCAGATTGAGTCTTGATGTCATCGTCTGTGAGATGTCGGCCAACCATCTGCAAAGATGGTGAATTTATTACAACCACGAAGTAAATGTTGAAATACAAAGACAATTGATTTGACTGCACGATACATGCCTTAGAAACTCAAATTGAGAAAAAGTGGCCATGATTAACAGAACCTGCTCATAAAGTAGTGGATCTCTATGTTTCATTTGCTCATCACTAAAATATTCACCGGCTGCCAGTAAACTTCTCATCGCCACGAATCTACGATTTTTCACTCTTTGACCTGCAGCCTTTAACTCTCTTTTCAAAATTTTCAGTTGATACATTAAATCTTTGTCTTCTACAATTTGAAACAAAACTGCTAATACATAAACTGAAACACCTAATAAACTTATATGAGTTAAATAGGTAATTCATCTGTTAGATTATCGAAAAACAAATGTAAGATTCTTAAAAAATGTTGATTTGAAATGCCAATTAAATGGCAAAGTGTGGAAATTTGAAAGGCATGGTGAAATATTACAAAGATACAAAAACTTACCAATCAATTTACATTTTAGAACACAGTAAACAATGTATATTGTATAGAATTTCTTTGGCTTTATTAGTAGGCTGAGCACAGCTGATTGATTACCTCTATCGCCAGATTCTATCCTACATGCCTACAGCTTACAACTTTCTGGTTCTATTTTCACTACTTATTAAAAAGCAATTCTGCTAAAAATTGAACAACTAAATCTACTAAAAGTAGCCTACATAGATTTTTATTAGTAATTATATAATTGTCAATATGAATAATGCCACTTTGCATTACCTGCAAAATTTTTAGTAAAATAATTTATATGCTCCTCTTTTAACTGAATGCCATATCTAGTTAGGAATGTTGCGGCAGATTGTTCTAAAACAGAACGTAAAAATATCGCTTTCTTTTCTAAAGAGAGATTTTCCGAATCACGTTGATGGTCACCAAAGTACGAATCTGTTTGAGCTAGATACGATATCATAGAGGAAATAATGTCTGGATCTTGACTAGTACATGCATCCATAGCATCGCGGTGCTCAACAGACCTGAAAAACAATCACACAAAAACTGCATTTGAAGGTATTTTTTATTTAGTTGACTACTCAACAGTTTTTGAAAGTATAAAATTAAATGAAAGATAATACTCATTAAATAGACTAATAGTAATAGTGTAGTAAAAAAACTTGCACTGCAGTCAACTATTAAGGAAGTTGTAAATTCACAATAAAATTTTTCATTATATTTGGCTATGCTAGTCTAATGCTATTGCTATTCACTATTCAGTATTCACTTTGACTTTCACTAGCAGTAGCTAGAGCTTTGAGTTTGCCTTTGGCGGTTTTTCTAATAAATCATAAAAATAATATTAAATTTAAAATTAATTATAATATTAATATAAAATTAAAAATAAATATATCAGATTTTTATTTTACTTTTACTGTTTTAGCCAATATCAATATCAATATGAATATCAATTACAATAGTGAATAACAATACGAAACGGAAATCACTGAAATGTCAGCAAAAGCATGAATAGTATTACTATTACTATTAGTAAAATTAAATCAACATTCAATTAAAAAGTTCAGTTTTGGCTTTGCAGAAAATAATAATTATTAATATCATAATCATTATCATATTCATATTGATATTCATATTCTAATTCATTATCATCACACTCACAGTCACAGATACTGATAGTAAGACTGAACAGAGGCCATGCTGTTTTAATTTCAAATTGTAACCTTTTCTAACCTCAATTCATAGGCGTGGATAAGCATACTGTTCAACGAGTTCTAACCGAAAAACAGTGGGCGCGGATATCAATAACCCGACAGAAACCATTGAAATAATAATATGGCTTGCCTTGGAAGTAAATATGCTATACACACAAATCTGAGTTTTTTATAAGCTTGTATCTATAGTTTTTAAGTTTATGTATAATATGACAAAGTTGTAAATTATAAATTTTGAGATAATAGTATTGCGTTTTGCAAAGAGATTATTGACTTTTTATTGTGCAGATAATTTCAATGATAATATACTCATACCAGCGAGTCTACAACAGTTCGTTTCTTCACCCTTCGCACTTTCATGACTATTCAAAGCTCTGTAATCAGTAGCCTGTAAGTTGCTTATCATTTTGTAAGAAGCAATGGTTTAAATTTCATTATTTTACAAACTCTTACAATTGTATGCCAGAACCTATTTTACTAATAAGACCCTTATGGGCATTCTGATACTGTGAAGTGTGACTCTAAGTCTGTGGGCGTGGCACTTTTTTTTTTTATTCTAACAAATAAGTATAACTATAAGTATAAGACATAGATGATAGAATTTAAACATAAAAATTAACAGATGTGGTCGTAAAAAGTGTTTTTAGTAATGCTGTAATTTTTATGATTGTGTTAGTTCTGTGATGCATTACATACAACATACAAATGTTGGAATAGTATCTGTATTGCAGTGTGATTATAAGTATAAGTATTACTAATATTTATATTAATAATGATAAATATAATAATAATACTAATACTAATAGTAATAGTAATACTACTAATACTACTAGTAGTAGCATTCATATTCAATTCGATACTGATGCTTATTGTTATAGTGATGGCTGTACTCATAATAGATAATAATGGTTTTAGCTTTAGTACGCTATACTCAATTTGTTTATAATTATTGTAATATAATTTGACCAGTTTCTGTTTAACTTTATAGTAATTTTTTGATAACTTAAAAAGTTTAATCTTTGACAGTTAGAACAAAAGTAACATCATCTCTGTCACTTTATGTTATAGTAAAAACAAAATGTACAAACCAATTTTTCTCTATCATTAATAATCAATAAGCTAGTATTTTTAGTGTGGAGCTACTGTAGCACATAGCTTGCCTCAGTCTAATATAGCACTTCTAGTATAGCACCTCTTGTGACATAGTTGATTTTTTATATTTCCTGAATTAATGACTGTTTGAAATATAGTGCTTACCAAATTTTTATTTGTATAATTTTAGATTTCAAAACTGATGATGACTGCGGCAAGTAATGTTGTGTTCTCTTTAGTCTTAATCCTGCCACTTATAGCAGACAGTACAGCAGTACCTACACTAAACTATACAATTGAAATAAATAGAGAAAGATATTTGCATGAGGCTCGAAAGGATTTTCTTAGCATTGCACTTGATTGCTCTCTAATAAATTCTGAGTGGCAAACCTTTAACCCACTAAATAAAAATGTAATAGTGATGGCTAAAGCACTATCTCCAGCTATCTTGCGTCTTGGGGGAACGGCCTGTGACTATGTAATTTTCAATAACACTAACAATCAGCGTTCTTTGTATCATTTGAACACAATGTTGAAGAATGAAAGTTTAAAATCAATTCTTCATGCGAAAGACTGGGACAAACTAGTAGCTCTTTCTCGAATGGCTAATTTGACTTTACTGTTTGATGCTAATGTAATGTTACGTGATCCTCAAGGAAACTGGGATCCAACAAATTTCATTAGCTTTTTAAAACACAATGAATACTATAATGTGTCAAACTTGATGTTTGAGCTTGGCAATGAGCCAAACAACTACCCAGTACATTTTAATTTAACCATCTCTGCATCTCAGCTAGCTGCCGATTTTAAAACTCTGCGTGATGTCATTAGTCAGCACAGTTTTTTTAAAAAGAGCTTGATAGTGGGGGCAGATGTTGGCAACCCATACATACGAAATGGTAAGTAGGCTAGATATGATAGTTGTTAAATTGCAGTGTGTAATAGCACACATATATGACAAAGTGGTTCATTAAAGCCAAGTATGTTTGTTGAAACCTCATCACTCTTGAACATGTTGCAACAAGTTTTTTAATTTTAAATAGTTTGAGACATCGGCAATCTGTTGTGACAGCATTTGTTTTATTGACTTAGAACTACAGCTGGACCCAGCCACATATATACACGATTTCTTTGAAGATGCTCACTCTACTATTGATGCCCTCACGTGGCATCAATATTATCTCAAAGGCAGCACTGCAAAAGTTGCCGATTTTATCAATGCCACTGTTATGGAAACATTTAGAAAGCAGGTACAATTTCTATAAGTGTGTTTCATAATAAAGCTAAAACAATAGAATATTGATATTTAAGATTGATTTACATCTTATCAACTGTGTTACTTTTACATTAATTACAGTTTTATCTTTGTAACTTCAGGTCATCATTGTGAGTAAGATCATTCAAGATGTCTTGGGTGCCAATCAAACATTTCCTGTATGGATGGGCGAGACTTCTTCTGCGTACGACAGCGGCGCTAAGAACATTTCAAATCGTTATGTTGCCGGGTTTCTCTGGATGGACAAACTCGGTATATCTGCACAATACGGGTAAACATCCCCCTTTGAAAAATAAAATTGTTGAGTAGAGCTCATATCAATATGTTATGTATATTTCTTGGTTTCGTTTTTATTGTAAAGACAACTCCCAATGTATAACTTTTCACATAATTTCCAGGTATGACATTGTGATTCGGCAAACACTTTATGGTGGCGCATACTCTTTGATTGACGAGAATATGCAACCACTTCCTGATTTCTGGCTTTCCTACCTTTTTAAGAAGTTAGTTGGCCGAAGATCGCTTGAGGTATCCGTTACCCAAAACCCGGGAAGTATCAGAGTATATGCCAGCTGTTCCAGGTAGTGTCTCTCTCCCCCATGAGTGTGTATTATGACTAATTCTTGGGAGTTGTGGTAAACTGCAGAAAATTTGCCAACAGAATTTTTAAGATCATGAAACTACTTACACAATCAAAATCAAAACTATTCTCATCCAATTACTAGCTTTAATTTATGTTAATCAAGCATGTTTTTGAGGTTTATCTAAAAACCTTCAATACTAGGGCTTTCGGAGGTTATAAATACAAAAAATATTTTTGTATTGTTTAACTACAGTTTTTGGCTGTTATATGTAAAGTTGTAATTGCAAATATTAGTTTTACATTGAAACCTTGTCATTTGATAGAATTGAAGAAGGAGTCAAACCAGGTGCGGTTACTATCTACGCTATGAATCTGGACCCTACATCATCTGCTAGACTACAAGTTGCATTCAATTCTACTGGCACCATATACTTGCTGGAACCCACAGACGGCACCCTTACTTCACCCTATGTTGATATTAACTCACAGACTATGAAGTTGACAAATGATAGTAAAATCCCCCCAATACCTCTCAAATCTCAGAATTATTTTGAACTGAAGCCTCTAACATTTGGATTTTTTGTTCTGAATGAAGCCAAAGCTGTTGCTTGTATATAGCTACAACTTTTCACTTAAATTTCAAAAAAAAGTAAGTCAAATGCCCGTTAGTGCAATCATTTGAACACGTTGAGTTACTACATAGAATAATTTCTGTTGAATTTTTAAAATATTTTAGCAAATCATGGAGATTTTAGACAAATGTTGTTTAAAGAAATATTTTAATTAGTTTAACCAACTAATATCAAAGCCATGTTATATTAACAATCTAAGATGTGATTAAAATGTTAAAAAATTTTAGTTTTTTTCTGAAATTAAATTGGAACAAAATAAATTTAGTAGTTATACTATATTTTATATTTAATACAAATTTTAGTAGTTATAATATTATATTTTATATTTAATACAATTTATGTTTTCTACACAAAACACTGTTTTGATGATAAGATAGTTGATTTATTCTTTGTTCATTTATCTATTAAACATTTTGTAAAGGTTATTGGGAATTTTCCCCTCATTAATTTATTCACTGCTTTGCATAGCCATAATGATATATCTAAATTTTTTTCACGAGTTTCTTACATTTTTAGGCTTTGTAATTACTAATAAGTTGTCTTCTCTCGTGAAATATTGAGTCAAAATAAAACATGAGATTTGAAATACTGTAATGTATTATTGCAATATATTAGATTCATATAATTTATCACTCTAGCAACTTAAATCTTGAATGTAAAAATATTTTGACTTTATTATATAATATAGACAAATGTAATATAATAGCTATAGAGCCATATATAGATATAGTACCATCATACAGTGTATATTATGTAAGCAAAGTTACTAAAAAATATAATATTTACTTCACAAGTTCCATTATATAGAAAAAAATTGTAAGATAATAATTTCACTTGCTAGAATGATAAATGCTATATAATTGCTGAATCTGCTGATTATAAAAACCGTAATCATGCCTTGACTTTACATTTTATTACACAAATAGTATGTTTTGTTTAACCATGGATAGCAGGTAAACAAAATAATACATATATCAAGCTAAATACATGTAAATGCATAAACGGAACAAGTCTATAAATTCAATGATTCAAATAAAAAGTTATGTCTGAACTTACAAACCAAATATTATACTAAGCTTATGAAAATGGCTAACTTAATTTTAAATGTGTACCTTATGTATCTCTGTGTATAAATTAAATGTAAATTAGCATAGCATAATCTGACTGTGTACTGTAAAAATTTTGCAGGCGCAAAAGTTTCACCTACTCTAACGTATTTAGACCTGCGTACTTCGAGCACTTCTAACAGTACCTCTGTCCATTGTTGCAGCCATAGATGGATGCGAGTAGGTGTCAATCTTGTCTATCGAATCAACATTATTGTAAGATATATAGGTACCTGACCCAGGGTGTAGGTGATTATGACTGTAATACGTCGTAGGTATTCGTATTGGAACAGGTAGCGTGTGAACATCGTAAGATCTTACTGATCTTTGGGGTGTAACTATTTGGTCGGGAGTTGCTACCCCATTGTCTGTTGAATCGTTACTAATTCTACCGAGCAGACGTTCATCTACAGTCAGTTGGTCGTCTGAATACATAGTCTGCTTATACTCATCGGGGTAAGAAATGGCGCCGTGCGTATGACACGATGAATTTTTTAATATTTGTGCAGCTATTATTGAAAGAATCATAGCTAATCCAAAGAAGCCACAGTTATAAAAGGTCAGTTGAGTTGATATTCGAATGCTAGCGAGTCCACCCGTTACTTGAACAGTTTCAATGGCCACCTGCTCGTACATATTCGAACTAGTTGGATTTTCAAGAACTGCATTCAAAGCATCAACGTACTTGACCCAATAGATGCCGGTAAGCAAGGTCTGTATGATACAAGTGGCGTATATAAAAGCTAGAACTATGAAAGTGGCTCTCATTGGCTTGCATTTTCTATTCAGTTTACCAAAACAAAGTAACAGAATTATCGAGAGTAGACTAAGCACTCCAGCTACACCAATGGCCACCAGAATCACTAGTTTAGTTGATGAATACTCAAACTTCTTAGCGAACTCTTGCTGGGTCTTATCCGGGAAATTCAAGTCCAACATCGTCTGGTTGAGAGATGTGAAGGTGAAAGATTGTTTGAAGCATTTACCGTGCTTGTCATACTTTAGGCTCAGTAGGGCAGGGTTCAAAGGTAGAGGTTTTGGGTCAAAGTCACATTCAGTTTCATCAGAAAAATCTTTGCATTGAAAGTTTGCATATTCTTTCTTCTCACATCTAAATAAAGCATATATCATTATTTATCTGTATAAAATTATTACTCATCATGATTTGATAGAATTATTGTACACAAGTTGGTTTATTCAATATCTATAGAGCCATTCTTTTTCTGAAACTTCTGCATGTCTTGGAGTTTTAAACGTGTGTAATAAATCAAATTTATACTGTTTGGACATGTACAATTGGAAGTATGACTAAACAACAACTGATTTACAGTTCAATAATGTCTCCACACAATCTAGTTGCTATAGTAATCTATTTTAACAAACATATAATACTATCTTATATAACTATGTTTCTCAAATGCTTACACATAGGTAGACTCTATCAGTTGACCATCATTGCATTTTGAGTAGAACTCAGATGCTGGATCAGGACAGTCATATTCATCCGAGAGATCAAAGCAGTCAGCTTTCGCATCACATCTTTCTCCGATGACACAAGATCCATCACCACATCTAAGATAATTTAAATAATTTTTGTAATATTTTTATCATATGTCTCAGCACTATAATCAAATGTCCATAACCATATATCTCACAGTTTTTCAATACTACAACCGTATTCTTTCAATGCTATTATTATACATCCCATAATTTTTCAGATGATGAAATTGATATCTAGTAAAAAATCAAACTTCCTTTCACAACCATAATTTATTTTATTAAATACAAACACGTCAATACCATGAGCAGATATACAGTATTTGGAAAAGCGAGAGAGTATATCAGTTTCCAACCTGAGAAAGCCAGCTCTACCACAGCAGTTCTGCTCGTCCTCATACATGCCACAGTCATTGATGCCGTTGCACACTCTGGCTTTAGGGATGCATATAGGCTTGTTGGCACTGCACTGTATCATACCTGGACCACAGGGCTGTTCTGGCTGGGGGCAGTTCAACTCATCGTGGCCAGTGGGACAGTCAATTGTACCATCACATTGCTACAACAGATTGTATGTCACATTAAACTACAACATTGTATATCGCATTGTTACACTATCATACAATCACATTACTGATACATATTGTATGTTACATTGTAACAATATCATATAATCACATTGCTACAACATTATATATCACCTTGTTACAACATTGTACATTACATTGTTACAATATTAGATGCTACATTGTTACAACACTGCATTAGATGTTATGCAGATTGCAATATGAAATTGCATAGCTGGATGTGACCCTAAATTGCTGCATTATACTTATAGACCTGCAATCACGTGTGAAGAGCTGTTGGATGCCAATAATTAATGTAGACTTGTTTCAGCTTAGGTTTACAATTTTTATTTTTGGTTACTTTGCTTCAAAGTTAGGACAATTTTTCATGCTAAACACTTGGTTAGAACAGGGGCTACTCAAAAAGCTGTAACTTATCACCTATAACTCAGTTATCTCAGACTGGCCGTGCATAGTGCAGGCAAGTAGTGGGAATATGAATTCAATGCTAGCAATTCTACATTTAAAAGAAGCTGAAAATACTGCCAATGTATGCAAACAACACTTGCCGCAATCTTTGACAAAAAATCATAAAGTTTTGTATAATTATTCACAGCTACAATTATCTGTGACAGGTTAATTAGACAAAAAGTAAAACATACAACTTAGAACTAACTCTGTTATTGGTGATGTATCTTAAACATACAATAGAAAATTAATTATTATGTCTACATGTATATTCAGCGTATTTAATATGCTTTCTTTGGCATGTTCAAGCTATTAGTATTCAGCCATCAAATAAAATAATCATACAGCTTATAGTACTGACAGCTTGAGTGTCAAAATAATTGGGGATGACTGAACATTTAAATTGTTACAAGCCATTTATGTTGGAATGTAGATCAATAATGACTGCAAGTACAATGAAAGACATCTTAATTTGCTCTTTTCTGGTGATATTACTACAACAGCTATTACCAATAGTGCAGGAGAAGATAATTACTAAGGTTAACAATATTGCTCAACTTTCATGCATTGAGTTTTCATTACAGAAACTGGAATTTGTTCTCCTCAAAGTAAGTTCATGACTAGCTTTACTGTGCAAAGCTCATAATAGTACTTATAATAATCAAATGAAAATAAACAATTTAAAATACTCTATATTATAGTTTTTATCACTATCAGGAGAATATGGTAGATTATTAATAATTTACTACATGTGCACACATCTTCTATATACTTTCAGTAAAATTATATTTTATGTTACAGCAAGACTGTCATTGTAATTGGAATATTAAAATAAGTTGTTGAACATAAAGCAACAGATATGCTGTATGTTATAGTTGATCTATCAGCTGAATGACTATTTTTAAAGTTAATATGAGCAAAATGAAAAACATTGGGTTGAAGCTAGTGCAATGGCTGAATGTATATTATGCAAGTTGTTAATAAAAGAATGGACATAAATTCTTCCACCATGCTACTAAGCCATGAAACATCAACCAAACCAACCAATGAGAATGAGTAAATTCTACTAACCTGGGCAGCCTTTATGCATCCATTTATTGGTTTCCTGTAGGAGAGGGCCCTCGGAGACTTAGGCTCAGATCCTCGGAGAGTTCTCATGGCCACTATGGGGCATTGGTATTGTGCATAGGACGCCTTGCACACTGGCGCTACCCACGGTGTCTTGAACAGAGCTATCTTTGGACCTTGTACCGGTATTTTGCAATGAGACAAGAGGCCATATCTACAAGGTAGTAGAATTAAACAGTAAACATATTAGGAGTTGTCTGTACAACAATGTAACTTAAAAAGCAATGAAACTGGTTGAGCTGTAGTTAGGTCATTGCTTTCTAGAGGTATTATAGCATTGACCTTTGGCAAAGGCAGCTTTCTTATTTCCTAAATTTACTGGAGCAGGAAACAGCCAGAATGCAATGAAACAGGTCACCTGCAGTGGCAATTCACTAATTAATACTCTTAACGGTAGTTATATAATTACAGCTTTAGGCTACAGACAGCAAACAACAATGGTGAAAATTCCATCTATTCTGTTTGCTGTTGCAGCAGACAGTACCCTGGCAGACAACCTGTCTAGGCATGGTCATTGAGTTCATGACTCATCTCCTGGGAGTCTGTCCAGTTACTACTCTGTCTTCATGTATTCATAAGTTATAAAGACAATGGCAACAAAGTTGTGTGAATTGTTTTTATAAACAACAATAAATTTAGTTTACTTTTTTATAAATAATATATGTCTTCTAATTTTTATGCAGATTATAAAATCTAAATAAATTCAACTTTTTTTAGCAATATATTCTTATTTTTGACGCTTTTACAATAAATATTTTTTGTAAAATGCATATAATGAATTATAAGTACCTGGAAGTCATAAATCTAACATCTTCTCCGCCATTGTCAATGTACTTGTACAAAGTGCCGTCATCATTGGGTATAGTCTTGTTGAACATAACATAGTCCAAGTGTTTAGAGCCAAGACGAGGGTACTTGAGATCTAAGGTGGCATAGGGGTTGGTAGAGATCCCTGCCCAGTTATCCAGCCACAAAGATAAACCTCCCATGGCAACACCAGCCAACTGAAATAAAATATTTTTAGACATTAATGACTTTCATCATTTTACTTAAGACAGCAGTGTAATGGCCAATAAATATAAAAGAAAAATACTGTTGGCATTATTTCAAAAGGTAAGCTAATGTTTTTGGCAAAGCTCATAATGAAAATGTCACTTTTTTTCTTGCGTTGTTTGCAAACCAAATAAATCTCACTCAAAATTTCTGACTTCTCAAAAAAGATGGCACCATTTATTCAATCAATTGCCTACTTTTTATGTCAGCAGCCAGCCTTCGGAGACAAACTCTGCTGCCATAGAAACTAAACTTCAAACAAAAAAACTTAAAATGATAAGAGGCCTGGGCAGACAAAAACTTAGTGAATTTTTTATTTAGGAGTTATCCTTACAATGTTGATACTATGCACCTGTGAACCATTCCTCACAGCTCTTCTCAATAGTGACAGAAATAATGATTATCTTATCTAATCTGTTGGGATTAGGACTTACGGTTGTGAAGAGAAGTAGTACTACAATAGTACATATCTTGCTGCAGCAGTATCTACCATGGTGGTAGTAACAGTTGCTATAGCGACCAGACGACAGTCCGGTTTCTTTGAGACCCACAGGTGAGGGTATGGAGGTAGAGTGACTGGAGTCGTAGTCCATCCTACCTGAGGCCAGTGACATTGCTCTGAGAAGGGCAGGTGATGGCCCAGCTAGTCTCTTAGGTAGTCTGTAGTCTAAATAATATATTGGAGAATAAATTAATTACCATAGAGTATAGACATAACATTATGCATGCAGTTGTTTACAACATTGTTTTGACATGATTTACACATGCATCTTGCTTGTGATTTAAAATCCTCAACTGATTTCTTTGTTACAAACAATTATTGAATAGATAATAAAGTTGTACTGCACTTGACATGTTTTTAATAAATAAAAATAGGCATTTAGCATGCAAATTTTACATCCTAAACTGGTTAGTCTATATCAATTCAGTGTTTCGGAATTAGTCAATGCCAACATTAGGTTGACATCAAAATCCTGATAAATCTAAATTCTATGGTTTTTAAAATCAATTTTTGCTAGTAATAAGTACTTAGCTTCATTATAGTTATTGCAATGTAGTAAAATTTAGTAGTTTTAAACTAATAATGTTAATAGGCTATAGGATGACTTTAACAATGTATTAATTAACTCTAGACCAATTGGTTGCATTCAAACTGCTATAAAAATACACTCCAGGAAGCAAAAACTCTTTAACTCAATTTATTTTTATTCATAGAGACAGTAAAACTGAGAAATTGATCTCCATGCCAGGACCCCCTGTATCACGTCAACAAGAAATTTGATTCAAAACTCAATGCGGTGAATAAGATGAACAATTTATTTAGTCTCAGGTTTCAAACCTGATAGCACTTTGAGATGTGGTTATTGTCGCCTAAAATTTAACAAGTATATATGTTACAGGCTAACATGAAAACTGCTAGGAAGACATGTTAATTAAGTGTTATTTTAAACTTTACTCCCGTCTATTTAAAGAGCACTTCTGGTGTGTGAGCAATAGAAGTGTTTTAGGGCTTATTTCTAGCCTTTTAGTTTGTTTCAATAGAATACAAGTTCTTTTCTCCACGCTCTAAAAAACTGCTTTAGCCACTGATAGTTGGTGCTAGGAACTAATATAAATTATCTCAAAGTTATAGGGACAAATTTATTCAAATATATTGACAATAAATTAGGAGAAATGTACTGAAAACCTTTCAAACTTTATTTAGCAAGAACAACTTAAGTGCAACAGCTAACACATAAGACCCATATATAGCTGACTTTAGTGTATATGCTATTAATAAATTATGAAATTATTCTAAGCAATGTTAGACTGGAAGGTTTTTCCCTTAAATTCACTCAACAGAGCAACATAATATTTCCATAGATGTAGATATGAGAATCACCTAACCACAACTCCTACATTGATTTAACTACCTACGATCTACTTGACTTCACCTGAGCTTTGAGATTAACACAAATACAGTTCAACTGCATAAAACTACGGCAAATATTATTTACTTTTAAGAAGACAATAAAGTGGAGAAAAGCTGGGCTTATGTGGTTAAAGCTTTGGTAAGAAGTCTTGGTCGCCCTTTGAGCATAGCAAACATACTGGGTCTACTACTTGGTAAGGAGCTCACTGTAATACTTAATCCAACTATTAATTTGTTTATATGCCAGAGCTATTCTTGTATACCTCTTCATTCATAATAAACTGCCTTAAGAACTCAGCAACGAGTGGAGCACTTTAGCCTCAGTGAAGTGCCTTGCACTAACTAAGAAATATGCTATAAACAAAGCAGGAAAAAGCACGTCCACTGATAAAATACTCTGCTACAAGGACAGCAGGTTTTAGGGCTAGAAAACTTGTAAGGTATTTATTACTGTCTTAGAACCATAAAATTACATAACAGTTAATAGCAAATATACTATCTATATTCTATATTTCCCATATCTCTATATTAAAGGTTGACAACTTTGAATCTTGAGATTGAAAAAGAATTGTGTGCAAAAAATTATTTCCGTCAAAACTTGTCAGACTTAATATTTATCCTCGAAGATGATTTCAAGTGACATAAGATACTGCAGATTACCAAGGAGTAATCAGCAGTAATAGTATGACAAGTGATGTGATAGGACCATTTCAAGAGGTACATTTATGGCAAGGTTTGTAAGGAGTGGATGGAGATATGCACAAGTGAGTGGATAAAACAGGGAACCCTTGGACATGTGGAGAAGTTACGTGTACTCCTTACTGCTATACAGGTATACATATAAAGGAGATAAAAATAAATTCAGAGGGTGTATAGATGCAAGCTTTCAAGTTTCTGTACTAAGTGAATTATAGCAGGTATTTATAACACATGGAGTTATCTGTTCAATTGAACCCTGAAAACTGAACTAATGAGAAAACTAAATTTCTGCACTGAATGAACGAAGGAGGGCTGCCATTGCTGCCAAGACAAAAGGACGGGAATTGTGCATTGACTTACCATCCATGGCTCTGAAAAAAAGAACAAACATATTTTTTCATCTATTATAATTTCAACGATTAATGACTGCATAATTATGTTAATAGATGTCTTGAATAAATAGGCTTCGTGTCTAAAATTAGGCTTATAACTTCAACTTCCACATACTATAATAGATACATTAATTTAGAAGCAACGTCTTTATTCTTGGTATAAATAATTACCTATCTGGCATGAAACTAATTTTAATTGTGCATATAAATGAGAAATAACCTGCTGTACCATGCATGCTGCAGCACTGGTGCAATTATAATAACTACATTTGTCTGACACTACGCCTGTCTAGGTGTGGTCTTGCTCAATTATCATCTTTGAAAAGTACAAGAATTTCAGTAGAGAACAGAGACAGTTCTAATCTAACATGAGATATCTCAGTCCGACGAATACACCGTTCTCCCTCGTGATCCAAAGATACCCTTCTTGCACACTGAACCGTAGCTTGCATTATTCAACTTTCAAATCAACTGCTGCACTGCAGCTAAGGCTAGTGGTTGTTCAGAGACTTATGTAAGGAGATCCAGCAGTTTAGATTTCAAAGTGTAAATTTCTACGAGCTATTTTGCTTGGTGCATTATAAATGCCAACATCCTAGATAACTTAATCTGATGATAAATTCAATAAGCTTTACAAAGTTAGGGCTTACTAGATGCTAATTCAAAGTTTTCAAGGAACAGCTATGCTGCTGAAAACCAACAATTTGGGGTATTTATTAGTAATTATTTACTATAAGCTTTCTAATAGCTTTATGTCCCTGAGTGGTGCTTGAAGCTAGCTGGATGTGGACTAAGTAAACTGCTGGTGATTAAATTATTAGAGCAAATCAAGAACTTACAGGATGTGCACCTAATTGTAAACAATATTCCAATGCAGCAAAATGCTATCATTAACCAGAATATTAATTATGATCAATATCATACAATCTGCTGACCATTTCTCTCCATTTAAACCTACGAGTGTGTGGAGCTAGAACAATAGCATTATCAGATCCTTACACTGCTAATTAATGTGTTTATCAGGTAAATAATTCCTTAAATCCAATTATTAGAAGGTCAATGCTGACTACGAACAGCAAACAAGCGCCATTTCCCCTCAAATGTTAACAGCCAACGGATAGAGACATTAACACTCTCAGTGTGTCCGTTAGTTCTCCTGTACAGATGTTATGCTCATCATTATCACACCTATTTATGCAATTTTGCTTTAGGAGAGCAATTCTTAGTAGCAAAAGGTGAACTTTGGATAACGAAAGCAGGTTTGCCTATTCGTGACAGGAAAATTCAACTCACCCAGGCTTGAAGTCATATTGTAGAAGCCTAATACAAGTGATCAACTAGTTTCTATGCTATACTGATGGTAAATAAGGTCTGTTTGGTAATAAAACAGCACAATGGTGTAGTGTTTGCTGATGAATGAAGATAACGGTTTGTTATCTGAGAAAAATAAATGTGGAGATTATTGCTAAAAGCAGGAGCCAATGAAATGCACAAAGCAAACATGGCGAGAGTTTATCAGGGTAAACACTTGACCTTGTTCCTTGACTTGAACTTCCCCTCGTCATCTGACATTCTCTAATGAATTCAAACCAGGTCGTGTAATCTTTATGTACATTACACAACAGAATTATTATTCAATTTTTGGAGAAATATTTAATTTGATAGTTACTAGGTTGAATTTTGGTCAAGGAAAATAACGATTGCACCATCTCCAAAGGAAGTCCACTTCAAAAGTTTAGGTAGTGAGCTACGACATGTTTAAAACATAAAAATTAAAGTTGGGTTCAGTGGGGTTTCATGAATATATCAATCGAATAGTCTTTATCTGAGAATAGACCGTAAAACAACTGTAATTTTGTTCAAATTCACCTTTAAAGCCCTAATAACTTCAATAACCATATATATACTTTGTATGTAATTGGTTGAGCTTTTTCTCACGCTAAAGCTACCTTCTGTTTTTAGGCTGTGCTAAACAAGCTAATTTTGGCAAGAAGAATAGCTTGCAGTCTCCAAATAGCTCTTCAGCACTTGGAGTGCGAGATTGCTCTCATTTGTGAAGCCAGTTTTCCCACTGCATGTCACTTTTTGTTGCGTTATCTACAATTCTAAAGTCCATAAAATAACATCTCAAAATAATTAGTAGAGTTTCTCAACTTATAGGAAAGATTTCTCATGCTTGTATTTTAGCAACTCTCTAGTGATAGTATCTTACAAACTCCTCAACCTTTTGATGTGAAATTCGTCAATTGAAATGTTTGTATATCAGCGAAGATCTGCTGAAGCTAATCAACACTTTCTTAGAACATACTCTTTCACATCAACCTGAATTGTTTAGAACTCAACATGAAGGTTGAAATAGTCTGTGATACACACGTGTCTTGCCAAGTTTTCTCTTACCAACATCATTTAATTGAAACACAATTTCGATTCCTATTAATACCCAATATTGCACAACTACAGCACCCCCCCCCCCCCCTCTATACCTCACAATTCCATTTCTCATGAAATTTCATAGGTTACGAGAAAGACTTGGACCCGTTTTAGGGTTATGTATCCTAAGTGTGTATAAAAACAAACTAGCCCATGACCCATGAGGTAAATCTGGTATACTATGTTACAAGCTGAGGTTTTGGACCCGAAGCTTAGTGTAGGTTGTCCCTGTAATATGTTGCTCTGAGTAATTTGGGGAGACAATTTCATGTGCATATCATTAATAACTTGGGTTAACACGTGTAGAAAAACTCTTCAAATGTAGTTGTGTCAATTCCAGAGTAATATTGATATTCAATTTTCAGTCAGTCATTTTATTGTACTTCTGTAAGGTCAATAACTAATCAATTAGACATACAATATGCAGGAATTAAATTGGTAGCAGCAGTATTAAAACAACAAAAGAATGAGATCTAAAGGAAGAACCTGTTGACATGGACAGCAGTTACAAAGGCAACATCTAGTATAAGTTCCAGATTGATTTATTTCTATTGGCAAACAAAGAAAATAATGCACCTGAGAAGGTGTCAGCTAACTTTGACATGCTGACTTTAACAAACCAATAGAATGCTGCCTGGGCCTGTGATTGTAGATTAGAGATGAAAAATATTAAAAGGGCTTAGAAATTGTAATTTGTGATTGCACAGTTATTAGTTGCAGTGCTAAAAAGTTTCCCAGCCTGAGCTCTTTTATTTTCACATAAATTTAATTTTCAGGCATATTATGCTTATAATCAACCCCATCTATTACAGAGCTATTTGCAGGTGTTCAGGCTATGGTAGACCTATCCAAGTTCTGGCTAGTTTTGGATGGTCAACAGAAAGACACTAATTGTAATTTTCTCTGCTTGGGCACAGCAGAGTAGCTTAGTATAGCAGTGTTTTCAAGAGCTTCTAAAACCCCTGTAGGTGGCCAAAGCCCTCCATAGTTAAAGGTGGTACATTTTCTTGCCCCACCATATGTGGGTGAAATATGGAAAACAGAACTAGCATCTTGTAGGTGAGGTTGCACAACACAGGTGCCTAATTTATGTCAGAAAAATTAGCACACTGGTTTATGTTGTCAGTGCATTGTGATAATTTGATGAGAGTTAAAATTAGCATATTGTGGTGGGGGCTAGTTGGTACTGCAATAACCCACAATTCCACATAATTACAATAATAGTTCCTAAATTACCCTTAAAATATATAGCCTTGGGTGGCTTGGGGTTTTTCTTACAACTCCTAGTAAAATTAGTCAACTTCAAGCTCAAGAAATATCTTATAACATAGCAATGGCCACCCTTCATAATCGGGATTATATTGGATTAAAAACAACGTAACAAATTCTACATGTGCATAATAAAAAATGTCTACTAGTAGACGTGACTATGTGGCTATTGTATTATAGTAGGATTGTATCATCTTCAAGCAGGCTGTTAGGAGAGAGTTTCAAGAAGCAGATGGTTATCTCGAGGTCAATTTACACTTCCTGTACCATGTTTATTTTAAACTTAGTTCTACCATTTGCATCACAAATATACAGTAGCTTTATCTTTGAAATTGCTACTAATCTAGATCACTGATTCAACGTTTTGGTGTGAAATTCATAATAAGTACTAAGCAGGAGATAGTTTATTCACTCTTGTATCTTGAAGATCTTGTCTGCTACAGCATAGACTATTTATTCAACAAACCAACCACTAGTGAATAACCAAACCAAAGGAAAAGGTTCTTGAACTAAAAATATTTGTGTTGAAAGAGAAAACATACTTGAATCACATTGTTGTTTTTCCACCTGCATTTAATTGAGCCTTTGCTAAGTTGCAATATGAATAAATATTGATGGGCCAGAAGATTTTGCATAAATTTATAGTCACACAGTTTTAACTCCATTAAGAAAGAATGTAAAATAAAAATGCAATCTAATAAATATTAAAAGTAGTTGCTGGATTCTTGTATAATAATTACGCAAGCTCATTAGCTGAGTATTTCAAGCAACACCTTTGCTTCAATGTAGTAATCAGTCATTTATTTAACCTACCAGTGGAAGCCATGGAAGTCAATAAAGGCGGTTTATTAAATGACTATGTTATAAATTACAGCCTCTTTTCTGTAATTAACTGCTATAATAAATACGGCAGGTAATGATGATGGCAAAGTAACATTATTATACCCAGGGATTTAATCAACCAAGCCTTACAAAAATGTCACACTGACACTAACCATATATTTTAAATAAAACTGATGAAAAGCAACAGGAGAGATAACTTCCCAACTATATATTTCAAAGAGACCAATACTAAACTCATAATGAAAGTTAAATACACATTTATTCCTTACACTAGCATGCCTATTTGCACCATTTACCATAATGGTTTTTTTATTTTATTTACAAAAGCCTTCCAAAGAAGAGATATTGAGAAGTTTTTGCCTTGGGTCTTCAATTTTGTGACAGTGACACCAACTTTTGATAGCATCCGATTATTAGTTACTTTAGTATCACATTGATAGGCTTGTATGGTATAAATAGAGTATGAGAGATTTGAGCATAGAAAGCTGTCTTTTTAAGAGTTTGCTTTCTAGTAAAGCGAAAAAGCAGTCTCGTCAAAAATTAAAGAATATTTGAATCAAATCTGAATTGATAACTGTGATGTCTACAGAAACGTTATTTGCAGACATCAGAGATCTATATAAAACATTTAAAAACGCATCTAAACTGTCATTATATCTTAGATAAGGTTAGGCCCATTAGAGTATAGTTTAGTCATTGCATAGCCTGTGAGATATTTTATTCGGTTTCAGTTCATCGCACATTTCAAATGAAGTCATATATAACCAGAGAGCAAAGGCTATGAAAGACACAGCCATTACACATAACAGAGAGTTGGTGAACATTAGTGAGCTTGAAAAAATGTTTTAGTGTTTATTTTGCTCTCCGGTAAATTTGCAGTAAAAACAATTACATCGAAAATATTTACTCAGAACACAAGAGTTTTGTGATTGTAAGGAAGTCTTTTAGCCGACATCGCACCAGCTTTGCGTGACACAATGACCTTTTGTAAAACAAATAATATTAGCTTTAAATGCATTAGCTGCCAATACCATTAGTGACAGCAAAGCTTAGCCTTGGATCTGCAATATCCTCCGACTTATTTAAAAGTCATTAAACATTATTATGACTAGAAATGTGTCTCAAAGAAGATTAAAGAACCCGAAACTATTTTCGTTGCATGTTATTTTAATTCTAAATGTATTTAACACACTTACATGTGACTCCGGACAAGATTTAAATACATTATAGTTATCCACATGTATTTTGAACTCCTGGAACCATGCATGCAACGGTTGGAGATTTTTGTGAGTGATACTAGACTGCTACACATTTATCTGACCCAGCCATCACTTTGAAATGTGCACCTCCAGTAGTTATCAGTGCAGACCCTATAACTACTAGCTACTCAGCACGTTATGTCACAGTTGATCTAGATGATGGATATCAACAAAGAGCAGTTTGGACAAGATAAACTAAAATAAAATTAAATGTATAGATTTCTTTGATCAACTGATATGCATAATATTTCACAAGGAGTCATGCCTGTGAACTATTCACAATCATGCGATGGGCTCCCTGGTCACACGGGTTCACAAGAGCTGTAAGCATATGCTTAACTTAGAAAAGTTCTAGTAGCCTACATTCCCAGCAATAACTGTAAACAAGCATTAGCAGTTGTCTGTTTACGAATATCTTTAAAACTGCATATCTTTAAAATTGCGGAAAGTAAAACATTATGTAAAGTGATGTAACTTGTGAGCCAATGCTATCAAGCATTACTAATTTCTACACGTGAGCATCTCCCAACCGAGATATGCTATATACTATATACTATATAACATGCCTCCTTCATTTACTATCATCCTTAGAGAGTTTATAAAGAAATTACTGCGTTTAGAGTTCATCATGAATTCATAAACAGAGTTGGAAATATAGGAAATTTAAAATTAGTTTTCTAAAGTAATAAAATTGAGTCAGAAAGTTTTGCTATTACAGTTGAAGCATATATATTGGAAACTTGACTTCCCCTTGAAATCACTTTAGACAAGTATATAGCTTACAAACATGATTATAATTATGATTTAGAAATAATGGTGTTTAGGGACTGTCATCTATTTAGAATATCGATTTAATACCCAGATACATTATTTCTGTATTTGTAAACCCAAACCTATTTTAATTTAGGCTGAATATTAGTTTATGCTTATAATACCAGACCTGCCTTCATAATCTGGTTGTCTACTAAAACGCTTAACGTATATACAATATACATGAATAGCGATCATTCGGCCTGACATGTTAGCGGCTCTTTTTATAATTTAATATCAGTGCAACTTGGAGATTTTTACGTCTGAATGAAATTAGATCTGATAACAAGCTAATATCAAACGTCAAAAAGAATAACACAACCCAATAAGTTAGATATTTTGATAGTTCCCTTCAGCTACATTATTCATGCCTTTTGTAATAGTATTAATACAATAACAAACACTTACCCAGGAATTCATTTGTTTTAAAATCCCGATTGTTTTCACAATTTTGGCAGAACATTGCTTATTTATGCACATAACAATGTTTCAATGTTGTTTGATATTATCGTGGTTTCATAAAACACAGCAGAATTTACACCAAACAAATATTAATGATACGTAACACTGGGTTTCCTTTGCATTCAGGTTACCTACGTGTAATGTTTGTGTTCCCAAGACTATGAAATTTTATAGAATGGTTTCAATACTATAGTCTACCTGGTTATTGTTGAAACCACTCTAATGTTGTATTTCGATTACAGAAACTGTTGAATGGTTACCACACATCTGGTGGTAATCACATAGCTTATGTAACTTAACCAAAATAGAGCAGTAGGCCAGTTGTTTATGCTACTAACAAACATTGTATATATTTGCTTTTCATTCTATAGATAATCTAATTTAACTAGACTAATCACTTACATAAGATATGATAAAATGAATTTCCTTCAAAATTACCATCATTATATATAAAATTTATAATCAACTTTAACTGTTTAGGGCATTATGTGGCATGTTGCCATCTTGAATAATCTAAATTGATGTTTCCAAATACTTGTGTCTGAAGTTAACAGGAACAATTACGTACTACATAGTACCTACATAATCAAATATTATAAATATTAGCAAACATTATACCATTTTCACAATATTGCTAAAGTACATAGTGGAGCTATTATATTACTTCCTACCGTAGCCTGCTGAACTTTTAAATCACCAAAATCAGCTAATTAAGGGTGGTCATTAACATCCACTCTGACACCCACTATTGGCTATCGAAGCAGAAGAGTTTATCCACAATATTTACAACTTGTGGGAAAATTCTAAATCAGCTAATTATATTTTTCCAGGCTTAAAAATAAGCTGAATATTTTATGCAGTCTACTGGGAAAGGTGTTACCCTAGTTTTAGACGGTTTATGTCAGCTTTGTAAAACTAATAGGCTTAGAATAGCTATAAACTCGATACTGTGCCATACTAATACCTCAATTAGTACCAAGAGATGTGCACTTGCTTCCCCGAACATCTTTTTTAATTTTAAAGAGGTACAGGCTAGGGGTGTAGTAGACCTAATTATAGAAGTTAAAGTAAAGGTTGAAAAGATGAAAACTTAAACAAAACTGTAGGTCTGCTCTAGCAAACAAGTTTAAAGTAACAGTAGAGTAACAAGGCTAACTAGCAGCATTTAATAAACTTTGAAATTCATTCCACTAAAATCAACTTACTCCCGGACTCAACATATTAAACTCAATTTAAATTTGTCACCATCTTTTACCATCTGCTGTCATAATATAAGTTTAATACATTTAGATAAATTTCTTTTACTATACCTTTTTAAATGTATTGCAGTATTGGCTATTGCTATTTTGAAATTTATGTTAATTTTTGGTAACTACTACTACTACTAGTGAACTTAGTTCAACTGTTGGTTATATGCATATGGTCTGTGCTTGCAAAGATGATAGTTTGAATTCTTTTGAAAACATGAAAATAGACAAGACAGTACGAAAAGTTTAGTGAGAAGAATTAAAGCTCTTGAAAGTTTTCTTTCAGTATCTTGCAACTAATTAATTCATTAGTTATAGTGTATTTTATTGTCAATGTTTTTCAGCAACAATATAAACTTACCAAAACAATGACTTCTTTTACTCTCTTATATTCCGAGGAAGGATAAGCGAGAAGAGGTACACAGAGTTCGCAGTTTGAACGTGCACTGAAGTGGTCGGGGATTACCAATCCTTTATCCTCAGCATCTAGCCAATATATAAATCGCTATAAGCAATGATCTGCGACCGCTAGCCCCACAAAGGCAGTCACGTGATTTAACACGCAGTATAGCGGCAATCCATTACTATTTATTAGTGCTCAAACGAATAAATTAGCTATGAACAACACATTAAAAGTGATTTCTGATTAATCAAACATAGCCTGTGATTGAATCTACTCAATATAAAACTATATCGGGTGGATAATTTTTAGACTCAATGAATAGAGAACAGGTGAGTTACTAAGAAAAAGGCTTACAAATTAAATAAAATAAAAGAAACAGTTCCGCCAATAAGCTAAAGGTCATATATTGATGCCTGCATGCAAGAACTTATTAAACAACAATACAATAAACTAGTACTGATCAACCTGCCAAAACACGAATATTTTCATAATTAATTTGCTGCCCAGTGAAAATTCAGTGCAAACACATTAAAGCTCTGCAACAAATGTAATCATACTTGTTTTGGGCTGAGCAGATGCCAGTAGTGAGGTGAATAATAAATCGTCTGACTCCTCAGTAATAACTGAGTTGTTCAGGCGCACTTGAATACCCTACCACCGAAATTACCGAACAGTTTTACAGCCCCTGTTCTCAGTTTAGCTCAATAGAGCTGTTATTGCATAATGTCATTTATAAGTAGCTCTTGAAAAATTTATATCATTGTCAATCTATATAATATGGGCCTTGAAATATGAAGAAGTTTTAGTTCAATGTGCTTAAGTACTGATACTGCTACCATTCATTGCTATATGATAACTCCTAAAAACTGTCAACATGACATATAAATGATTATTAAGTAGTGCTATTATGAAGTTGTATAGTTTTTGTTATATAATTAACTGACGATGCGTAATTTTAGGCGTAGAAAGGAAAGAACACAGCCATATACTGTATTAATGCATCAAAAGTAAAATCCTGTCATCAACAATAAGCTAAATGTACATAAATATAAATGTGTATTTTAAAGAATTTTAATGCAGAAAATACTATAGCTGTTGAGAAATATTATAACAATCTTAAAAGATTTCCTACATATTACAAACAAACATTAATTAACTTTTAGCCTACAGTTATACTATAAAATATATTTCAGGTGCTGACTAATGCTGGGTATCACCAGTATATTTAGATTTTTCGGGAGATTTCCGTGATATGATTTATACCAGGTACTCGGCTTAAATTTCTCACGTGTTTTAGATACTTATGGTAGAAAGGTGATTTCTCAAGAAATTACTGTACTTTGTTTTGTACTGATTTAATTGAAATACTAAATAAAATCTAAATGCAAAAATGCAAGCACTGGAAGCACGGCTTCAGTAAGTAGTAGAGAGCGATGGAAGATCATCATCATGGAAATGCAACTCCAAGTATGAACAGAAATTATTTTTTGAAATAAAAAACCCGCATAATAGGATTACACGTAGAAAGTATAATGATATGGTAGAGCTTTGTCTAGCTTACCAAAGACAGTGTGCAATAAAATGTTTATCAAAAATAGTACATATTTATATATAGCCCAATAAACAAGACGTAAACTAGTTATTTAGCATTGCATCTTAATCTACATTATTCTGATTATGGCTATGATGTAGGCCTAATTGAAAATAAATGTTTTATATGCTACTTTGTAGTATATAGCAACTATTGTGGAAACCCTATAGCCTATATTAGGCCTTAGTTTTTGGTGTTTGGCCATATTCACATTGACACTGAGTCACTTGCTTAGCCTTGAAAAGATTACTGACTATTCAGTGGCTCAATTGAACCAAAAAATTGTTTGTTTCAATTTGTTCAAAAGTTTCACATGTTAAATTTGTGCAGGTGGTGAATTGTATGTCAGAGTTCATGAGGTATAACTATTGAATGTTAAATGTATTACACCTACTCGCAAACAACTTTTTCAATTATTTTATATATGTAACAGTTGAACCTTTCTAGACTTGAAAATGAAAATATATTAATACAAATGATCAAAAATTTAACCAAATATTAAATATTGAGTAGCAGTTTAAGCTATTTCTATAGCTATGTCAAAAGCTTTGTCACAGCAAAACTCTTTAAATTTGTTGTTGGATGTCACAATAAAACAGCATAGATTTCAGTTTTCTATTAGTGTAGGCCTATAGAATACAATATATACATTATATGTAATGCTAGTGATATAGATGTGTTTCAATAAAGCAAATGAATAGATATAGGGTACAGATGTTTCAACACATGTACACCAACATGATTTAGATAATTATATATGAAGTTAATTAATTATATTATTATTAATTATAGAGTAATTATATATATAGAGTTGATATTATAAAGAGATTATTAATGATGGTATTCTGTAAATTCTGTAAACAGATGGATAATATAAAGCATGCATGCTTATAAATCTCTATATAAGTTTAACTTAGCATCTGCTAATTTATTAAAAAGACAATTTTGCCATGATAAATGCTAAGTTTGTTTCAATGAGCAAAAGTCAAGGAGAATTTATACTAATTTGTGAGCCAATTGTATAAATAAACAGGAAGATAAATATTAGCAGTGACACGATAATGATGCTCAGTGGCTGTCACCAATGTTGACACACAATATCTGTCTAAAGGGATGTGTAAACATGAAAGCTGATAGTTTGCATGTTGAAAATAATGGGCTATTTCTACGGTTTGTCTTTACAAGATGCCCATTTACATGCTGAACAATGGCGAAATGGGGCACGGTTAGTTCAGTAAACACGTTACGCCATTCCATTGCGTACTAATTCGTAGGCTAGAGCATCAAGTTCACCAAGCTAATAGCTAGTTATGCACGGGAATGGAGCTAGACAATGATGTGTGAGATACGTATTACAAGCCAAAAGTTTAGGATGTCGTGTAGTGTAGTTATATTTCTTAAGCTGCAAGAAAACAAAAATTATGCGAAATACTTGAGCAATGTTTCAATTAGACAAAACATCCAACGCACTTACTCACACAGCGCTAAGAGCCCTTGGGCTATGCACGACTGATTTTATTATCATCTTACATTACTTATAGATAACTTCGAAGAAGTTGTAAAGAAGATATGTAAAAGAAGTGCATCGCAAAATTCTCCAATTTTAAAACTACAGAGTGGCCAGAAAACTATTTATAAAATATGGCTGTTTAAATATCACCCAATAACAATATTGCATTAAATCATTTATGCTTTTATTTAAATACTGGGCACCTTCTTCAAATTTTATTTATTTAAAATCTTTTATAATGAGATGCGGTGCCTCAACAATTATATTTTGCGTAAGTTCTTGCTTTTTACGTGCTTGAAATAAATTTTGTTTTCATTATAGCATAAGCATAGTTTCTGTGCCATAATCAGGATGCGTAATTCATGCAACATGAAATAAAGGTTCTAGGCATTGTAGTGAGCCTTGCCTGTTAACATTCACAAAGGCAATTTCAATCAAATTTGGCAATTGTGTTATTTACTTGTAAGTTTACTGCTCACCACTGCATGCTTGCTGCATAAATGATAATAAATAAGCGAATATAATCATTACTAGCGTATATAAAGTAATCATCACATCACCATTTGAACTTTATTGAATAGTGATAATTGCTCTTTTTATTTGATTTGAAAAAAAGTTTTAACCCTCCTCACTATTATTATAAATTCAGACGACTGTTACAGACATCCTTACAACCAAGATAGTGCTGAAGCTATACATGTTACAATAGTAACTAGTTTCACCGCAAAACAATGAAAGATCAGGTAATTATTTTCCAGTGAGCGAATATAAAAGAAAGTATTAATGCAGTTTCTTCAGACAAGTCGAAATATGCCTGCCACTTGATAAGCATCATGATCATCAAGCTCTGGGGAATTCTGAGGCATACACATGTAAATCTGCAACAGCTTGGATATTATGCGCTTTATTTATGCTGCCAAAAGCATCACGTGCTGTAATATCACCCCTGGGGATGTGAAGTAGAGTTTTTAATATTGACACGATGGAGCATGGCTAGATCAGCTCTCACTTTTTCTATGTAATAGAAACTAAAAGGCGGTTTGAATTACAATTTGTAGAAAGAAATCTGTATATAGTTAGCTACCTGGAGGCTATATTTCACACTGCCATTATAGAGTTTCAAGCATCAAGAATACCATTTTATTGATGAACTTTCTGAAAAAACAATTCACTTTTTAAATGCTTTCGATTTGACGGCACTAAATGCAATTAATCTATTGTAGAAACTAAAGTGTTGAGGTTTCAATTACTTTGAGCTAACATTATGATTGTTAAGCTCTTTCACAATTTAATAGCCACTGAGTAAAAAGTATCGTGTTATGAAAACAAGAGCCGTTTTGCTTTAATTGAGGACTAGACTACGACACTCGTATGTCTCCAAAATAATTTTATTAAATTAAACTTATAAACTCATACATTTTGGAAATATTTTCATAAAAATTTATTAATTCAATTTCAAAATTTCAAGATCATATTTTCAACAGTCAACATATAATAATAATGATGACACATATGAAAGACAAGTTTGTAAGTATTTAACAGATATCAGGGTTTGTGTAGAGCTGCAACGTCTCTTAGTATTAGAACACTTGAATTTATAGTTCCTAAGAAGCTCTTAGTATCTCCAACTATTACATAATTACAGCCACATATCCCCAGGCCACTTTACCAGCCTTTGGTTAAAACCCAAAATGTAGCACATCTCTTTGGTTGATAAAGTTAACGTCCAATCTTTCCCAGCCTTTGGTCAGTTTTGGGGTTGGCTGTAACATTTTGGACGATGACCAGTGCTTCATTGATTTGACTTTGTAATTGCCTAAGATTCTGTATGTGCAGTAGCCTTAGGATCTTAACAGCTTCTTCAGTAACATAGTCTACAATGAGTACAAGACAGCTCAAAGAAGAGCTAAAATGAAGTATTACATTATATTGTAGGCAGCACTACACAATTTATTACACCTACTTCAGGTTGCAAATCAACAAAACAATTGATTTATCTAGAATTATTATAAAGCAATAACTGAAACCCAACACAAGCCCATATTATTTACAGATTGGCTGCGTATACTGAAACAGAAAGAAATAAGATACAACCGAAGCTTTCAAGATAGAAAATCGTTTCTGAATAGAGGCCCACTTATCTAGACACTAAATTTGAGTTGTTGGTGGAAGTAAAACAATAAAGCTAAACCAACCATCACTTAAAATAGTCCTGTAGCCCAAGGCACAGGAAGGTCAATTTCAAAAAGAAGGCGGAAAGTACGAGCACTTGGGTATTAACACAATAGCCCGGGCAACAAGAGATATAGCAAATCATGAGATAAAGCAAACCAAAGGTTGGAACAGGTGCATAACAACTTGTTTCAAAGTACATTATTGGTCAAGCTATGGCAGTAGAAGGTAGTCATCCCCCTTTGTATAAAAAAGTGCTCTACAACCTAACACCTTATTTTTACAACGAAACTTCTGTGTGGAACTATGCAGCTTTTTTTGTCAATAAGATCATCAAATATTTTACATGATCTGTGCTAATAGAATTACACATGATGAGCATAAAGCAATTGTATAAACTCAGTGTATATTTGTGAGATACAATATGATGAAACAGAGATGAGCTATAACACACCCTTCATAAGTGATGTGCTATTTAGACTGAAGATTGACTGACTCAATTATTAACTTTTCATATTGATTCACAAAACTTGTATAAACTACATCAACAAGTGCACCCCCAAATTATACTAGAGTAGATACTTTTGGAAGAAGACAACTCTTTAGAACTTGCATTTTTCGGTTTTGAAAGAAAATCAAATTACAGCAAAACTGGCTAGATGTGACATTAAAATGGATTTTGTTATGAATGGGATTCCCAGGTTATGTGATGTCTATAGTTACAATCTCAGCCTGGTGTTGAGTAATGGTGAATAGGAAAAATAATATGAACACAGAGCCATACTTTCAAAATCTAGAAAGTTCTAATTTACCAGCTGCAATAACTTAACAAGAACACCATAGAAAATTGGTGTCCCATCTTTACCAACAATAGTGCTCCCTTCATATCTCACGGATCTGCTTCTCACAAAATCCCATAGTTCACGAGAAGGGCTTGGACCCCTTTTGTGGCTGAATTTAATGGGTCTGCGAGTTAAAGCTGGTATTATACTATGTCACTAATCGAGGTTTCGGGACCATAGTTTAGACTTTAGTGAGATACGGAGGGAGCACCATGAGCTATCAACTGTATTGCCCTTGTATAGTTGCCAGTGTCAGAATATGTAGTGCCATTAAAGCTCATTATTCATTCTAGTAGGTTCCATTAGCCTGTTATATAACAGGTAGTAGGCTGCTGTCTAAGTGGGCTAATAAATATAACTGATAAGCACTGCTATCAGTAGTACTTTCTGCACCAGTATTGCTTTAATTACTGGTGGTTGCTTAGTAGACTGCACACAGGGTAAGCCGAGCTCAAAACTCAAAACATCTAAACAAAAATCTTACTTATAACCTTTCCAGAATAATATTCCTTCCAGAGTAGTTCACGTGAAAGTCTTAGAGAATTTAGAAGTTGTAATCTGAAAAATCTAGACTGCAGGTAATGAAATGCTTGAAAGCTGAAAAGGTTTCCTGCTATTTAGGTGATGCATATTCAAGTAATTAGGAAACTGTAGACTCAATATCCTGGCCTTAATGACAATTATGATTGAGTTAAGCGAAACTGATGGTCTGCTAGTTAGATAGAACTTGGTTACTGTACACTATAGTGAATGTACTAGATACAGTCAATAATATAGTAGAAGATTGTCTGTTCGTTCTATAACCCTATATTCTAATAGAATGCAACTCGTTCACACAACAATAAATCCTTGCATACGTCTAATATTTTTTTAATTTTATTGAATGCATGTAAGTTCTATTTTAAAATCAATATTTAGATGATGCTAAAAGACTATTAAGTGATAAACACTACTACGTTAAAGACCCATCATATGAGCACAACTCCACAAAGTCAATAAATTGTGCTAGTATAGCATGAAGTACATACCTCCAGTATGAAAGCCCATGTCAACTGATTCTAATAGGAGCTTGTCTTTGCTACCATCATCACCACCAGCTGAATACAGTTCCAAACCTTCCTTAGACAGCCTTTCTTTGACTAGTTTACAGATGGCCTTGGAGTGAAACATATAAATTAATACACTAAATTATATTATTAGCTTCACAAAGTTATCAAGGTCATTATAAGTACTAAAGCACAAGGAAGTTGTTTTCCTGTTTTTGCAGGTAATTAGAGCTGCAGGGACAACATCACGGAAATGTCTGGATAACACACTAAATAGAAGCCGGCATTGAACTTAAGTCGTGAGACGAGTAAATACAAGTCTAAAGTCCCCAAGTTGAACGATCACTTTGCACCAAACTAATTCACAATCAAATTCATCTGAAAATTGCTGTATTGTAAAATAAACACAAATCACGAGACACTCCAGTCTGGAATACACAGAATGTGAGCAAATAACTACCTTCAGAACCTCTTTGTGGTCGTGGTGAGGTGGAATCTGTAACAAGGTGGCCAAAGTGGTAATTCCAGCCTTCATGGCTTCATCATCAAAATCGAGAGAATCCAAAGGGTTGGAGGAGGGAGCTACGTCTTTACTAGCGGAATTCGTTTGCCTTGTACATTTCCTGAAATACAATTATTTCTAAAAAACAGGATATGATTCCTTACATCAACAAGAATATAAGCCACTAATAGAGTTTGGAGATTTTAGAACATTATTAAAGAGTTATTCACTCCTACAGATAGTCAATAAGGATGTGATAACTCCACAATTTACAACAACTTGTGCATTAAATAAAATACAAATTGACAAAAGATTGTATTCTTAAAAACTCCATGGAAGTTTAGGAAAATTTAAATTGCACTTCCATTTGTCAGTAATTTTACTTTCTTTAGCAACCCGCACGATAGTAAAACAGGGACAAAAATAAAATATGGTTCTAATTTCATGAACTATGATATTTTGACTTCCGACTTTGAACATCCAGTATGAACAAATTTTTTCAAAATCCAGAATTGAGCTGTTAGCATGTTTCTCATTAGGATAAATAGGAAATTCAACAAAACATGGTAAGAAAACTTCTAACAAAACATTTATTGTACCTGTATCTTTGTGGATTTTCTCCATAAACCAACCTTACAGCTAACCCTAGCAACCAGTCAGTAATGACTGGCGAGTTTGTACGGTCAGTATGAGGGCAGCTAAGGTCGTCTAAATACTGCAAGACAGACACATTTATATATAAAATCATTCACACCAAGTGTAGACAACTCTTCAAACACACCATTGAGATGGGCATAATGTGTGTTGTATGTAATTCCAATCTCATGTATAGCTCAGAGTTGGAAACTTTTTAGAAATGGCAATGTGTGAACAGTTGTTAGCTATAGTCTGGATGAGGGTTTAAATAAAGTAGTAGTGTTTAGTAACCCAGTTATCAAACTGTATATCTACAGGCTATAGACAGAGGCTAAATTAGAACTCCGACTAAACTTTAATTAGTAAACACTAAAATATAATCACACAAAGGTTAGCAAAACTGATAGCCTGTGATATAATAAACTACAAGCAAGCGAGTGGAAGGACACCTTGCTAAATGCTCTTTGCCAAGAGGAAATATCAGAAGTCTTCCTCAAAGCAGCGCGGTCTTCAATCTTATAGTGACGGATTTTCTGATCTTCCAACCATATTACTAATTCTTGAAACTTCTTCTGATCTACGTAAAAATAAACAAATAACTACCCGTGACGGCAGTCTAACACGAGATGCCAAAACAACAATTAATAAATGAAATATAATTAGGGTACTTTTGTTATGGTATAAAACTTAAGGCATATCATAACATACGAGACTTTGTATAAAAATCGTTTAGTCTCTAAGCCAGCCAATATTGAATTACAGACTGGAAATGTGAATATGGTGATGAAGCAAATCGATTGGTTGGTCCAAAATACTTCTTAAAAATTAACTAAGATAATAATTATTCTTGGAATTTATTCAACAGCTGGTAAAATTAAAATTATAATTAAAAAAATGTGAATTTAAACTAGTTGTTATTATATCAATATGATACCTGAGTGATCAAATTCACTGATGCCTGGGTATCCAAGAGCTTTTAGTTTTCTGGCAAACATAACTCACTCGATGTAATGCTGATGGCACATCTGAAAATATTATTTATAATAAACTAAGGGACATAAATCCAACAGAAGAAGTTGAGCAATACAAAATTTGCCTGAGTCGCACATAATGGCTAGAAACCTGCTTGATTGGCAACAATAAAATCATTAGAATCACCAAAACATATTGAGCATGAGTTGCAGCAGAGATTAAGCTAGTTGAAGCAAAATTTAAACTTTAAAATTAAATGTTTCTTTTTACACAAAATAGTACTATAAAATATTATACTAAATTTTAATATTACTTACAGTAATTGAGGTTGCAATTGTGAATATTAAAAGTCAAATAGTAATATATATATTACCATAATATCTGCTTTTTGATTGTTAGCAATCAATGTATTGGAGACACAGAAAGTGATGAAACTGCAAAGTACAAAACCGTTTTTTAGCATCGACAGAAAAAGAGTTGCTATACTTTCAAATTATTGTTTTTCTTGGTATTATTTACCATTGCAGTATAGCTGGTACTATTAGCAAAACTATAACTCTAAGACTAAATATTACTCTTAGTGTTACTATTAGCCTTAGGCCTATTACTATCAGTATCACTATGTAATACTAATAAGACCAAGTTGAAGTTGAAGTTAAAAAGCTGACAATGACAGCAGTAGTAGTAATAGCAGAACTGAAAGAACGAGAAGTACTGGTATTGGGTCTAAAGCCTAGTAGTAGTAGACGTAGTAGTACCTGTACTGTAGCACTCTAGAAGAAGCAATATGAATATCAATATGAGTATAAATGGTAGAAATTCAAGTAGTCATTAGTACCAGTAGTACTACTAGTACTACTAGTACTACCACCACTACTACTACTACTGTACTACTACTAGTACTAGTACTAGTGCTCAGTACAGGTACTGAGTACTGGCGTCTGGCACTGTTAGAGTCTTACTCTTACTCTTAGTCTAGAACTAGAAGTAGAAGTAATACTAAGTCTAATATTAATACTATAATAGTAATACTAATAGTAATTCATTAATTGTCTAATACAGTAAATGTAATACTAATAGTAATACTAATACAGTATTACTAATAGTGATAGTAATACTAATACTATTAGTAAATGTAATACTAATTTACTGACTAATACTAATAGTAATAGTAATACTACTACTACTAGTACTAATAGTAATAGTAATACTTATACTTATAGTTATAGTAATACTAATAGTAATAGTAATAGTAATACCAATAGAGTAATACTAATACTAATAGTAATACTAATACCGTGGCCGTAGTACTAGTACTAGGGGTGATACTGATAATACATTATTAGTTACTGCTAGCGTTACTATTAGTATAAATATTGTTAAAATACTCAGTAGAGACGTAATTTTTAGTGCTATGATAATGAATTTGAAGCAAAAGCGTGCAACCACTGAGCTGGAATAATTATTGAGTTCATTGCGTGCAACCATCAAAAGTTATGTTGATGTATTTTGCCGAGTCGAATTAAACCATATTGAAATTGTTAATGTTTAAAACCACTGAGCTGGAATAGACCATTAATAATTATTAAGTTAATAATTAATAATTATACCGTTAATAATTATTGAGTTCATTGTTTAAAACGGAAAAGCGCCGTTAATTTTTTTGAGCGGCTTTAACAACATCGAAAGAAAACTACTATCCTTTGGATACGTCCGAAACATATTTTGCTACTAATAAATAAGTACGCCAAAAAGATTTTTACAGCTAAAATATTTCAAAATTATTTTTATGCTTTTTAAGATTTTAAAATAATTTTTTTTTACTTTATATCAAATTTGTTAGCAGCTTCATTTAAAGTAGAATTTTTTTCCAATTTAAAATTTAGCTCATTGAATGCGCATTAGCTTCTTATTCCACCAATGACAGCTTGTCTTGGTAACTACTAAATTTTGATGTACTGTACATACACATTGGCCTTGGAATAATCACAATAGTTGTAGTAATTTGATGAAATAGAATACGGATACCGCTACACTGTTTTCAGTTTATCTTTGAATAAATGTAATTTAACGAGTTTATTACACCGTTACACTTACTGTTAGAAAAGAATAATTTGTATTTTATTACATTTACTAAGTCTAAAGTTAAAGTAATATATTTATAATATTATTTATTCTTTAATTATATATTTATAAGATAAACTTTAAGTATTCTAAATCTATTACTATTACTATTAGTATTAGTATAACTATAAGTATAAGTACTAATTATAACATTAAGTTTAACATTAAATCACTTTAATAAATTATAAATAACAATAACTATAAGTATAACATTAAGTTTAACTATACACTTTGACTTACAGTTACACTTACAGTACGAGTGTCACTGTCAGTATGAGTATGACTATGTGTAACTGTATACTAGTACTCATACATAAGTTAAGCGTCGTTGATGGAATTAATCCTCACATACTCCGATGGCTCCAGAATTTTTTGACAAAGCGAGAGCAGCAAGTAATCATAGATGGCCACTCTTCTGGTAGATTACCAGTCTTTTCTGGCGTTCCACAGGGCTCTGTCCTGGGGCCCACCCTATTCCTTCTTTACATCAATGATCTCCCTGATCTACTAAGTTGCAGTGTCAGTTTATTTGCTGATGACACACTGATTTTTCAAGAGGTAGACTCCCTAGATGATGTCCGAAAATTCCAAAAGAATATTGAACAGATTGAGAATTGGTCTCTGAAGTGGAAAATGCCGTTCAACTCTTCAAAATGCCGAATCATGTCATTTGGCAAAGATTCCCAAATTCTACCATCATATCGACTAGGGGGAGAAACATTGCCCTACGTAGATGAGATTACCTACCTTGGAGTTACACTACAATCTAACCTCAAGTTTCACAGCCACATAACTAAGAAAATAAACAAAGCATACAAGGTTCTTGGCATGCTAAAGCTATCCCTCTATGGAGCTCCCAAGAAAGCAAAGCTGCTGGCATATATGACTCTCTGCAGACCTATACTAGAATACGCTGCAACCACTTGGGATCCTGTAACAAAGCAACTTGTGAAAGAAATTGAGTTAGTCCAGAACCGAGCTATTAGATTCATCTGCTGTCTCAAAGGCCGGGAGGCTAGCATCAGTGATGCAAGAGAACAACTCAACATATCATCACTGGAAGATCGTCGCAAAAGCCTACGAATAACCCTCCTTTTGAAGATCTTGTCCAAAGAAGAATGTCATCAGGCATTATCTTCCAGCTACACTGAACTGACAAGGGACAAATCAACCGCTACGGTTACCACGAGGGCTGCCTCTAACGAAATACCAACTGCGATATCTGCCATGTGCACAGCATATCATAACAGCTTCCTACCGCGCACTATTAGAGACCTAAGAATTGGAACTCCCTAAATACTTGATAAATGATAACCTGAAAGGTACTACAATTACCAAATTTAAAATGCATAATGTATGCAAATACAGTTATAATTCTATGTCAACTGTATTGTAACAAGCTGCTGAGGCACGCCTCTTGCGCCTTATGGTGATCTAGCGTGTGCTAAAGTCGAAGTAAGTAGAAGTAAGTAATACGATATACTCATACTCCTACGGCTACTGTGTCCGTATAGACTTCGATTTATAATTAATTTAGTTAATACTTTAAGTTTATAGTATTTTATTTATATTTATATTATTATAGTAATCCCTATACTTATAGTTATAGTAACAATAATAGTATTAGTATAAGTTAAGTGAATTCTACTTATAGTACGAGTAATATTGTTGGTAATCTAATAGGTAATTTATTTTTCATACTTAGAGTAATGAGTAACTTGATCTTGTAATAATAAAAGTGAATATAGTTATAGTATAGTATATACCGATACTGTTATACTTTTTTCAATTTTTTACTTCCCTTTTCAACATTTGTCTATGACTAATACTAGTAGTAATAGATGTAGTAACCTGCAGTAGTGTATTTAATCTTTGAAAATAAATGAATATAACAACATCATTAAGTGGGTTAGTAAGTTATTATGATAATAGATAGTCTTAGACTAACGGTTTCAGTTAATAATTTTAAAATTTTATTAAGTTGATGAATAATTATTGATGTTGTCATAATGATAATTATAATACAAATCAAAACACCGAATGTTACAATTCTTATTTAGGTTGACTTTGATCAATCATAGAAGTATGATCACTGAACCACTCAATCACATATTATCATCGTTATTACTAAACGACTTTGACTGACTGACTAGCTGACTGACTGACTGCTCTCTATGGTTATTATTATTTGCTCATCTGCTTGTGTGCTGCTTGTTCTATAGTATACTGATTTTCTCAAATATGCTATGTCACCATATATATGTAAATGGAGTGTTTAGTTTGAAGCTGTTATATAAACATAGTTGATGATTAAAACAAAACTTGCAAACTTGCTGTAACCTACTCTAAATGTATGACATTGTAATCAGGGGGCTCTTTACAATATTTTTTTCTTCATTTTTACATCATAGAAACAAATGATATAGCTTTCTGTAAAATAGGATTTTTCCACTTGTGGGAAGGAGCAATGTTATCTGTTGGAAAATAGGGTATTGTTATTGGAGTGCTATAGGCTGAGCTGAGAATTAGGTGGTATTTAAGGCAATTCCTTTTACCATTACATTGTGTTGGTTATCAGCTTATTACAACATTCAATTTTATTCACAAGATTGTGGTGGGCAGGGCTAGTAAATCAAATTCAAGCTCTTAGTTTTACAGTTTTGAATTTGATAGAGGATCTTGGACTTAATAGGCTCGCATTGTCATACCTTGGATAGTATGTAGGAAGTGGCTATTGCACAAAATTACTATGACTTGCTTAACCTTTGAGGTGCAGCTTGGATTTAAGACTGTCTGAGTACGAAGCTCACACCTGCTCAATTAGCACTCATTTAGTAATCCTAATAGTTTTAAAACAAGTGTACATCTCTCGTGAAGTTTTTCTGATATTAAAGATGTGCGTTACAGCTACTTTGCAGAAAGTTTTTAAGGAGTGTTGAAGATGTAACTGTAGAATAGTTAAAAGAATTAGTTTGAGCAAGTTCTGTAATGTAGCAATAAGTAGTGTTTTGTTGTACTTTTCAAACAGACAAGTTTCTAATTAAGATGGCCGTTTGACTACCCAAAATGTTTTGTAAATAAAGTTGGTGATGGAATTGGTTTAGTCCTCAGCATTGACCAATTGGTTTATAGCTAAAATAATAAGCAGTTTTTCAATCTAGAATAATATCCTACTTAGAGGGTGGGAATTTAGGTTGGAGACTTTTGATAAAGCTAGACGTATGGAATTTAATTTGTTATTTTCACAGGACACTGTGTTAGTAAAATAACACATGTTTAACAGAGATTTTAAAGTAAACTATTTATCGGTGACATATCTTAGAAATCTGTCTTAAGGTGGGCGCTGCAGTTTTGGCATTTCATCAATCACTTCTGCCTTCTAATCATGACACTCTTTATTTATTTACTTTTAGTACGAATTTTTTGCATGACTCTCAGCCAGCAATGAACTGTTGACACGGCAGTCATGAGCATAAACGTTGGAAATATAATGCCTTAAGATAACAGTCTTTGCTTTGGATACAAGTTAATTTGTTTTCATTGTTTATACATAACTTGAATTCTTCAAGATACCGAGGCTCGCTCTGATTACGTTGCCAGTTCGTTCTGTGACAAGTGATTGCCAAGGGTTTTTTCTGCAAACACTCATTTTCAATATGTCAATTGGCTTAATAGTTGGCAAAGGTTTCGAATTGCGTAACTCACAGGGCATTTTATCTTACTTGTAGAGAAGAGTAGTCTAAGGATTAAGGTAAACACTGATTGGATTATCTGCACCCGTCTTCGTATTTGATTTTCTCAACCTTTACAAGATCTCCATGTCATAGAGGTGACCTAATTTAGAGAGATGACGGAGGAAGCATCTCCTCGTATACAGTTTAAGTTACTTTCCTCCCCTCTGGTGGCATGGGTAAGTCTGCCCTTAACTAGAGTAAGCCTATTGACTTACCTTATACCCAAAGAGTGTACGTGAGTAAATCTTTTAAATGCAGAGACGTACCTTAGACCCAAATCTCAGATAATCCCAATATTAAATATCTGAAATTTTCACGAAGTTGTAGGAAACTTTCTGGTGTTGTTTTCTCGTATGCTCTAATTTTCAGACATTGTTCTCTTTACAGGAAGTTAGATTCGCCCAATACATTAATTAAATCAGTGTTTGGCCGAATGGTCATTGTATCATATAATGTATATACTTATCTACTGTATGATGAACTAATTGTTTTCTAGCAACAATAAATATGAAAATCAGCAGCTAGTGATAACAAATGTAGGGTGTTGTGATGATAAAGCTATTGAGTTTAACACACTTGATAGGATGTGTGAATAAACCTTTATGAGAGAGTGGTAAAGGAAATTAAAATTTGAAACAACTTGCACTTTCCTTCTCTTTGATTGAAAATTGAAGCATTTTATTAGATCCCAACATATAAGCCAACTTGAATGATTGGCTACTCATTAGGACTATGTTTTAGGAGTTTTGGTGTATTGTAACACTCATGATTTGTGTCTGTCTGTTCAGATAAGCCTATTCAAGACGGAGGGGGATAATTCACAGAAAGATAGCCCTGAAGAAGTAACTGTGAGCTACAGAGAGCTGTATCAGGGTAATTTTCTGAGGAATGTCATAAAACAAATGTGAGTAATTACAAACTCATAATTTCTCTTCTGAACAGCGAATATTTCAGTACAAAGAGATTGAGTTGTTTTCATATTCCACATTCTTTCATAATAGCCCAGTATGAACAATATTGCCATACTTTCTTTATTACTATTATAATGAACATATGAGTAGAATACATAAATGTGTCTGGGTAGATTCTCTCAACATATATGAGCAGTTTCATTCATATTGCTTGTTACAGCATAGTAAATGTACAGTACATAAGCATACCTTACTGCATGCCATTGTGTGAACTTACAATTGAATTATTAATGTATAAAGTTAATGTGTTCAACCAACTGGACAGCTCTATTCAATATGGGCTTGTAATACTGCATAACTGCTCTCTATTAACTGTTGAAGTTGGCAATGTGTTGGGGCAGGAGGTGTTATGTTGGTTAAAATGTTTTTGTTTTTGTCAACTGAGGTAAAAGGAACTGGCTGACACTGATAGATGCCTTGCAGTTAGAGAAAGTTTCGTGCATTCGTCAAGTGTTTTGTGTCCTGAGAGATTTCCTCTGGTTGTTGTCTCCCTTGCTCAACAATCATCTTCAATTTCCAGAGTCTGAGTAGCGTTGAGTTTAATGCTGGTAGAATATGAAGGTGACACCAGTTTTTGTCTTGTGAAGTTTAGGTTAGAAGGCTATGTTGAAGTGAGAAATACACTGATTCTTTCAGCTTTACAGTCTCTGATACAGGCCAGTTCTTGATGATCAGTCAGTGTAGGGGAGAGGAAGGGGTGGAGAAAGGGTGGAGTAGAGGGAAGGGGTGGAGAGACTCATGTTATTATTGAATACATATCGTTTTGTTCATTTGTTGGGCTCTTGCGACTGCCACTGGTGTGCTGAAGGTTGATCTCCCAAAGCTGGAAGTTCAGTCAAAAGATGTGAAACTTGGCTTTAGCTTTGATTTGTAAATTTTGGCTCTCGTTTTGGAGAATGATTTGTTTTCCCTTTGGCCATCTCTCAGTATTTATACTTATCTGGTCTTGTCGTTTCTCTCTTTCACCTTGACCTTTGAAGGTAGCTCTGCCGCATTTTGCCAGATGTCTTTTAAGCAACTTGACATTTAAAGCGGCCACACAAATTTTTATGAAGGTACTAAGACTGGTTTCAAAATAAGACGATGAATTCAACATACACCCCTTGTTCTATAATAGCATATGATGATGGATTTCTCCTTCAACTATTCCCAGTGCTAATCTACTCTTAGTTGCACTGTGAGTGACACACAGCTTGTGACATGTCAGGAATTCGCTAATCAATTCAGTTTATATTGATCTTTTTCATTCCTAGCAGATCAAAATGCAAGCTTGTAGATTACAGGAGTAAATGGATAACTTTGAGTAATTAGATTTTAGTTGCTAGCCATGTCTTTTGTTGTCCGGACCAGTAGATATAATCAATTACAAATCGGCTGACTGCAATTTTATTACCTCTTTGCTACATAAACTTTTTAGAAGAATGTTCTTGCAGCTGCTAACTTTTGTTTGCCCTCTTTCTCTATCCTATGCCCACCTGGGACACGGTTATTATGATGTTGGAATCATAAATTGAGATTATCAGTTTTCTCTCGGACACATATGCTGTGTGTTGACATCTATATATGCAATGTTTGTAAGAGCAATAAGTGTTGGTTACTGCTCAATATACTCTTTTATACTAGTACTTAAAGCTGTTTGCAGTGCTGTCTTCTTATCTCACAGTCTCACTCTATGACTCATCCATTCTATGATTCATGTTCCTCTTATGTTGAAGTAGTCATTAAAACCGCATTGAATATGAGAAAGAAGTGCCTTGGGTATATCTGTATTCTATACTATACAGTTTGATAATACGGTTAGGGTACCTGTATAGTATTTAGTTGACTACTATGTGTGGTATGAAATGTATGGGACTGAGTAATCCTAGTGAAGGAACAGACAATTTCTTTAAATATATATTTATATTTGCTCTGCGTATTTTGTAAAACACATTTATGTAGTTTTTCATTCTAGGTTTGAATATGGACTAAAATTTTGTTGACACTGCAAAAATATAATTTCTCTCTACAAATAGCACTTCACTTCCGTTGTGATATCACTATACTTTGGTATACTCACTGATGTGTGTTTATACTTGTCAGATATACCCGCAATGTAGACGACAACATAGTAACCCGGGGAGCCCGGCTAGACGACGCTATGGAGAGGCTGACTAACTGGAATATTATCATGAAATCTCTCAAGCTCTTTTATAGGGTACCCTTTTTATTTCGCTGATTTAGATACATTTAGATAGATATATTTCTATTTCTAGATTTGATGTGTGTTTGTAGTTTTTGAAGTAATGCTGGTTGTTTTTATTTTCCAGCAAATATTTGTTGACTAAATCAGTTGTGAAGTACGCTGCAAGTTTCTACCGCGTGGGTTGTTGAAAGTGTTGTGAAATGATGCATTTTTGAAAATCGATGTGTAAATACAATTTATCTGAGATTGTTGTTGAGTTTATAACATCCGGGTGGTCAGTGATGTCAACTCCTAACTCTAAATATACATGCTCTAACAGCTATACTATACATGCAATATACAAAGTGTAAGTACAGTACATACTATACACAGTGAGTAAGTATAGTACATACATACAGTGTGGGAATAGTGTAAATAATACAGACTGTGACTGCAGTACATCCATGTTCTAATTGTAAGTGCAGAGCTGATAACTGTATAGTAAGTACAGAGTTAGTAACTGTATAGTAAGTACAGAGTTAGTAACTGTATAGTAAGTACAGAGTTAGTAACTGTATAGTAAGTACAGAGTTAGTAACTGTATAGTAAGTACAGAGTTAGTAACTGTATAGTAAGTACAGAGTTAGTAACTGTATAGTAAGTACAGAGTTAGTAACTGTATAGTAAGTACAGAGTTAGTAACTGTATAGTAAGTACAGAGTTAGTACAGGGCTAGTATAGACTATATAACCAGTGCTACTCTGTGTTCTGTTCCAGGATGAGCTACAGCAAGTTGTCACCATGAAGCTACCAGATATTCTGAAAATTTGTAGAGACCCGGAAGATGGTAAGTCATGTGAAGCTGTTACATTCCTAGCCCAGTCGCAGCTTGCCCGCCATGTTCAACATGGCTGTGAATCAAACTGTGATTTATTCAGTTAAATACGTCATTTATTTCTCTCCAAGTTTGTCGAAATATCCTCCAGCAAAGTTGTCAAAACCCCTTCTGCTGCTTTAGAAATCTGGGGGAGGCAGAGGGCAGGCCGAGTGATTATGCAATGGATTAATTAATATTCATATTGTGGGTAACTTTGCAGGTGCTCTCTGATACTGACTAGGCAATTAGTTATCTTATCACTGAATATGGTAATCACCAATGCTAATTCATCTCACTTCATCTCTATTCGTTCCTCTATTTTTTATAAAATAAATATTTGGCCAGTAGCTAACCATAAAAAGTGGAAATCCAATTTTGAATAGAATAATAATATAATACTACTACAAGCAGTATAACAGCCTAGTGAGTATCTAGCTAGTCACTACGTAGAATGACCAGGTTCTTATCTATTTGTGGTTAACTCTATATATGCTATTCATTGAGTAGAAATATTTGGTTGATTCCCCACTACTAGTACTACAACCATTACATTATACTAACCAGTATAGTCAGCTGACTTTAGATATTATATAATGTGTTTTTTATTTACAATTCTTCTAAAATAAATGTTGACTCTATTATTCTGAGCTATTTAATCAAATATAGTGAAGTAGTTGTGGGCTATGCGTTGCATGTGAAATATGTACATATGTACTTGGATGTATGTACTTGGATGTATGTACTTGGATGTACGTATGTAGAATGTAGATGTACATATGTAGATGTACGTAGCTGTGCTCTTATATCTCCTGTCTACTGATGTGTTGCATGTGAAATATTATGTATATATACTTAGATGTACATATGTAGACGTACTCCTATATCTACTTATCTGGTAATATATCTCTCTCTCTCCTATTGTTCAGAGTCATCGTACGCCGATATCAGGACTACTATCTTGCTCATTCTTGGCTGCGCCATACAGTGCGAGAGGAAGGAGTTCTTTATTCAGCAGATTCTCAGTAAACTCAACAGTGAGCAGCAGCACGCCATCAAAGACTGTATCACTGAGGTATGTGGCCTACATGATCTCTGGTTATACACTACCAGAGACTATAACACTACATTACCTACCTTTACGCATCAGACCACTTCACTGTATATACCTTACAGTTACATTGCTCATAGTTTTAATGTGTTAGAAACATTGGGAACCTACAGTTACTAGACATGGAAGGGTTTCATACATCTTCAAGTTATACAAACAATGTGAATGTTAAAATACTTCTGTGGCAAAGTGTCTGCTTAGACCGCAGACTTTGGCATTATTTAAACACAATGTCATAGTCCCTTCTAATGATACATTTTTATCTTGAATTGAAAACTTGCTTCTTAGCAAGAAATAGCCAATGTTTCATGGCAGTGTTTTATTTCCATGAAGTAAAAAGTACATTCATTTTGATTTAAGACATAATATTATTGGAGACAACACTGAAAGACATAGTGCTGTATGTTAGTTTCAAATTGTTATGGTACCAGTATGTTATTCTTAGCTGAAGGATCGAACTCTCGAGTTCACCAACAACAACTCGTCTGCCCACGTAAGTGTGGTTGGTTTGTTCTCACCGTTTATCTTGTGCCAAGAGAAGTTAATACTGCGATAAACAGATCTGCTGTGTTTGGTGCCTTCACTCACTTTAGTTCTAGACTTGGTGCCAAGGTTTCTCCGCTGTTCCAGATTTTAAATTAACGTAAAGATTGTGAATTTTTACACCACCTTTACTTATTCTCTAATATTCAGCCTGTCACACTGTTACAGTTTAAGTTTGCAGTTCACACTTGCTCCTGTCTTTTTACATGTACATCTGTAGGGTAATATGTGTACCTAGAATTATCTTGGTCGGTATTTGTCCATAGCAAACAGCTGTAGACATCAAAGCCTTTAGTTTTGCTTATCCTAGAGCATAACTCTATCAGTAAGCCATTTCTAGAACTGTTTTATCTGCTGACAATGTAACTGATTTGTGTAACTCAACATTCCTATTTGCTTTGAGATGAGCAACAAGTGTACATTGTGATTACATGATGTAGCTCTACAGTGGACAGCTAGCTTATGCTAGGTGTCAAGGTCGTGTCACAGTTTGTTACATAACATCCAGTGCTACTACCCTGAACTCGCCACACCCTGGTCTGCTGCAGTTGCAGCTTGTGCGGCTATTGACAGAATGCAGTGGTAGTGTAATCAGCACTCCCATGTTTAATGCACTTGTTGCTAATACATACTCTTGCTGTGTGAATATTAAGTGCACCTAACAGACCAAAAGTGAGCTAATTTACACCCTGAAGCTCGTTTGCTGTTCTTTTCTGACGCCAACTACCGCAGCGCAATCTGTTACAATCGAGAAAAGGAAATTTCCTAGACTCAGGCCCAAAGTGGTGTTTTATAAGTGTTTGCTTAAGCTTAGCTTCTTTGGAATTAATTTTAATGGGTGTAACAGAGGCTATACCGTCTCATAGGAGAGTTGTAGGTTTGTAAGACATTATTTGCAGCCAATGACTGGCAGTTCCATGGGCATTCCATATTAACATGACCTTCAGTATTTAGTATAATAAATCTATGTCATGGAACTGTTGTTAAATTTGCTTTTGATACAGTGGTACAGGTGTCATATACTTCATTTAAATAAATTCAATAATATTTCATTAATGAGCTTAAAAATACTATTTCTGCTTATTGTTCGGATAGACAACTCCCAAGTAGCATATCTCCCCAATATTACAGACACAATTATGGCTTTAGTAAACAGCACAAAGACTTGTACTTTACTTCAGATCACAGATTCTGAGAACACGGAACATGTGATTTCACTGGAGACGCAGGTGGAGTCACTAGGCATCACTGGCAAGGCTCTGTACTACCACCTTAACAGGGTTCTCGAGGAGAGAGATGTCTACATAGAGGTACGCCTCGCTCCTTCTTCCTGGATTTTATGCCTCTGAGTTTATCATTTCACTTTGAGTTTTCGTACTCTCTCTAACAGTATTAAGGAAACACAGATGGCTATGTCACTAATTTCTCTATTAAGTAAATGTTTATTCACTGACTTTTAATATTTTATATTCTATGATTTTCTGGAAATTCTCTGATACTGCTGTAAAGGTCTAGACCAACTTTTCATGTTGATTTAATGACATGCCCTCTACAAAAAATGTCATAGCACTACACAGATTCTCACATGAGTTAGCTCCTGTACAGAAATGGCTTTGGGATTTCAGTTCAATGAATTATCCGTCTGTTCTCCGACTTAGCCTTGTGTTCTGCAAAATATTATATGAGATCAACATTCTAATAATGTGTTGGGAGGACCCCAACCCCCAATATATTTTTAATGTTTACTAAATCCTAGTTTATATTCAATTGTTTGGTATCTAAGATGCAGTTGATGTATACAGGAAGCGGCGAGAGCCACCGTAGACAGTGAACTGTACTTAGCGGAACTGGATGAATTGCGTTCCCAGAATGTCACCACCCCCACCTCTCCAGAGAAGCACCATATCATGGTGGAACTGGCTGAGGAAAAAGCCAAAGTGAGAAGACTGCGTCTGGAAGTGTAAGTTAGGAGAGCTGAAAAGTTGGTCCATTTTATAGTCTGCTAAATTCACATCTTCTGTGTGTCGTCTGCTAGTTGTTGCTGATACGTCTGCTTCTTAGTGTGTGAGATTTTCTACAAGTTAGAGATTCTAAGATTATTATTGTTTAGAATTCTTGCAGCATTGTGCTTATTTTTAATCTGGAAAAAATTTCTATTCTATTTATACACAATCTAAGACATCTAGACACTGCTTTACCATATTAGTCTGACTCTGAATGTTATTCTTCTCTTTTGAATCTTTGTTTGTGACCAGGTTTAAATTTTCTTTCATGTTATTATTCTTTGTTGCATCTTGCAGAGAAAAAGAAAGGTAAATGTATTCAACTTTTCTAGCTGTCCAATTTACTCATTTTTCAACATTAGCTTGAGTTTTATGGTCCTGCCTGCTATGGGGTTGGAACAGCTGGTTAGACATCTACTTGCTGCGCTCTTTGGGCCTAGAAACTCAAACTATGCTGTGCTCTATCAATACTTAATTATGAAAAAGGGTATTGTGTTATTTTTTCGTGTTCAACTGTGAACGTTACAAAAACCAACGCCAGTGTTTGATGTGATTGACGTACTGTGAATTAATTTGAGAGCTCTTGCTGTGCTCAAATTAAGAAGAAATCTTTTAGATATCTTTTTGTCGAGTGACTTAATTCAAATTAACACTAATTGGACTAATTAACTCTCAGGGCGAGGCTTTACTATCTCTTGGATTAATTATATTGTTATTTCTCGCATTTACTTGCTCAATACCTGATGTTCAGCTCTATATTATATTTTAATTCACGGCCCTCACTCTTTAGCTATTATATGACACATTTATTCATGTTGTAATCACATTAATATAAGTTACTTGTTTATTCCCAATGCACTACATGCTCTGTAGATAGAACTAAATTACCTCTCTACTACTATACACACTCTCTTGCCTTTGCAGTCAACTGACTGACACCTGTCAGTCATCTGATACCTATTAGCCATTTGACACCTGTCAGTCAGATGACACCTGTCGGTCAATTGACACGTGGCACTGACTATACCTGTCAACTACAGGCTTATTCTATGCAAGTGATATAACTCAGTGACTGACACCTGTCAACTGACACTAGGTGTCAAACAATGGCACATTAACACACCATCTCCATGCTCACATTTGAACAGATATTCCCTTGTCAAGTGCATGCAACAGAGTTGTCACTGTGACTGATGGAGCTGGTTTTTCTAAGTAGTTGGTTATTGTTTGCAGGGAGGAGAGAGCTGATTTGACGGAAGATCTGAAGGCTGAGTGTACAGAGCTGAAAGGCATTGTCGGCAAACTGAGGGAAGAGGTAAGGTGTAGGTCTCGTCTGCTCATTTCCTTTATTATAGTTTCTTATTCGTATGATATGTGAATTTTACTTTGTAATTTCATTAAGAAAACAATCTTTTACTCACAGTCTCTGATCACCAACTGAGGTTTTTGTTCAGATTCTTTAGAGCTGATCAAGTCTGCAAAATATTGTCGTATTCTTCAGATTTTAGCAAATTTCATAAACGGTAATTACAACTCTATTGGCCACTTCTGGTCAGCACAGTGGTGAAGTTATGAATTATATACTATGCAATGATGATGATTTTTCAATACAGTAACAATATAATGAAATTCAATGATGGAAGGATAATTGTGTAACCTTTTTGCCACGGGTAGTGTTGTGTAGTGTGTCTAGTGGTGTGTTGTGTTATGTAGAAGTAAGCAGTGGTGTGTAGAAGTAAGCAGTGGTGTGTAGAAGTAAGCAGTGGTGTGTAGAAGTAAGCAGTGGTGTGTAGAAGTAAGCAGTGGTGTGTAGAAGTATGTAGTGGCATCATAGTTTATCTTAAAAATTGTTTGTTTAGAATAAAAGTCTAACCCAAGATGCCCGCTCCTCCAGATCCTACCGTGATGAGTTGGATATTGTGAAGGAAAAAGCGCTGAAAGTAGACAAACTGGAAAGGCAACTCCAGTCATATAAAGATAAAATGCATGAATTAGATTTCTTTAAAGCCCGTGTAGATGTAAGTAGTAATGGGTAATTTTAATTGAACAGATTTGTTGAAGTGTCACAGCCAGTTGTGGTATTTTATACAAAGTCATTCTAAATATATTACACTTGTGTATGTTTATGTTAATGTTTCCAGTGCCAAGCTCATCGGCTGTAAGAAATAGTAGTTCTCTTAATTGCATAGAAACCTTTGAGAGAAAGTTTATATTGCTAGTATCTTAGTACGATATGGCCATGAGTCATGATATATTGCTTGTGATACCCTGATTAAATAACATGTTCTTCCCAAGATGGTGCTGTTAGATAAGCTATGATAGTACTTAACTGTATTTAATAAGTTTTGATAGTGTCTGTTGAATTAGATTAGAACTGTTAACCTTTTATGGTAAACTAGCAACCTAGGTCAGGAAATCATCAGCAAGCGAAATAGTAAATTATTTTACTGTACAAAGAGCTTGGAAACTAGATTTGAGATAAGGTAGAGCTAGGGTTACTTGGTATGCATACATGTAAAAAAAGTTTTCATTACTCCCAACTCCATTTTCAATATAAATATTATATCATTATAGAAACTTGAAGCCCTCTGATTATATATGATGAAATTTATATTAGGCTATTACATATATATAATGATGATACTATATATATATTTTTTTTTAATATACAGTATATATAATATTATGCTATGTTATTACAGGAGCTGCGTGAAGACAATAAGATACTGATAGAGACTAAAGTAATGTTGGAGGATCAGTTGGCCACCAGTCAACAAAGAGTAGATACCATCATTGAGCTTGGTGAGTGCCAGTAGTTAGTATAGAGTACTAGTAGTCAGTATAGAGTACTACTAGTCAGTATAGAGTACTACTAGTCAGTGTAGAGTACTACTAGTCAGTATAGAGTACTACTAGTCAGTATAGAGTACTAATAGTCAGTATAGAGTACTACTAGTCAGTATAGAGTACTACTAGTCAGTATAGAGTACTACTAGTCAGTATAGAGTACTACTAGTCAGTATAGAGTACTATTAGTCAGTATAGAGTACTGACAACTCCTAGTCGTGACCAGAATGTCTACTGGGGTGGGAGATGTACATGTATTTATATCATATTAGTATGCTGGTTCATGCACATTCCTCGGATTCCTCAGCTTGCTTATACCATTACTCAGCTGTAGCACGTCAAAACAAGTCATTCTAAATAGTAATCAATCACACTTATTTACAGCTAGCTACATGCCCTCTGATTTAGTATTTTGTCTTTGTTGAGCTCTTTGATATCGAAGATACAGTTTGGATGAAATCCAAGAGTGTTAATTGCATTATCCTTCATTTCAATTCTTTTTGTCAATTCTTTGTCTCAATTAAAACCAGTATGTTAAGTATAGTTTGGTCAGCTAAGTTGACTTCATCAGTTAAGTTCATTCTTAGTTTTTAGTCTTAGGTTTAGCTAATACTTCACAGCCCATGATTTCTGTTACGCAGGTTATATAGCTTATAGAATCAATACTCTCTCATTTCTAAGGTGTTGAGCTATGTCGTTAGTCGACCAGGAAATGTCGGTGCTAAGGGTAGGCTGTGTTTGCAGAGAATGAGTTGATGAATAAACGGAAGGAAGCGGAGGAGTGGAATGCCCAGAGAGAGTTGGATCTGCAGACCATACAGGAAATGCACGAGTGTATCACAAAGTTGCAGTGCGAGAAGAACTCCACCCTCAACGAGAGTGCCAACCTGGAGGAGGAACTCGCTCTAGCCAGGGTAAGATGTTTACTTTATACTGTGTGCTTTGTTCTGTTGTGCATCTGTTCTACTAATTTGCTTTCGGAGTTATTCTCTCAATTCCCACTGTGGCATATTATATTAACACTTTTATTTTGTGATGTGTGAAAATAGCAAAAGTTTCAGGATTATGGAATTTGAGAACAAATGGTGTTTAGCAGTATTTTATTATGAGTCCAAATACTAATAGAATCGTCAAACAAAGTTTGCCGGATAGATTTTTGTCAGAAGATTTGTGACTTTGATTGTGTATACTGGTGTTAGCCTAAACACTGTAATATACTACACAGAGGGTAATGCTTGTGTGGCCGAATAATAATTAACTATACAAGTTGTGTCGGAGTTTAAAATGAACAAATTTATCCAGTTCTATTTTCACTTGCAATAATTGCAAGTGGCTGTACCTGCATACATTAGCCTAATTATAGTGTATGAGATGCACCATTTCTAACTAGAAGTTGTGTTCCCTTGTTGTGTCTTATTACTATACACTGTGATGATTGTACACGAAACAGGGAGCTATTGGCACCTTTAGTGTAAATGTAAGTATACTCGCTACTGCTTGCTGTCACATCAACCTGGACTAAGCAAACCTCTAGGCTACTCTGCAATGCACTCTGTCAGACCACAGATCTATTTCGTAGCTGTAATGGCAAAGCCTGCTATTGCACTGATGTTAGTAGTTGTCTTATCTGGCAGAGTGTATAAAGCAGACAACTACCAACTGCACACTTGACTAGGTTATGCTGGCATGCTCGTGGTTGTGGGTATTTATAGCTCCCCTCATCTCTGACTCTAGCTTAACGTCTACTCACTCTCCTAAACTACACTCTCAACTGTTACAGTCACGTTAACCTCTTACTCACCATCACTTAGTATTTCTTGTACTCCAACCTCCACTGCATTCATAGTAATCGTTTAATAACTCGGATGGGGCACAGTATTTCAAGATAATATAAATCTTTCTGCCACCTACTCCTACTGCACAATAGCATGTACCTGTACTGCAAGCATGTGGTGGACTCAACCCTCCTTATGTGCAGCACGGCTGTATTTAGTGAATATAACTCTGTCTATGCAGGGATTAGCCAACTCTGAGCTCTCACAATCTCTGAAAGAACAACTGGCTGACACGACAAACACTGAAGTGCTGAGGCTAGAGTTAGAGAACCAGGGGCTGCAGAAACTACTGGCTGACCAGAGAGACCAGTTTGCGCTTGAGAACAGCTCCCATCTCCTCGAGTTGGAGAAGGAGAACAGTCGTCTGGCCTCTAAAGTAAGTACTGTGACTAGTGTGGAGTATCTAAAGTAAGTTCTAGACTAGTGTGGAGTATCTAAAGTAAGTTCTAGACTAGTGTAGAGTTTCTAAAGTAAGTTCTAGACTAGTGGGGAGTATCTAAAGTAAGTACTAGACTAGTGTGGAGTATCTAAAGTAAGTTCTAGACTAGTGTGGAGTTTCTAAAGTAAGTACTAGACTAGTGTGGAGTATCTAAAGTAAGTTCTAGATTAGTGTGGAGTTTCTAAAGTAAGTTCTAGACTAGTGTGGAGTATCTAAAGTAAGTACTAGACTAGTGTGGAGTATCTAAAGTAAGTACTACACTAGTGTGGAGTATCTAAAGTAAGTTCTAGACTAGTGTGGAGTATCTAAAGTAAGTTCTAGACTAGTGGGGAGTTTCTAAAGTAAGTTCTAGACTAGTGTGGAGTATCTAAAGTAAGTACTGTGACTAGTGTGGAGTTTCTAAAGTAAGTTCTAGACTAGTGTGGAGTATCTAAAGTAAGTACTAGACTAGTGTGGAGTATCTAAAGTAAGTTCTAGACTAGTGTGGAGTTTCTAAAGTAAGTACTAGACTAGTGTGGAGTTTCTAAAGTAAGTACTAGACTAGTGTGGAGTATCTAAAGTAAGTTCTAGACTAGTGTGGAGTTTCTAAAGTAAGTTCTAGACTAGTGTGGAGTTTCTAAAGTAAGTTCTAGACTAGTGTGGAGTATCTAAAGTAAGTACTAGACTAGTGTGGAGTATCTAAAGTAAGTTCTAGACTAGTTTGAAACATTTAAGGTAAATTACCAGCATGTTTCTTGTAATGCAAGTTACAAGCCTGTTTCTAGCCTCCAGAGTAAGTTATAGATGAGTCTTCCAACAGAATAATAGTACAAGTTTGTATATCATTTGGCTATTCATGTCTATTAAAAGTCATTTGAGTTCAGGTCTGATGAATTAGTATTCATCTACTCTACACATTTCACATACAGTTCAGATGAGTTGTATATAGTTTACTAGGTTGAGTTGATATGAATAACTTCCCATTGCCATCACACTACTGATAATACAGACTGTTGGCAACTCTTTGTTGATTCTTCAGGTTCAGAAGCTTCAAGAAAGTACGACCAAGTCCAGTCAGGATTTTATGGTGTTGGAGAATGAGAAGCAGGAATGTCACCGGCAAGTTACGGAGCTGAAGAATACTATAGACACAGTGAAGGAGAGCTCTGAACGTCAGGTATGGGACGACCCTCCACCCTCCCCCCTCCCTTTGCCCGATATGGTTATAATATGAGTTGATACTTGCTGTGTACTTTATGTTTCCAGGCTGTACAACTTGCAGATATGCATTCATACACTACGTTTTCACTATTCACACTTTTCATAAACCATGAAACTTATTTGAGAATCAATTCAAACAATAGAGCCATTGTGATCATCTCAATGAGTTATTCTTCGTGCCTGGTAGTGTTGTCTGCTGATCTGGTCTGTCCATGGCTAGTTCAGTAGGAAAGCTGGTAGACAATAGACTTGGAGCCAGGCTTTGTCTAATATGTCCTGGCAGCATAATTTTACTTCTATGCAGTTAGATGAGTCATGAACGGCTAGTTATTCCACCAGGTATTATTACACCAGTCACCAGGCATGTTATTCTACCAGGTAGTATTATTCCACCAGGTAAAGGAGCTGGAGCGAGAGAACGAGCAGCTAAACCTGACGATAGAGACTCTGAGACAGAGGAACGAGCAGAATATAGACATGCGGGTGAAGGACGTTGAACGGGAGAACAAGAGAATGGCGGAGACGGTAAAGGAAGTGAATCAGCAACTCAGTAAACTCGACTATGAGCACCGGACTCTGCAGAAAACTCACTCGAGACTCGAGGAACAGGTGGAGAAAGTGCAGCAGGTAGGGCTTCCTGTCTAGTCCACAACAGGCTTGCTGTTAGTTGTTTCATTTTTCTCTTTGTGGGGCAGACTAAAAGATAGTAGATTTAGAAAGTTGCCAAAGTTATCAGATATTAAGACGATAATGTCATCTGTTTAAAAAATTATAATTTTCATTTCTAAATAGAAAATTGTATATGGTTTGGAACCTTGGTCACATTATGGTTTTGATTTAAATTGTATAAATTTGATTTCATTTGCTTTTCACGCGTTAAAATCATAATTGAAATCAATATTTAATGGAGGTGGGATTTGCTAACAGCTGTGATGTCATGCAGGTTGAAGAGCAAAATGAAAAGCTGGAGAGAGACAACTCCGACTTATCAAAGCAAATAGCCACTCTGCAGCTGACAGTAGAGAAGTATGAGGAGGTTGAGCAGGATCTCTCCGACAAGGAAGTGGAGAACAGGAAGTTACAGAAGCAGGTGGAGAACATGAAGGAGAAGTTGACGAGAGAAGCTCAGCAGAGTCAGGATAACATCGTGTTGACTGTGGAGAATCAGAGACTCACTAAGGCTATTGCCAACTCGCAGAAAGATCTGGCGAGGATTGCAGAGTTGGAGTCTGAGCTGGAAGAGAAGGTAATGTGCGTGCGTGTGTGTGTGTAATGTAGTGATATTTAGTGTAATACGTGATACAGTAACCATACAGTAACTTGTACACATAATTTGTCTCTAACCACCACCTGGTTTGCTTGCTGTTCTTGCTAAACATCTGGCGTCATGCATGTTACGTTGTAAGTTCAGCAGCCTGATTATTTCCATGTTTTATAGTCAACTTTTCCGATTGCTAAGCTAATAATATTCGAATACTTGGCAAGTCTTGTACATCACAAGTTGTATAGACGCAATCTCTCTGTCTGTAGGAGAAGGAGTTGTCCTCTTCTACCTCCACTCTGCACCAGTATGAGGCAGACAGAGCTAAGCTCCAGGAGATGGAGGTCAAGCTTTACAACTCTGACAGTGAAATACACAAACTGAATAAGAGCATCGAAATGTACACTAAAAAGGTATGGTCTTCAAAATGTGACATTACTTGTTTGGAGTGACCAGCCTAATAGATGTAGCTGTATCGCTCCCAGTCTAGTGTTTCATCGTTGTTTCAGGTTTAGAATAAATAGAACAGGCTTGTTTCGAAAAGCATTCAGACCAGTTTCTAACTTGCGTAACATTAGAATCATTTCAACTTTCTCAAAATTTGAAAACTTGAAATTGTAGTGGATAATTTTGATTTTTTTTTAAATACAAGTTTGCTAATGAGTATTAAACCTGTCAGATTTTCATGGTGCTGATGACGAGTTCAGTTTTTGACCTCATGGACAGCTAGTTTGGGCAGTGCTCTTGTGATAGAATAGGCTTTAGAGTACCAGGTGTAAATCATAGTAACATTGGTGACAAAATAGAGGGTGCTATTAGCCTACTACTTGAACTTATAGATTAGTATCTATTATAAGATTCTCAGGTGTACTCTTTGAATGATAGTGCTAGTATTGGTTTAGTGGCAGCATTAACATAAGTCATATTAATTGTAGTGCTGGTAATACTGGTAGTAATAATTTTACTTGTAACAGTGGTATTAGTGCAATAGCAGTAGTAGCAATTGGACTTCTAGTAGTACTGCTATTACTAAAGTAATATTTGTGATAGTAAGACTGTAGTTGTACCTAGATTGGCTGTAGTAGTATTAACCTGAACTAGTACGTTGCCTGGTGTTGACTGTACCTAGATTGGCTGTAGTAGTATTAACCTGAACTAGTACATTGCCTGGTGTTGACTGTAGTTGGAAGCAAAGAGTGCAGACTATGAGGAGTTACAGAAAGAGAACAGAGCTCTGGAGGCCACCATACAATCTCTACGGCTGGCTATACGCAACTTGGAGAGTCTGACAGAGGATAACAAGTCTCTGGAAGAGGCCAACTCTCAGCTCACTCACGAGAAAGAGTATAAAGACAAGGAGATCAAGAAACTAAAACAGTCTCTAGAGCTCAAGGAGTCTAGTATTGATGAGTACACGTGAGTTGTTGAAGAGATCAGTGTCTTGTTCTGGATTAGTTACCTTAAATTTCACCCAATAAAAGCAGTCGGCAATTTGATGGGTTTGAAATGCATTAGCTAAGACTTCTGGATACCGCAGTATTTACAGCGGTAGCAGTTATCTCCTCTATCTTTATCACTTGGTAGGGAAAAGCTGGCAACTCTAGAGCGAGAAAGCAAATCTTTGAGGCGTGCCGGGGAGAAATGGAGACAGGCCAGTGTTAGAGTAAAGGAGCACGAGAAAGAGGCAAACGATCTCATGCAGAAGACGATAATGGACAAGAAGACAATCAAAGATCTGAGAGAGGTTAGTAGTGTAGCCTTCTAGCCTTTGGTGGCTGTGAACTGAAACAGAGCTCAGATTAGCTTTGAATAGAATATTGCTCAACAAGTTTTAGTTTTAATTTCTGGCTTTAATGGTTTTATTTATTGCTGTTTCTCTTCATGTATTTATATTCATGTACGTATTTAGTAGAGCTGTTTATAAGCCTGAGTGTAATAGTTGATGTAATGTAAAAAAGTTAGAAAGAGCTGGTATCCTCTCCAGTTTGACACCTGCTAAGTTACCTTTAGGAGCAGTAGTGGATAAATTGAGATAGCCTAAGTTCTTTAATTTTATTATTAAATTTTAGTTTGAAATGCGGGTTGAAATTCTCAAGAGAACATAACCTCTTATGCTACATTTCTAATCTAGAACACATACTTTTCTCCGTTACTGCACTTACCTAGCCCTGTAGTTCTGTGCTGTTTGCCGCCTGGTACAAGGAGTTATCTTCTCATTCTATGTCTCGCAGGAACTGGTGCAGGAGAAGCTCAAGTCTCAACAGATAACCAACGAGTTGGAGCAGCTCAGGTCAGATCTGCATAGAATGGGTCTGGATAAAGACAAGCTGGAGGCTGATGTTTCTGCTGCAGATGAACAGTAAGAATATTCGGTTGTCATAGAACACAATTCTTCTTATCCGCACTAACTGTTTTATGTAGATTAAACCTGTTGAGCTTTTTTTATGGGTAGTTAATCTAAGATAGTAAATTGCATTGTGATTAAATCCTAGTTGTTACCAACTTTCACTGTTTATTGCCAGTTGTTACTGGTTGTTGCTGGTTCTTACTATTTGCTACTAGTTGTTCTAACTTATTCTGAAGTCTAGTTGTTTTGTTAGCTGATTATGTATGTTGATGTTACAGTCGTCTGAAAGCACTCCAAGAAATGATGGAAGACGCCCGCAAACAAAGTCTTTCCATAAAAGAGGAGAAAATAAAAACTTTAGAACAGAATTTGGAAGAGACAAAAAATCTGAATGCAACACTTCATCGGCAGCTTGATACAATGCAGAAGGAGTATCAGTCATATTTAGACAGGTAGGTGCTGTCTTATTTAGACAGGTAGTTGTCATATTTAGACAGGTAGTTGTCATATTTAGACAGGTGAGTGTTGTCATATCTAGACAGGTGAATGTTGTCATATTTCAACAGGTAAGTGCTGTCATATTTATACAGGTAAGTGTCATGTCTAGACAGGTGGGTGTTGTCATACCTAGACAGGTAGTTGTCATACCTAGACAGGTAGTTGTCGTACCTAGATAGGTAGTTGCTGTCATATCTAGATAGGTAGGTAGGTGTTGTCATATCTAGACAGGTAGTTGTCATACCTAGACAGGTAGTTGTCGTACCTAGATAGGTAGTTGCTGTCATATCTAGATAGGTAGGTAGGTGTTGTCATATCTAGACAGGTAAATTATGTTGTAATTATTATGAGGAAAAATCTATTTCTAGATTTTTGTTACAAAAGCCCCTAATTCATTTTCACACAGTACAATTAACTAGAAATTGAAGCTCAGCAAAAAATTCTATGCAATTTTTTTGACAAGTTATTACAGTGTGTGGCTCAGAACAGGCAGTGCATATTGCCAGACAGTTTTGTGGTGTGTCAGCAGTTATGTATAGGGTGGTTGTGACTAGGCAGGTTATTACAGGTGAGAGGATAGGTTAGGTGAGGAATCAGGTTATCACAGGTGAATATTAACCTTTTTGATTTACATTTCAGGAAGCAGAGTGAGCCCAGCACAAACACCACCACAATCAATGTACAGGCAGTTCCTGGGAAACAATCATCTAGTATTAGTCAGCTAGTCATTAAGAAGACACCTCAACAGGTACGTCCTTCTTAAAGTGTAAACTTGTCACCTGTAGTTCTTATCAGTATCTGCACCTCTTACTTAAATACTGTCTGATATTTCTGTTTAACTTTTATGGAGAGCTTGTGTAATATTTGTCCCCACTTTGACTACTCTGCCTGCATCCGATACTAGAGCTGTCTACGCTGTATCAGGTACTAGAGTTGTCTACTCTGTATCAGGTACAAGAGTTGTCTACTCTGTATCAGGTACTAGAGTTGTCTACTCTGTATCAGGTACTAGAGTTGTCTACTCTGTCTGTAGGGTCCTGTACAGCAAATACAAAGCGAGCACTACCTGGCAGTACAACATGAGCTTATGAAGGGCCAGAGACAGATAGCTACACTCAAGTCAGAGAATGCTGGTCTCAAGTCTCACTCCATGTACTCAGAGGAGAGAGCCAAGAAGCTGGAGACCAACGTAAGTGTCTGCTGCACTAGTCTTTATTCACGACAATATTTATCTGTGGCTTTACTCATCAACCAACCTTCTTCTCTGGTTTAAGGTGTCTCAATTGTTGAAAAAATTTATTTAAAGACAGTGCTATAACTCTCAAGTTGGTAAACAATTCATGACACTGCAATAGGCCAGTCATTGTAATGAAAATCAATTTGTTTCAACAAAAAGTTGTAAAAAAAATTGAGTATTATTATTATTCACAAGTTGTTCATTCATTGTGTTTGCTTTTTGGTTCAACTGTTGGATATGAGGAAGTATCGCACTGTGTTTCTACACCCAGTGTGTTTTGTGTATGTAGCTGGCAGTTGTCAAGGGCGAGAAGAACTCCCTCAATGCCCAGAATGCTCAGCTGCAAGTTGAGAACACAACTCTACAGTCACAGTCCAACAGTCTGCTCAAACAGAACAGTCGGCTGCAGCAAAAACTCGCTAAACTGCAGTCAGACTTTGAAGAGACAGCCGTGAGCCACCAGGAGCTGAATGAGACGTATGAGTCATTGGTGCAAGATCATGAGCAGCTGCAATCTCTCAATGAACAGGTACGACCTAGTTACTGTCTATATGAGCTAGTTACTGGCTATGTGACCTAGTTACTCTCTATATGACCTAATTACTGTCTATATGACCTAGTTACTCTCTATATGACCTAATTACTGTCTATATGACCTAGTTACTCTCTATATGACCTAATTACTGTCTATATGACCTAGTTACTGTCTATATGACCTAGTTACTCTCTATATGACCTAATTACTGTCTATATGACCTAGTTACTCTCTATATAACCTACTTACTCTCTATATGACCTACTTATTGTCTATATGACCTAGTTATTAGACATGTGACCTATTTACAGCTAGTAGTATAGTCATAATTCATGCTAAATGCACAGTCTTCTGCAGCTAAGCAGCTATTGTTGTTGCATCTGATTGTTAAACCTACTGGTAAGATTTCGATATGAGATAATGTTGATGATAATTAAATATTCACACACTGTTGGTCTTTATATATGATGTATCTATGATCTTGATTTGACCACATAATCTATGCGTGCATTGGAAATGTTGAATCTACACACTCAGTCTTTCACAGATGTGCTGTGTCTGCTCTGCTGTATACACTTTGTATGTGACCTAAACTTAAGGGGTGATAGCACACTGGTGTCTTCACACATGCTCTGCTATGTAACGCACTGGAGTTTTGTGTTTGCACTTCAGCTTTCTAGCGAGTATGAAGCCCTAATATCTGAACACGGTATGCTCAAATCACAATATAAGCAACAGAGAGAGGAGATAGCCGAGTTGAACCGGTCAAAGAACAACTTGGCAAAGGAGAAGGCCGCCATCGAGGAGATGAGACAGTCTATGCAGAAGGAGAGGCTGAGCTTGCAGCTTGATGACAGCTACAGTTTCAACCAGGATATGAAGAGGTTGTCGGAGGAGAAGCAGCTGTTTCAGCAGCAGACGGATAAGGTGAGGGGTATGTGAGCTGGGTGGCTGTCCGGTGGTACGGTGAGTACAGGGGACACAGAAGGACAATATGGGCAGGCATAATAAATTTAAAAATGCAGCCTCAGAAAAGGGTGCACCATCTTCTTTGACATTTTGTTAAAAATTATACTAAGTTGTAATATCTTGTAATGAGTGACTCTTTGAGATAGTCAGTAGTGCCCATCAGCAGTTCTCTGTAACTCTCCTGTATTTATTACGTAGATGAGGGGAGAGTACAGGGATCTTCTCTCTGAGTACAAGAACGTTAAAACGGAATACAATCAGTTGAAGCTGAAGCACACAGAGCTCAATGGTGACATGGCCGATTGTAGAGATCAACTCAATAAACTAGATATACAGAACGCTAAACTAGTCAACAAGTGTGAGGTAACCTCGTAGCAGACGTGCGGTAATACTATAATTGTGTTTATGTGGTAACACTATAGAAAACATGTACTCATATGATAACCAGTCACATCATAATCTGTGGAAATTTCGCTGTCACAATTTTTATGTCACAGTTTATGTCTCACAGTTTGTGTGTCACAGTTTATGTGTCACAGTTTATGTGTCACAGTTTCCCTGTTACAACTCATGTTACGTCATGCTACAGGCCCTGGAGAGACAGAACACAAAGCTGGAAGATGAGAATAAGCAGCTGCTGTTCCAGCTACAGGCTCTGCTCCAGCAGAACCAGGAGCTCCTCAGTCAGACCCTCGAGACGTCTGAACACTTCCGGGAGGAAGAGAGCATCTACAGAGACAAACTCGCTCATGTCACTCGTGCCAAAGAGAAACTCGAGGAGAAAATTATGGATCAGTATAAGAATTTAGAGAGATCAAATAAAAAGTTAGTTAGAGTGTTGTAATAGAATAGCATTGTATATTAGTATAAGTATTAATATTCCTTTAAATTTGTTTCTAAATGTTCTCTAATGACTTGAGAATCTGAAATTACCTTTAACATTACCAACAGGCTATTAATTAATAGGTGGTTGCTGAACCTGTTTACTTTTGTATTTTTTTATTGTAACTTGATAGCATTTTGGTTTAATTACAGGAAAGGCATAGGGGCTGTGTTAGTGAAGAAAGCTAAGGGGTTTATTAACAAGGTGAGTCGCTGTCCCCTTCTCAGTGTCCCCCCCCCCCCTTACAAGTGCCTACCACCCCTACCAAATGCTGCCTCAAACTGCTAGTGTGTAGTATACAAACTCCAGCCCCTGATCTCTATGCTAGTTGTTCTACGCAGTAGATAATCTCCATACATGTGTGTTTGATATTTAGAGGTCTAGAGACGCTGCCCGGCGGCAGACTATCGCTGGTATCAACTACGTCAGCGGTACTAGCGAGTCTATCGGCCAATCAGCAGCCAGCAAATCATGTGCTCAATGCAATAGCTGCAGTAAAGTGCCGCAGGTATACGAATAAAGTAACTCGCATGCGCAGCATTTTGTTGGCTTGAACTTTTCACATGGGCTATGACTAGTACTAAGAGTCGCGCTCTCTCTGTCTGTCGCTCTGCTTTCTGTCGCCTCATTGTGCTAGGAAGATAACCTCCTATCAGCTGTGTGTGTATCAGTTCTATTAAGTATTATCTCCCTCCTGTCTACTGTATAATCCCAGTATACTCCTATGTATTGTATAATCCCACTATATTCCTATATACTGTATAATCCCAACAAGCTCCTGTCTACTGTATAATCCCAACAAACTCCTATGTACTGTATAATCCCAACAAACTCCTATGTACTGAATAATCCAAATAAACTTTTATGTACTGTATAATCCCAACAAACTCCTGTCTTGTTTACTCTCCCCTCTCGTTGTCTCACCCTCCGACTCTAACATAACTCAGTCTACTTACATGCTGGACACTCATGTTCAATTATACAGTTCTGTTTCAACTGTGAATACTGGTAGAGTTGTAAGTTTCTTACTTTGGGGCATTTCCTGTTGTAAATTGCTCTTGTTTGATGCGTTTATTAGGATGATTCGGATGGTCAGCCATCAGCCAATTACTTTCGTCCTGTCAGCGCCACGGATGTAATGGTAATATTTCCTGTAGCTGTTGTAGTGTCTTCTTTTATTAACATTGTGTTAGATGCACTTTCTGTTTACTTCGTGTAGAGGAAATGTGCAGCAAGCTGTGTGCTTTGCAGTGTGTGTATTGCACGCCGGCTAGTTGACTTGTGTAGATGTCCTTGACCTAGCCTGTGTTACGCATACTCGTATGTTATACACAGCCTAGCCTGTGTTACACAGGCTACTATGTGTAGCACAAGGTTTAGTGTAATAGACAGTGTGGAGGCTAGCTAATAGAACTAGGCTCTTCTGTTAGTAATATAGGTTCATGTATATCTCTCATAACTTGATACTCTCTTTACATACAAAGAAATAAGGAGTGGCACAGCAATAGAAATACAATATCATTAATTTATTTGAAAATATGAAATAAATTGACTCAGTAATGATTTCAACTTATAAAGAATTTTTTTTCTTATAACATTTTAATTAAGTTGTTCACTAACTGTAGTCAATCTGCTAGTAGTTTGTTACTAACTAGTCATACTGCTAGTAGTTAGTTACTAACTAGTCATACTGCTAGTAATTAGTTACTAACTAATTATACAGCTAGTAGTTAGTTACTAACTAGTTATACTGCTAGTAGTTTGTTACTAACTAGTCATACTGCTAGTAGTTTATTACTAACTAGTTATACTGCTAGTAGTTTGTTACTAACTAGTTATACTGCTAGTAGTTAGTTACTAACTAGTTATACTGCTAGTAGTTTGTTACTAACTATAATCACACATATGAAGTCAATAAATCAGTTTGAGCTTCACTCACCTCGTGGTTGGATTGTTTGATTGAAGTGGAAGTTTTCTCTCTCTACTGGCAGTATTATGCACTAATCGTTTAGTTTTATGTTTTCTTGTTTTCTTATTGTTTTGATCTTTTTGAGTGATTATTTTAGTTTTTGTAGAGATGGTAATATTTCTTGCTAGTTTTGCTGATCAGTATAAAAATGGTACACAATTCCTTAGTCCATCGAATGCATAGCTTTGCCTACAATTCTTCTCAACTGTATTTCTCATTACAATAGCTACCAAATTGGTAATTTTCTTCTCATGTAATTTTAGAAAAATTCCGAGGGTAAATTGATGTCTAGAAAGGATCTGACTAAGAGTCAACTGGACTTGGTCTATGGCTCTGAGAGTGTTGAAGACTCCCGTAGCCTCAGTGGTGTAAGCATAGGGAGCAAGGGAAGTAGTAGGGGCAGCGAAGACATAGCCACTGGTCCTTCAGATGTTACTCTGAGCAAGAGCAACAAAGGTGAGTCGCATATCTGGCAGCAGTTTTGATTACCACTGTTCTATGATGCATGTCACGTGACCTACTGTTTGCACGTATACCTGGTGGATGGTGTTGTACTCCCACCTGCAATATTTATACTCCTATGTTATAGTAAACAATGAAAGACATCTCCAAGGTTTGTAAAAGGCTCATCTTCCTGTCCACCTGGACACAGTATGCTTCCAAGTGCTTCCTTTATGTTCTCTCTGTACCACCCTACGCCAATTTATTTGTTTTATACTTTTGCACTCTGTATGGGTATTGGCGGAGTCTAACTGTCTGTGTTATGTATTATGTTATAATCCAACTTGTTAGCTTACTGCTACTATGGAATGCCACCGGTTTTACTTTGGTCTGTCTGTCTGTCTGTCTCCTGCTGCATGGTGCTTTGCCTGTTTTTAGTGAGACTTAGACGAAGTCGCGTCAAAGCTCAAAGTATTGAAAATCTGTTTGACTGTCAGTCAGCAGGCGTAGTGCAGAAGGATGAGCCCGTCTCGGCTTTTCACACTCCGCACACCAAACGCCTGTCGTCAGATATCCGTCCAGAATCTAATAAAAGCACGTTATATAATTCTGCTGTCAGTCACCATTTATCAAGTGATCACAGGAAAATAGCTGTGTCCACCACAGCACTAAATGTGTCGGGGTCGGTTGGACCGCTGCGAGGTGAGAGTCAGGTTTAGCTACTATCTCACTGTATTGTGGTTTGATAACGTGGCACCCCCCCCCCTGCTACATTCATTTTAGCCGTGAATATCAGTCATCAGTGAACGTCCTTCAATGCTGTTAACAGATTCATTATCTGTTAAGAAAAAAAGAATTTTTGTTGTTGGTCATTTTACAGTTCATTCTTTTCATGTAATAAAAATTAAATTAAGTTTCATTTAGTACCTGGGCCATGAACCTCCCTCCAACTTTGGGGTTTTAACATCTGATTTAGTTGAGAGTTGAAATATTTATTTAGTGCTTGAAATATTTACCTGATAGTTTTACTTCCTGTCTAAGCATTGTGATAGGTTAGGTAACTGAGACTTTAGGAACTGCTCTGTACTAACCAATCCACTGTTGCCTTTAAACAACTAATTTCTGGTGGTGTTGTTTGTAATGAAATAAAGACTGTATATAAGACGCATCTAGCAGTCTGAAACAGAAAGTAAATGATTTATAATTTCTCTAACCTATTAACAGAGGTGTCGTTAGTCATTCCAGTAGATGAGCTGTACAAGGAAAATGGTAATGTATATTGTATATGTGTAGTTGTCCACCCTTGCCCCTTGTCTGTATGCACCCTTCTATCTGTCTGTATAGCACTGCTCACTACTTTTACACTGTTATGTTTGTTTCTTTGTCTTCCCATTAACAAAGTAGTTTCTTCTTTTCAACGCATACTAACTATGATGTTTTATTCTATGCTGTGTATGAATTATGTACATGTTCAGTTTTATGTATAATTTGATATTATCATGTCACTTACCCTAATTTATACTAAACTTTAAGTATTGCTAGAAGAATTTCTAAGCTTTCATATGAATGATCTGAAACCTTGCTAGAAGGTATATCCAGGCATATGCTCTTGTCACTCAAGCTAAACTAGTCGGCTGAAATTATACCATTTCTTTTCTAAATTTTTTTTCATTTCTATTTTCCGAGCACAGTTTTTAGCTTTAGCATACTTGGTGTCATAATTCACTGTGCGTGTAACTGAAGCACTCGGTGACATCAGAAGTCTGTGTTTGCAGGCGCCAGATCTTCAGACGACCTTCTCAGTTCACAGAATGACTCATCAGTATCCTCTCCAATGTCTTCTAACCGCTCTGATAGGATAGACAACTCCTACAAATCTAGCCAAAGTATGTTTCCTTCAACCAATAATACAATTACTACCAAGTAATAAACATATGTATAATAATGTATAGTCATCCTTTGAGCTTAAGCAGCCTTGGTTTAATAGTTGGAGACGTTGATCTAGTGTTACAGGGAGAGGAATCAAACACCAGCAAGGTCAGGGGGGAGGAGAATCTGCCCATAGTTATTTACATGTTACATTATAAGCCCTCAAGCTATGCTGCCAACATGGTTTGAGGCAAAGTTTATGGACAGCTTAACAATTTTTACCACAATGGCTTTCACAGGGTTTGTGAGTGCAACATGAGTTTATTTAGTTTCTCTGGCGTTGTATTTAAAATAAAATGATCGGCGGTGAGTCAGTCAAATGGACGTATGCATAAAGTGGCAGTCTTTATCCTCACTTCTCGGACTAGACAGCTTATAAGCTGCCTGACTGTTCATCACTTCTTACAATCACGTTCTCTCTGTTTGGTAGAAAATGGTGGAATTTTTTTTCACCATCAGCCGCTCTCCCAGCGTTCGTCGACTGGTGAGAGACGGAGACAGATGTGGTTATACGACTACGCAGGCGACTCAGATGATGGTAAATTCTGTAGCCTGAAATCCGCTCACCCTCGTCTGCTTCTTGTGGGCTCCCTTCATAGCCACACATCTACCTGTCTTACTAATTCTCTGTACATGACAAGACAACTTGCATGATCTCCCTTAACATTGTTACCTAATGTCAACATAACCTTTACTTGTAAAAACTTTTTTTAATTTAAATTTTATCTCTCAAGAAACCAAGAATTAGTTCTGTGTAAAACTCAGGGTTGTAGTTAAACTTTCTTCACAGGGGTTTTCTCACATTCCAGTGGATATGACTAACTGTTACTATATCGCATCATAACAACATCCTACTATATATTATAATACATATATCCAACACATACTAGCACTCCTTCTGTTACCTGCTATGCATGATGTTCAGCTTCAGGTGTCGGTTGTTTTGTGTTGAGCTGTAGCTCTACAGGTTTAATGGGAGCAACATGGGCTAGGAATGCTATTATTCTGTCACACTTGCTAAGCAACACTTCGTACTACCACGGTTAATACTGACAAGCAGTGAATTTGTGTCTTTTCTTGTATATCTGAAGGATTTTCTTTATTTTTCTCGTTTGTATAGATGGCCGTTCCCTCCTTTCAAACAGAAGCAGTGAAGACCAGTTCCCTACCAAAGACTGTGATGATCTTTTACCTACCAAAGATGTCGGCTTTCGAAACAGCGAGTCTCTGAAATCTTCAGCCAGTAGCAACAGGTGAGTCTCATGGCTCCACCTCTTAACATCTCTCAACATCTCTCTCATCTCTACCTCTTCACATCTCAGTCTATTTCTCTCAATACCATCTCATCAGTCTGTATTTGGGGGTTATTGTACAAACCTGTGAAGTCATGAGTAGCAGATCTAATATTGAGTTCTACCAAAGCTTTCTAAATGAGGATGTTGAGGCAACATCTCAGACAGTATAGGTTAGTCACGTGGATCTTAGTCTATACTTTATGAAAAGGCAAAGATTAAGCAAGAGACTTACAGTAGTATTTTGGTGATAACTTGTATAGTATCTTTAAGTATGTTGCTTTTGTGAAGCAGAAATTGTTACAATCAGCCAGCAATTTCCTATTCAGTTATTAAAGGGATGCATCTTTAGTATTTTATTATAGAATAGTCGTATTGGTTGTCTTCCTGTTGTAGCCTTTTCTACACTCCTCCATCTACGTCTACACGTCGTACTAACAGTTCCAACAGTATGATGGACAGAATACCCACTGAAGAGCGACATTCTATAGGAGAGACTCATGCAGAAAGTGTAGACGTACCCAACTCTTCCAGATCTCGGGTACTTGCGCTATAATATGTTACTACTCCTGCTGTATATTACTTTCACTTCTAGACCTTTCTGTTATTCATATGTAATTCTTGTGTTTACCTTTACATGGCGTTGATATATAACACAAAAATTGCTGTATTTGTTAATGTTGTATTATTGTATTATGATATGATTTTATTACATTTTGATATTATATTATTGTATTATATTATGTTATTATATATTTTCAGATCTCCCCTTCGTCAACATCTCTATCACTGTGTGGAATTAATGCTAATAACCACTCAACTAACAATTTATTACCATCGTGTATCTGTATTGTATTCCTGTATACTCATGCTGCTTTCATTATAGACTGAGGTTTCACAACGGTTAGCAAGAGGAGATTACAGTGTTGCTTCTCCTAAACCTGACCTGGTCATGGGAACAGAGAACTCTCCTAGAGGTCTCGTGTATTATGATAATCCTCAGTCATCCAGGCATCCACCAAACAGTAAGGAGATAGTGTTGCTTGTACTTCTTTTTACTTCAGAATTGAATATTTTTATGAATACTTTACTTTTCACATCATACCGGAGAGCTCAATGTATGAAGTGTATTAGTTCGGGTATTTGACGAATGATAGAGATTAACAGCCATTGCTTTTTCTGCAGTCTTGCTTCTATTTCTCAGTTATGTACATAAGAAAAATGGCCAAAGGCAATATGAACTGTTGGAATTGCTCTAATTTTGTACCATTCCGAGTTATTGTGATTTCAGCTTATAAATGAAATTTTAATGCATTGAAAGATATTCAACTGAACTAATAATGTGAACGTTTTGTCGTCTTTTAAAACATTTGACAACAAAGTGTAAAATCATGTCTTAATTCTAGTGTTTTCTTTCTGTTTATAGGTTTAATTTTACTCTTCAGAATGCAACTGTCTCCTACAAGTCCAAAATATTTTCTCTACCACGTTTTACTCTGTTCAAGCTGTTTCCATTATAATATTGAAATGTCTGATTGTTATAGTTTCAGGACCAGTCACCTCTTCACCAAAATATAGCGGGAACCACGAGTACCCGCCCCACCTCCAGACATCGAGAAGTCACCCTAGTAACATGTACGCTTCCTTAGACAGGTGAGTCAAGTTTATGGTAATGTACAGCTGCTCCGTACACAATACATGAGTTGATACAGCTCTCACCTCGGCTAGCTTGTATCTGCACAGCGGCTTCAACATCACCTTAAGTTAACCATGACAGCTGCCACTATAGCACTGAGAGTGTAAGATCACATGACCTTGTAAAATACTATGCGGCCTTTCAAAGGTCACACGGCATCTTTTCAGTCATCTCAAAACTCGCGTGTCTGGGCCTTTGTTTTATTTAATGATTATGATAGAGATTAGCTTTTGGGTTCAGTTTGTTCAAATCCCGAAACTAAACCCAAACATTTTAAGCAAAAAAGTTTGACGTGATTGAAAAGAGTCGTCTCCTCTCAATAATCCTGAGCTTCACGTTGTGCACTTTTAATATGCTTTTTTACATTGAACTGACAGAGCTGTACAGAGACAGAGGTAAGCTTCTTCTTTGCATGTCCACCTTTCGGTGAATAACACACACTCCTGTCTCTAATAATAATCTCCCTATTCTCCAGGTTTTTACAATAGTCTCTTCTGATTCACACCGTTTCACAATTCCTCAAAATATGTATCACTTCTTGTCATTGGGATTTCCCACTAAGACTCGAAGTTGTGCACCCTTCAACACCTCCATGTTGTCAATACTCACTAACCCGTGTTACTGAGTAGCGCTAAAAGTGTAACTGGATTTCTCAGAGTAAACTGTAGTCTCAGCTCTAAAACTTTTCATGTTGTTTAAACTATCACTGGGCTAACTTTATTAGGCAACAGGTATACGAAAGCATATTACTGTATGTTCCTGAATCTCTCACTATTTTATACCATTTGCTGAACATAAAGTCAAGGTCATGTCTTCAAATATAATCTAAACCACAATTTCTTTGGTTTCTACCATCAATATTTACTGCTTTAATATCTTAAAAGGTTTTAAGTTAGAAATTTAATTCTGTAAATAGAATAAAAGAACTACAGTCGTTAGGCTCATCATAGTACTTGTAATAATCTGTGCTACCATATCACTGACTCCACATGTTTTCCATTAGACGGAGACGTAATAATACTTCCAAAACAGTCGGTAGGGGCGAGAGTGAAATGCTCTAATAAAAAGGTAAACTTGTGCGGGTATGCTCCTCGGGCTATGCTCCCCTGGTGGGGTGCGCGCCCCTAGCTGTGCCCCCCTGGTGGGGTGTGCACCCCTGGCTATGTTTCAGCATTTGCTGCATGCTCACCTTTTGCTTGCAATCAGCTAAACTACGAGCATAATGGGAGTTATCTCAACTTGGTGCAGTACTCGTGTAAATTAACTTTTGGGTATGGAAAAAGCTACAATGTCTGCTAATTTTCATGTCATATCAAGTATTAACAGATGCTTTGGTCTACTCTTCCCTTATCCTAACCAGCATGGTGGTACGGTGTAGTCGTGGGGAGATAAGTCTATTCAGTTGTTAACCTACTTATAATAATGTATTACTATCACAGTGATGGTTGAATCCCCACATGATTTGCCAATATCCTAAGTTGGTGTATTTACCAGCACCACGTCCCTCACCTGTGTTTCTTCCTGGTCTGCTTGCCATAGAAGTGATCCTCCTGAATGATGACATGCTTTTTCTCTCACTGCAATCTGTGTGAAATCAAAACATTAACATGTGTTTTCAGAAAGAAAGTTTAGTTGAATCACATACACTGTGTGCTTGTAGCCAATTGGACAGAAAACCTAAAGAAAGGCTAGACTTCTACAAGAGGAGGGGGCCCGCTCCCCCGCCCCCTACAGGATTCTATAGTACACGCTACTCGGGTGTCAAATCTGTGCAGCCAAGTAACAATATTAGTCAAGTTGCCACGTCTGCGGAGAGCAATGCAGAGTGGCTGGAGTATGGCTGTGTGTAGCACATCTAATGCTCTGGTAGTTGTCTGCTCTGTCACCGCTCAAAGATCTCTAAACTGATTCTGTATTATTATAGACACTAAGTTATGATTCGTCCATTTTCTACATGTTTTGCTAGTGACAGATGTACATAAGTGTGGTTGTAGTAGATCACACTAGTTGGTCACCCGCTCCACTACTATGTCTTGCTGTCGAAATACTTATACTGACTATTGTATTGTTTTACAAGTTTACTTTATTGGCTACAGAATTCACACTGTCTTCTGTTCACCTTATGAATTGTATTAGCTTATCATATGTGGGATTGAATCTTTTGACATGTATTTTATTTATGAATCTAGTATTACTTGGTGAGATTTTATACTGGCTAGTAAACATTATTTTTGAAGCTAGAGAGTGGGGCTCTGTTTGATATACATATATATCTTATACTTGCCTTTTCTGTAGCAAGCTAATCAGTGGCACACCGTATTTTTGTAGAAAACTGAAGTTTTTCTAGCCTTTCTTTATTTGTGTTGGTGAAGCAAATATTGCCTTTAGTAGTTTACTCCTTGCATGTTTCTTGTGCTCAATTTCTCATCTATTCCCCACATGTCTACTGTGAATATGAATACCCTTTGCTGTACATTCTTATTGCTATACTGTTTTTTAAGAAGATACACTAAATATATTTCTCTATCACTTATACCACTGGCATGTCTGTGTCATACACTTTCTAGAGTGTAAAGCTGCGTGTTGTTAGTTTCAGAGCATATTACAGAATAATAAAAATCAATATCAGCAGTCTTGTCTATCGAGTCATAAGGTAACCTTATTTCTACGAATCTACGCGAGACAAGAGCTGAAAACTTGGTTTCTCTCTTAGTTTCTCGAGTTACATATTGCAACCAAGTGCTTATTAGTTCTATGTCCAAAATGGACGAGTCTTCGATTTGGATGATGCCTAAAGACATGCTGTCGTATGATCGTTTCAACTTGGAAGGTCATCTTTATGGGGAATCCAATGGTGTCAGACAACGGCAAATGAAAGGCAAGTGTTCAACATGCAGTACCTACATTAGATAGAGATGGGCAAGTTTAGCTAGTTCTGTTCCTTTAGCTAACTGGTTTTGATTAGTGATACTTTGGATCCTGTTTCTCAAGAAGTATGAAAGAGTTAAATACTTCAATAGTTACCAACTTTTCCATCTAGTGTAATACGTCTGCAATCGGAGCGGCTCTGGTCTTCCAATTTCACAGTTATCCTACATGACTCTATTTTCAGGACAAATATAACATCAATCCATGCTTGAGCACACAGTATTGTAATTTCACTTCAATTTTTTAGGCATCCTTTTCCCGATGGTGATTTTAGGGACTGTTATAACGTTCATGGTGGTTGTGTTTCTTTGTAACGATCTGAACTTGAATTATGACAAAGTCACAAATAATTGTTCAGAACCTTGCAGGTAAGTTACTGTAGTCTGAGTTTTATTGAGACTATCTTGTGACAGGTAAGCAACTGTAGTCCGAGTTTTACAAGGTGTGAATAGTAAATTTTCGGGGAAGCTGTGCAAGGAGGTTTATTTCAAATAGTGTTTTTCTAACAGATATGTGTTAAGTGAGCAAGTGTAAGTTTTGTATAAGAAATAAAGCAGTCACACTTTAATAAAATAAGCTGAACCACAAATATGAATCTAAGCTAAGCACAACTTTCAGAAACGAATGATCTTTGAACTTTGAATTATTGGTTATGCCTGGCAACAGTTCAAAACTTGGCATTTGCTAGTTTCTGCTAATTTATATAATTTAAGGTATTCTTGTTATATGGAATTAATATTTGTTGGTTTACATGCTGTTTACACAGGCCTTTCTAAAAAAATTAACCTGCTTCGTTTAGGCGTATATGCTGTATGTTATATGGCTATTTCAAGGTCGTTATGTCAAACATGTCTTCATTTTCAGGTTCGATCTTCTCTATTCCATGAAAAACAGAAGTGATAGAGACTACATTGTATTATATGAAACAATACAAAAGGCATCCAAAACGGTGAAAATTATTTCAACTTCACCAACAGGGGATGAAGTTAGTTTCTTTTTCCTAGACATATTATTAACAAATAGGCCTACTTCATTTCAATCGTAATGCACCCTATAATCAGATACAATTTGTTATTATTTATAGCATCTTTAATCCTCATTCTTTTAGAATGACTTATGAGCTATGACAAAGTGTAAAAAGCCAGTACTGCAAGATCTCCTAGATTGTAGTAACTTGATGGTTTATTAAATTATAATAGCTCAATACCTACTAGATCACTATTAACATACTACACTCACCTTGTATAAGGTTAATGAAGCTAAATTTAATCCATTGTTTTGATGGATATGTAAGTTTTTATATGTTCACTTTATATTAATTGTATTCATATTTTAATAAACTCTCCTGTTTTAACACACATAGCTTTTGTTGTACAGTCTTCATGGCTGTTGGAGCTATTGGAAGAAATGTACAGTGACAACATTGACATATCCTTAGTTCTCAATGTCAAGGACATCCATAATATGATGTGGAATCAGTTTCTAACTTCGAAAAGTAAGTGTTGATTTATTATGAAGGCTGGTGAATGGTACACTCTGTCTTTTATTAGCTATGCTACCAAAGGTGATGATTTTTTGTGCTTTGGTGTGGGAAGCTCTGCTTGTACGTCTGGATTTAAAGCTGAAGTATTAAGTCAATAAGCTTTATGAAGCATAGAACATGTTACTAGGTTGAGCGTCTAACAGTATGTACATAAAACATTAACTTTTTCTTGTAAAGCCTGTATAACAATAATGCTATAATGTTACAAAAAAGAGCCATACCACCATCTCGTAGATGACACCTGTCAGCCAATGGTCATGACCCGTCAGCCGAGCCTGGTCAATTGACACTTAGTTTCTTGAATACTAGTATCATACTTGGTGTAGTGGAAAGTTTTTGTTACTAAGTCAAACAACGTCACAATTTACAAGCACAGGGTAAAAACAAAAGTCTGCATTTAAAATAAGTTTCACAGTTGACTTCTTATTTACAAATTAATTACTGGATACAATTTTTCTATTGTATAAAATTTTTTGCCAACTCAAGGATTGCCGAAGTTAATATTTGTATTGTTTTCAAAATAAGAGCCATATTTATCAAATAATATGAATGTTAGTGTCAACATTGAATATTTATCAGACTAGCATTTTGTATAGTTTGTGTAAAGATGTCTGTATTATATTGTCTCGTGTGGTTATAGATGCAGAAGTATACTGGTTAGATGTTCACTCTATATATTCCCAGCTGATAATCATAGATGATGGCAGCTTTTATTTGCTGAACAGTAACAGGACTAGTCTACTCTCTGGGGTAGGCTGTCTATGTAAGAATCTGGAGTCTCATTGGGGTTCGAATACTGACTGTTAAAGCTGAGGAATTGTGTATTTATAATATTATTTTGATTACTTACTAGCGGTGAATATTATTATATATTATGAAAATTGCTGTTGAACTGTACCTGTATTCTCGCATATTTATAATATTTTTTCTTCTATAGTTTTTCATAGATGACTATACAAAATAATTTTTGCCTTGTTTATAATTGGATTAAAAATAGTCTTTTAACATTACCTTCAAAGGCTTTGCATGCAAGCATTGCTTTAGTCATATAAGTTTTATCTAGTCGAACTTATATAAATTTGTTCTTGTGGCAAGCTGAAAAATGTAGGCTTGAAGTTTTAAGTTACTGTTTCAACACTTGAAATATGTCTATATGATTTCTTCTTATAAAGACATACTTATTCAAAAATATTATTAGTTAATTGTGATATTCAATTATTGGTTTAAATTCAAGACAAACTGCTTTAATTTGTTGATAAACAACTACTATGCTGCAGTTGCTGCTAGAGTGTAACAAAAAACTGTTATAAGTATGGGGTGCCAAGTGGTCAAAATTTCACTCACCATTTGATCTCATATGTCCAAAATAAAGGATATTATATTATTCATTCCCATATGCTTACAAAAGGTTTTCATAGGTCTATAATTGTCTCTCATACCCTAGAGAGATGAAATTGCATATTAAGCATAGCAGAGGAAGAATTAAGGGTAAGAAAATGAATAACAGTAGTAGACTTGAGAGCATAAATAGCGAAGGTAAGAGAACAAATTATACACATATGAAAACTTTTTGTAAGTATATGAGGAAGAATAATGGTTAGATGCTTTATTCTGAACATGTGAGATAAAATATAAGTGAATTTTTCACCATCAGGCATTCCATGTAGAGGTTTTAAAAACATGGAAACTAGAAGCTTGTTTTGAAAAAGTTGTAAACTTGAAAGCACTGTTGTAAATAGTCTTTTTTTTTATTCTAGAAAATTCCTCCAAGTGGTGGGCTGCTGGTTAGAGAATGTTCGTGTGTCACATCTTCAGTAACCCAGCTGTTTCAGCAACTCGTTGAAGTGGCGACAAACTCGCTTCTCTCTCTGCAGATTGAAGCGAACAACCAATGGCATTACACCACACAACTCAGTGCAGAAAGACGGGTGAAACTCGTGACACTCGAAGGGCAGAATCGAGGGGAATTTTACTCTGTAGTCAGTAGTGACTAATACTGTAGTTAGTAGTAACTAGTATTGTAGTTGGTAGTGACTAATACTGTAATTAGTAGTGACTAATACTGTAGTTAGTAGTGACTAATACTGTAGTCAATAGTTACTAATACTGTAGTTAGTAGTAACTAATACTGTAGTTAGTAGTGACTAATACTGTAGCTAGTAGTGACTGACACTGTGATCTTTTAACTTACGTTTTTAGATAAAGCCTGCATTTGGTGCATTAAAAACAAAAGTGAAGCTGTGAGTATAAACAAGCTAATTTTAACTTTGTAGTCCGTTTCACCACATCTGAATCCCTCCAACAAGTTGAAGGATTTGAATGCCTTGTTAGATGTGTTGAACAGCACCTGCAATAACTACTCATATATCACCTACTATGACTATAACCCAGGTGTGAGTACCACAACAAGGAATGGCAGGTAAATAACGCAATATTATATATGTAAGTGTGTTAGTGAGTTTATTTTATATTGTTAATCAGCCTGCAGCTCATTATTTCTCACAACTGATATGCTTTAGAGTGCTCCAACTTGCTCATAGAGCATTTGATCTCTCAAAATTATTCAAACTACTAAAATAAGTGATGCTTCCAGGGCTGTTTTGATTGAATAAAGAGCAGACAACTTCTAGCACCGTTATAATAAACATCATGTCACTCACTTATAAAGTAATTGACTGTTAGAAGTGACAGCAACTTGCAGGTATTTTATGTAATAGAAGACAGGTACATTTTAGATATTGGCCAGCTATTGAGGAAGCCTTAGCAAGAGTTCGTTATGAGACTACTACGACAGTCAAGATCTTAAACTATGGTCACATGACAGAAGAAAATCACACATTACCATGTCCCAGCCGCCAGGTTTGTTTTCTTTATTTGCTGTAAGTGGGGAAAAATCTTTGAGGTTTGAATCAATTTAATTATTTTTAATTTAAAAAAAAATGTTTCATTCTATTATTTGTCTTTGAAAGCTGATAAAACATTGAAATTGATTTTATTTAGCAAGATATGCAAACAGAGTTTGTGTTTAGCAATACTACACCAGCTCATGTCTTGTTTCAGCAGCTTCATCCGCCATTCATCACACACAGAAGTAATACAGAAGGACCTTGCTATCTTATTACAGACAATGCCTTGTATTATGGTGAGACTTAACAGTACTCCTAATTAATATATGTATGTGTACTATTGTAATACTACTTTTATTAACTATGAAACAATTATATACAGTATAATAAAGAAACAGTTAAAATTATTATTTTATAATTTAGGTATCAATTAGAGATATAAATATGTAATATAAAATATAAAATATAAATATAAAATAAAATATAAAATATTGCTCAGTTTACTTGCAAAAGATTTCATAATCTTATGTTGCTAAATAACACCCTTTTTAATAATGCATCATTTCTAAATAATGTGCTGTCAATCACAGTCTTAAGTCATCTGCAGAAAATTCTAGAGCTATCTCTAATTGGCTAAGACAAACAAAGGAAGCAGTTAGCTCTTCGATGTGCAATTCTTCTGCTATCTAACTAATATGGCCTGTTGTGACTCATGATTTATAACTTGTGTTTATTTAGACATTAGTTGCTCACTACCAATTCTCACTATTTCTCGTCCAGGTTCTTGCTACTGGACTGGAAACTATTTCACACACAGCCGGCTGTCCATCAGTGTGGTGATAACAAGAACTGAGGCTACAGAGTTAGGGATGAGTCAGAACACCTCCCATATGCATGAGTCATCAGATGCCATCTTGTGGTCTCAGTTCTTAAATCATTTTATACAAACCACAGGCTAAACCACAGGCTAAACCTGCCACTAGGGTGTGCTGCATGACCTGGTCTTCAACTAATAAAAACTTACGTGAGTTAATAGACACTATCCCTGTGAGAACTCCTGATGGAAAGGATGTTTAAAAGCCTGCGAAGGACTTCTTCGGATGTGGAACAGGAGCAATTATGACTGAGTGATCTTTTCTGGTATTTGGACTCAAACCACTCACCTTAAGTTTACTAGGCCGGCGCTCTAACCACTACACCTCTGCTACTCTTTTTGATCTCAAGCTAATAGTAAATGATTAATTTTGATGAACACTGGGACTTTCACATTCAGTTAGAGTCAATTATGTGTGATGGTTGGTAGGTTGTTCAGAAGTTGTTCTCTCTTACTTAACACAATATTTTTTAAGAATAAACGCTAGTAATTTTGTTTTTAAGTGCAGTTTTTCAGGAAGGACTTCATAATATAATAATTGAAATGTCAGCTTAAAATTGAATATTTTGTTTTATTTTGAAAATATTTGCATAATAGGCCTGCATTATACAGAGCTGCTAAAATGTTTCATTGTAGAATCTTTGTTATAAACATGTATTTGATAGAAAAATCAAAATCTTTCACTACTGTAGTCATCTTTATAGAAAAGACTGGAAACTGGCTTTTAAAACTGATTCTGAGGACAATTTTGTAGATGAAGTATGTAGTTTTCTTGATATAGTAAAGTCTTATAATGAAACATTTCTCATTGCAGTTTTATATGTTAATATTTGGCAGTATTTAGATGTGTATTGGCATAATAACTCGGTAAAAATGTTCATGATATTTTATCATTGAGCTGTGTTTCAGCTCTAATAACTTGCACTAGTCTTAACATATATATTCGTACATATTACTTTATGTCATAATATTTTTGCTAAATATTTTGTTGTTTATCCAATTTTAGTATGCTTACTCTATTCTTTATAATTGTACATATCTTTTTTATATTTGCTGTATAATCAATGCAATTGTTTTTGTTTCAAGAGATTCAAATAAAGTTGAAGGTTTGTAAGTTTTGCAACAAAAAGAATAAAAATTAGCAACAAAATGGGGGGCTTAATCAAGAGATGGTGCGGTTTTGTTATCTATAAAGAAATATGCACCAAAATGTGGTAGCCATTTACAGCATAATAATACAAATTTAGAATCTAGATTAATTGCAAGACCTTTAGGGTAATTCATTTGTGGGACTTTCAAACTTGATAATTAGACTTTTTACACTTGCCCAGCAAGTATTCAATCTCCTCTTGCAAAAAAGGCAGACATGCTGATAAAATGCTTTACATGAGCATTCTCTGTGTTACGTGAATATATGGCAAGATAAGATACAAGGATTGCTAATAGCTTCTTGCCATAAATAGTGTAATAATTTTATGCGTGGAATGTTATAATTCGCTGCATGTAATTATTGGTGTGGGTTATTAGCTGATGGAACACAGTGACTCTTTGTTGAGAGTATTTAGAACACAGTGAGTCTTTGTGGAGGGTATTTATTAACAAATAAATAAGAAGATTTATACTCACTATCCTTTATTGCACTCCAAAATACATATATCCAAAAATAGAAAGTTAGGGAGGACAACTCCTTACATCGTGTGGAAAACTATTAGTAACTATTATTCAAGGTATAAGGTAATTAACTAAGTATATAAGTGTCCTGGCTTGGTAGCTCCGAGTTGTGTCTTCCTCTGCTGCTGGCTGTAGACTGAACTCACTGATGTGAGGGCTTCCTTTTATACGTTGGGATGTAGTTAGCCTAGAAGGTTCCATGCGAATTCGAGGGAGTTCGATCGAATCGCAGGGGATTCGCAGGGTCATAACAAAAGGTTCGCTCGAATCGAGCGAACTTCGAGGGGAAATCCCGGTCATCTTTATTATGTAAGCAGTCCTATGCGTAGCTAGGAACAATAGCTAATCCAGTCAGGGCTATAATAATATGTAGCTGGGAATAATAACTAATCCCGTCATTACCATCATGACACTTAGCTGTTAATGGACTGTGGCTATGCAAATGATATACTTAAGAAAAACACGCATTCCATGGGAATGAAAGTAATAATAGTAAGGAAATACACGCAACAATTACAATATACACAATTTTACCACAATAGGACGCCTGAGACTCAAACCCATAGACCTTTCTGGTGAGAGTTATGCCCTCTATCAGCTGTGCCACCTTGTTTTTACGAAATACCACACAGAAAAATATGCTTTAGCTTATAATGTACCGGTGAGAGTATTTTGGAATTTAATCCAAACACAAAACATTGCTAAAATTCAGTTTATGGTTAAACAATGACATGACACTTTGTCATTCACAAATTATGTAATTTTGGATGAAAACATTAACCAATTATTTGCAATAAAACTTTAAAAAATATAACAAATTTTATTAATAGTGCCTTTATAAAAAGAAATTAAATCTTAAAAAAGTGAATCAGCTTACCATAATATTTGGGATAAAAACAATAAATTGTGTATCTATACTATTAGTGAATACAATGTGTTTACTAATCCATTCAAATGCAGTTTACAGAAATAAAACAAGACTTGCAGGCATATGCGACTATAGAACAATGAGCATAGCACAAACAAGTGCAATTTCTTCTCATCTAAGTCATTGTATGATCAATACTTAAAGTTTAAAAACTTGATTGCAAAAATAGTTGTAATGAAGAGTAATTAAATTTAATTCTCTGCATTCTGATTAAGCGTTCTGTAAGTTATGTCCAGCAGCTGACGGAACTGTGCAGGAGACAGTCTCCAACACATAGAAGCAAGTGTCTCTGTATAACCACCATGTGCTAACAGATGAGCAGCTGTGTCACCATCTTCATCCTGAATTGAGAGAATGTCTAGTAGGTCAGCGACAGCGAGCTTGTCAGTCATAGCGTTCAATGTCTCCGGGTAACCGATTTCTGCTGCATAGTGTAGAGGAGTTTTCCCATCTTCATTCTGCAAACGGAGTTGTCTGACCAAGTCTGGTGTTGAGATGGAGTTTACTATGTATTCTATTGTCTCTGTGTGACCTCTGTCTACTGCACAGTGTAGAGCTGTGTTACTGTTTATATTCTGCAGTTGAAGGAGCTCGAGTGTTTCAGGTACAGATAAAACAGATAGCATACATTGGATAATTTGAGTATAGCCTTTGTAAGCTGAATTGTGGAGAGCAGTACTACCAGAGTTATTTTGTATGCTGATCAAGCTGAATCGGCCCAATGCTGGTACACAGTCTAATATGCAGTTCAATATTTCTAAACGGTTGTTTTCTGCTGCATTGTGTATGATAGTTTTACCTTCTTGGTCAGCTATGCTGAATAATTTGTTTGCGGCATTTGGGGATATGTTGTTTATTACACACTTCAGAAATTCTGTATGACCTTTATGTACAGCAATATGTATAGCTGTGTTGCCAAAATTGTTCTCTTTAGCGAGCAATTTATACAAATCATCTTTAGATATAGAATTTATGATATGTCTCAAAAATTCAGTATTACCTGCAGAAGCTATGTCATGCATAGCTGTATAACTTGCACTATTCTGTATGTCAAGAAACTTGAATAACTCATCTTTTCCTACAATTTTTGCTATACATTCTAATATTTCTAGACGACAGTTACGTGTGGCAGAGAATAGAGCTGTATTACCATCCTTGTTCTCAATCTTGAGCAATTCAAGTAACTGTTGGGAGGAGATTTTTAAAGCTATCACCTGTTTCAGTATTTCTGTTTGACCTTTGAACGCTGCTAAGTTCACAGCTGTGTCACCATGATGGTTCTTCATAGCGAGCAGTTCATAGCAATCATTTTCATGTATAATTTCTACGATATATTTCAGAGATTCAGTATCACCTGAGGAAGCTATGAAATGTATAGCTGTATAACCTTTGCTATTCGGTATTTTAAGTAACTCTATTAACCCATCTTTTGGTATACATTCTAATATTTCTAGACGACAGCTACGTGTGGCAGAGAGTAGAGCTGTATTACCATCCTTGTTCTCAATCTTGAGCAATTCAAGTAACTGTTGGGAGGAGATTTTTAAATCTGTTACCTGTTTCAGTATTTCTGTTTGACCTTTGAATGCTGCTAAGTTCACAGCTGTGTTGTCATGATGGTTCTTCATAGCGAGCAGTTCATAGCAATCATCTTCATGTATAGTTTTTACGATATATTTCAGAGATTCAGTATTACCTGAGGAAGCTATGGAATGTATAGCTGTATAACCTTTGCTATTCGGTATTTTAAGTAACTCTAATAACCTATCTTTTGGTATACATTCTAATATTTCTAGACGACAGCTACGTGTGGCAGAGAGTAGAGCTGTATTACCATCCTTGTTCTCAATCTTGAGCAATTCAAGTAACTGTTGGGAGGAGATTTTTAAAGCTATCACCTGTTTCAGTATTTCTGTTTGACCTTTGAATGCTGCTAAGTTCACAGCTGTGTTGTCATGATGGTTCTTCATAGCGAGCAGTTCATAGCAATCATCTTCATGTATAGTTTCTACGATATATTTCAGAGATTCAGTATTACCTGAGGAAGCTATGGAATGTATAGCTGTATAACCTTTGCTATTCGGTATTTTAAGTAACTCTAATAACCTATCTTTTGGTATACATTCTAATATTTCTGGACAACAGCTACGTGTGGCAGAGAGAAGAGCTGTTTTACCATTCTTGTTCTCAATCTTGAGCAATTCAAGTAACTGTTGGGAGGAGATTTTTAAAGCTATCACCTGTTTCAGTATTTCTGTTTGACCTTTGAACGCTGCTAAGTTCACAGCTGTGTTGTCATGATGGTTCTTCATAGCGAGCAGTTTATAGCAATCATCTTCATGTATAGTTTCTACGATATATTTCAGAGATTCAGTATCACCTGAGGAAGCTATGGAATGTATAGCTGTATAGCCTTTACTATTCTGCATGGCAAGTAACTTGAATAACTCATGTGCTTGTAAACTCTTTAAGATATGTTTTGTTATTTCTGTACGGCATTTATATGCCGCACAATGTAGGACTGTATTACCTTCTACATTTTCAGTGCTAAGCAATTCCAGTTTGTTTACTGCTGGTACTGCATCTACTATCTGTTTTAGTATGTCTGCTTGATTGTTGTATGCTGCAAAATGTACAGGTGTTTCAGTTTTTTCATTTTGTATAGTGAGCAAACAATATAAGTGATCATGGTCTGTTACCGAGTCTATCACATGCTTCACTATTTCAGTGTAGCCCTTCCGTACAGCTTTGTGTAAAATTGTCCAGCCATTGTAATCTTTCTCACTCAGCACGCTGAACAGATCTGTGTCTGGAATTGCAGCTAGTGTCTCCTTGAACCACTTTGGGTTCTGGCAAAGTATCCTTAATTCTTTGTATAACTGACGAGTTGACATTTCCGATTTTAAAAATTCAATACTCTGTCCTGATGTACCGATGGAAACATGGCCAGTTTCTCTCAAAAATGTTTTAACTTACTTGAAAGCTTCAGTGAATGCTAACTTCTTTATTTTTCCCATTTTTATGACTCTAGGAATGTGTGTCTCACAAGAAAAATTAGCTAAATACTTGGCAGTGTTTGTGCAAATGCAGTCTATTTTGTGTATAGGAGTTAAGAAGGTAACAATGGTTGCCTGGCTACAAAATAAAATCAATGGAACCATTTGTTGTTATTTTTTAAGCACCTATACAAAACATTGTTTGATATTGTTGTTATATATAATGCTGAATGGTGAAAGCCAGTAAGCATGGCTTGTAAGATAATACTTTCATTATGTAATATGTAATAACAATCAGCTATAGCGGATAAAATCAATTTTTCTTTTTCAGATATTTCTATTGATCTTAATTTAGCGTTTAAAATGCTCAAGATGTGCTTTGTATGTACATTGTCAGGTAATTTGGACAATATTTTTCCATGATATTGTAAACTTGAGCTGTAATATCTTGCACTGGTTTTAACATATATTTGTACATATGACTTGACGTCATATTTTTGCTAAATATTTTGTTGCTTATTCAACAATTTTAGTATGCTTACTCTATTATGTATATTTGTACATATCTTTCCAATATTTGCTGTATAATCAATGCAATTGTTTTTGTTTTAAGAGATTAAAATAAAGCTGAAGGTTCATATGTTTTGCAGTAAAAAGAGTTAACATTAGCAACAAACTAGTGGGTTTAATCAAGGGGAAGTTAAATAATATTATCATCTATAAAGAAATATACATCAATAATAATTTATACATCATAATTTTAGATGAAAGAATTTTAACAATTAGTAGTATTTGTACTTGCAATAGAACCTTAAAAATCAGGCACTGAAATATTTTTGTGTAATGGTGCTTTTATGAAAAACTAAATAACAATAATTGCATCAGTGCTAGCTCATCATAATCTTTTGGAGGAAAAAAACAATGAATTGTGTCTCAAAATTATTGATAAATACAATGTGTTCATTCGCTATTCAAATACAGTTTACAGAAGAAAAAAATACAACTTTAGGATATACATATGTGAATATAAAATAAAGATGCATAGCACTAAAAAGTGCATATGTTTACCCCATTTTAAATCATTGTATCACCAACACTTTGATTGCAAAAATAGTTATAATGAAGAGTAATTAAATCTAAGAGAAGAAACTCCTTGCACTACAAAAACACATAGTTTAGAATCTAGTTCTCAGTTAGCAGAAATATTTTCAATCAAAGTCAATGAATCTGATTCCGTAGAGGCAAAATGGTGAAAAATTAGTTCAAATCTAAAGCTACTAAAAAAATGAAATTATTTTAATTCAACTGCAGATCTGAAATCGAAAATAGGTGTTGAGATTTTCCAAATTGCAGCGTAAAAATGTTTATATAACAGCCAATGGATTAACAACAGTGTCTAATTTGTATGCAGATTTACGATAAACGCAGCATTATATTCATGATAATTGATCACGGAGTGCTGCCAGCAGCGTTTTGTAAGCTATGTCCAGTAGCTGACGGTACTGTGCAGGAGACAGTCTCCAACACATAGAAGCAAGTGTCTTTGTATAACCACCATGAGTTAACAGATGAGCAGCTGTGTCACCTTCTTTATCCTGAATTGAGAGAATGTCTATTAGGTCAGCGACAGCGAGCTTGTTGGTCATAGCTTTCAATGTCTCCCCATAACCGCTATCTGCTGCATAGTGTAGAGGAGTTTTACCATCTCTATTCTGCAAACGGAGTTGTCTGACCAAGTCTGGTGTTAAGACGGAGTTTACTATGTATTCTACTGTTTCTGTGTGACCTCTGTCTGCTGCACAGTGTAGAGCTGTGTTACTGTTTATATTCTGCAGTTGAAGGAGCTCAAGTGTTTCAGGTACAGATAAAACAGATAGCATACGTTGGATTATTTGTGTATAGCCTTTGTAAGCTGAATTGTGGACAGCAGTACTACCAGATTTATCTTGTATGCTGATCAAGCTGAATCGGTCCAGTGCTGGTACACAGTCTAATATGCAGTTCAGTATTTCTAAACGGTTGTTTTCTGCTGCATTGTGTATGATTGTTTGACCTTCTTGGTCAGCAATTTTGAATAATTTGCTTGCTTCTTCTGGGGATATCTTGTTTATTATACACTTCAGAAACTCTGTATGACCTTTATGTACAGCAATATGTATAGCTGTGTTGCCATGATGGTCCTCCATAGCAATCAGTTTATGAAAATCATCAGCAGATATAGAATCTATGATATGCCTCAGAGATTCAATATTACCTGAAGAAGCTGTGCTATGCATAGCTGTATAACCTTTACTATTCTGCATGGCAAGTAACTGGAGTAGCCCATCCTTGTTCTCGATGTTGAATAATTCAAGTAATTTTGCGGTCGTTACTAAATCTATTACCTGTTTCAGTATTTCTGTTTGGCCTTTGGATGCTGCTAAGTTCACAGCTGTGTCACCATGATGGTCTTTCATAGCGAGCAGTTTATAGCAATCATTTGCAGATATAGAATCTACGATATGCCTCAGAGATTCAACATTACCTGAAGAAGCTATGCTATGCATAACTGTATAACCTTTACTATTCTGCATGGCAAGTAACTTGAGTAACTCATCTGATGGTACAATGTCCACTATACATTGTAATATTTCTGAATGGCCTCGATTTACGGCACTGAGTAGAGCTGTATTACCAGCCTCATTCTCAATGTTGAGCAATTCAAGCAATGCTTCGGTTTTTACTAACTCTATTACCTGTTTCAGTATTTCTGTTTCACCATTGAACGCTGCTAAGTTCACAGCTGTGTCACCATGATGGTCTTTCATAGCAAGCAGTTTATAAAAATCATCTGCAGATACAGAATCTATGATATGTCTCAGAGATTCAGTATTACCTAAAGAAGCTATGTCATGCATAGCTGTATAACCTTTACCATTCTGCATGGCAAGTAACTTGAGTAACTTATCTGCGGGTACAATGTCTACTATACATTTTAATATTTCTGAATGGCCTTTATATGTGGCACAGAGTAGAACTGTATTACCATCTATGTTCTCAATGTTGAGCAATTCAAGCAATTCCTCGGTGGTTACTAAACCAATTACCTGTTTCAGTATTTCTGTTTGGCCATTGAATGCTGCCAAGTTCACAACTGTACCGCCACGATGGTCCTTCATAGCGAGCAGTTTATAGCAATCATCTGCAGATATAGAATCTACGATGTGCTTCAGAGATTCAGTATTACCTGAAGAGGCTATGCTGTGTATAGCTGTAAAACCATACTCATTCTGCATGGCAAGTAACTTGAGTAACTCATGTGATGGTACACTGTCCACTATACATTTTATTGTTTCTGGATGACCTTTATGTGTGGCACAATGTATAACTGTATTACCAACTTCATTCTTGATGCTGAATATTGTGTTTAATACATCAGCTAAGAAATAGTCTTTTATACATTCAACTATCCCTGTATGACCGTGGTATGCCGCACAATGTATTGCTGTATTACCTTTCCCATTCTTCGTGTTAAGCAATTTCAGTGAGTCTTCTGCTGGTACTGCATCTATTATCTGTTTTAATATTTCTGTGTGATTGTTGTATGCTGCATAATGTACTGCTGTTTCATCATTCTTATTTTGTATAGTAAGCAGACGATATAAGTCATGATCTGTTACCAAGTCTAGCACATGCTTCACTATTTCAGGAAAACCATTCTGTAAAGCTTTGTGTAAAAATGTCCAGCCATTGTAATCTCTCTCACTCAGCACACTAAACAGATCTGTGTATGGAAGTGAAGCTAGTTTCTCATTGAACCGCTCTGGGTTTTGGCAAAGTTTCCTTAGATCTTCGTATAACTGATGAGTTGACATTTTTAATTTTGAAAAAAAGTACTCTATACAGGTCAAAGTTTAAGTACTTATGTAGCGATGGAAGCAAGGACAGTTTTTGTTGAAAATGTTTTAACTTACTTGAAGGCTTTGGTGAATGCTAACTTCTTTCTTTTTCTCATTTTTCTGACTCTAGGAATGTGTACCTCACAATAACATTTAGGTAAATACTTGGCAGGGTTTGTACAAATGCAGCTAATTTTGTTTATAGGAGTTAAGAGAGTAACAATGGTTGTCTGGCTACAAAATAAAATCAATGAATTTATAACTGTTGCTACTTTCCAAGCACTTATAAGAAACATAAGTTGATGATTGTTATTATATATCATGGTTAATGGTGAAGAAATCCAATAGTGGTTTGCAAGATAATACTTTTATTATTGAACATTATATAATAACAATCATCTTGTAGTGATAAAATCAATATTTCTTTTTCAGATATTTCTATTGATCTTAATTTAGCATTTATAATTACGCTCAAGATGTGCTTTATATGTACATTGTCAGGTAATATGGACAATATAATGTTTCCATAAGATGTGCTTTATATGTACATTGTCAGGTAATATATGGACAGTATATATTTCTATGATATAAACTTGAGCTGTAATATATTTTACTGGTATTTGTACATATGACTTTTATGTCATATTTTTGCTAAATATTTAGTTGCTTATCCAATATGCTTACTCTATTATGTATATTTATGTATATCTTTCCGATATTTGCTGTATAATCAATGCAATTGTTATTTGTTTCAAGAGATTCAAATAAAGTTGAAGGTTTGTAAGTTTTGCAGTAAAAGGAATGAAAATTAGAAACAAACTAGTGGGTTTAATCAAGGGAAGGTTAAATAGTTTTATCATCTGTAAAGAAAATACATCGATAATAATTTATACATCATAATTTTAGATGAAAAATTTTTAACAATTAGTAGTATTTGCACTTGCAATAAAACCTTAAAAATCAAACAGTGAAATATTTTTGTGTAATGGTGCTTTTATAAAAAATTAAATAACAATAATTGCATCAGTGCTAGCTCGTCATAATCTTTTGGAAAAAAACAACAATAACTTGTGTCTCTAAATTATTGATAAATATACAATGTGTTCATTCGCTATTCAAATACAGTTTACAGAAGCAAAAAATACGACTTTAGGACATACATATGTGAATATAAAATAATGATGCATAGCACTAAAAAGTGCATATGTTTACCCCATTTTAAATCATTGTATCACCAACACTTAGATTGCAAAAATAGTTATAATGAAGAGTAATTAAATCTAAGAAAAGAAACTCCTTGCACTACAAAAACACATAGTTTAGAATCTAGTTCTCAGTTAGCAGAAATAATTTCAATCAAAGTCAATGAGTTCGATTCCGTAAAGGGCAAAAAGCTGAAAAATTTGTTCAAATTTACTGTTATTAAGAAATTAAATTATTTTAATTCAACTGCAGATCTGAAACCAAAAATGGGTGCTGAGATTTTCCAAATTGCAGCGTAAAATTGTTTATATAACAGCCAATGGATTAACAACAGTGTCTAATTTGTATGCCGACTTACAATAAACGCTGCATTATCTCCATGATGATTAATTACGGAGTGCTGCCAGCAGCGTTCTGTAAGTCCAGCAGCTGATGGTACTGTGCAGGAGACAGTCTCCGACACATAGAAGTAAGTGTCTCTGTATAACCACCACGTGTTAACAGATGAGCAGCTGTGTCACCTTCTTTATCCTGAATTGAGAGAATGTCTATTAGGTCAGCGACAGCAAGCTCATCAGTCATTGCTTTCAATGTCTCCCCATAACCGCTATCTGCTGCATAGTGTAAAGGAGTTTTACCATCTCTATTTTGCAAACGGAGTTGTCTGACCAAGTCTGATGTTGAGACGGAGTTTTCTATGTAATCTACTGTCTCTGTATGACCTCTGTCTGCTGCACAGTGTAGAGCCGTGTTGCTGTTTATATTCTGCAGTTGAAGGAGCTCAAGTGTTTCAGGTACAGATAAAGTAGATAGCATACGTTGGATTATTTGAGTATAGCCTTTGTAAGCTGAATTGTGGAGAGCAGTACTACCAGATTTATCTTGTATGCTGATCAAGCTGAATCGGTCAGGTGCTGGTACACAGTCTAATATGCAGTTCAATATTTCTAAATGGTTGTTTTCTGCTGCATTGTGTATGATTGTTTGACCTTCTTGGTCAGCTATGCTGAATACTTTGTTTGCGGCATTTGGGGATATCTTCTTTATTATACACTTCAGAAATTCTGTATGACCTTTATGTACAGCAATATGCATAGCTGTGTTGCCATGATGGTCCTCCATAGCAATCAGTTTATGAAAATCATCAGCAGATATAGAATCTACGATATGCCTCAGAGATTCAATATTACCTGAAGAAGCTGTGCTATGCATAGCTGTATAACCTTTACTATTCTGCATGGCAAGTAACTGGAGTAGCCCATCCTTGTTCTCGATGTTGAATAATTCAAGCAATGCTTCGGTTTTTACTAAATCTATTACCTGTTTCAGTATTTCTGTTTGGCCTTTGAATGCTGCTAAGTTCACAGCTGTGTTACCATGATGGTCCTTCATAGCAAGCAGTTTATAGCAATCAGCTGCAGATATAGCATCTACGATATGTCTCAGAGATTCAGTATTACCTAAAGAAGCTATGTCATGCATAGCTGTATAGCCTTTACTATTCTGCATGGCAAGTAACTTGAGTAACCCATCTGCTGGTACAATGTCTACTATACATTCTACTATTTCTGGATGACCTTGATATACGGCACAGAGTAGAACTGTATTACCATCCTTGTTCTCAATGCTAAGCAATTCAAGCAATGCTTCGGTCTTTACTAAATCTATTGCTTGTTTCAGTATTTCTGTTTGACCATTGAATGCTGCCAAGTTCACAGCTGTGTCACCATGAAGGTCCTTTATAGCAAGCAGTTTATAGCAATCATCTGCAGATATAGAATCTACGATATGCCTCAGAGATTCAATATTACCTAAAGAAGCTATGTCATGCATAGCTGTATAGCCTTTACTATTCTGCTTGACAAGTAACTTGAGTAACTCATCTGATGGTACAGTGTCTACTATACATTTTATTATTTCCGGATGACATTTACGTGTGGCACAGAGTAGGACTGTATTACCAAAATTATTCGCAATGTTGAGCAGTTCAAGTAATTCCGTGGTGGTTACCAAATCTATTACCTGTTTCAGTATTTCTGTTTGGCCATTGCATGCTGCCAAGTTCACAACTGTACCGCCCTGATGGTCCTTCATAGCAATCAGTTTATAGCAATCATCTGCAGATATAGAATCTACGATGTGCTTCAGAGATTCAGTATTACCTGAAGAGGCTATGCTGTGTATAGCTGTAAAACCATACTCATTCTGCATGGCAAGTAACTTGAGTAACTCATGTGATGGTACACTGTCCACTATACATTTTATTGTTTCTGGATGACCTTTATGTGTGGCACAATGTATAACTGTATTACCAACTTCATTCTTGATGCTGAATATTGTGTTTAATACATCAGCTGAGAAATAGTCTTTTATACATTTCACCACTCCTGTATAACCGTTGTATGCCGCACAATGTATTGCTGTATTACCTTTCCCATTCCTGGTGCTAAGCAATTTCAGTGAGTCTTCTGCTGGTACTGCATCTATTATCTGTTTTAGTATGTCTGCTTGATTGTTGTATGCTGCATAATGCACAACTGTTGCGGCTTTCTCATTTTGTATAGTGAGCAGACGATATAAGTCATGATCTGTTACCAAGTCTATCACATGCTTCACTATTTCAGGAAAGCCGTTCTGTAAAGCTTTGTGTAAAAATGTCCAGCCATTGTAATCTCTCTCACTCAGCACACTAAACAGATCTGTGTATGGAAGTGAAGCTAGTTTCTCATTGAACCGCTCTGGGTTTTGACAAAGTTTCCTTAGATCTTCGTATAACTGATGAGTTGACATTTTTAATTTTGAAAAAAAGTACTCTATACAGGTCAAAGTTTAAGTACTGATGTAGCGATGGAAGCAAGGACAGTTTTTGTTGAAAATGTTTTAACTTACTTGAAAGCTTTGGTGAATGCTAACTTTTTTCTTTTTCTCATTTTTCTGACTCTAGGAATGTGTACCTCACAATAACATTTAGGTAAATATTTGGTGCAAATGCAGCCTGTTTTGTGTATAGGAGCTATGAGAGTAACAATGGTTGTCTGGCTACAAAATAAAATCAATGGATTTATAATTGTTGCTACTTTCTAAGCAACTATAAGAAACATAGGTTGATGATTATTATATATCATGGTTAATGGTGAAGAAATCCAATAGTGGTTTGCAAGATAATACTTCTGTTATTGAACATTATATAATAACAATCATCTTGTAGTGATAAAATCAATCTTTCTTTTCAGATATTTCTATTGATCTTAATTTAGCATTTATAATTATGCTCAAGATGTGCTTTGTATGTACATTGTCAGCTAATTTGGACAATATAATGTTTCCATGATATTGTAAACTTGAGCTGTGTAATATTTTGCACTGGTCTTAACATATATTTGTACATATGACTTTATGCCGTATTTTTGCTAAATATTTTGTTGCTTATTCAACAATTTTAGTATGTTTACTCTATTCTTTATATTTGTGCATATCTTTCCAATATTTGCTGTATAATCAATACAATTGTTTTTGTTTTAAGAGATTAAAATAAAGCTGAAGGTTTGTAAGTTTTGCAGTAAAAAGAATGAAAATTAGCAACAAACTAGTGGGTTTAATCAAAGGGAGGTTAAATAGTTTTATCATCTGTAAAGAAATAAACATCAATATAAATTTATACATCATAATTTTAGATGCAAAACTGCAACAACTAGTATTTGCACAAGTTTGCAATAAAACATTAAAAATCAAACAATGAAATATTTTTGTGTAATGGTGCTTTTATAAAAATTAAATAACAATAATTGCATCAGTGCTAGCTCATCATAATCTTTTGGAGAAAAAAGCAATAAATTGTGTCTCTAAATTATTGATAAATACAATGTGTTCATTCGCTATTCAAATACAGTTTACAGAAGCAAAAATACGACTTTAGGACATACATATGTGAATATAAAATAATGATATGTAGCACTAAAAAGTGCATATGTTTATCCCATTTTAAATCATTGTATCACTGATACTTAAAATTTATGATTTTGGTTGCAAAAATAGTTATAATGAAGAGTAATTAAATCTAAGAGAAGAAACTCCTTGCACTACAACAACACATAATTTAAAATCTAGTTCTCAGTTAGCAGAAATAATTTCAATCAAAGTTAATGAGTTCAATTTCGTAAAGGACAGAAAGCTGAAAAATTTGTTCAAATTTACTGTTATTAAGAAATTAAATTATTTTAATTCAACTGCAAATCTGAAACCAAAAATGGGTGCTGAGATTTTCCAAATTGCAGCTTAAAATTGTTTATATAACAGGCAATGGATTAACAACAGTGTCTAGTTTGTATGCAGATTTACAATAAACGCTGCATTATCTTCATGCTGATTGAACACGGAGTGCTGCCAGTAGCATTCTGTATGTGCAGCAGCTGACGGCACTGTGCAGAAGACAGTCTCTGACACATAGAATCAAGTGTCTTTGTATAACCACGTAATAGCAGATGAGCAGCTGTGTCACCTTCTTTATCCTGAATTGAGAGAATGTCTATTAGGTCATGTGCTGGTACACAGTCTAATATGCAGTTCAATATTTCTAAACGGTTGTTCTCCGCTGCATTGTGTATGATTGTTTTATCCTCTTTATCAGTAATTTTGAATAATTCGCTTGCTTCTTCTGGAGATATTTTGCTTATTATACACTTCAGAAATTCTGTATGACCTTTGTGTACAGCAATATGTATAGCTGTGCTACCAAATTTGTTCTCTTTAGCGAGCAATTTATATAAATGATCTTTAGATATAGAATCTACGATATGTTTCAAAAATTCAGTATTACCTGAAGAAGCTATATCATGCATAGCTGTATAACCTTTACCATTCTGCATTGCAAGTAACTTGAACAACTCATCTTTTCCTACAATTTTTGCTATACATTTTAATATTTCTGGACAACAGCTACGTGTGGCAGAGAGTAGAGCTGTATTACCATCCTTGTTCTCAATGTTGAGCAATTCAAGTAACTGATGGGGAGAGATTTCTAAAGCTATCACCTGTTTCAGTATTTCTGTTTGACCTTGCAACGCTGCTAAGTTCACAGCTGTGTTGCCATGATGGTTCTTCATAGCGATCAGTTTATAGCAATCATCTGCAGATATAGAATCTGCGATATGTTTTAGAGATTCAGTTTTACCTGAAAAAGCTATACTATGCATAGCTGTAAAACCTTTGCTATTCTGCATAGCAAGCAGTTTATAGCAATCATCTGCAGATATAGAATCTACGACATGTTTTAGAGATTCAGTATCACCTGCAGAAGCTATATTGTGCATAGCTGTATAACCTGTACTATTCTGCATGGCAAGTAACTTGAGGAACTTATCTGCCGGTACACTGTCTACTATACATTTTATTATTTCTGGATGACCTATATGGGTGGCACAGAGTAGAACTGTATTACCAGCTTCATTCTTGATGCTGAATATTGTATTCAATTCCTCAGCTGAGAAATGGTCTTTTAGACATCTCACTATCCCTGCATAACCATAGTTCGCTGCACAATGTAATGCTGTGTTACCTTTCCTATTCGTAGTGCTAAGCAAGTTCAAGGAGTCCACTGCTGGTAATGCATCTACTATTTGTTTTAGTGTTTCTATGTGATTGTTGTATGCTGTATAATGTACAGCTGTTTCAGCCCCTTTATTTTGTATAGTAAGCAGATGATATAATTCAGTTGCAGTTACCAAGTCTATCACATGCTTCACTATTTCAGTATAGCCATTCCGCGCAGCAGTGTGTAAAATTGTCCAGCCATTGTGATCTTTCTCACTCAGCACACTAAACCGACCTGTGTTTGGAAGTGCAGCTAGTTTCTCATTGAATCGATCTGGGTTCTGACAAAATTTCCTTAGATCTTCGTACGTCTGGTAAGTTGACATTTCTAATTAAAGAAAAATTCAATAATCTATACAGGTCAAAGTTTAAGTACTGATGTAGTGAGGGAAACAAGGACAGTTGCTCTCGAAAATGTTTTAACTTACTTGAAAGCTTCGGTGAATGCTAACTACTTTCTTTCTCTCATTTTTCCTGACTCTAGAAATGTGTGCCTCACGACAAAAATTAGCTAAATACTTGGCAGTGTTTGTGCAAATGCAGCCTATTTTGTGTATAGGAGCTAAGAAAGTAACAATGGTTGCCTGGCTACAAAATAAAGTCGATGGAATCAGTTTTTGCTACTTTCTAAGCACCTATACAAAACATTGTTTGATATTGTTATTATATATCATGTTGATTGGTGAAAGCCAGTAAGCGTGGCTTGTAAGATGATACTTCCATTATTGAACAATATATAATGACAATCACCATATAGTGATAAAATCAATTTTTCTTTTCAGATATTTCTATTGATCTTAATTTAGCGTTTGAAATGCTCAAGGTGTGCTTTATATGTACATTGTCAGCGAATTTGGACAATATATTTCCATGATATTGTAAACTTAAGCTGTGCTTCAGGTGTAATATCTTGTACTAATCGTAACATATATTTGTACATATGACTATATGTCATATTTTTGCTAAATATTTCGCTGCTTATCTAATAATTTTAGTATGCTTAATAAAATATTAGTTATATTTGTACATATTGTAATGGATTTCAGTAGTGCAATTAACAATTAGTTTATATATCGAAAGGGTCGACTCTATGTTGTATATTATTGTGGAGGTCGACTACATCGACTCCCAGCCGACTTACATCTTATGGTCGACAGTGGCACCACTAATACCAGCCAATCAGGAAGGACTGTTAATTGATAGCAGGTGGAGCTAGCTACTCGTAGTGGAAGCACGCTGAGTAGCTAGCCGGGCAGAGCAGCTTGGGACTTCGCTTAGAGTAGTTGTGTGCAAAGTGCTCATTATTATGTAATCGTACAATTCATGTTAGTAGTAATTCAATTCTTGTATCTTGTAAATAATAAACTTGTTATAACGTAAATAACCTGGTGTAGTAGCTTTGTATAAGTCGACCCACATAATATAGTGAATTGAGAAATTCACTACAATATCTTTGTGATATTTGCTGTATAATCAATACAATTGCCTTTTGTTTTAAGAGATTAAAATAAAGTTGAAAGTTTGTAAGTTTTGCAGTAAAAAGAATAAAAATTAGCAACAAACTAGTGGGTTTAATCAAAGGGGTGGTTAAATAGTTTTATCATCTATAAAGAAATATACATCAATAGTAATTTATTCATCCTGATTTTAGATCTTGCAGAACTTTAACAACTAGTAGGATTTGTACTTGCAATAAAACCTAAAAGTCATTCATTGAAATATTTTTGTTTAATGGTGCCTTTATAAAAAATTAAATCATACAAATTTAATCAGTTCTAGCTCACCATAATATTGGGGATAAAAGCAATATATTGTATTTCTACGCTTGATAAATACAATATGTTCATTAGCCATTCAAATCTAGTTTACAGAAGTAAAAATATACAATTTATAGGCATATGTGACTATAAAATAATAATGCATTGCAGTAAAAGGTGCAGTTTACCTCATTTAAATCATCAACACTTAAAATTTAAGAATTTGAATGCAAAAATAGTTGTAATGAAGAGTAAGTAACTCTAATTATCTGCATGCCAATTGATCACGGAGCGCTGCCCGCAGCATTCTGTATGTCCAGCAGCTGACGGTACTGTGCAGGAGACAGTCTCCGACACATAGAAGCAAGTGTGTCTGTATAACCACCATGTGCTAACAGATGAGCAGCTGTGTCACCATCTTCATCCTGAATTGAGAGAATGTCTAGTAGGTCAGCAACAGCGAGCTTGTTGGTCATAGCTTTCAATGTCTCCCCATAACCGCTATCTGCTGCATAGTGTAGAGGAGTTTTACCATCTCTATTCTGCAAACGGAGTTGTCTGACCAAGTCTGGTGTTGAGACGGAGTTTACTATGTATTCTACTGTTTCTGTGTGACCTCTGTCTGCTGCACAGTGTAGAGCTGTGTTACTGTTTATATTCTGCAGTTGAAGGAGCTCAAGTGTTTCAGGTACAGATAAAACAGATAGCATACGTTGGATTATTTGTGTATAGCCTTTGTAAGCTGAATCGCGGAGAGCAGTACTACCAGAGTTATCTTGTATGCTGATCAAGCTGAATCGGTCCAGTGCTGGTACACAGTCTAATATACAGTTCAATATTTCTAAACAGTTGTTTTCTGCTGCATTGTGTATGGTTGTTTTACCTTCTTGGTCAGCAATACTGAGTAATTTGTTTGCGGCATTTGGGGATATCTTCTTTATTATACACTTCAGAAGTTTTGTATGACCTTTGTGTACAGCAATATGCATAGCTGTGTTACCATAAATGTTCCTCATAGCAACCAGTTTATAAAAATCAGCTGCAGATATAGCATCTACGATATGTCTCAGAGATTCAGTATTACCTAAAGAAGCTATGTCATGCATAGCTGTATAGCCTTTACTATTCTGCATGGCAAGTAACTTGAATAACTCGTCTGCTGGTACAATGTCTGCCATACATTTTATTATTTCTGGATGACCTTGATATACGGCACAGAGTAGAACTGTATTACCATCCTTGTTCTCGATGCTAAGCAATTCAAGCAATGCTTCGGTCTTTACTAAATCTATTACTTGTTTCAGTATTTCTGTTTGATCATTGAATGCTGCCAAGTTCACAGCTGTGTTGCCATGATAGTCCTTCATAGCGAGCAGTTTATAAAAATCATCTGCAGATATAGCATCTACGATATGTCTCAGAGATTCAGTATTACCTAAAGAAGCTATGTCATGCATAGCTGTATAGCCTTTACTATTCTGCGTGGCAAGTAACTTGAGTAACTCATCTGCTGGTACAGTGTCTGCTATACATTTTAATATTTCTTGATGACCTTGATATGCTGCGCAGATTAGAACTGTATTACCAAAATTATTCGCAATGTTGAGCAGTTCAAGTAATTCCGTGGTGGTTACCAAATCTATTACCTGTTTCAGTATTTTTGTTTGACCATTGAACGTTGCTAAGTTCACAGCTGTGTCACCATGAAGGTCCTTCATAGCGAGCAGTTTATAGCAATCATCTGCAGATATAGAATCTATGATGTGTTTTAGAGATTCAGCATTACCCGCAGACGCTATGCTATGTACAGCTGTATAGCCATACTTATTCTGTATGGCAAGTAACTTGAGTAACTCATCTGCTGGTACACTGTCTACTATACATTTTATTATTTCCGGATGACCTTGATATGCAGCACAGAGTAGAACTGTATTACCATCTTCATTCTCGATGCTAAGCAATTCAAGCAATGCTTCAGTCTTTATTAAATCTATTACCTGTTTCAGTATTTCTGTTTCACCATTGAGCGCTGTCAAGCTCACAACTGTGTCACCATAGTGGTTCTTCATAGCGAGCAGTTTATGAAAATCATCTGCAGATATAGAATCTACGATATGTTTCAGAGATTCAGTATTACTCGAAAAAGCTATATCATGCATAGCTGTATAACCTTTACTATTCTGCATGGCAAGTAACTTGAATAACTCATCTGCTGGTACAATATCTGCCATACATTTTAATATTTCTGGATGGCCTTGATATGTGGCACAATGTAATGCTGTATTACCAAAGCTATTCTTGATGCTGAATATTGTATTTAATGTATCAGCTGAGAAATGGTTTTTGATACATTTCACTATCTCTGCATGACCATAGTATGCTGCACAATGTATTGCTGTATTACCTCTCCCATTCTTAGTGCTAAGCAATTTCAGTGAGTCTGCTGCTGGTACTGCATCTATTATCTGTTTTAGTATGTCTGCTTGATTGTTGTATGCTGCATAATGTACAGGTGTTTCATCCTCCCTATTTTGTATAGTAAGCAGACAATATAAGTCATGTTCTGTTACCAAGTCTATCACATGCTTCACTATTTCAGTGTAGCCGTTCCGTACAGCGTTGTGTAAAATTGTCCAGTTATTGCGACCTTTCTCCCTCAGCACACTGAACCGACCTGTGTCTGGAAGTGCAGCTAGTTTCTCCCTGAACTGTTCTGGGCTGCACCAAAGTTTCCTTAAATCTTCGTATAACTGATGAGTTGACATTTCTAAATTTAAAAATTCAATGCCATGTGCAGTTCGAGTACTGATGTAGCCATGTAAATATGGCCAGTTTCTCACGAAAATATTTTAACTTACTTGAAAGCTTCGGTGAATGCTAACTTCTTTATTTTTCTCATTTTTCTTACTCTGGAAATGTGTGTCTCACAATAACAATTAGGTAAATATTTGGTGCAAATGCAGCCTATTCTGTGTATAGGAGCTAAGAGAGTAACAATGGTTGTCTGGATACAAAATAAAATCAATGGATTTATAATTGTTGCTGCTTTCTAAGCACCTATATATGATGTTAATGATTGTTATTATATATCATGATTAAAAATGGTGAAGAAATCCAATAATGCAGTATTTCTTTATGGTTTGCAAGATAATATTTCTATTATTGAACATTATATAATAACAATCATCATGTAGTGATAAAATCAATCTTTCTCTTTCAGATATTTCTATTGATCTTAATTTAGCGTTTAAAATGATGATCAAGATGTGCATTGTATGTACATTGTCAGCTAATTTGGACAATATATTTCCATGATGTTGCAAAGTTGCGCTGTGCTTCAGGTGTAATATTTTGCACTGATCTTAACATATATTTGTACATATGACTTTATGCTATAGTTTTGCTAATTTATATTTTGTTGCTTACCCAATTGTAGTATGTTTATTTTGTTATTTTTATATTTGTGTATATCTTTCCAATATTTGCTGCATAATCAAGGCAATTGTTTTTTGTTTCAACCAATTAAAATAAAGTTGAAGGTTTATAAGTTTTGCAACAAAAAGAATAAAAATTAGCAACAAACTAGTGGGTTTAATCAAAGAGAGGTTAAATAGTTTTATCATCTTTAAAGAAATGTACATCAATAATAATTTATACATCATAATTTTAAATGCAAAACTTCAACAACTAGTATTTGCACTTGCAATAAAACATTAAAAATTAAACACTGAAATATTTTTGTGTAATGGTACTTTTATAAAAAATTAAATAATAATAATTGCATCAGTGCTAGCCCATCATAATTTTTTGGAAAAAAAAAACAAATAAATTGTGTCTCTAAATTATTGATGAATACAATGTGTTCATTCGCTATTCAAATATAGTTTACAGAAGCAAAGAATACGACTTTAGGATATACATATGTGAATATAAAATAATGATATGTAGCACTAAAAATTGCATGCATATACCCCATTCAAAATCATTGTATTAACAATACTTAATATTTATGATATGATTGCAAAAATAGTTATAATGAAGAGTAATTAAATCTAAGAAAAGAAACCCCTTGTTCTACAAAAAACACATAGTTTAGAATCTAGTTCTCAATTAGCAGAAATAATTTCAATCAAAGTCAATGAGTCCAATTTCGTAAAGGGCAAAAAGCTGAAAAATTAGTTCAAATTCATTGCTATTAAGAAATTAAATTATTTTAATTCAACTGCAAAACTGAAACTAAAAATAGGTGCTGATATTTTCCAAATTGCAGCGTAAAATTGTTTACATAACAGCCAGTGGATTAACAACAGTGTCTAATTTGTATGCAGACTTACAATAAATGCAGCATTATATTCATGATAATTGATCACTGAGTGCTGCCTGCAGCGTTCTGTAAGCTATGTCTAGCAGCTGACGGTACTGTGTAGGAGACAGTCTCCGACACATAGAAGCAAGTGTGTCTGTATAACCACCATGTGTTGACAGATGAGCAGCTGTGTCACCTTCTTTATCCTGAATTGAGAGAATGTCTATTAGGTCAGCGACAGCGAGCTTGTTGGTCATAGCTTTCAATGTCTCCCCATAACCGCTATCTGCTGCATAGTGTGGAGGAGTTTTATCATCTCTATTCTGGAAACGGAGTTGTCTGACCAAGTCTGGTGTTGAGACGGAGTTTACTATGTATTCTACTGTCTCTGTATGACCTCTGTCTGCTGCACAGTGTAGAGCTGTGTTACTGTTTATATTCTGCAGTTGAAGGAGCTCAAGTGTTTCAGGTACAGATAAAACAGATAGCATACATTGGATTATTTGAGTATAGCCTTTGTAAGCTGAATTGTGGAGAGCAGTACTACCAGATTTATCTTGTATGCTGATCAGGCTGAATCGGTCCAGTGCTGGTACACAGTCTAATATATACAGTTCAGTATTTCTAACCGGTTGTTTTCTGCTGCATTGTGTGTGATTGTTTGACCTTCTTGGTCAACAATTTTGAATAATTTGCTTGCTTCTTCTGGGGATATCTTGTTTATTATACACTTCAGAAATTCTGTATGACATTTATGTACAGCAATATGTATAGCTGTGTTGCCATGATGGTCCTCCATAGCGATCAGTTTATAAAAATCATCAGCAGATATAGAATCTACGATATGCCTCAGAGAATCAACATTACCTGAAGAAGCTGTGCTATGCATAGCTGTATAACCTTTACTATTCTGCATGGCAAGTAACTGGAGTAGCCCATCCTTGTTCTCGATGTTGAATAATTCAAGTAATTTTGCGGTCGTTACTAAATCTATTACCTGTTTCAGTATTTCTGTTTGGCCTTTAGATGCTGCTAAGTTCACAGCTGTGTCACCATGATGGTCCTCCATAGCGAGCAGTTTATAGCAATCATCTGCAGATATAGAATCTACGATATGCCTCAGAGATTCAACATTACCTGAAGAAGCTATGCTGTGCATAACTGTATAACCTTTACCATTCTGCATGGCAAGTAACTTGAGTAACTCATCTGATGGTACAATGTCCACTATACATTGTAATATTTCTGAATGGCCTCCATTTACGGCACTGAGTAGAGCTGTATTACCAGCCTCATTCTCAATGTTGAGCAATTCAAGCAATGCTTCGGTTTTTACTAAATCTATTACCTGTTTCAGTATTTCTGTTTCACCATTGAACGCTGCTAAGTTCACAGCTGTGTCACCATGATGGTTCTTCATAGCAAGCAGTTTATAAAAATCATCTGCAGATACAGAATCTATGATATGTCTCAGAGATTCAGTATTACCTAAAGAAGCTATGTCATGCATAGCTGTATAACCTTTACCATTCTGCATGGCAAGTAACTTGAGTAACTTATCTGCGGGTACAATGTCTACTATACATTTTAATATTTCTGAATGGCCTTTATATGTGGCACAGAGTAGAACTGTATTACCATCTATGTTCTCAATGTTGAGCAATTCAAGCAATTCCTCGGTGGTTACTAAACCAATTACCTGTTTCAGTATTTCTGTTTGGCCATTGAATGCTGCCAAGTTCACAACTGTACCGCCACGATGGTCCTTCATAGCGAGCAGTTTATAGCAATCATCTGCAGATATAGAATCTACGATGTGCTTCAGAGATTCAGTATTACCTGAAGAGGCTATGCTGTGTATAGCTGTAAAACCATACTCATTCTGCATGGCAAGTAACTTGAGTAACTCATGTGATGGTACAATGTCCACTATACATTTTATTGTTTCTGGATGACCTTTATGTGTGGCACAATGTATAACTGTATTACCAACTTCATTCTTGATGCTGAATATTGTGTTTAATACATCAGCTAAGAAATAGTCTTTTATACATTCAACTATCCCTGCATGACCATAGTATGCTGCACAATGTATTGCTGTATTACCTCTATCATTCCTAGTGCTAAGCAATTTCAGTGAGTCTTCTGCTGGTACTGCATCTATTATCTGTTTTATTATGTCTGCTTGATTGTTGTATGCTGCAAAATGTACAGGTGTTTCAGCTTCCCTATTTTGTATAGTAAGCAAACAATATAATTCAGTTGCAGTTACCAAGTCTATCACATGCTTCACTATTTCAGTGTAGCCGTTCCGTACAGCGTTGTGTAAGGTTGTCCAGCTATTGCGACCTCTCTCACTCAGCACACTGAACCGATCTGTGTCTGGAAGCGCAGCTAGTTTCGCCCTGAACTGCTCTGGGCTGTACCAAAGTTCCCTTAGATCTTCGTATAACTGATGAGTTGACATTTCTAATTTTAAAAATTCAATACTCTGTACAGGTCAAAGTTTAAGTAATTTTGTAGCCATGGAAACATGGCCAGTTTCTGTCAAAAATGTTTTAACTTTCTTGAAAGCTTCGGTGAATGCTAAATTTTTTCTTTTTCTCATTTTTCTGACTCTAGGAATGTGGGTCTCACAATAACATTTAGGTAAATACTTGGTGCAACTGCAGCCTATATTTTGTGTATAGGAGCTAAGAAAGTAACAATGGTTGTCTGGCTACAAAATAAAATCAATGAATTTATAATTGTTGCTACTTTCTAAGCACCTATACAAAACATAGGTTGATGATTATTATTATATATCATGGTTAATGGTGAAGAAATCCAATAGCGCAGTATTTATTTATGGCTTGCAGATAATACTTCTATTATTGAACATTATATAATAACAATCATCGTATAGTGATAAAATCAATCTTTCTTTTTCAGATATTTCTATTGATCTTAATTTAGCATTTATAATGATGCTCAAGATGTGCTTTGTATGTACATTGTCAGGTAATATGGACAATATAATGTTTCCATAAGATGTGCTTTGTATGTACATTGTCAGCTAATAGAGGCAATATATATTTCTATGATATTGTAAACTTGAGCTGTAATATCTTGCACTGGTCTTTGTACATGTGACTTTTATGTCATATTTTTGCTAAATATTTTGTTGCTTATCCAATATGCTTACTCTATTATTTATATCTGTACATATCTTTCTTATATTTGCTATATATTCAATGCAATTGTCATTTGTTTCAAGAGATTCAAATAAAGTTGAAGGTTTATAAGTTTTGCAAGGAAATGAATAAAAATTAGCAACAAACTAGTGGGTTTAATCAAGGGGTGGTTAAATAGTTTTATCATCTATAAAGAAATATACATCAATAATAATTTATACATCAAAATCTTAAATGCTAAACTTTAACAATTAGTAGTATTTGCCCTTGCAATAAAACCTTAAAAATCAAACACTGAAATATTTTTGTGTAATGGTGCTTTTATAAAAAATTAAATATCGATAATTGCATCAGTGCTAGCTCGTCATAATCTTTTGGAAAACAAACAGTAAATTGTGTCTCTAAACTATTGATAAATACAATGTGTTCATTCGCTATTCAAATACAGTTTACAGAAGAAAAAAATACAACTTTAGGATATACATATGTGAATATAAAATAATGATGCATAGCACTAAAAAGTGCATGCGTTTACCCCATTTTAAATCATTGTATCACCAACACTTTGATTGCAAAAATAGTTATAATGAAGAGTAATTAAATCTAAGAAAAGAAACCCCTTGTGCTACAAAAACACATAATTTAGAATCTAGTTCTCAGTTAGCAGAAATATTTTCAATCAAAGTCAATGAGTCTGATTCCGTAGAAAGAAAAATGGTGAAAAATTATTTCAAATTTAAAGCTATTAAGAAATTAAATTATTTTAATTCAACTGCAGATCTGAAATCAAAAATAGGTGTTGAGATTTTCTAAATTGCAGCGTAAAATTGTTTATATAACAGCCAATGGAAATTAACAACAGTGTCTAGTTTCAGGAGTTTGTATGCAGATTTACAATAAACGCTGCATTATCTTCATGATGATTAATCACTGAGTGCTGCCAGCAGCGTTCTATAAGCTATGTCCAGCAGCTGACGGTACTGTGCAGGAGACAGTCTCCGACACACAGAAGCAAGTGTCTCTGTATAACCACCACGTGTTAACAGATGAGCAGCTGTGTCACCTTCTTTATCCTGAATTGAGAGAATGTCTATTAGGTCAGCGACAGCGAGCTCATCAGTCATAGCGTTCAATGTCTCCCCATAACCGCTATCTGCTGCATAGTGTAGAGGAGTTTTACCATCTCTATTCTGCAAACGGAGTTGTCTGACCAAGTCTGATGTTGAGACAGAGTTTACTATGTATTCTACTGTCTCTGTATGACCTCTGTCTGCTGCACAGTGTAGAGCCGTGTTGCTGTTTATATTCTGCAGTTGAAGTAGCTTAAGTGTTTCAGGTGCAGATAAAGTAGATAACATGCATTGGATTATTTGAGTATAGCCTTTGTAAGCTGAATTGTGGAGAGCAGTGCTACCAGAGTTATCTTGTATGCTGAGCAGGCTGAATCGGTCCAGTGCTGGTACACAGTCTAATATGCAGTTCAATATTTCTAAACGGTTGTTTTCTGCTGCATTGTGTATGACTGTTTTACCTTCCGGATCAGCAATGCTGAATAATTTGTTTGTGACATTTGGGGATATGTTGTCTATTATACATTTCAGAAGTTTTGTATGACCTTTGTGTACAGCAATATGCATAGCTGTGTTACCATAAATGTTCCTCATAGCAACCAGTTTATAAAAATCAGCTGCAGATATAGCATCTACGATATGTCTCAGAGATTCAGTATTACCTAAAGAAGCTATGTCATGCATAGCTGTATAGCCTTTACTATTCTGCATGGCAAGTAACTTGAATAACTCGTCTGCTGGTACAATGTCTGCCATACATTTTATTATTTCTGGATGACCTTGATATACGGCACAGAGTAGAACTGTATTACCATCCTTGTTCTCGATGCTAAGCAATTCAAGCAATGCTTCGGTCTTTACTAAATCTATTACTTGTTTCAGTATTTCTGTTTGACCATTGAATGCTGCCAAGTTCACAGCTGTTTTGCCATGATAGTCCTTCATAGTGAGCAGTTTATAAAAATCATCTGCAGATATAGCATCTACGATATGTCTCAGAGATTCAGTATTACCTAAAGAAGCTATGTCATGCATAGCTGTATAGCCTTTACTATTCTGCGTGGCAAGTAACTTGAGTAACCCATCTGCTGGTACACTGTCTACTATACATTTTACTATTTCTTGATGACCTTGATATGCTGCGCAGATTAGAACTGTATTACCAAAATTATTCGCAATGTTGAGCAGTTCAAGTAATTCCGTGGTGGTTACCAAATCTATTACCTGTTTCAGTATTTTTGTTTGACCATTGAACGTTGCTAAGTTCACAGCTGTGTCACCATGAAGGTCCTTCATAGCGAGCAGTTTATAGCAATCATCTGCAGATATAGAATCTATGATGTGTTTTAGAGATTCAGCATTACCCGCAGACGCTATGTCATGCACAGCTGCATAACCATACTTATTCTGTGTGGCAAGTAACTTGAGTAACTCATCTGCTGGCACAATGTCTGCTATACATTTTATTATTTCTGGACGACATCTACGTGTGGCACAGAGTAGAGCTGTATTACCATCCTTATTCTCAATGTTGAGCAATTCAAGTAATACCGTGGCAGTTACTAAATCTATCACCTCTTTCAGTACTTCTGTTTGACCATTGAACGCTGCCAAGCTCACCACTGTGTCACCATGGTGGTCCTTCATAGTGAGCAGTTTATAGCAATCACCTGCAGATATAGAATCTACGATGTGTTTCAGAGATTCAGTATTACTCGAAAATGCTATACTGTGCATAGCTGTATAACCTTTACTATTCTGCACGGCAAGTAACTTGAGTAACTCATCTGCTGGTACAATGTCTGCCATACATTTTAATATTTCTGGATGACCTTGATATGTGGCACAATGTAATGCTGTATTACCAAAGCTATTCTTGATGCTGAATATTGTATTTAATGTATCAGCTGAGAAATGGTTTTTGATACATTTCACTATCTCTGCATGACCATAGTATGCTGCACAATGTATTGCTGTATTACCTCTCCCATTCTTAGTGCTAAGCAATTTCAGTGAGTCTGCTGCTGGTACTGCATCTATTATCTGTTTTAGTATGTCTGCTTGATTGTTGTATGCTGCATAATGTACAACTGTTGCGGCTTTCTCATTTTGTATAGTGAGCAGACGATATAAGTCATGTTCTGTTACCAAGTCTATCACATGCTTCACTATTTCAGGAAAGCCATTCTGTAAAGCTTTGTGTAAAAATGTCCAGCCATTGTGATCTCTCTCACTCAGCACACTAAACAGATCTGTGTATGGAAGTGAAGCTAGTTTCTCATTGAACCGCTCTGGGTTTTGACAAAGTTTCCTTAGATCTTCGTATAACTGATGAGTTGACATTTTTAATTTTGAAAAAAGTACTCTATACAGGTCAAAGTTTAAGTACTTATGTAGCGATGGAAGCAAGGACAGTTTTTGTTGAAAATGTTTTAACTTACTTGAAAGCTTTGGTGAATGCTAACTTTTTTCTTTTTCTCATTTTTCTGACTCTAGGAATGTGTACCTCACAATAACATTTAGGTAAATATTTGGTGCAAATGCAGCCTGTTTTGTGTATAGGAGCTATGAGAGTAACAATGGTTGTCTGGCTACAAAATAAAATCAATGGATTTATAATTGTTGCTACTTTCTAAGCACCTATAAGAAACATAGGTTGATGATTGTTATTATATATCATGGTTAACGGTGAAGAAATCCAATAGTGGTTTGCAAGATAATACTTCTATTATTGAACATTATATAATAACAATCATCTTGTAGTGATAAAATCAATATTTCTTTTCAGATATTTCTATTGATCTTAATTTAGCATTTATAATTACGCTCAAAATGTGCTTTGTATGTACATTGTCAGCTAATATATGGACAATATATTTCCATGATATTATAAACTTGAGCTGTAATATCTTGCACTGGTCTTTGTACATATGACTTTATGTCATATTTTTGCTAAATATTTGGTTGCTTTTCCAATATGCTTACTCTATTATTTAGATTTGTACATATATCTTTCTTATATTTGCCATATAATCAATGCAATTGTTATTTGTTTCAAGAAATTCAAATAAAGTTGAAGGTTTATAAGTTTTGCAAGGAAATGAATAAAAGTTAGCAACAAACTAGTGGGTTTAATCAAAGAGTGGTTAAATAGTTTTATCATCTATAAAGAAATATGCATCAATAATAATTTATACATCCTAATTTTAAATGCAAACATTAACAATTAGTAGTATTTGCACTTGCAATAAAACCTTAAAAATCAAACACTGAAATATTTTTGTGTAATGGTGCTTTTATAAAAAATTAAATAACAATAATTGCATCAGTGCTAGCTCGTCATAATATTTTGGAAAAAAACAATAACTAATTGTGTCTCTAAATTATTGATAAATACAATGTGTTCATTCGCTATTCAAATACAGTTTACAGAAGCAAAAATACGACTTTAGGACATACATATGTGAATATAAAATAATGATGCAGGGCACTAAAAAGTGCATATGTTTACCCCATTTTAAATCATTGTATCACCAACACTTTGATTGCAAAAATAGTTATAATGAAGAGTAATTAAATCTAAGAAAAGAAACCCCTTGCACTACAAAAACACATAGTTTAGAATCTAGTTCTCAGTTAGCAGAAATATTTTCAATCAAAGTCAATGAGTCTGATTCCGTAGAAAGAAAAATGGTGAAAAATTATTTCAAATTTAAAGCTATTAAGAAATTAAATTATTTTAATTCAACTGCAGATCTGAAATCAAAAATAGGTGTTGAGATTTTCTAAATTGCAGCGTAAAATTGTTTATATAACAGCCAATGGAAATTAACAACAGTGTCTAGTTTCAGGAGTTTGTATGCAGATTTACAATAAACGCTGCATTATCTCCATGCTGATTAATCACTGAGTGCTGCCAGCAGCGTTCTGTAAGCTATGTCTAGCAGCTGACGGTACTGTGTAGGAGACAGTCTCCGACACATAGAAGCAAGTGTGTCTGTATAACCACCACGTGTTAACAGATGAGCAGCTGTGTCACCTTCTTCGTCCTGAATTGAGAGAATGTTTATTAGGTCAGCGACAGCGAGCTTGTTGGTCATAGCGTTCAATGTCTCCGGGTAACCGATTTCTGCTGCATAGTGTAGAGGAGTTTTCCCATCTTCATTCTGCAAACGGAGTTGTCTGACCAAGTCTGGTGTTGAGATGGAGTTTACTATGTATTCTATTGTCTCTGTGTGACCTCTGTCTACTGCACAGTGTAGAGCTGTGTTACTGTTTATATTCTGCAGTTGAAGGAGCTCAAGTGTTTCAGGTACAGATAAAGTAGATAGCATACATTGGATAATTTGAGTATAGCCTTTGTAAGCTGAATTGTGGAGAGCAGTACTACCAGAGTTATCTTGTATGCTGATCAAGCTGAATCGGTCCAGTGCTGGTACACAGTCTAATATGCAGTTCAGTATTTCTAAATGGTTGTTTTCTGCTGCATTGTGCATGATTGTTTTACCTTCCTGATCAGCTATGTTGAGTAATGTGTTCAAGTAATTTGGAAATACTCGTATCTTGTTTATCATAAACTTTAGAAGATCTGTATGACCTTTTTTTACAGCAATATGTATAGCTGTGCAACCATTAACGTTCTTCTTAGCGAGCAGTTCATAGAAGTCATCTGTAGATATAGAGTTTGTGATATGATTCAGAGACTTAGTGTTACCTGAAGAAGCTATGTTATGCATAGCTGTATAATCATACTTATTCTGTATGGCAAGTAACTTGAGTAACCCATCTGCTGGTACACTGTCTACTATACATTCTATTATTTCCGGAAGACCTTGATATGCTGCAAGATGACCTTGATATGCTGCGCAGATTAGAACTGTATTACCAAAATTATTCGCAATGTTGAGCAATTCAAGTAGTTTTTCAGTCTTTACTAAACCAATTACCTCTTTCAGTATTTCTGTTTGACCATTGAACGCTGCCAAATTCAGAGGTGTGTTGCCATAATTGTTCTTCATAGCGAGCAGTTCATAGAAGTCATCTGTAGATAGAGAGTTTGTGATATGATTTAGAGACGTAGTGTTACCTGAAGAAGCTATGTCATGCATAGCTGTATAATCATACCTGTTCTGCATGGCAAGTAACTGGAATAACTCATCTGCTGGTACACTGTCTACTATACATTCTATTATTTCCGGATGATTTTTAAATGTGGCGCAAAGTAGAGCTGTATTACCATCTTTATTCTTGATGCTGAATATTGTTTTCAATGCTTCAGCTGAGAAATGGTCTTTTATACATTTCACTATCCCTGCATGACCATATTTTGCCGCACAATGTATTGCTGTATTACCTCTCTCATTCCTGGTGCTAAGCAATTTCAGTGAGTCTTCTGCTGGTAATGCATCTATTATCTGTTTTAATATTTCTGTGTGATTGTTGTATGCTGCAAAATGTACTGCTGTTTCAGCTTCTTTATTCTGTATAGTAAACAAACAACATAAGTGATCATGATCTTTTACCAAGTCTATCACATGCTTCACTATTTCAGAATAGCCATTCTGTAAAGCGGTGTGTAAAATTGTCCAGCCATTGCGATCTTTCTCACTCAGCACACTAAACCGATCTGTGTCTGGAAGTGCAGTTAGTTTCTCATTGAATATATTTGGGTTCTGACAAAGTTTCCTTAGATCTTTGTATAACTGATGAGTTGACATTTCTAATTTTGAAAATTTAATATTCTATACAGGTCAAAGTTTAAGTACTGATGTAGCGATGGAAACAAGAACAGTTTCTCTCCAAAATGTTTTAACTTACTTGAAAGCTTCAGTGAATGCTAACTTCTTTATTTTTTTTTATTTTTCTTGCTCCAGGATGTGTACCTCGCAATAACATTTAGGTAAATATTTGGTGCAAATGCAGCCTATTTTGTGTATAGGAGAGTAACAATAGTTGCTTAGCTTAAAGAATGAAATTGATGGCATTTTTTGCTTCTTACTAAGCACCTATACAAAACAATGTTTGATATTGCGTATTCATATATAATGCTGAATGGTGAAAGCCAGTAAGCCTGGCTTGTAAGATAACACTTTCATTATGTAATATGTAATAACAATCATCATGTAGTGATAAAATCTATCTTTTTTTTCATATATTTTTATTGATCTTAAATTATAGTTTAAAATGCTCAAGATGTGCTTTATATGTACATTGTCAGCTCATAAGGACAATATAATGTTTCCATAAGATGTGTTTTATAAGCACATTGTCAGCTAATAAGGGCAATATATATTTCTATGATATTGTAGACTTGAGCTGTAATATCTTGCACTGGTCTTTGTACATATGACTTTATCTCATATTTTTTGCTAAATATTTTGTTGCTTATCCAATTTTAGTTTGTTTACTCTATTATGTATATTTGTACATATCTTTTTTATATTTGCTGTATAATCAATGCAATTGTTATTTGTTTTAAGAGATTAAATTAAAGTTGAAGGTTTGTAAGTTTTGCAGTAAAAAGAATAATAATTAGCAACAGACTAGTGGGTTTATTTAGGGGTGGTTAAGTAGTTTTATCATCTATAAGGAAATATACATCAATCATAATATATACATCATAATTTTAGATATTGAAAACAATAAATTGCGTCTCTATAGTCAATACTATTGATGGATATACAATGTGCTTATTAACAATGCAAATGCATTTTACAAAAGCAAAGATACAATTTTTAAAGATACGTGACTGTACCAGTATCATAGATCTGATTTATGAACATTTTATCTTTAGATATAAAGCTTTTCTAATGCTTTGCATTGTCAGAGCTACTGCGGCTAGCAAGCAGCCATCTGACAACTATATTATATACATTACTGTTTTACGCTGCATCCTTCCTTCAATTTTACTTGCAATATGTAATGCTCAGCATGTACCACCCAAGAATAACTGTGGATATCATTACAACCTATCATACTTTCATCTGTATTGAACACTCACTAGTAAAAGTAACTTACAAGAGGGCAATAATAAAACAACATGTACTTATTAGCATCAACTTATCAATCAAATATAAATGATGTTCGTTGCCGACCCCCTCATGTAGACTATTATGTATACTCATAGTACAGTGACTATAAAGTAATGATGCATAGCACTAAAAAGTGCACTTTACCTCATTTAAATCATTGTACCACGAAGACTTAAAATTTATGACTTTTATTGCAAAAATAATTATAATTAGACGTATTTAAATCTAACTGAGAGAAGAAAATTGTTGCTCTACAAAAACGCACAATTGAAATCTTACTTCTGCTAGCAAGAATAACTTTAATTAAATTGCACACGAATATGTCAAAATGCCTATACAATTTTTACAAGTAAATTAGGAACAAACATATATAAAAACTTTATTGATTAGCTGAATATAAATAAATTCACAGGTACATTCAAAATATATAAATCAACATTTAAAAATGATTGCGCAAAATCAGCAGTATATGGCAAGTCTGTCTAACAAGTGCAAATGGTTGGTTGATATGGCAGGTCTGTGTCTACTGCATGTGAACATGTGATGTGCTGCAGACGGCACTCACTGTGGGAGTTGTTTGCTATGGATTTTTGGAAAGAAGAAAAGTTTTCTGAGGTGAGTGAAAGTACATTCCTGACAATTAGGTACATTACCACCAGCTGCTTCATCTCCTGTTTTCTTACAATATGCAATACTGACTCTTCTAACTCTGTCTTGTATCTGTAAGTAATAATAGGAAAGAAATATGAAGCTGATGACTCAACACACATCACACTGCTGATTCTAATTTTAAAGATTAGAAAAGCTGCTGGCATTGTGATACAATAAAGTCCTTCAGCTGCTAATCAAGTAGAAATACGTAATTCCAGTTACCTGAGGGATACTCAATTACTTACTATTCTAAACAGCTCACTAACATCTCTGTGACAGCTGTGTCTGTAGAATGTAGCCACCAGTATTCTGATAAACCATGTACCATAATTCTCATTTCTACCAGCCTTGTAAGCTGTAACACATGAAGGAGCTACTGTAACAGCATGTGAATTTCTCAGTCATACTTGAAGTCTAAATGACCAAATATTTACAAATATTTTTGTTGAAGAAAGATTTTCAGTCAATTCAAATATATTTTCTTCACACTCACTCTCTGTACTTGGCTTTACAATGTAGAAGTCATCAGCATCTAGGTGAGTGAATCTATCAAAGTGAATATTTGGAGACGTATTCTGATGCGAAAAAGACTCACTCTCAGCTGTTGCTGAAGATGAGGGTAGAGGGGTAGGTGTTGGTGGTGAGACGGTGTCTGGGTTTTGAGACTGGACAGCATTACCAAAGTCAGTTCTGCCTGTATGTGAAATGCTGATACAGTAACTTTGTAATATGACGGTCAGTAAGAACTTAGGACTGAATTCACAAGCAGATTTGATTTCGAGTTGAAGGGTGTAGCCGATTTTAAGTAAAGATGGCACAGGTAAAAATGGCACAATTAAAAATGGCACAGTTAAAAATGGCATAGGTAAAAATGGCACGGTGAAAATGGCACAGGTAAAAATGGCACAGGTAATAATGGCACGAATGGCAAAGCAGGTAAAATTGGCACACTGATGTTAAATTTCCCCAAACTCAAACCCCCCCCCCAAACCCTAACATTGAAAGTGTGTCATTTTACCTACTTTGCCATTCGTGCCATTGTCACCTGTGTCATTTTCACCGTGCCATATTTACCTGTACCATCTTTACCATGCCATATTTACCTGTGCCATTTTTACCGTCCCATTTTTACCTGTGCCATTTTTACTTGTGCCAATTTTTACCGTCCCATTTTTACCTGTGTCATTTTTACTGAGGCCAATTTACCAGACACCGGTGTAGCCTACTTTCACATACTCCAATAACTTTAGGTATCTTTAAAATCGTGATTTCCTAAGATATTTCACCACATTCTAATGTTGTAATTATAGAAATAATGTAGCTTAACAGCTAATTTTAGTAAAATGAGTAATAACTCTGTGCTACTTACTGCCAGAGCAGGCATGAAAGATGATGAGTTTGGGTTTTCCTCTCATGGCAGGAAATTTACTAGCTGAGAGTAAATCTTTGACTTCTGACAAGTTGACAGGTTTACAGTATCTATCATAGAAGATGTTTCCGGAAGTTCCGTGTGACATGATGACTAGAATGAACATGCCTAGTTGCTGGTGGTCTCTGTGGGTGGTCTCTTTCCTTACTTCTGATAATATTTCCTGGTAAATTAAAAGTATGTATTGAAGTGTAAAAGCAGGCTTGGGTAAATAAGTGTGTTTACACAAAAGCAAAAGTTGCTTTAAAGTCATGCTAAAATATTTATCACAAAGAAAAACTATTAGGTAGTGACGTGTTTGTAAACTAAAACTGAGAACTGACAAAACTAAGAATTTAAACACGAGTTAACGTATTGCAAATTTGTTGGTATACAAGAGGTATAGGTACAGTAATGGAGAAATTGAAGAAATTGAGAAAAGCCTGTGTTCTAAATTAGAAATGTAGCAATAGAAGTTATGTTCTCGCGAGAGTTTCAAACAGGCCTCAAACCAAAATTTAACAAAAAATTTTAAAGAGCATAGGCTATCTCAACTTCTCCACTACTGCCCCTAAATGAAAGACAATGCCTCCGATCTGTAGTATAACAAGACCTGCTATATATCGCAGTTAGTGACAGCCTGAGGAGAATAAACTATATAATTTGCCACAGTAACCTGTTTACTTAGGTCAAACAGAGGATCATCTTCATTGGCTACAACAAATCCCATGTCTTTTAACAGAATTTTGATGTTAACATAGTCGATGTATGAACCATCTCGAGTTGCCTCAGTCAATTCACTGCCATCTTTTCGAAAGAACCTCTCATTGTTTATGATCATGACACGACCTCTAACAGGGTCACTCATTGCATAAACCTGTAAAACATTCAATTTGATCAGCAACCAATTTGATTACTAAAAGCAGGTAAACATAATCAAATACGAAACTATGTGATGTAATCAACAAAAATACTTGCAAATTGTTTCAATTATATAAAAGAAAGACAATATTATCTTCTTTACTTGTTGGTGGTTGTCAAACTTCTGTTTAACTCGTTCATTGTTGGTAGGTTTCAGCTGCATACCATCAATCATAGATATACAAGGTTCAAGGTCATCTTTAGTAAAGTCAGCATATCCTTCCTCTTCTACATCAGAGCATTCACTAATGTCATCATCTTCAAGAAGAGCCGAGACAGTCTGAGTTAACAAACTTTTTTCTCCACCCATCTCTAAAATAAATGAAAGGTGACATATTCAGTACTCTAAGTAACAAATACTAAGTATCAGAATGACTATAAACAAAGAACAGAACCGATACTTTAGTGTTTCAGTCAATAATGTGATAAATAAGTTATAATAATTGAGACCGTGTTAATTTCTGCATATAGCCTATGTAATGGATTATCTGTCATCATGAGTTTTTGCCGATTGCTGTTCACAAGTGGATGAGCTCCATTTAACAGCAGTGGTGGAAAAATTGGGATAGCCTAAGTTCTTTAACTTTTTTATTAAACTTTTTGAAATCCTTGCAAGAACATAACTTCTAATTTCTAATCTAAAACACAGGCTTTTCTCAATTTCTCTAATTGAAGATTTCCTTTATAGCAGCAACATTTTATGATCGAAAACTGATTATACCGTGGGCGGTTGAAGAGGTCTCTTCTCTTGCAGATTTCAGCTCATTGACAAATTCTTTTAAGCTATCAGCTTCTTCTGGAGATAGCGAGCTGCCTGGAGAGCAAAACATTGTCCGTGACCACAAAAATTATTATAATTACAAGCTTCAAAATTTAAACAATGAAAGCTGATGAATAAACCACAGAGAAATAAACTATTCTACTTGAAGTTAAATTACACATACATGGATACAGAAGAGCACTTGGTATCTCTTCATCACTACACAGGGTTGTTGAAGATCCACTACACAGTCTGGTACTTGGTGTGGGATGCTTCAAAGAACGAAGACACCACGGAGGATTCAGCATTTTCTTAGGACAAGGAACTCTTAGCAGTAGGCAGTGAGCACAGTAGCATGTACTAACTGGTCTACTTGCAGTCCAAGTTTCTAAGACATGTCTAAGGATGTTGTTGTTGGTGGTAATGAGTCTCTCCCACATTCTGCTGATGTTGGTAGCATTAGATGACACATGGAGTGACACCTTTCTAGATTTGTAGTCATGTACCAACTGTGTGTAGATACCATCTTGGTAGACATTGGCTCCATTTCTTTTCACTTTAATCACAGCAAACTCATCAGAAAACAACTCTAACAAACCAACATTCATTTGGTGATAAACATATTGCGGTAGCGCTAAGCCATTGAATTTGGTTTCAACTCGAAGGAGCATGTTTTTTGGCGATGTGTATGAGGTATTAAAGAGGTCGTTAGCAAACTGGGGAACAATAAAACAGGGCTCTTTGAAATCGCCAGGTAAAGGACCATATAACAAACGGAATGTGAGAAGCAAACAAACAGCAACTTCTACATCCTCCAAACTAGTAAATGGTGTTTCCTGTTTAACAAGATGAGTGAGAAGACATTGCATCATCAAACCACTGTTGGTGAAATGACTTACAAATCTCTCAAAATCTTCCTTTTCAACAGGCATTCCATTTTCTGAAAAATATGGCTGGAACTTATCAACCCTACTCTGCCATATGTTGGGATCATGATGATACAAGACACAGAGAAGTTTGGTGACTTCTGAAATCCTGTGGAATATGTATGGTCGGAGAGAGCCAATATCTTTATACCACAAAATTTTGCCGCAGTCATGCATGTATGTGAGAATTATGTCCAGCTGACTTGACTCAATGTTTTGAAGTTCTGTTTGTACGTCTTTCAGCATCTCATCAAAGGTGCTGTACACAGAGGGAATAGACAAAACTTTTTCATTCACTTCTTCCCAGACCAGAGGTAAAGGTTTTACAAAATGTTGACTGCTTTGAAGAAGAGACTCTTTAATCATGTCAAACACTTCATATTTATCCTCTTTTCCCACGTCATAAATGTCCTCATCAAGAAAGATTCCTTTAGTTGATTCACTGAAATGTTTGATTTGAGCAAATTCTCCTCCCAATGCCTTCTCTTCCCTAATAATTTCCTCACACAATTGATTTGAAATTTTCAGAAAACTATTTTTAAGTTCCTGAAATTTTGCACTTTGAAACTTATCTTCATGTGTAAAGATAAGTTTTGGAGCACCAAGAGTTGGGTTAGCAAGATAGAGGTGAGACATGTAATCAAAGGCCAATCTTCTAACAGCTTCTCTGTGTGTGGATTCACTTGAAATCTCATCATACTGTTTCATGTTAACTACTATGACTGGAATGCAATTTTGTCTCAGTGTCAGTTGATAGGTTATATGGTAGACCTCCTGGCCTCCCATATCAACAAGACGGAGTACCTTACCATCTATCTCAACCTCTTCAACATTAAACACCTTTGTTGTCTCATCTACCACAGCGTCTAGACCTCTGTTGGTCAGAACTCTTTTTTTATCAGCATTTTGTAATGTTTTGATTAAACTGGTCTTTCCAGCCATTGTGTTACCTAGCACAACTATAGTAACAAATGGTAGGTTTCTACCAGAACCTTTAGCCAAGTCTGTGTAATATTGTCTCACAGCATCTATTCCTCTCTCGCATACTTCTAGTGGAGGGGATGTGAGAGCATGGCAACCAGATACATACAATGTGTGAAGTTGAGTTAGCTGTAATATCTTGGGGTCTAGAGATGTCAGGGACTCATTACCAGATATATGCAGTATCTTCAGGCTAATCAGTGAGTACACCGGAAATGGTAAACTGGTGAAGTCATTATATGGCATGTATAGTTCCTCTAATTTCTGTAGACTTTCTATGCTAATAAAAATATATTTGCAGTTTTAAAACTGCTTCCATACAAAGATAAATACTAACACTCCCAAATATATTGCATAATATACCATGATGATGAATAAATAAGATTGTGCAATGTAGAATATAATAATCACATTTCATAGTTAGGAGTTATACTCCCAGCTATTTGATACAACAGCAAGCAAATGATACAATGTATCATCACACGGCCACAGCACATTGACTACTATTACAATATTATCTCAGCATAGCAAATCAATGAGAGTTTCATGAACACAGCTGAAAATGATTATTTTGTTAGCTTTGTCATTCAGTCAATAATTTTTCCAAAATATTACATTAACTATTATGTACAAGTTTCAGACAGTCTCAATATATAATTTCATTTCAGTGCAAAGTGTTCTATTAAAACAAAGTGGGAATTGTCACCACTTCTATCTGAGTTCATCGGATAAAATAAAATAGTACAGGTGTATGAAAACAAACATATAATACGCATCTATACTGACAATATATTTATAGATTATGTTTAGTACAGCTAGTATCATTTTACATTATAATATAATACACACCTGTTTGGTAGAGTTGTTAGTTTACAACTCCTCATGTACAACTCTCTCAGTGATAGTAAGGATGTGAATATATTGTCAGGTAGACCTTCAGATAGATTATTATGTGATATATCCAATATCTCAAGATTCTTCAGTGAAGATATGCTGTAACATAGCATATAAATATGGAATGTTGCATAATAATTTAGTGAGAAAATAACCAGAGCATGTAACTCCACGAACATGACATCTAATCTACTTTTACTAACAGAGTATTGGAGTTGTCCTTCCCTTGAATATTAAGTACATGTGTACTGTACAAACAAGAGAGCAGCCGTGGTCTAGGGGTTTGAGCGCTGGCTTAGTAAATAAAAAAGTCATGGGTTTGAACCCCAGTAAAGGCCATCGGTGATGTTAGGAAGAGCATCCAGTCACAATTGCTCCTGTATTACATTTAAATAAGTCCTTAGCCCACTTTAAACCCTTTCCATCAGGGGTTCTTACTGGGATAGTGACTATAAACTTCCGCGAGGTTTTTTACTGCACAAACTACTTCATCTATATTCTATACTATAACAGTTGAAGTATATGAAATACTATTGCATAGTTATTACATTCTCTCCTACTCTATATTGTTATACATGTAATTATATAAGACACACCTGTTTGGTAGAGTTGACAGTTCACAGTAACTCATGCCCAACTCTCTCAATGATAGTAAGGATGTGAATATATTGTCAGGTAGACTTTTAGATAGGTGATTATATGATATATTCAACACCTCAAGATTCTTCAACGAAGCCATGCTGTTGTAACATAACATAACATGCTGGTAGAAAATCATCAAAGCCAATTTAGCTTCTACCGGTATGTATCATTAATACTCTACACTTCGCTCAATAATAATATGATAATAGCTCACTTATAAGCCAGTATAGCTTTAGGTTATAACAATTTCCTACTTGATCTAAACATAACTCATTTCACAACAAAATAATTTACTTGTCAGCATTTATTAGAGTAATAAGTGTGAAGTTGTCCTACCATTTCTATCTGAATACATCTGATAGAGTAGAATAAAGTAGTTTTCTTATAACATAATATACAGAGTCCAGTTGACTTAATAAATATAGTGCAGATAACTTCATGACGTATAAAATAATACGCACCTGTTTGGTAGAGTTGGCAATTTACAGTGACTCATTTCCAACTCTTTCAATGATAGTAAGAATGTGAATATACTATCAGGTATGTGATTCTCTGATATATTCAATACCTCAAGATTCTTCAGTGAAAATAGGCTGTAACATAATATAAAGCTATTGAATCGCATGTATTATAACAGTTTATATATATATATATATATATATATATATATATATATATATATATATATATATATATATATATATATATAATTATTTGATACAAGTCACTTCAATTATATAAAAACATCATACATTTCCACACAATTATATAAACAATAATTATATTCATATATTATATTTAGTAGAGTATCATTTTACATCATAATATAATATACACCTGTTTGGTAGAGCTGGCAGTTTACATTCCCTCATGTACAATTTTCTCAGTGATAGTGACAATGTGAATATATTGTCAGGTAGACCTTCATATAGGTGAGTATGTGATATATCCAATATCTCAAGATTATTCAGTGAAGATATGCTGTAACATAGCATATAGATATGAAACGTTGTATAATAATTTAGTAAGAATATAACCACAGCATGTAACCAATTAAACTGGCATCAAATCTACTCTTACTGACTAAGTATTGGAAATTGTCATCCACCAGAATATTAAGTACACATGTACTGTAAAAACCACTTTAACTATATTATAACACTCAAGTTATGAATTACTTTTGTATAGTAAGTACAGTCTCTCCTATAGCTATATATTATTGTACATGTAATTATATAATATGCCTTAATGCGTTGACTTTTTGTGACTTATTTGTATGGTAGAAATTTTTAATAATTTGTAGGCGTTTATAAAGATGTGTATCATTTACTGGTTCATTACGTTCAAATACTTATCACATAAAACACAGTATTTATATAGATACAGCATGTGGGAGGAGAGTAAGTGGGAGGAGCTAACAATATAAACAACAATCTTATTATGACATAATACATACCTGTTTGGTAGAGTTGACAGTTCACAATAACTCATGTACAATTCCCTCAATGATAGCACAGATGTGAATATATTGTCAGGTAGACCTTCAGATAGGTTATTGTGTGATATATTTAATACTTCAAGATTCTTTAGTGAAGATATACTGTAACATAGTATATAGATATATGGAATGTTGCATAATACAGGTAATTTAGTGAGAATATATAATCACAGCGTGTAACTCGTTGACAATGACTTAACATAACAATTAAGTTATGAATTAATATTGCATAGTACGTTAGTACATTTTCTCCTACTCTATATTACTATACGTATGTAATTATATAATACACACCTGTTTGGTAGAGTTGACAGTTCACAGTAACTCATGTCCAACTCTCTCAGTGATAGTAAGGATGTGAATATATTGTCAGGTAGACCTTCAGATAGATTATTATGTGACACATTCAATACCTCAAGATTCTTCAGTGAAGATATGCTGTAACATAAAATAAAGTTAAAAAACTGTCAAAGCCAATTTTATTTCTAGGTATTATTATTATGCTTGCATAAGTAACAGTTGCTACTAAAGCTAGCGTTATTATAAGAGGAGATTACTTCACATTCTACTCAAACTACAGATAATAGCTGTAGTGTTGAGTTTACCCAGCGGTCCAGCGGTATAATGGTTAGCACGATTGCTTGTAAGCTGGAGGTCTCGGGTTCGAATCCCAGCGAGAGAAAAATTATTTAATAAGCTATTTCGGCCGTTATTGAAATGTGGTAGTACTCCGAGAGAGTAAAGAGGCCAGTGAAATTCCTGAGAACTAGGTGGGATGTAGTGTTGAATTTACCCAGTGGTCCCATGGTGTAATGGTTAGCACACTTGCTTGTAAGCTGGAGGTCTCGGGTTCAAATCCCAGTGTGGGCAAAATTATTTTCTAACAGCTCACTTATAAATGTAGTTTAAAATTATACGAATATTATATAACAATATTATATAACAATATTATATAACAATATTATATAACAATATAAGAATATTATACCGGCCCCAGTCAGCATTGCTGTCTACTCCACACACCCATAGATGTGCTAGATGAGGAAACAGTGTGTTCATATTTGGAGGAATGTCATACTCCAGTATAACATGAGTAACTGTATGATGTCTACTTTTATCATTGATCTCTTCTATAGTGTAGAGTGTAGTATCATTCTCCATCCACTTGTCATCAGCTCCATCTATACTGGATGTGTTGAACCACACCCTGTACTCTACACAAGTATATAAATAATAACTTTGATATGAGGAATAGAATGTTTATAAATATCATCAGCTATATTGAATGTGTAGAATCATGACTAGCAAAAGTTACAATTTACAACAAACTTTTGAATTTTCATCATTCATTGTTACTCTGAAGATGGGCAAAGTGGTGCCCCCCCCCCCCAATATTAGTTAATTACTTTGCCTAATAAAGCAATAAAACCTCAATGTTTCTCGTATATACTAATTCATAATCAAATTGCTAGCTAGCAAAGATATATTTATAATAAACATTTTATATTTTAAATATTTAAACAAATTAAGACTGTGATTTAATCTGAATGTATACTATGTCAAACTATAACCTAACAGTATGACTCAACCTTGTAGCTGGTGCAGACGTAAACTACAGCAGATGGCAGGTAAAAGGGTAGCCATATTGTTTATAGCTCTGTACAGCATGTGTTATAATATATAATATAATACTATTTTATAGACAGAAGATGTACTTCAACTACAAGATATAGAAACTATGGTTACTGAATACAAGCAGTAAAACTTTCCTTATGTCACTGAAACCCACTTAATATTTATAGGCTATTTATCATTTCTTACACAGTCTGTTGCAGAGTTAATTTGATAGACTCTGTAGTTACTGATTACAGTGTCTGTATTTATATGATTTACTAACCAGTCACTGGCGGAGGTAGAGGAGTGAGTGGAGGTTGAAGTCTAGGAACAGATTTACGTTGACCCATCCTGTAGTCACTGGCTATAGCTATAGTCGTATCCAATAATCTTCATTCTTAACAACCAGCTTATTGAGTTTATTTCTTTAAACTCTATACATGGTAAAATACTAAAGCTCATTTGTGAAGCATGGGCTTTTTTCTGTGACTGTTTATATACACACCAAAGTTAACTAACTTTTAGTCACTTACATTTTCATAATAGATTAAACTGTACTTACAGTGGATTTAAATAACATCAACAGGCGAGATGAGATACTCTTCACCACCTGCATATGTTACATAATATCCTCCATAAATTGGCATGATTATCCTCTCACTACGACATGGAGAGGACAAGTGGCTTCACTCATCTTCCCTAGTGTGTGCTAGTCAGTGCTGCTACTGCCAGTATTGTGGGGGTTATATGATCACGTGATAGGTTGCTCAAATGTCATGCCTTTTGGTATTGACTGTTATATCACCTGCAGAATAATGGTGGCATTCTAGATATGTATATACACTTTGGTATAAGTTCTAGTTTATAGATGAACTTTGTAGTCTACTCCTTATAGCTAATGAGAAGAGATGTAAAAGAGCTGGTACAATAAAAAGCTTTGTTTTATGATGTTCACAAGGAACACATAAATACATGTATATATAAAGAGTTTTGTAGCTGCGATGCACAAGTTATGTGCAAGTTGTTTGCAATATAATTCTTGATATTTAAATTAATCAATTGCATTCAGTTGATAACAAAAAATGTAATTCTTTGAGTATAACAATAAACTTGAATCAATCTGGACACCGTGCCTGATGAGTAGTAATGGAGCAAATTTATTAGCATAGGTTACATGTCACAGACTAACAGGCATAATCAACGTCAGTGCTCCCGCAGTATCTCGTGAAGATAAAGCCTCTGTCATGCATAGCTGTGTAACCTGTTCTGTATTTTAAGTAACTTGAGTAACTCATCTGCTGGTACAATGTCTACTATACATTCTATTATTTCTGGATGACCTTTATATGCAGCACAGAGTGAAGCTGTATTACCAGCCTCATTCTTAATGCCTCAAGCAGCTGAGAAATAGAAATATACATATCACTATCCCTGCATGACCACGAGTTTGGAGTTGGAATTTATGTTGGAACTTGGAACCTCCAACTCCAAGCTCGAGAATTCTAAACTACTGCCCTTAGTCACCCCCAACTCGGAGCTGCTTATAGAATAATTCCACCAACTTTTGTGATTTCAATTTTTAAATAACAAAAGCATTCAAAACAGCTCATATTATTACCGACATATGGAGTAAAATCTTACTAGCAATTTTCAGAATGAAAATGGCTAGTAAATAGATTTTTCACTTACTAAAATGAAACTATATTGCTTAAATTTTTGAAAATAGGCGCATCTGGCAGAGAGCCAATAGCCCACAACCCTTTCTGAACTCCCTAACCTTCTTTGAGCAACTTCAAGGCATGTTTGCCCTGAAGCTTGGTTTGCAGTCAGTTTTTTAATATGCTTATAGTAGAGTGAGCATAGACAAAACCATGATAATATAGTACAACATATCACAACATTATTTAGCAAATGCATAATAAAAATGTAATATTAATAGTTTCACAATAATTTAGTTACTGTCACAGCTAACTAAAATGGTTAGGGCTTATAACTGTTGACTACTTTAAACTAGTGTAGAGTCATTTGTTGCAGATGCTTTTAGAAAATCATTACCACTGAATTATATGTGGTTTGATTATATTACAACTGATTTCAACCTTAAACATGTGAGCTGCGAACATGTGTACTAATTGTTATTATACCCTTTGATCCTTTGTTTATTTATTTATTTATAGTATACAGGCCTAACAGAAAGTTTTAATTATTCACCTGTGAAAAGCAACTTTGTGCCATATCAATTTACCTGGCAGATATATAATATTATTATGATCAATAAAACCTTCGATACAACCAAAAAACCGGAGTTGTCTCCCTACAATTAAGTCATCTAATTACATTGCATATTAATGGACAAAAATTTTTAATCACATTGATAAACATTAAAAAATTATTTTCTTTTTTATGTTTTACAGGAAAAAAATTATAAAAATTATATAATTTGTATAATAGAATTTTAAATTTTTCACACACAAAAATTATAAATAACAAAATTATATAATTTACTAAATTTTTTCTAAAAGCCAATTTTCGAAATCACTTTATGAACCCTCGCAACGAGGTGACGAACCGAGTAAAGGAGCAAAACCCATTTCTTACCCAGCATAACACAGTGTGGTATATTTAAGAGTGTTGACTTTAAACCATGAAAAATCATTATGCCGCTATTGGTACCGCGGGTTTATATAAGTTATAGAGGAAAAATTTTGCCACTTTTGTGATTTTATTTTTTTTTATATTATGTGTCCATTTTTTTTAGTTTTGTTTATTGGTAAAATTTTTAAACATATTTTCAATACATATAAAATTTTAAAAAAAATTAAAACTTAATCATGCACGTAAAAACAAAGCTATAAAGTTTAAGCTTCGCTGTGATTACAATGTGAATATGAATTGAATAATGCTTGCAATAACCATTTTACACAAAATACTTTACAGTTGCTATAAATGTAAGACTAGTAAATTGGATGCAAATAGGCACGGTAATACTACTTAATTTATGCTATTTTTGAATTTTGTAGTAAATATTTGGCATGTATATATATATATATATATATATATATATATGTATATATATATATATATATATATATATATATATATATAGATTCATATTTGGGTTCATAGGTGGTCAATTTGGTATGTAAAACATCCATAGGGGGCTCTATGCCCATAGGGGGCTGCTCATAGGGGGCACCATGTTTGAGTGTTTTAAATTACTCAGAACAGTCTGTTATGGTATATAGACACTATTTTAAAAATAGGCTCACAGAAGGACAATTTGATATTTTCCAATACCAGAGGGGGCTCTGTATATATATACAAAAAGCCCCCTATGGTATTATAAAATATCAAATTAGGGAGTTGTCTTCCCAAAAACTAATGTAACGTTTTTTCACTGTTGGAAACACTTAATTACATTGATAATAATATCATTTCAGTTGCTATAATTGTGCCAGGGCTTAAGGTAGAACTTGTATAGAAATCTGGCCTGCATCTCCGTTAAAAAAATTATATTTGAGTTGTTGTGAGCCTATATATTTATTATCTGCCCCCTATGAGCCTATATATATTATATCTGCCCCCTATGAGCCTATATATTCTACATCTGCCCCCTATGAACTTATATATATTATATCTGCCCCCTATGAACTTATATATATTTTATGTGCCCCCTATGAACCTATATATTCTATATCTGCCCCCTATCAACTTATATATTATATCTGCCCCCTGTGAACTTATATATATTTTATGTGCCCCCTATGAACCTATATATTCTATATCTGCCCCCTATCAACTTATATATTATATCTGCCCCCTATGAACTTATATATATTATATCTGCCCCCTATGAGCCTATATATTCTATATCTGCCCCCTATGAACCTATATATATATTATATCTGCCCCCTATGAACTTATATATATATATTATATCTGCCCCCTATGAACTTATATATATATTATATCTGCCCCCTATGAACTTATATATATATATTATATCTGCCCCCTATGGGCATATATATTCTATATCTGCCCCCTATGAACCTATATATATATTATATCTGCCCCCTATGAACTTGAATATATATATATATTATATCTGCCCCTATGAGCCTATATACTCCATATCTGCCCGCTATGAACCTAGATATGTGCCCTCTTTCACTGTTGGAAACACTTATTTACAGTGATGATAATATCATTTCAGTTGCTATAACTGTGCCAGGGCTTGAGGTAGAACTTGTATAGAAATCTGGCCTGCATCTCCGTTAAAAAATTATATTTGAGTTGTTGTGAGCTTATATATTATATCTGCCCCCTATGAGCCTATATATTCTATATCTGCCCCCTATGAACTTATATATATTATATCTGCCCCCTGTGAACTTATATATATTTTATGTGCCCCCTATGAGCCTATATATTCCATATCTGCCCCCTATGAGCTTATATATTCTATATCTGCCCCCTATAAGCCTATATATTCTACATCTGCCCCCTATGAGCTTATATATTCTATATCTGCCCCCTATGAGCCTATATATTCTACATCTGCCCCCTTTGAGCCTATATATATATTATATCTGCCCCCTATGAGCCTATATATTCTACATCTGCCCCCTTTGAGCCTATATATTCTATATCTGCCCCCTATGAGCTTATATATTCTATATCTGCCCCCTATGAAATTATATATTCTATATCTGCCCCCTATGAGCCTATATATTTATTATCTGCCCCCCTATGAGCCTATATATATTATATCTGCCCCCTATGAGCCTATATATTCTATATCTGCCCCCTATGAACTTATATATATTATATCTGCCCCCTATGAACTTATATATATTTTATGTGCCCCCTATGAACCTATATATTCTATATCTGCCCCCTATCAACTTATATATTATATCTGCCCCCTGTGAACTTATATATATTTTATGTGCCCCCTATGAACCTATATATTCTATATCTGCCCCCTATCAACTTATATATTATATCTGCCCCCTATGAACTTATATATATTATATCTGCCCCCTATGAGCCTATATATTCTATATCTGCCCCCTATGAACCTATATATATATTATATCTGCCCCCTATGAACTTATATATATATATTATATCTGCCCCCTATGAACTTATATATATATTATATCTGCCCCCTATGAACTTATATATATATATTATATCTGCCCCCTATGGGCATATATATTCTATATCTGCCCCCTATGAACCTATATATATATTATATCTGCCCCCTATGAACTTGAATATATATATATATATATTATATCTGCCCCTATGAGCCTATATACTCCATATCTGCCCGCTATGAACCTAGATATGTGCCCTCTTTCACTGTTGGAAACACTTATTTACAGTGATGATAATATCATTTCAGTTGCTATAACTGTGCCAGGGCTTGAGGTAGAACTTGTATAGAAATCTGGCCTGCATCTCCGTTAAAAAATTATATTTGAGTTGTTGTGAGCTTATATATTATATCTGCCCCCTATGAGCCTATATATTCTATATCTGCCCCCTATGAACTTATATATATTATATCTGCCCCCTGTGAACTTATATATATTTTATGTGCCCCCTATGAACCTATATATTCTATATCTGCCCCCTATGAACTTATATATTATATCTGCCCCTATGAACTTATATATATTATATCTGCCCCCTATGAGCCTATATATTCTATATCTGCCCCCTATGAACCTATATATATATTATATCTGCCCCCTATGAACTTATATATATGTATTATATCTGCCCCCTATGAGCTTATATAATATATTATATCTGCCCCCTATGAGCCTATATATTCTATATCTGCCCCCTATAAGCCTATATATATTCTAATCTGCCCCCTATAAGCCTATACATTCTATATCTGCCCCCTATAAGCCTATATATTTTATATCTGCCCCCTATGAGCCTATATATTCTATATCTGCCCCCTATGAACTTATATATATTATATCTGCCCCCTGTGAACTTATATATATTTTATGTGCCCCCTATGAGCCTATATATTCCATATCTGCCCCCTATGAGCTTATATATTCTATATCTGCCCCCTATAAGCCTATATATTCTACATCTGCCCCCTATGAGCTCATATATTCTATATCTGCCCCCTATGAGCCTATATATTCCATATCTGCCCCCTATGAGCCTATATATTCTATATCTGCCCCCTATGAACTTATATATATTATATCTGCCTCCTATGAACTTATATATATATATTATATCTGCCCCCTATGAGCTTATATATTCTATATCTGCCCCCTATGAACTTGTATATATTTTATGTGCCATCTTTGAGCTCATATACTATTTATGTGCTGCTATGAGCCTAGATATGTTATATGTGCCCCTTATGAGCTCATATATGCTGCATGTATGCGATCCCCATAAGCCTGTGTATACTATATCTGCCCCATATGAGTTGATGTATACTATGTGTGCCCTATATCAGCAAGCACAGTCCACAGCGTCTGATGTGTATCATAGTAGGTTTATTAATTTGCATATTTTTAATTTGATGTCTTTCTCTGCAATTATGACTTTCAGCTTTAGAAGTTTTTTTTGTTATATGCAGCACGTTTTCAAATTAAAAAAATTATCAACCTAAGAAGATACATACCTTTTGCTGTCTCCAATTTGCTGCTCAAATTTTTATTTTTGCTTCTGGTAGAAACAAGCATTTTTTCTAAAAATTTAGTTATAGTGTTTAAAAGTACTATATGGTTTCCCAGCAACCTTTACTTAGCTGAAATGTAACTTTCCAGTGTCAGAATAGCAGCTTTGACAAAATTTCTCGTATACATATACTGCTAGTAACAGAGAAAATTATCTGTTCCTGCAATTACTTTTACTAAGGTCTATAGAGGGAGACCACATCCCTACAATTATGCAAAAGATAATAGACCCCCTGTAGTTTTGGGCCTAGTTTCTTTGCATCTTCATAATCATTTTAATCAGGAAACTTAAGTAGGCTTAGAAGTTTTTAATTTACTAAAAATGGCTGCTAAGAGAGGTACCTTAGTTTGAACCTTATACAGAAATCCTATAATTAGCCTATTTGGCTGCAACTTCAAAAGCACTCTCATATTTATAAATTCGTTTGAAGGAGTTTACCCTCAAATACTGTACAATAAAGAAAAAATTTCAAGCTAGCTGTTCTATTTTTCTTGGTTTTGTGTTATCTCAGTACACGCAGAGTTTATAGTCTCTATGAGAGACCTTTTTAACTGACTGAGGGCATAATAGCTGAGATCTTGTCTGCTGTCACTACAACACGGACTTTTATAATAGGAAATATTAAGAAATGGTTGCAGCTTACCCTTACTACTAAATATTAGACCCTGTAGAATATAAGATAGGCCCTACACCAAGTTTCATTCACAATAAATCTAATGGGAATCAGTAGAGATGATGAATTCAAAGTTATTAACACATATTATTGAAAACTATTTATACATGTCTTACTCTTTTTGTTGGTAGTCAAATTATATGACTAGCAAGAAGTCTAGATTTTGTTATTCACCCATTGCGCGAACAATACTTTTTCTAGCTGCATTATTTTACTTGAAAAATTTTCAAAACAGGGAAACCAATTCAGCAACTAGTTTTAAAGTTTGAAAAAGGCATGTAGCACCAGTGTTACACTGGTCATCCGTCTCTATAAGAGTAACAATTCAGTTTAATTCCAAATAGACAACCCCCTCCATATAGACGCCAAACAATATATTCTACTTAGACTGCCTACTGAACAGCTATATTTAAAAGCGTTAAAAAATGAAAATTGTACTTTTTATAAATAATATGTATTTTGCTGGAAATATTTTGTTGCATGCAATTAATAGAAGCTGGGGGAAACCCTGAGTATGTCTCATGTAAACACAGTTGGAGCAAATACACTAGATAACTGTAGAATGGCTAAATATTTGCAGCTGTAATACCTCTAAACAATTCAACTAAAAAGTAGACATGGATGTGGACATTGTGGCTATTTGGTAATTAGTATAATAGCTTAACAGTGGATTTGCTCTTATCCTTACTAAGTGACAGGCAAAGTAAGAATTTACAAAATAAAATCTTTTAACAACCTCCTATCCCAATACATTAGGCCAAGAACTACGGCAAATTGAAATTAATGATGGGTGTCTTTAGATTGCCTAACTTTTTTGGAGCTACTTACATTTTTCTTTCCTATATTGAAGAAAAAACAGCCATTTAGTTTAGACTTAGCAAAGGCTAGCAACTGTAAGATATGTAGTATTAGTCAAGTAGCTAACCTGTTACACAGGAAACTTAATAAATAAAACGTTCTGCCTCAGCAAAAGAAGTTTAAGATTTTTACAACCGTGGCTCATTAAATGCTTGAATATTTTTATGTATAAACACCTAAAGTAAGTTTGTGATTTGAAATTAATGGCAAAAGGTTAGACTCAACTTATTTACTATTGCCTTTCTCGGCCTGGGCCCAACCAGGCTAAGCAACTTAATTGACTACTAAAAGTTTATGGAGAACTCGAACAGCTGACGTGTAAAACCATGTAAAAGTCAGCCGATCAGCATTGTGTACCAGGTCAACACCCCACTATTATAGTTTATATAAAATTCTGCAAGTTCAGTTGCAAAATGCATGCTTCTAGAAAGCAGTTGTGCAACTTTTTTCAAGTGCATTACTTTATTTCATATCTTAAATTTATGATCTTTGATGTATTTTTCAAAACAATTAAATTGAGTGTGTATAAAATGCAATTAAAAATTGTATGTCTACAAAAATGACCTGGTACACTTTTGCAGCTGAAGGCCAGTTGTTACATAACTCTTAGCTTTATTTGTTCTCTATTATACTAGTATGAACTCTTGTTCTCCAATATGCCAGCTGGTAATGAGCCACCAGATTTTGGTACAGAACTCTGATTAGCCGGGTTTTTGAATGGTTTTCTAATACATACATCTGATTGCCTGAATAGTGCACACTCCATCTACATTTACATGGTGCAAGCTACAGGGTAGTATTATACCAACTTTCTGTTTACTAATCTTTTGTTCACAATAGTAAATAGGCTATTCAGCAAAGATTTTATGGCATGTAAGCCATGGGAACTATCAACCCTCTCTGCTGTATATATTTTAGCTTGTAATAGCAAGTCTACATCATAGTGTTACTACCAATATTCTCATATAAACTTATTCAATTTTCTTCAGATAATAAAATCCCTCCTTCACTCATAGAAAATAACAAGCAATCATTCAATGATTTAGCTTTGGTAAACTATCATGTACAGTTTTTAAATGCATTTATTTTAGACTACCCTATTCTTCAGCTTACCAATACCATAGCTTAAAAAATGTGTATTGCAGCTTATGCTAAGCCTGAGTTGGCCGTTTCTGAACCTAAAATACTGTTTGTCTCTTATATTTGGACAATAGGTTGAACTAGTCATATTATATTTACTTGCAGGATTTAAAATGCAAGTTTAGCAACAACATAGGTTTTTCTTTCAATGAATTATAAACACATAAATTATTGGTGTAGAGAAATTGCAATTTATGCTGCTTATGATAACATAATGTTTTTACACGATCTAATCTCATAGCTTTAAAATATCGTAAGAAATTTTTCTATGAAAGTACTGGATTTCATCAGTTATAGAGAAAGTACTAGACTTCATCAGTTATAGAGGGTGGCTGCAGATTGCAGAGATCCCAGCAGACAATAGGACTTTCAAGAAATGCTAGCTGAAGGCTTTACCCAATACTTTACCATTCAAACAGAATGTAATGGGTGTCAACATGCATTACATAATGTTGTGACTATGCATAGTAATCTGGCTGTATGAGACAAGGCTTTGTTCATGAATTTAAGCAAATACTTCTGACAAACAACTATTGCTTTACTTAGTAGCTGGTTTAAACCCATGCAGCTATAACAACAATAATTTTAATGAATGTTGTGTTTAAGCAATGGGTATAAATCATTCTTACTTTAAACACTGAAGTATTATCGGGCAATGACTAGTAATGAGGTGGTCACTTTTGATAGACTTTAAAGACAAGTATAAATGAAGCTAATTTACTCCTAAAAAAAATTGCAACCAAAAAAGTTTATTCTTTACTGAGTATAGGATTGTCGCATGTTAAATTATAACCTTAACTAAATAAGTCAAGACAGCAAGTGAACTACTTTAGGTGATAGATGAATACTCTATATAAAACATCTTTTCTAAATATGTAAACTGCTAAACCCTACAGATAAATAATAAATACATGTGGTTTAACTACTAATGTTTATTGAAACAATTTCAAAGTTTAGTAGAAAGAACTATAATGGGACAGATGCATAAGCAATATTAGCAGCAGTGATGGTTGATTAAACCTCTTTAGTAGTTCCCATGGCTTACACGCCATAAAATCCTTGCTAAATAGCCTATTTACTATTATGAACAAAAGATTGATAAACAGAAAGATGGTATAATACTACCCTGTAGCTTGCACCATGTAAAGGTAGACGGAGTGTACACTATTCAGGCAATCAGATGTATGTATTAGAAAACCATTCAAAAACCCAGCTAATCAGAGTTCTGTACCAAAAGCTGGCATATTGGAGAACAAGAGTTCATACTAGTATAATAGAGAACAAATAAAGCTAAGAGTTATGTAACAACTGGCCTTCAGCTGCAAAAGTGTACCAGGTCATTTTTTTAGACATACAATTTTTAATTGCATTTTATACACACTTACTTTAGATGTTTTGAAAATACATCAGAGTGTCATAAATTTAAGATATGAAATAAAGTAATGCACTTAAAAAAAGTTGCACAACTGCTTTCTAGAAGAATGCATTTTGCAACTGAACTTGCAGAATTTTATATATGCTATATTAGTGGGGTGTTGACCTGGTACACTTTGCTGATCGGCTGACTTTTACATGGTCTAAGTAATTTTAGAGGTAATGGCTTTCATTATAGAGCTAATAACAGGCTCCAACCTTATAGAGATACACAAAGGGCTACATAAGGACAACAACAACTACAATAAGTATAACATAGGACATGAAGTTTGAAGCAATTTTGCTGGCAATTCCCCAAAGAATTAATATTATACCTAACTAATGTAAACTTTAAACACATTTTTTCAACTTGCTGAAACTTCATACCAGCAAGAAATCTTTTTAACGAAGATAAATTGCATTTTGTAAAACTGTTTGATGTTGCTGTGCAGCTCTGGCTGAATTATAATGAAACATAGAGCAAGCCATTTATTTTGCAAAACTAATCATAAAGTACAGAATAAATCATGAAAAGTTGTATAATTTTGTATTTTATATCAAAAAAAGTTTTCTTTAGTTAAATTAACATTTCAGTTGTGGAAAGAACAACTGTTATATTGTTTCTAATAGTTTCACTTGAAGCTTTCCTGCAGTGTAGCAGTGTTTGTTCTATCTATTCAGTCAGTTACCTAATTATTTATTAGTTTGTAGGCTGTTCTATTTACTCTAGGCCCTAGGCTTTAAGAATGAAGAACTAGCACTATCTAGCACCATCTAGCAATTGTAACCTATTGATAGTCCAGGGTGCTTTACTTGCCATACTCTGGCTTGCAGATCGAAGGATTCAAATTGCTTTTTATGACTAGATACCTGTTACATTTTGCTCTTACAAGATAAATCAATTTTAAAATATTCTCAAAGTAAAAACATGTTTAATGGTAGCACCATACATTGTTGTTCAGTTTGTATCTCTACCTCAATATTTTGCATTATTTTGTTCTATCAATTTGTGAAAAGAGCTACTGAAAGAGCTGTTGATGAAACTTAAAACAAATTGAAACATTTACCCCATACTCAACTTGCTGGATTGCTCTCTATCATGGTAGGCTATCAACAAAGCAAGCCAAAATTGCTTATTCTGAAGTTTAGCTTTTGTGAAAATTGGCAAGCTTTAGTTAATAACCTGTAATTATATAGCCAAGTTGTTTAATTAAGATTTAAAGTAGCATTGTGTTACACACAATAGTTTCGGAAAATAATTGAAAGAAAAATTTAATAATATATTATTACTATAAAGTACCAGGAAAGTCTTGCTGATGTTCATAAAGCATGCATTAAACATTCTGTATTTCAATGGAAGATGACTTACACATTGTAGAAGGAAAGTTGTCTACTTGTCTTAGTTTACAAGGCTATGTCGTAATGCTAGTAGTAGACTGATACCCAAACAAAAAAAAAGGAAAAAATCTGGTGCTTGTCATAAATATTATGTTAGATTTGTCTCTCTAGCATTAGGACAAAAAGAGAGATGAACCAGTTGCATATATAGTGCGATTGTGCATAAACTGCTATCCTAGCTTACAAATTGTTGAGTGCCAATATTTGAATTGTCAATATATTTATGCCAGGTAAGGCCAGTAAGAAAATGTAGTTTACCAGTACAAGATTAAATAAAAAGTACGTAAAAGCAGTAGCAGAGACGAGTTCTGAAACGTCTGCTCATGCAAACAAAATGCCCAATTGCTAAGAGTTGGGAGCAGTTTTGAAGAAGCTTGTATATTATACCACTAATTGTTAACATTAAATCTATAAAAGTTACTGCTAAAGATTGAAAAAAAAATCAAGGCACATTCAGAAGCTTGCTAATATATTTCTTTTGAAGCTATTGCAATTAAAGAGTAATTTGTAGTGTAACTGCTGCATTTCTAGCCAACAAAAAGTTTCAATAGCTTATAAAAGGCTAGACAACATGGTTTTCAAATTTTGTTTTAGTACACATAGCTTCAGGTTTTTTAAGAAGCACTATTTTATATATTAGCAACTGTGAAAGATATAGTTAGGGGTTGCTCTTATTTGTGCTCCGTAAAGCATTTAAAAAAAGAACTCAGATATGGGTTTGAGAAGAAAGAGCATATAATTAGTAGCCTTACATTCAGCTTTAACTCAATATATTTTACTGAAGCGTTGAGTTAATCGCTATAGACTTTAGAGCATATGAAAGTGTACTAGCCGACTGTTTTGTGTGCACTATAGCAAAGAATCACAGTTCAAAGTACATTTTCAGATATAAATGATTGTGAAAAATATATTCTAATTGGTTTAATCTTATCATATATTACAAGTCTCTTTGTTATGTAAATTCAAATAGAATACTATAATTATTTTGAAATAAATATTAAAAAATTATCAGCCTATTGTGCATTAGTACTTCAAATAATATTAGCAATGACAAAAATATTAGTAGGACATTTTGTTCTCATATGATGCATCATGAAGATGAAGTGCAGAAAATGTGCTAATATTCTTAAGATTAGTTTAAAGCAATGGTGTTCTGCGTGTTCTTTAATGATTGATTACAAACAGTGCTCTCAAATTGCTATCTATATAACTGTTCAAAGAATCACCGAGGCAGACTTTTAAGAAATCTGCAAAATACTGTACCTATACGGTTGATTTAATGAAAGGAATAGCTAGTAAAACTTCAAAAATAAGCCTTTGAAGCAAATCGTTTAGCATCTGGTAAATAGAAGTGCATACTTGGCCGTTTTTTTTAGTATAATACCTATATAGTGGTGCTATCTATCCAATTGTTTTTTATTAAAAGACTTTAGAACATATAGCTAGTTTAGAAATTAGTTTTATCTTGCTTATTTGTCCGAATTATAGTAGGTATATGCATGGTAGCTAAATGAACTTAACACACATATTTTTTAATACAGGAAAATACTATAGATATTAGATATTACAGTATAAACTGGCTGCAATCAAATTGAGTAATTTTTAAAATAAAATATACATTATACGTTTCATTCATTCTTTAAGTATACAATATAGGCTTATAATAATTTGAGGCAACTTTTAATTAATTAATTATATCTGTATTTTGTCAACTAACTGCTATTCTATTTTTGCTATTACAATATTTTACTTCACTTGCTTATTGAATGACGTGCAATTTCTTTTTCAAAGTACTTGTTTTTACAGTTTAAAACTATATACACTTGGTTCAATTTAATTGAACTTTTCCTGTTATATAAAAAAATATATATATACAACTTTCATTACCTAAACAAAATATAAGAATAAGCAAAACATCAACAAATGTAATGAGGATGATACAGGGTGCACTTCGAATTATTAGACATGAAAATCCTTATTCGATTTTAAAAAGGAAATACATAACATAGGAAATTGAAGTGTAATTTTTTTTATTTTGAATGCATGGCTATATCAGTTCCTTACAGAGAGTAATGGCATAGTGTGAATAGAAGTTGAAAAATAATTTTTTTTTAACTGAAATTGTTGGATAATTAATTATAGCAGACAAAGTAGAACAAAACCAATTGAGTTTCTATACTTTGCATAGTACAAATGTAATATAGCTTTTATTACTCAAAAAGTAAAAATGAGAAGACAATTTCAAAGTAAAAATAATATGATATATTCTGATAACAGAGGGGGCTCTGTTTATAGGCCCCCTATGGTATCGAAATATACCAAATGCATATAAGCCCCCTATGAGCAGCCCCCTATGAAACCACATTTAAGAATATATATATATATATATATATATATATATATATATATATATATATACATATATATATACATATATATATATATTTTAATAATATATTATATATTGTTATATTATAGGGGTAACGGGGGCACAACGGTCATAGGGGTACAAAAAGCCGGCCAAATTGTCAGAGAACTTATTGACTTAGAGTTGTGATTTTTTTTTTCATAAAAATATATTGACATAATTATTCAGCCTCTGTAGTTTCAACACTTGCGGAACATACGTGTTGAAAAGGCGAGTAAAAAACTGTTTTTACCTACTATTTGTAAATTTTTTAGGATGTCGTTGAAGCCTTATAACTTTTTACACTCAAAGGCAAGAAGCCTACATTTTACTAATATTGTTGCCATTGCTTGTCTCTACAATGCTTAACTAGTATAACAGCAAACACTGAAATAAATTTTCCTTGAGGCACATTTATTTTCGATTTGGCCACACGGGGCACAATGGGCCACGCTGACCGGGGCACAATGGGCCACCTGATTATTGCACCCTGATCACTGTTATTAGTTTGTTTGCCAAAAAAGTTGGTTGAACTGTTACTAAAATTTATAAATATAGCCATTTCTGACCTTTTTGTAAAATATCAAAGACATCATGGTAAGACTACAAAACTACAAGTTGAAGCTCCCCTAATACATACATCTGGTAAGGTTAAAGCTTTGCCATTTTATACATAATACAAAACACTCTGCTGTTGCTACTAGTAGATAGTCATGATAATCATTATATATTACACCATTGAGGAAATATACATGCATTTGACTGAAATAAATTGTGATTTGCTCATTTGCTCCCCCCTCTCCCTTCCGTACTCCAGTCACAAACTTCAGCCATGCATGCACCTTAGCTACAATTCATTGAAAAAAGTTCACTCAGAATTTTGTAGTACATTTTAGTAAAGTTTTTTTAATTAAACGTTGCTCTGAAGTGAAAATAACAAAACATTTTTAGTTTTAAACAGTAGTGATAATGGCACTGCAGAACTGAGTGACGTGCGTTTGATTTTGCCTTCCTCTGCTATCCGTAGTGGCACAAACTGTACAGCTAAAACATGAATTTTGCTGTAAATCTAAAAGAGTATCTTTATTTATTTGTGTTATTAAATAAATAAAGATCAGATATAACAAAATACGCAAAATTTCAATATATTTGTTGTGTCCCACCCAGTGGCCCATTGTACCCCGGTACCGGGGCACAATGGGCCAATTTTTTCTTCATGAAAATTTCATTATTCTGAAAGTTGTGAAAGAGATAGAAACAACAAACTGGTACCTGTAATAGACAACAGATGTAGCATTAAGACTAGAGATTATTGAACTAGTAACTTGAAAAACAGACGAATGAGAGCAACAAATGCAAAATTCGGCCCGTTGTGCCCCCGTTACCCCTATATATATTATATAAGTATAATAATATTATATATAATATATATATATTATAATAATATATTATATAATATAATAATATAATATATTATTATATTATATATTATATTATATATATATTATATATATATATATTATATAATATAATAATATAATATATTATTATATTATATATTATATTATATATATATATAATATCATATAAAATATATTATTATATTATATTATTTATAATATATATATATATATATATATTATAATAATATATTATACATTAATATATTATATATTATATATATAATAATATCATATATAACATATTATTATATTATATATTAAATTATATACATTATATATATATAATGATATTATATATAATATATATATATATATATACGTATAATAATATTATATATTATATATATATAATAATATTATATATATATATATATATATATATATATATATATATATATATATATATATATACATATATATATATATATATATATACATGCCAAATATTTACTACAAAATTCAAAAATAGCATAAATTAAGTAGTATTACCGTGCCTATTTGCATCCAATTTACTAGTCTTACATTTATAGCAACTGTAACGTATTTTGTGTATAATGGTTATTGCAAGCATTATTCAATTCATATTCACATTGTAATCACAGCGAAGCTTTAACTTTGTAGCTTTGCATTTATGTGCATGATTGAGTTTTAATTTTTCTTTTAATTTTATGTGCAATAAAAATGTGTTTAAAAACTTTACCAATAAACAAAACTAAAAAAATGTACACATAAAATAGAAAAACAATAAAATAACAAAAGTGGCAAAATTTTTCCTTTATAACTTATATAAACTCGCGGTACCAATCTCGGCATAATGGCGCCCATATGATTCCGTAAGATTTGCTAATGGCAACACTCCTAATATATACCACTCTGGCATAACACACAATCATTTGAGTTGGGAGGGCCACTTCACCGGAGGTGTTTTGTGACTAGTTATAATATGAACTACTAAGTTATTACATCTTTAAACTTAGATTCTATTGCATTTATATTTAGGAACAGTTCAAATGATTTACAGATATATTGAGAATTTACGTATTAGTAATTAAAGCCAGTAGATTTTTGTCAACACATCAACAATTTTGAAACAGGAATCTAATTTAGATTAAGCTGAAAACATGTCTAATAACAATTCAAACTAAATACTATTCTGTTTAGACTTTAGTGCATCTATTCTACTGTCTCTCTGTCAATGAATTCAAGTGAGAGCGCTGCATAACTAATCATGGAATATTATTTTCATATTTAGTTTATTTTCATTATATCCATGTCATTGCTATGTGGGTCATTTTTCTGTATTTAGCAAGCACTAGAAAACTAGAAACAAAAATTAAAAGTCATGGCAATAAAGCAGGTGGTAGTATTTTTGTGCACGGTGATTAAGACATGTAAAGGTATAAAGCTAAGAGAAAATTCTGCAAAAAGAAGTGCATTTTATTGCCATGCATCTTGCAAATAAAAATGTGGCTTTGCTCAGTTGTTTTGGAGTGTGACTTTCTACCCTTGAAAACTGTATCACTTATACCGTGGATAGTAGATGAAACACCGGTATATACTACGCAAGTAATTTGATGAAAGAATAAAAGTTGTAGGTGTGGCATTATTAGCATCATGATGATAATAATATAGATATGTGTTCTGGCGTTCTGAAAATGTGCTCTGCTTCTCTTTTGTAAGCAGGGAGCATGTAAGATGACCCGATGTTGACAAGCTACAAGCTAGCAGGTACTAAAGCTACTGACAAGTGATAGCCAAAGGAAAGCCAACACAAAACACTCTGGAGCTGGAGCTTAGCCTGGTAGGTTAATACTACAGTAGGGAATATGGAGTATGAAATAAATTTTACAAAATTATATGAGTGTGAGATTTTGACAAACGAATACACCACTATCCACTATGCAAAAGTAACCACAAAGTTTCTTGACAAAAATTTAACAAAAAGCGTGGTAGAAACAATTTAACAAAGTTTGAGGAATGTATAGTTGTTTGTTTTATTTGTTAACAAATAATTAGGTTTATTTAAAAAACATTTAGCAGCTACACTTTTATAAAATGTGCATAAATTGTCAAAATGCGGGGTGTGCTAAATAAAGTAAAATAAACATTGGATATAATTCTAAGTCAAATACAAGTATTCATATCTATAAATATCTTTAACAAGTTCTCTACTAAATATAATAATATATCAAAAATAAGGTGAACTCTGTAAAAAAAGTATTCTTACTGCCCAAGCTATATTTTTCAACAGCTGTATGTTGCTTATAGTAATTAAAACTACAAAATTTACCACTGAAACTTTGAATTTTGCCATAGATGGAGTTGGCCACTTACCAAAGTGTAATGTTTATTTACAACCTGTTACAGCCACTATAAGCATCGAATGCTTTCTTGTAAAGTGTAGGTCAATTACATTTAGTTTGTAGAGTCTGTGCTTCAAGGGCTGCTTTACAGATACTTTTTGACTGATAAGAATCGTGACATTTTATCAAAATTATTGACAGTTTATTTAAAAAATAATATTACTTGCAAATAGTAAAGTATAACTAATGTAATAACACAAAAACAAATAACAACTAATATTTACATAACAGCCTTACTGTAAAAGCTGTGAGTACTATACATGCAGCACTAGGATACAAATAGCAGACAGTAAAATATTTAGGATTCAACTTTTAAGCTTATCTTTCTTGCTATTATTGTCATAAATTTTGTTGAGCAAAGAGGTAGTCTGTGTATGAACTTTTGCCAACACCTTCCATTTATTTACGTATTGCCCCGCGACAGCCATATCTCTCAACGATTTAATTGGCTTTTCTTTTCTCTCCCTTGTCTGAGATATTGTTTCCTTCTCTGAGACTAAGTCTGCTAGGGATGAGTCATTGTTGTGATCTTCCAGAAACTCAAGTAGTACTTTGTCTATTAGACCCAGTAAGGTTTCTCTTTCAGTTATATTTTCCTAAAGTTTTATAATTACAATTATGCGGATTTTATTAAAAACATTAAAAATTAATATAGAAATAACTTTGGTCTTATTGCATGGCATGCAATTATCTTAGTTCTATAGCTAAAGATATAGTAGTACAGAATTAAGTTTAGTGATAAATTTTTAATAAATCTTTGAGAAATCAAATGTGTATAGAAACATACTTCAAAAAGTGGTTTGATTATATAAAAAGAATTCTTTTGCCTTCATAGTTTTCCATCTAGAGAAAAGCTCAAGTGTTGAAAAGAAAACTTTTGAAGTTATCTTAATATATTATCCTGTGTACACCTACAACATCTAGGTTCTAAATTGGCGCAAAATTGTTCCAGGAAAAACGGCCACAGCAAAGTATTACCTGCAGATATTCCATAAGCATAAGATATTTAAAGTAGACATCTTTGTGCCATGAGGTTACTGTATCCACCGACTTTAACCTCTTGCAGATCTTTTGAGCAGCTTTCTGCCACAAGTCCACCGACGTGAGACTTTCGGCTGGGGCAAGCTTTTCTCTCCCCTGTGTTTATTATAAGATATAAGTGACAGCTACGGTATAGCGTGTGTGCAAGTCTACATGGAACCCATACTAATCCATACCAATAGGCTAGATAGTAAATAGGATTGTTTTGATAGCCTACTTACCACAGAGACTGGGGTGTAGCGGTTTGCACTATGCCCAAGTTTCTTATTATGTGTGTCTACAACAGTTGGACGACTTGCAGAGGGACACAGGCTTGTGGGTATGGGAGACAACACGACAGACTCGGCAGCACTCAGATTGTACGAGGAGAACTTCCTAATATTGTGTTTTACTTCTTCACTTATATCCTTTACTGCAAATATTGTATATAATAATTACTGTATTTTATTACTAGAATGACCGCTAATTAACAGCTTAGATCATTTTATACACAATATTTACACAGTTTGAGAACTAAATTACTAGTCTGTTTAATGAAAAGCTATAGTGAACCTTTGCAAGTCACATTCCAAAGTTGAATAAAAATCTTTCAAAAGTTTTACTAATTCAATTTTGTCTTTTTTTATACAGTTATCGAACCTATATATATTTATTTTAAAGTTCTCCCCAATAGTGTTATATTTGTGTCTGTAACCTTATGCTGAAAAAACAAAACAAAACAACCCACTTGAAATAACAAACCGTTATTTTCTAGTGTCTCATTCACTGCTAAATGATTGCTCTTGAACTTCTTTTTTCTTAAAAGCTTATCTTTGGTTTTTAGAGCACCTTTAACCACTTTCTGGAATTTTATGAGTGGCACATTCAAAACCTGTTGATCTCTCTCAATGGGGTCAGGCTTCACAGCCACCTTGTTCTTCCGGTTCAGCAACCACTGTAGTGTAAACAGATCTGGCCATTTCAGAGAGCTGGCAGCACCAGATATCTCTTCATTGTCGACAGCAGCATAGTTGGCTGCCAGTTTCTCACCTTTCATTTTTTCTAGCCTGACAAACAACAGATTATGATTAGTGGTGTCTAGTAATACTAGAGGGGCACACCACAAAGTTCTTGTCCTTCTTATGATTAGGTACTCTGTTGTTTCATTCCATCAGGTTAATGGTTTGTTCCATTATACTCTACATTCTAAAGATACTGACGCCAGTCGAACCTTAGCTAGATTGCATGGGTAACTGCTAACTGTGGTATATGATTACGGAACAGCTACAGCCGCAGTGAATAGGACATATCTACCACTACCACTACCACTACCACTACCACTACCACTACCACTACCACTACCACTACCACTACCACTACCACTACCACTACCACTACCACTACCACTACCACTACCACTACCACTACCACTACCACTATCACTGCCTGATCTATAAGCGTGTTTTAAAAATACACCTAAGTATGATCTAAAAATATACCTACATATGATCTAAACACATATTAATATCATATTATTATATATCAACATACTTGGAGTTGTCTTCAACGTTAGCCTCGTACCACTTGTGTGTCTGGTGGCCGGTTGCTCTTCGCATGTTAATCTTAGTGACATTATCAGCTTCCTTTCTAATGTCTCTCTCCGTATACTTTTCTGCCTTGAAATGATGATACACATAGATAAAGTTTATTACTTATGCATGTATAGCAGCTGTATGGCTTTGTAATGGATGCTTCAACAACCAACCAGCTATGATCGAAGTCATTTACTATTTGCCAACTTTCATGTGTATACAGTGCAAAATAATATATAGAGTGTCATCAGAACATTCACACGCTTTAAAATACTATAATATATTAGCACTATAGATGGAAGAGAATATAATAACACTTTACTAGGAAAGATAGAATAAATTACATATAATGAAAATATATAGAATTATGCATAGTATAGCACTCACCTGTTCCACCAGACTCTGGCGTATTTGTACAAAGTTATTAACTAATATTCCAATCAGCATGTTGCCTATGATGTACGAGCCAAATATCACCCAGAGAATCACAAACGTTGCAGCACCGGTACTATTCACTTCCTGTCAAGTTATACAGTAGCTTTACAATTGTGTGGCAACACTCTTTGAGAACAAGACATGCAGCTACTGTTTGCACATTTAGATGCAAAATAGTGGAGACAAAAGTTATTTCAAATAAGTCCACTTGTAATATTCTTCAATTGACTGAAAGGGAAAAGTTTCATAGATATTTTGAGTTTTGACTTATTCCGCTTGTTGCTGTAAGATAACTCACCACTTTCATATCTTTGTAGACGTCTACCCAACCATCTAGTGTGAAAAGACGGAAGAGTAGAAGAAGCAGACGGTCCACACTCCGGAAGAGATGGTTGTATATCAGAGCCTCGTTTTGAGATATTGCGTAATGCTATTCACAATATCAAAGTATACGATGAAAAACAAAAGTACTTGCTATTTGCATTACAATATGTTATTTAATATTCATGATTAAACTCATCTGTTTTTGAGAGAGAAATTTAAGTAGACTAAAAATTTGACTCACTTCAAAAAAGATAACTCCAATTAAGGCAGTCATAAACGCTACAATCAGAAAGAGAAGGAAGACCATGATGAGAGATTTGAGTGCTTTCGTGACAGACTGTATTAAGAGTCGGAATTGGGGAACTCTGCAACACCAAAGAGCATAGCTAAAACTGCAACACCAAAGAGTATATAAACTTGATGCTTAGAGGAGACCAAAGATAAAAGTGCCAAGTGTTGCAACAGCAAAATGTAAATATAAAACATTGTACATTGTTGAAACTTCTGTGTGAAACATTATGTCATGGAGCTACTGACTAAGATGTGCAAACAAACCAAGAAGAAAGACAACTGCTAAATAACACATTCACTATTAATAAGGAAAGTATAAGTTATTACTTCAAACATGAAAACTGCAAACAATGCAGCTTAGAAAAAGAGTATCTATGTTTGTTGTCCTTGTCTTGTCTTGTCCTAATTGAATGAAATGAGAATTAAATTCCGAAATAATATTTAATTAAAATCTTGTAATAATCTTCAAGCAGTATTACACTATATATAAGTGAACAGAGTTTACCTTGTAATAAGTTTAACGCAAATCAAAGCTCGAAGGATTAATGTTATATTTTTCACTGATCCGGCCTCTGGATCTTCTGAGCTGTTGCTTGCCGACAAGGGAGGGACGAGAGTAGTCAGTAAATTTGGCAAAACCGACACAATTGTAGACACAAAGTCTATGATGTTCCAAGGGTCATACCAAAACCCCTGTGAAAAGAAAAAACAAAATGCAACACAAGTACTAGCAATAGGAGGCTTGCACCAATCTTCTTTTACACGTGTGTGTGTGCGTGTGTGTGCGTGTGCGTGTGCGTGCGTGTGTGTGTGTGTGTGTGTATGTTAGAGGGATGCCATAAATTGCTATTACAGAAGCTACTAATTTCTATAAATATATATAAGTTATAATAAAAGTGCCATACTTTGAGGTTCTCTAGCAGGGATAATAGTAATTGCAGTAGAAGTAAAACTGATACAGCTGTATCCACAAGGCAGAGAAGAATATAGAGTTTTGGTCTCTCAGACAAAATACTTTCTCCGTGGTCTACAAAAAAATTTCATATATGCATCAGCAAATAATAATACCAGCTACAATCATTTATGTTTATTATATATATCTTAATGATTAGGGAAATTATGTAGAGTATCTTAAAGCATATAGCTTGCTTGAGAATGGTAAACTAGAAGTTACTTTTTTACTATTTAATATTGATTATCTTTTAAATAATATTGAATAATAAAAAAGAGAACATTAATTTTATTATTTTTCTAAAACATTTAGCAAAGTGGAAATTCATAGAGAGAAGACATACCCAGATGAATGACAATCAGTATGGCATTGATGATTACACCAATCACACAGCTTGCACCAAACAACCGAGACTCAGCTATCCAATGAGCCCATAGCTTAAGGGGAGTGAACTTTGAATGACGGCTTTTGAGCCGAGAAATATCTCTTTGGTTTTTATCAATTCTAGAGATTTTTCTTTCTTGCATAAGCTTTCTTGTGCTAAGATGACATAAAATGGAATACCTTTTAGCAGAATGACTGTAAATTGTCATAAAGAATAAAATTAAAAGAAAGGTAGCAGCTGAGAAAGTATACTAGTGGCCATAGCTTCTTGCAATTGTCATGACAACTATGAATGACATGAAGCATCAAATGACACATGCAGCTGTGACACATAGAGCAAGTGCCTGGAACTAGAATAGATAAAGAGACTGTTTGCATTCATAGGCTGTTGAGCTTTGCAAGCAGGAAAAAATAGAATTCTTATCATATATCAGCTCTAAAACTTTACAAGGTGTAAAATGCCATTAGTATTTATTATTACTACTATAAGCTTTGAAAATTATAGAATATGCCATCAGACGTTACTGTGTTATCTAAAGACCAATTATCAAGCTATTTTTAGAGTTTTATTTTCAAGCCCTGCCAGAAAAGAAAATTAGCAAAAGAAACTTACTGGTTGAGTTTGGAAGAATCAAAATACACTGGAGTATCTCCTTTGTCAACTAAATAGCCGTCAGCAGAAACATTTTCTTGAAATTCACTGGCAAATATTTTCTTCTCTAATGTCAAGTCATCAATATCTGGCAGCTTAAAGTCTTGTATCAACTTTGCTCGAAATGTCAATGCTACATATAGTAAAACATGAATGATATGAATACTACAATGAAAATTTCATTTATAACTGCTGACCCATTCAAAATGTATTTCTCCTTTACTAAGCAAACATTTAGATCAGCACCAGACTTACCTCTATTAGAAATAAGATCCATTTGCTCCTGTCGGAGTAATCTTTCATCCTTATTAATGATGAAAGCCTCACTTTGAGCAACCATTGTTGAGCTTGGAGAAATTTGAAATTTACATGATTTCATTGCGATAAGCACAACTACAGACGCAATGAACTAATTCATTTTAAACAGTGAACAGAGTAAAAGGAATTTTAACAGTAGTTATGTCCTTATCATATAAATCACTACAACCATGCTCTAGGTGTGCATGCTGCATTCATTCTGATACATATTTAGTTTTATAATATGCTAAAGCAAATTTAATCTATTCTCAAATATTGCAGCATAACCTCTATAAGGAAAGTTATGTAACATATTAACATTGATTTAAATTTGGATTAGATGATAGGTTGCTATATTTAGGTTAGTGTGCAGATAAGGATTGTTTGCTAATGGGGTTTTGGGTATACAAAAATGATGTTAGTGTTATAAGAGTAATAAGTAGACGCATCTGATGTTACCAATACCTTTTAGAATTCCAAAACCAATTTGCCAATTTTGTATCATTTTGTTGCTAAGGGGTTACACTGGTCTAAATATTTTCATGGCCGTATAGAATGCATGCATCTTTTATAACCCACCTCATCTGTTGCAAAGACAGGATATGAGATACATTATGTTCGAAGTTACCAATGTCTATTTAAAACTGACGATTCAGCCATTAATTAAGAAGTGTGTTTTTAAACATTCAAATTAAATGAATTCACTTTTTCTTTGTGTTACTGACAAACAAAATATGCAGTTATAAGTTTTATACATGTTTACCAGCTTCATGGTTAATATATTTAAAAACATCAGTCGGTTTTTTCTAATATTGAAAATTTGGCAACTCACACTACTGTCAATTTTATTTATAAGATCTATTGCTATTTATGTTATCTAATGTACATGTGCAGTATTAGCACTATATGATATTTATATAATCTCAAGTACAAGCATGTACGGTCTAAAACACCAATAGTATATATATTATCTAATATGTTTATGTACAGTTATAAGCAATCGATGCTATTTTGCCACCCGTTTGACTTTCTCTATCTTAGACAAGAGGTTATCCCACAAATCAGGTCTGTGGTACCAATTATGCACATCTTTGCTATATTCTTAAAATGACACTAAACTTTGCATCATAAATTTAGTATGACCATACTATTGTTGTAAATGTATAAAAAGACAAAGGCATTCATTATATTTACAAATACAATATTTTGAATCAAGTAGAAAATAAAAATTATCTCATACCAAATAGCAAGAGATGTAGCAATTAATCGGCAGCAATAACTATGACTAAACTTTACTCAAAGGGATTGACAGCATGAGTACGATCATACCCACAAAGCATTTCATCACAAACATATTACAGTTGTATGGCAGTATCCAAATATGACAAATTGAAGCATTATCATACAAACAAGTAAGCAGACCGAAAGAAGGTATATACTTTATATATTTTATACAATAGTCATATGTTTTACACCTGTAAACACTATAAAGTATTCATGCATAGAGGAAAGTTATAATCTGGCAGTATTTTTGATATTGTTGATGTCATATCCTCTACGTAGCTATTCCTTGAGGTCTAGAGCCTATTTCAGGTACTATGCTGTGTTTATTTAGCATGTCATTGAACTCTTCACTGTTGAATAGTCCATTACTTGCTGAAGAGAATAGAGGTTGAGTGTTGCCATTACTGTCATAGAAAGGATCTGCTTCTACATTCCTACAAAATGAATAAACAGAGTAATAACAGAGTAGTATAACCATTACTGGTTTGCCAACATTAAAGATTTATCTTTGGGAGGAAATTATAGATCTGTGTTGAGTAATTGTTTTCATTAGAAGTGTTCTGTTGTATTTCTTCTTTACGTTTTAACAGTGACTGGCAGTAAAAGCTGTTTTCTACTCATCAATTCAGCTAGTTATAGACAAACTACAAACATTTCTTTAACAACTTACAACTTTAGATTAGTAAAACAATTACAGTGATTAACACAAATTTAATTATTACACAATTTATATTACAAGAGAGTCAAGTCATGGTAATGTTAGAATAAACATTCAGTTGAAATAAAGTGAAACTATCTAACAGTGTTACTTTATAGTTTGTTTTTAAAAAGAATTTGCACAACAGGGCTTGTTCGAAGCTCTTAATTTCGATGACCGTAATCACAAAAGAACAGGAAATAAACAAAACGAATTATGCATACACACCCTGCTACTTCTCCAGAGTGAGTAATTGGCAGCTTTTGTGCTGCCTGTAACACGCTGCCAGCAACAGCGGTGGAAGGACCTCTAGTGGCAGGTGAGAGCTTTGTTGTTCCATTCATTCGAGCAAATAAGTACCGGAGTACCTTTTCCTTCTGTTCCCAAGTAAGATCGGCTATATCCACCCGACCCCCTCCACTAGGCTGCGCCCTGAAATACATATTACATAATGCCTAGCAGCAAATCTACGGGTTTTCCAGTTGAAGTCTTGTTTCTCTTTACAACAAGACATCAAATAATGAACAACATAAGTCATAACCTCTGTGCAGCATGCAATATATTATAGTGCTTCTGCTATACACCTTATATGTCTAATTGTTGGCTGAGTGTGTACTGAAAAGCCTAGTCCATAGACATAGTTTATATATATATATATATATATATATATATATATATATATATATATATATATATATATATATATATATATATATATATGTATATATATGTATATATATATGTATATATATATGTATATATATATATATATATATATATATATATATATATATATACATACATATATATACATACATATATATATATAAATACTTATATAATATTTTCTATAATATAATCAAAGTTAGATTTCTTGTAATAACGTTAAATCTGTAACAATGTAGTTACCAACAATATATTTATATAGGTTATACTGATATATTGATGCATGTTGGTATGGTGCAGTATATTGCTCATATAACTACAATATTAAGGCATGCAAAAGGTAACAACATGATATAATAATATAATTATAGAACATGTATGCTAAGTTCACGGTGCTGCATTTTAAAGAATCTACAATGCTGCCTTACTTTTCCAGAACTTTCTGTGCTTTCCTTAAACACAAGAAATCACGGAACTTTTATTAACTCTGTCATTGAGGACTTCTTCGAGAAATGTATACTACAATATGGCTGCTATGACTGAAACCTTATATAATAGCTTATCAATAGTAGTGGAATTTAGTAAAGTTTGGAAACACTTTGTGTAATTTTATTACATTGCATGTTTTCAGAATTGGCTTTATCCAGAGTAGGAATATCACATCTCAACTTGTTGATAGTAAAAAGCATCATTTATATAAGTTTTAAAATCACGAATTCCATCTTATAAACATAATGATATTAATGAAGTAATTTTCATTTCTTGTAGGCCTATACAAAAATATAATGTCAACTTTTGCTGTAAACTAAATTCAATAATGCACATGCATGCATGCACACACGTCTTATAATATTATTGTGTAAGATTTTCTCAATGCATATACTTACAACTTCTCGGCAGCCTCAAGATCCCGGAAGACACTGTTGGTACTCGTATCACTCTTGTTAAATGTTCTGACTTTTGGAAACTCAGCGTTACCAGAAAATGCTTCTAGCATTTTCCTGTTGTATGCTTTGTTAGCGGCCTTCTTGTACTCTAATCTGTATAATAAATAGTAGTGATAATATAGTGAGTATAATATAGCGAGTATAATATATAAATAGTAGTCTGTAGTAGTGAGTATAATACTGGTTGTGATGAGTATCAAGATATATGCTCAAACCTCAAAACATTTGCAAAATCTAGGAGCAATAGCCCAGTTAAAAAATTATCTGAAGTTACCTTTATAATATAATGTAGAAAAGAAATCATAAAACAAAAAAAAAAAGGTTTAAAATACTCAAGTGCTGCAAAGTGCATTATTGCAATCACATTTGAGTCTTTTGTAAAGTAAAAATTTTTGAACTTTATAATAAAAAAATGTTTAAATGGCTGTCAAATAGTTAGCTCAACAAATCTTTTGCTTCATTAGCTACATGTGATTAAAATTATTACTTCTTTGTCCATTCTTATTGTTTCAGATGAAGAAACTTTTCATCGAACTTTAAAGAAAATGAGACAATCTTATACCTTACATCAGCTACCAGTCAAAGAGTTTCAAGAATACACTAGAGGAAAACATACTGGTTCAGTAGAATTTCCTGTTTGACGTGGTCAAGACTTTCTAGGAAAAATCTCTCAATGTCATTACGTTCTGTCAGAATTTTCTTGGCCAGTTTTCTAACCCTTGAGCACTCTTTTGTCTTCATTTCCACTTCCCTTTGTAAGGCAAGTATTTGCTGACGAGACTCTTCATGAATGGCATCACAGCGCTGTAGGAGTTGTGATCTCTCACACCCAAACTCTCGGATCATGTGATTCAGTATTGATTCCAATGAATCCACGTTATTGTTGAGCTGAAACAAACATGCGACAATCAATATAGTCAATAAATAAATAAGTTCTGCTCTTGATTAGTAAAACTGTAAATTATGACTAGTTAGTTTTAAGTAACTGAAACTACAATCTACTTTAATGTAATAGTATAAAGTTGTTGCTGGTAACCTCTTTGAGTTTTTGTGATTTCTTTTCGCTGTCGATTTCTTTTTCTTTAATTACTGCTTTACTATTTTCTTCCTCAGCAGAAAGCAGAGAGTGTTCGCTGGTTAGTCTGTGATTCAACTTTTTCAGCAGTTCCTCTTCTTTGATTCGCTCACTCAGCTGTTCAGCCAATGACATGTTTTCTTTATATACTTGTCTTGTTGTTTCATCCAAGTTACTAAAAACAGAAATTTATAAATTTAGTAAACTGAACTTTGTGAATGTACATAAAATTGTTGTCACTAGGCCATTCCTACAGTTGAGAATGTGAAGTTAACTGACTTTAACACTCCCAATGACATAACATACCTATAGCCCATTATACAATGAAATTTTGTATTATTTGGTCTCTTTTAATAAAAAAAAGATAAGAATAAACTATCATAAAAAGCAAGCTTTTTTAGATAATCATATCCTAGAAATTGTACTTTATGATTTACTTATCCAAGAGTTTAGTCTATTGCAAGTTCCCAAAAAAGAAAACCAATTACAGCAAGTTAAGACCTTCAAGATCTCTCACCAAAAGTTAGTTACTTACGCCATTGCTTCCTGGTGCGCCCTGTCACCTAGTTCACTGATTTTTTGATCAGCTTCTTTTTGTAGAGAAATTCTTTCTTCTAGAAATTTCTGTTCCAATCTAGAACTTTCTTCCTTGTGCTCTCTGTTAGACAGGAACATGTTTTCTCTGATTTCATCTAATTCTCTTTGCATTAGAGCTCGCTTCTTCCTGAATTCCTGTTAATTAAAGAGAAAACAATTCCTGTGAATATTTAAATAATACAACTCTATAAATATTTATAGAAAACAAAGCACACTGTATAATATTCTCAATACAAATCTGACCTTTGCTCACTAAATATGCTTGCAAATCAAAAAGGATACATTATCTTTACTCCATTATTAAACTGACTATAAACTTTTAGTTCCCTAAACATGAAAAATATGTTTCAAAAGTTGTTTTATTTGCTTGTCATAATGTCATATAACAAAAATAAAAAAATTGTGTAACCACCCAATACCCATAACTTAAAAAGCTACTGCAACTGCTGCATAAGTTTTTGTGTTATATATAGTAGAAGAAAAAAAAATTTTATAAAGTATATTTTACAACAATTATAATTATTTTTATTATTGCTGATCAGCCCTATGACAGGTGTCTTTAGCTTTTGTGTCTCAAATTATTTCGAAAGAATACAATAACAAATATTCAGAGTGTACCATGTGTCTTAAAACCAAATAATTATTATCTAGCTCTAAAAAGGCTGTAACAAAGACCATTCTTACAAAGTAACATGACCTACAGTATGACTTGTAGCACCACTTCTCATACAAGTGTAAGTTCACACCTTGACATGCATCAGTTCATTTTGTAGCAACCCAATGTCCTCCTGCTTCTTGATAATCTGCTTTTCTAAGCCACCGATACGCTGATTGAACTCATCAACTAAGCTCTGCTTTTCCAATCTGTGATGACGTTTGTGTTTCTTCAAGTCTGCCTCTAATTGTTCAACCTGAAGATTATCATAAAAATATACTTTAGCAAACTTACATACATAACCTCATGTAGGCAATAGAACACAATTAAAAAATGTAGTTGAAAAAAATTTATGATCGACATTGTAAACACCTTTCTATCTTTTCTCTGATCTTCTTTCTTCAAGAAAGTTACCACATCAATGGTGTCGGTCTCCGTTTCTCTCATTAAATTCATTAACAATTCATTTTCTATCGCTAAATCTTGTGCATTTTGTCTGTGAATAAATAATAAAATCACATCACAATCACATATTATTAGTCATTATAATTGCACACACCAGATATACATATACAAATACATATGATTATATCATTACATGCATTATATAAGTATTACAGAATATAAATTGCATACACACACATGTATTATATTACCTGTAGTCATTTTTAGTATCAACAAGTGCTTGATGCCGTGCTTCCCATAATCCCGAATCAGCTGCCGCTTGCTCTCTAATCCGCAATTCTTTTGCCAGCTTTTTCTCAGCTTTTCTGCAAAACATGAGTGTGCAAACACAAATACATGTGATGCAACAAGATGTGTATCAACATATGTGCAAGTATGATTTAATATGTTTCAATAACAAGCCTTTGCAAATAATCTACCTATATTTATGTAAAAGCTTTCTGTATTTCTGTATATAAATTCTATGTATGGCTTACAAAAACTGCTTTTTTAATTAACCTACATTTCATATTTGCAGCATGAAGGCATTCATAGTATTTTTAAGTCTTAAGACTCTGCAATACTTGATTTTAACAAAAACTTATTAATTTATTTATTTATTTAAACTCAATTACAAATTATACGCTGCCAAAAAATTCATTAAACAACCAAAAGAACAAAAACTTTTAAACCATTACACCAAAACAATGTGTAGTATACTTAAACTTGAACTGTTCAATTAGTAGAGTGCAGGGTAACAATGAAAATATAGTATGGAGTAATGGCTATCAGTGCAAGTTGTTTACAACAGCTGTTTAAGGATTACAAGCTGAATGCTACAACAGAAATACATGTGAGATTCTCTCACAGTTGGTACAGTTTTATACACTCTAAAAAGTGTATATGAAAACTAGCTTACATTCTCTCCATTAACTTTGATTCTAAACTGAAATAATATTTTATTCGACATATCATAATTATGCACACACAAAAGTGAAAAATAATTTGAAATCAAAATGTCTGAACTTCGGACTAGTAGTAACTAACAATTCTCAACAACGATTTGACCCAACTATTTAGTGTTGAAGGTTTATTTTGAGAAAACTTTTTATTTGATTACAGCTCACACTTTGATGCTCATTTCAATTAAAATAGAAATTCAAAACTGCTTTATTGCCCATTCCCCAGTAATTATTAACTTATAATTTGTAGCAGATTGCCAATGGTATAAACTGGTTTAGTTCATTCAACCTCATCTTTAGTATTTCAGTATTTTTTTACTTTCTTTAGGCGTTATTTTTGCCTAAAAAATTAAATAATAATAAACTGTAATAGCAATCATACTTTTAAAAAGAACTCAGAAGTATAAGTAATGGCACTTACTTGCCTTTCTTCCCGGATTTGCCTTTCTTTCCCTTTCCTTTCTTTTTGCCTTTAGCCATTTTTGTTGATATTTTAATTCAGGTTCTATACAAAAGATTAGGTTTTAAATTCTGTACTAATGCATATTATAAACTGAATAAAAAATGTTTAGTTAATATTTCGCTTAATAACAAAGCTCATAGTTCATCTTGTTCATCTTGATAAAGTTACTACATAATTTGCAGAACTTGTATAACTTTGTGTAACAAAATTTAACGGAAATAGAGTGTTGTTGCTATGACGATATGAAAGTATAAAATATTTGATGAACAAAAAATATTCAATAATCTTTTCAAAATTTGTTTTTATAGTACTTTTTGCACAACAATTGTAAAAAAATTGAAATAAGAAATTTTTTTGACTAGGCTTAGAACTTGATCCTAACGCAAAATGTCGATTTCCGGTAAACTTTCTCAAATGGAAAATCAAGAGTAAAAGTACGATTAATTAGATTATCATTCTCATTTTAAGTACCATTGGTATAATTATAATAGTTATTGTTAAAAAGTTGAAATAAAAAATGGGTTCTTCAAAGAAATCTAAAGACAAAGATCGAGAACATAAAAAGAAGAAAAAGCATAGATCATCAAGGAGTAAATCAAGGTACAGTTCTGAGTTCAGTTCACTGTTCAGTGTTCAGACTCGGTGTTCAGACTCAGTGTTCAGGTTCTGATTCATCACCATGATCATAATTATAATTATAATGATAATCATCATTTTGGCTATTTATAGGCACATGCCATATGATGCTGTTTAAGATCAAAATGAAGATGAATGCCATTGCATTAGATTGAAATTAAAATAGAAAATCAAAATGAAATTACAATCTTGAATCAAGAATAAGTGTTATGCTGGTCATCAGTGTCATCTAATAACAATTTTATTATAGTTGTGGTAATATCATAGTCATAAGGATGATCATAATTTATTGTATAAATTAAATAATCAACTGCTTATACAGTCCTAGGAAAAACCCATAAAGTTTTTATATTTCTAATTTAAAACAATAAAACTGGTGTTATTTTGTGAGCTCTTGAACTCAATTTGTAACCTTTTTTTTTCTTTGCCCTGTGCTGAATGGCAAACTAATTTTTTAAAGTAAAATAATTTTTTCCCAATAAATTAGATTATATGATTACAAACTGTTTTGTGTTCTTTTACAGAGAAAGAAAAGAGCGGAAAGATATTAACCGGTCTAGAAGTCGCTCAAGGTATTGCAGTGTATATAATATTTTATAAATCTTATAAATTATAAAAACATTTGAACATTTAAGTTAATCAAATCAGTACAATTTTCTTAGATGGTACCATAACTTCTGTATTTAGAGAAAGAAAAGACCGGAAAGAGACTGCAAGATCTAGAAGTCGATCAAGGTACGTAATGGTTTTACATAGCTCAGCCTTTAAACTGCAATTGAACTAGCTTTTTAGTTTTTAGTCAAACTGATGGATTAGATAACACTAGTTTAAAATAATACTGTTTACAGAGAAAGAAAAGACCGCAAGGATGCCGCAAGATCTAGAAGTAGATCCAGGTAACATTTTATCATACTTATAGCTTTTCTACTGCTGAACAAAGTCAGTTATGACATTGCTTTCTCTATGTACCAATTATAGGTTTGTGTAAAGCAGTAACATTTTGTAGAGAAAGAAAACAGAGGAAGATTTCAGATTCAGTGCAAATAAAAGAAGAAAAGGTGTTAGTTCAAGAAGATTTAAAGAAAGAAAAGGAAGTATTGGTGGAGGATGTGAAGGTGGAAAACGAACTGCAGGCTGGTGAAGTTCCAGAAGAGAAAGAATCTCTGAAGGATGATATACATCAACCTGCAGTGAACATTGCTGAAGTTAAAAAGACTGCATTGATTAGAGAAAAGATGTTGGCCGCGAAAGAAAAAAGAAAAGTTAATGCAAAACTTGGGTATGTAAAAGTCTTTAACATCATTTGACTTCAGCTGCTTTCAACTTTTGAGTGCTGCGTGGTTTTTCAGACTACATATTAATATTGTATTACGGCACAACTATGTATTCGGATTGCCAAGTTTCGAGGTGAATTAAAATTGTTTTCTGGTAATCTGCTTGTCTTTCTATCTTGTTGACATGCTTTTTTTAGTCTTTCATAAGATTCTGAAGTTTCTAAGACTAATTGTTTAACATTAGAAGTTTGTGAAAATTTTGCATGTACCAATGAAATATTAAATTGAAGCTTTTTAAGAGCAGCATTTGAAACATGCTGATAGTTTTTTTCGTAAAATATAAACTAGTTTTAATAAGAAGCACTGGAAGTCACAAGGTCCGATGTGCTTTACATAGGAAACATTACCTAAATACTGTCAGGGTGAAATTTTGATTTAAAATTGTAGTATTCTTATATTTTTAAGCTCTGTAAATCCAAATGCATTGGTGTTTTGAAGCACGCGCTATTATGCAATAATTATTAATGAATTTTGCTGCAGAAAAGTGAAAACTCTGGCTGATTCCGACGGGGAAGATGACAGTGCGAGTAGCTGGGTGAGGAAGCAAAAGAAGAGAGACATGGTGAGGTTATGTGTGCTATCTTCTCCTAGTCAAATTGAAATATTCTCATCAGCGGAGTTGTCTTCTTTTGTTGTAAAAAGTGTTATAAATCAACAATACAGTAATGGGTTGTGATGAAATGTGTAATGCTGATGGTATCTGATATAATCAAATGTTCCTTGGATTTAGATGTGAATGCACACCTGAGTTCACAATTTCATTATTTTGTTTGGCAGGAAAAAAAGCGTGCCGAAGAGAGAGCTAAGTTATTAGATCAAATGGATGAAGAGTTTGGTATCAGCTCTTTGGTTGAGAAGGAAATGAAACCGACAGGTCCATCTTACACAAGCCGTGACCTCAAAGGTCTCAAGGTCGCACATGATCAGGCTATGTTTAAGGAAGGAGCCACTACTATCCTCACATTGGCTGATAAAGGTGAGACATGCACTGATACATGTGTGAATTGATTGGACAGCCAGTTAAGCTAATGATCTGATTACATACCCACTGCTCCACACCATTCTTACAGTAATGGGTTACGCATCATTTAGATGATGCGCCCTCCATGTTGTATTTCACTCTTTCAAGCATGTCAACCAGTGTACATTGCCTTCTTTTTAAGTTTTTTTCGTGATACAATTTTAGCAAAAATCTATTTATTAGCCATTATGTATAACCTACTACCTAATTATACATTACTTCAATTCAAAGGACTAAAATTTTGTCTCGTACCAATTCCCTTAATAACAGTCTCACCAAACATAAGTCATTATAATACACGTGTCTGAAATCAAGTGTATTGCTGCAGGTGTTCTTGATGAAGATGGAGATGAACTTATGAACGTCAACATACATGATTTGGAAAGAACAGAAAAGAATCTTGCAAATAAAAAGGCAAAGCCTTCCTATAATCCATATGATATGGAGGAGGATGAATACGGCATGGTATTTAGAATACATTATCTTTTTTAACATATATATTCAGTTAGTATAAAAAAGTATTAAACAGTGCCTAATCATGATGAAATGTCTACTGTCAGATGTGTTTCTCCTGAGTGACGTTTGACATGTGAATCATCATTTACAATTTTTGTTGATGTTACTAAACGTGACCTACATGAGATGTATTTTACTCATAGTTAAAACCTAAAGACGTGTTGTCCAAGTACGACGAAGAGATTTCGGGACCAAAGAAAGGAGAGTTCTTTGAACTCGGCGGTAAGGGGACTTATGACGCGGCACATGAGAAGAAAATGCAGGAAATTAGAAACCAGCTACATAGAGGAGCACAAACTCTCGGTAGGATGGTGGGGATAACTTTCACTCTGTTTTACAAAATATTTCGTATTTATCAACGCATTTGATCTGCTAATTGGTCTGTCATCTGATAGATTTGAATGCAAAACTGAAAGTTTATTTGTATTTTGATATCCAGACTGAACAACTTGTGAAATAATGAAAGTGTCTTGTATTTGTAGAGCTGCCAAAACCTAGCACGCAATCAGAGTTCTACACTCAGTCTGAGATGGAAGTGAAGTTCAAAAAGAGAAAGAAAAAAGTCAGGAAAGTGAAACGATCCGAAATGGTCAAAGCGGATGACCTTCTGCCTCTAGATGATGAAGGGTTAGAAATATACTACAATACTTGTTAATGTTGATAGAGATGTTAATTTACTGCCAGTATTTTTAGTCAGACTCCGGTGTGTTGTAGTGCTGGGCCATTCATCAACTTTCAGTCTAATTGCTCTGAATTTGACTGCAACAATATTAGTTGTCAGAATGGTTTGTGTTAATTTGCAATACTTAGTTGTGTTTCAATGGTTGATGTTGGTACTGCGATTGATTGGTAATAATAATGTAAATTGAGAACAAAACTTATATTATATTTCTTAGTTTAGTAATTTGAAGGGATATCATGTTGATGTTGAAGCTAATGCATAAGAGGAGTTTCATCCAGTCATTGTTGCAAGTGTGTGAGTCTATTTATAGAGCAGCAGGTGAGGAGAGTACCATGCCTGTATTCTCCAGTGAGATCACAACACACCTCCAGCAGATAGCTCACCAGCCTGGAACAGAAGTAGAAGGTTGGTTATTCCTCTCTAGCCTCAGTGCTAACGTTAGTAGTCCTTCTGCTTCAATCAGAAGTGTTAAATTTGACGCAATGTTCGTTTTCTTGCTAATTGTGTATACTGTTGTGTATAGATGGCGCTGTCTGGTCAATGACTCATAATTTGAACAGTCTTTGTAGTTTTTTTTTTGCAAAAAATTATGTTCATCTGCTGCTACATTTGTATGAGTTCCTACTTCTTTGTTCATTGGTCTGCATTTTGAGGACAAATTTTGGTTAGAAAATTGCTTGTTATTCCAATGTGAATGTTTCTCCCTACATAGCATAACATAAATTTTTGGATGCCAGATTTTTTTTCAATTTTAAATTGCTTTGACTGATGAAATGCCCGCAGCATACCTCCTGGTGTCCTCCTGGTGTATACCTTCTAGTGTATACCTCCTGGTGTCCTCCTGGTGTATACCTCCTGGTGTCCTCCTGGTGTATACCTCCTGGTGTCCTCCTGGTGTATACCTTCTGGTGTATACCTCCTAGTGTATACCTTCTGGTGTATAATGGAGACTACACATTACCATTTCCATGTTAGATTATACTGGGGGAGACGTCAACCTAGATGACGACGTGCAAGACGATTACCACAGCTCTTTGGCTTTGGCCAGAAAGTTGAAACAAGCTCAGAAAATGGAGCCTAAACTGGTGTGTCATTATGTCATAAATACTTCAAGGGAATACCTCATTATTAATTTATATTAATGTATATTGTATGTAGTATTTCATGTGTACTCACTCTGTTGCTTTGGAGTTGTCTTCTATGAGTTAATATATTGATTGCTATATAAGTTGTCTCCAGCTGCTGAAGAAAGCAATGTAGAGTATATACTAGATTTTGTTAGCTATTTCGTCTGTGTTGTGTCTTCTGTATCATGGTATCTCTTTGAATGAGTAGGCTGCGGAAAAGCTGCTATCCACAGTTGGTAGAGAAATGGGCCGAGATGACAACTCCATGCAGGCAGAGGAGGCACTTACTGATGACAAGGTTACACTGACAGCCACCGACGAGTTTTGTAGAAACCTCGGCAGCATTCCAACATACGGCCAGTCTGGAAACAGGATGGAAAGACTGGATGAACTTATGGCATGTTATACTCTATATTTTATCTCTTTTGCTGCCGTGAATTCTTTTGTTTGCTGATGCATTCAAAACAAATAATTTTAATGCTGCAAGTCTGTACAGTTAAGTTGAGAAAGGGTATAGCCCGGCATTAGACAAGTTTGTATACAACAATAACACTTGAAGGCTGCGAAGAGCTCAATGGTGATGCAAACTACAATAGTATGTAATTATAAAACACCATGCAGAATACTTAGTAGTGATCACCACATCTGGGATTTTACACATCTTTGTAGTACACAACACGTCATGTTTGTAACACTTCTCTTGTCATCTGGTTGTATAAGCTGTAGGTAACACTTCTCTTGTCATCTGGTTGTATAAGCTGTAGGTAACACTTCTCTTGTCATCTCTTTATATAAGCTGTAGGTAACACTTCTCTTGTCATCTCTTTATATAAGCTGTAGGTAACACTTCTCTTGTCATCTCTTTATATAAGCTGTAGGTAACACTTCTCTTGTCATCTCTTTATATAAGCTGTAGGTAACACTTCTCTTGTCATCTCTTTATATAAGCTGTAGGTAACACTTCTCTTGTCATCTCTTTATATAAGCTGTAGGTAACACTTCTCTTGTCATCTCTTTATATAAGCTGTAGGTAACACTTGTCTTGTCATCTCTTTATATAAGCTGTAGGTAACACTTCTCTTGTCATCTCTGGTTGTAGGACTTTGAGCAGGAGCTGGTGGAGCAGTCGATATCAGCACCACCTGACGCCGAGAAGGGGGGCTGGGAAAGGGTGGAGATCCAGGAAGAGAGGTAATCTTTATGTTACACAATCAACAGTAATTGTGTGGAAATACAGGAGAAAAAAAATTGATCAGGATTTTTAGATTTTTTCCTTGTCCTGCAATATGTTGGTAGTCTTTGTAACTAACTTTAGTCAATTGAAAGACTGCTTTTATTATCAAAAGATAGAAATAAAGGCTGTTAAAAGCTAGGCTATGTCGTGCTGTTAAAGGATTGAATGGGGTGTAGAACACTGGCTATTCAAGTAGGATGTAGATTCTGTTGAACCCTAGGCTACTCTAAACACTCAGTCCCATTTCTTGTGATGGCTGACACTTGGTCTGCTGTTAGATTATTGATTTGTCATTGCATGTGGCTTAACACTTTGTTTAGTAACACCGTCACTGTGATGGATATAGTTTGCCTACTCGTCTGTGACTCGAAGTGTGTATTTAGTAGTCTGCTGTTGAATGTAGTTCAAAGTATTTAGTATACTGGCCTCCCCCATCCATGCTCAGAGATACTTGATGTTGAAATATTTATATAGGTTGTAGTGAATAACAAACAGTAAATATTTGACAATGGACACATGGAATTGATTGATTATACCTTCTCTATAATTGAATATTTTCAATGCTGACATTACTTTTTACTTTGTAGAAGGGAAATTGGCATTGTGGCCTAAAATTTTTGTTTTAAGAATATTTTGCTTTCACACTCATGAAATATGAAGATGGTTAAGTTATGTTGTTGGACATTCTATCTTGAAATAACGGGTGTATGGACTGATTATAAAACAGAATCTCTCTTTTTCTGAAAACATAAAATTGTATGTATTTGTAGGCCGGTAGATCTTGATAACCTGGGAGTTTTCCAGGATACCAGTGTTTTCCAAGAAGAGGTGCTACTAGACGGAGGTATAGCTAGCGCCCTCAAGCACGCAACATCCAAAGGATTTGTAGACTCTAAAGTAGAGAAACATGGAGGTGTTACGGTGAAAGATACAAGCAGTCTGCTTGCTAAGAACTACAGCATAGAAGACAAAAAGCATGAGTTAGTTTTATTTGTAGAAGTATAAATATGTTTTTCCGGATTTTTCAAATGCTTCAGGATTTAGTAGCAATAATTATTTCTTCCTCTCTGATTAAATCGATCTCTACACTGATACTTATTATTGTGAATCTATCACAAACCTAGGAATTCTGTGCCAAAATGTCTCAAAGATACCATAAATGTTGACTGAAGAAGCCGTGTATTGTTGTCTGTGACAGAAGCATGTCAACACAGCCATTAGGGTATATATCACTATTTCTAGCACTTGTAATACATGTGCTTGTTTTAATCACCAATGTTGTTCATTTACAGCGACATTGATGAGAAGTTCAAAAAGAGAGGCAGACATGAGAGGTATCAGGGCCCTTTGCAAGACTTTGTGGAGAAACCCTACGTGCCTGACTTTAATGTGAGTTGCTGTATTGAAGATCAAGCTCTGTCAGATCTTGACGCAGTGTTTCTATGTCTATGGGATAATAATATTCTATGAGATATAATAGTCTATGAGATATAATAGTATATGATATATAATAGTATATGAGATATAATATTCTATGAGATATGATAGTCTATGATATATAATATTCTATGAGATATAATATTCTATGGGGATACGGTAGTTGGGATAATTTCGTCTGCTATAGACCATGTCACCTGCTATATATATTCATGCTGTGGTGCCTTTGTATTGTAGCTGACCTACCAAGATGAACAAGGTCGCGATCTCACTCAGAAAGAGGCCTTCAGAATTCTTTCGCACAAGTTCCACGGTAAAGGCAGTGGCAAGAAGAAGACTGAAAAGAGGCTGAAGAAGTTGGACGAAGATCACATGATGATGACTATGAACTCTACTGACACGCCCCTTAATACTGTTGCTCGGTTGAAAGAGAAGCAGGCTAAAGAGCAGTCGGCATACATAGTACTTAGTGGAGGGAACAAGACACTCACAGGGTGAGAAATATGTGTAGTGTTCAGTGATACTGTAGTTTAGCCGATCAATTCTACTACAGTTTGTGTGTACTGTATTTGCACTATAGTTTATATAAAAATCTGTGTTAGGGAAAGTAAGGTTACTTGTAGACTGTGTACAAGCCTCTCGTACTTTTCCATCACCAGATTGTGTTAGGGAAGGTAGATTTACTAGTGAACTCTCTTACTCTTCCTTCACCTGTCTACACTGTTACAATGCTGTCAGCCCTCATCACTTATATTCATCATGTTACAACATATCCTTTGTGTACTTGTAGGAACAGTGTGGTGAAATAACGGTAGAGTGGAGCAACTTGCTGTGTACAAAATATGTAAATCTGTAGCATTTCACTGTGAAATTTCAACTAGAAGTCAATGTTATAGTGGAGCACTACATTTGGTCAACTACAGCGAATGTTGCTGGGACTGATGCACTAAATCTACTGTCCACTTCTGTTATATAATAACCTTGATTATTGACTTTTAGTGTTTGTATAGCTGAAAGATCATTATTTTATATTCATTTATTAATATAAACGTACACAATAAGGTCTTTGAAAGCTCAGGTTCCTTGAGTTTGGTCTTGAGGGAATAGAACATGATAGTTTGAAACATAAATACTCATCAACTAGCTAATAAAAATACTTTATATGTAACACTTGAACAGCCAATGAAATTAGGAATGATTTGTGATCAATAAAAGTGAAAACAACATGGACGGACTATACTTGTAGAAAGCTTACAGGTACCACATAGACTATTGTAAAAATGCAACACAAATATATATTATATAATTATATATTAGAAGAGAGGACAAAGTAGATGTGCCTTATAGTATTCAGTGGTATTTAAATGTGAAACAATGAGAAGAGATTATCGTAAATATAGAAAATACAATTTCGTTGTATGTAAATGGACATAAATATAAAATGTAAATAGACTGTATTTGAAATAGTTTCTCAAGTTTAGCCAAAAGTTGGCAGTGAAATATAATTATCTGACAATGCTGTAGAGCTATTTTCACTTCCTATGCTCCAATCTGCAGCTGCTTTATCATGTTCACGCTAACATGCTCATAATCGCTAGTTTGTCCAGCAGCAACTTTGGCCTGTTTAGCCTTCCACCGATCTTTGATTGGTCCAAAAGTCTTGGCAAATTTCATCAGATCATTATGCCATATGGAGAGGTATCTCAGAGCTGGAACCATCCTTAACATCTCCCGATAACGCTTCTTATAATTTTCCTTGTATTTATCTGTAAAACAATAATGCAGAATTCTTGACAATGCTCAGACTTATTAAAAACCAATTCCAAATATCTCTCATTATATATAAAACTTGAAATAGTAGTTTGGTAATGTAGAAACTTTTTTTACTAGGACTATAACAAACAAGCAATAATTGAAAATGGAAGGTGCTAAACTCCTGCAAGATGTATAAAACTGATGCTGCTCCATGAGATATCTGCACAAGGATGTAATTATTTCACCAGTACGGAACTATTCTAAGAAATACTCGCATTTCCTGTTGTTTACAAATGAAAACATGTCGTATCCTCCCGTGTAAAACTATGGAACTAATAATTAAACAGTGTTGTAAGTTTTATACAAACCTTTCATATAGGCAGCACATAAGTCTGTCAGAGGTGCTCGCTTCACCTCAATGACCTCTTTCTGCTCTATTTTTAGTATGTCTAAAAAAGGAGAAAAATAAGTCATTGACAAGTTTTCGAAGAACTGCAGGAAATTGCTTAATTACATTATTCCTTTCCGGTCTTTGTTAGTTGAATGAATTTAGGCCGTCTAGTGCCAAAGAATTCAAGGACAGATATAAAAATATTGCAATAACATCAATATTTCCTTATTACGTGACAAATTGATGTAAATTTTATTAATAGTCTAACTTTATAGTTATTTATACTATATAAGCTACTAATTTCACGAGAAATGATGTAAAATTGCAGCAACTGACATTTAATTTTGTAAGCACTTTGCAACAAACGTGGATTTCTACTCTTAGTATGGTAAAAATAGCCTTTGCCCTTTAACAGCAACATCAATTGAGCTCATAAGTGGCAAATGGCTCGTGCTAAATGTAGACACTACGGAAATGTCATGCTGACTATTTAACCCTTACAACTTTGTCCGTAGGGGTTAAGGCAGCGTCGTAAAATGCTATCACCGGTACAAGATTAGCTTTTGGATATTATTGGTTATTACCCGTCGAGAAAAGGGTGAGAGCGGAAATGAGCATGATCTCTTCTTCGCCAAAGTTCAAATCATTTATGGCCCTAGAGTATCTCAGCACTGTCTGTCTGAACACATAGAAGGGGTCTTTCTCTGGTATTTTCCATGCCCTAAAGTTATTATGGTACAAATCAAGCAACAACAGGAAACATTATTCTACAAATAAACTGTAATGCCCTAAAGTAACAAAATAAAATATTATTCTACAAATAAAATGTTAATGCAAGTTATTGGGTAGCCTTAAAGCAACTACAGTTTAAAAATATAAAACATAACTCATTATCAAAACACCTAATGACTCTAGGGTCTGCATTATTGAACTTCAATACTTTCAAATATCAAATTGCAAAGCCATTACATGTTGGTAATCTTTTTTATGGCACACTAGAGAATTTGAAAGTTACTCTTTTCACCCAACATTAAAATATAATCTGTAATAAAAGAATAGATTGGCAACATAAAAAGTACTAAAAATAACTCTGGTAATGTTACTATGTAATCATTAGAAACTTCTCCCTCCCATTCTACAAATTTTATTGTCATAGTACTTTATCTCTATGACTGAGAAATTGAGCAACACCTACATTGTTAGAGTACTAGTATATGTTAATCATAGAGAGGTCTTAGCACATTGCCACAATTATGCAGTAGATGATTAAAATGTTGGCAAAATGTTGCTGTAAGTTGGCTGCTAAACTATTTGAAAAGTTTTATATGACCACTAATAGAAATTTTTAACAAGTAGAAATCTAAAACTATAAGAGGTAATAGAATGGGAAAAAACTTGTGTGCCTTGTCGCTATACTTACTTTTTACTGCATTCTACCCGATCCTACCTTATTTCTTATTCTAAACAATCCCACCTTATTTAACAATTTACACAGTTTACCTTATTCTACATGCCTGGTACCATATCATACACGATTCACCTTATTCTGCACAGTTTACCTCATGCTGCATGACTTACCAGAAATATCGACACTGCTCTCTCTCCTCGTCCCACCAGTACAACACATGCATCAATAGACAGTTTGAGAAACTAGCAGTTGATACTAGAGTTTTCTTATCTTTCTCTATCAGAGAGTCGCTGCCTGCACATAAACAGTAACAAAGTCAGACAGCGTGAGAGAAAAGATAAAAATATACTTCCATTTTACAAACAATAGAAAAAGGTAACTTTTTTATTGTTCTATAGCTTTGACTAGATTTTTTTATTTTACGCGGATGAAAAGTTATATAGAGCTTATATTGTGTGCACGCCATAAAACAATCCTCTGAAAATTTAATTTGAGTTAGACATAAAAGTTCATAAAATCATATTCAATATAGTTTATTATTTAATTTGGCTATTAACTAACTTAGCTCCAATAAAATATTCCTTAATTGAGTAGTTTGTTCAGCATTTTGATTATTGCACATGGAATTTTATTGAATTACTAAATGGCAGTATTTTTCAAAATATTTAAGCAGAATGATAAATACTGAAGCTGTGTCTAAAACAAACATCTCATTTCATCACATTTACCAAAATATTCATGTTGCTTCTTAAAGCAAGTCAGGTGAATGAAGTTTTATGTAAGCGCTTACCATGAATCTCCTGATAGAATCTAGCCTGAGCAGTTGTCTCTCTAAGTAGTCTGTTCTTTATGAAGTCCATAAGTTTTAGTTGCAATGGAGCGTTCTCCTTTACATTGGGCCACAGGCTTTCCTGCAAGTATATTCAAATTAGTAACTACAGCTTTTACTACAGCTCCAGTAGCATATAAAACCTGATTTCCAAAAAGAAAGCAAGCATTTACATAGAAATGAAAACATAATCAGACAAACATATTTCAGGTCAACTACCTTTCCGTAGTCTGTGCTATTGCTTGATGACGTTCTTAGGTTACTGCTCACATATTCTCTCGTCTTATGCCATCCTTTCATCAACTTTTCCATCTCTTTCTTCATATCATCACCATATTCTATGTCGTCTGGTATTTTGTGTTTAAACCAGTAATCCTGAAAGTGCAAACATCTAGCAACTACATGCCAGCTAAATTCCAAAAGTTGTACCAAAATATTGTGTAACTGTGGTTTTATGTGCAATATATATACAATTTACCCATCACCAAGAACCCCTTAGTTAAACTTGCATCACATCTCAAGTAGCTACATAATCATAGCTACTTTTGTATATTTTTGCGTTATATTACTTTTTCTGAGATCAGACATCTACTTTGTATAATTACCAAATAAGGTCATATTTGTATAATTACCAAATAAGGTCATATTTGTATCATTACCAAATAAGGTCATATTTTCATAATTACCAAAGAAGGTCATATTCCTGCAACTATTTTTTACCTGATTGACTTTGTCATTGATAGACTTCATGTGTTTAAACATGCCACTGCCACTGTATTCATCACTTTCTTCGTCTTTCTCTCTAACTTCTTCTTTATCCCCTTCATCTGAGTTGGTGTTTGAGCTCCTGCAGCACATCAACTCTCAGTGTTGGTGATTTTTGATAAAGCATTTGAATAATAGTGGAGTTTGCGAAGTCAATGAGTGCAGGACATGTATAGCTAGATTTTAGACGAGAAGTTTAATTTATATGCAAGTAAAAACTAGAGAAAATGTTAGAAATTATATGTAAAAAAATATTATATCAACTAATTTGCAATAAATTCAATTATCACAGCAGACCCTTAACTTATAATTTTATATATAAAATGTGTGAATTTTGTAAAATAAATTTCTGACCCAAGCAATTTATTCAGACAAGAAGTTTTTTTTCATATCAATTTGAATCTTGATAAAATTGGCCGAAGATAATTTGACTAAACTAAAACTATTGACACAGAAGTAGTTCTCCAACTTACCACAAGTCTTCAATGGTTAGCGCCTGCTCGTTGAACACGAGTGGCTCGTGTGAGCAGCTCGGCATGTACTTATGGTTGACCTGTCGTATGTCCACTTCGTAAATACTGAACTCATCAGCCAAGTCTTGAGAGTCTGTAGCGTAACCGGAGGTGGTTATTGCTGATTGGGGTGATGAAGAAGGCATGCTGTACGGCGAGTATTGCTGCTACAAACACAACATGAATATAGAGTAACTTTTAGTCGGCTCTTGACTCTCAATTGCTGTACAGTATCTTGCTAATAATATCAACACTTGAAAAAGATATCATCAGTAAAATACAAAAGAACAGGAGCACAGCAATTAACTTATACGCTACATTTATCAAAGATATGCTTCTAAAAACAGGATGTTACCTGTACAAAAGAAATCAACATAATCTATCATAGAATGAAAAATTGTAATACTAAAGCACTTTTCTACAACAATCTAAATAACTGCTGTATGAATACGTACTTGAGAGTACGGACTGTTAGAGTCGTATTGAGGAGGCAGCTGTTGTGGCAGCAGGTCACATGATGGTCTGTGAGCTCTTGTCATGTCTCCATACACCATAGCGCCGTCTGCGCCCGGCTGTGTGAACGCCTGAGGTCTGTGCGGCGGAGACGAGTACTGAATGTTGTCTCTGCTCACCATCTGATTGGACGACTGATCCATAAGGAGGTTACTGGCTGCCGACATGTCGTAGGCGGTGCTCTGGTGAGGCGGTGAGTTGTGATTCAGAGGCACTGGGTAGCAGTCAGCTGACTGAGTGATGACTCGGTGCTGATGGGCCAGCGTGTTCTGATTGGTCAGCGGCTGGTTGTACACTGAGCCAGGGGATGGCTGGGTGGCCGGGTAACTGGGCGGGTACATAGAGGATGGACTGTGGTACGCGTCGCAAGTGCCTTCGTATGGAGGGGACGGGTGACTGTATGTTTGTACAGGCTGTCTGTAGGTATTGTGCTCAGATTTGATTGTGTGAAGCTGGAAATTAGCTTTAGTATTGGTCATTGCTGTAACATTACAAGAGTGAAATCGTACACATTCCTTTATATCTCTGGTAACATGAAAGTTTAATAAATGTTAAAACTTTTAATGTTTTACATACAGATTAGTTGCCAGTAAACTGCTAAGATTGATTTATTCTTGTGGCTACCTTAAAACTTTGGACCATACAATTAATAACCCATATCATAATTTCTAATTTTTCAGGCTTGCCAAACATAGGGAAAGATAAGCATTTGTATTAAAGAATGTTTGTCCTTGACCTTCTTACTGTAGAACTATATGTAAAGACTTACGAGTTGGAGCAGCAGAAGCCTGGGGGTAACTCTGTGGGAGTTGTCGTTTCACTGGCAGATTATCAATTCTCTGCAGTTTAGGTTGAAGTTGAGGTCCACTTATCTGCGCCAGTTCTTCTTCGAGGTCAAAATGAGAGGGCAGCGGCTGACCTACATTAGTTTAAAATAGCTTTTATCTTCTAATAAATAACTTTGCTTTCTCTTCCAAAATTAAAAGTAGAAGAATGAATGATACATAGCGAAGTATCTGATTTAGTTGTTTAGGCATATGATATGCTTTTGAGCAATTTTACATTAAAAGTTACATCAAATTATTGTAGGTTGATATGTAAATTAGTAAGATCAAAATGAATAGCTCGGCAGATATCCTTCGGGTAACATAATGACATATATTTTGTTGCTATAAAAGGATATGAAGGTGATCCTCCAAGGCTTAGTAGCTGTTACACTAGCTGCAGGGCTAGAGTGCTCTATTTGTAAAATTAACAAACGCATCAGCACACTATTTTAGCACACATGACATTCATGTTCATTATGTCAATATATAGTTAATGTAAATACACAATTTTAAACAAGAAAAGATTTGCACCAATAAGCTCTCTGTAGAGAACAGAACACTTACCAATGACACCCAACAGCATCTCGTTCAGGTCTGCACTGCTACAACTAATGCTTAGATCATCGGCCTGTGATCTACTATTCATCTTAGTGTGAGTTTGCGGAGGCCTGTGAAACCTCTCCCCTCCTCCATGGATTAGTGCTGGCAAAGAGGCTAGACTATGCTGTTCAGCTGGTTGCCAGTGGTTTTCCTGTTTGGCGTATCTACAGAAGTATTAGAATTAGTTGGTCAGTTTTTATCTCATTCTGATGTCTAACCCAAGAAATATAGACTGGAATTGCTCGACTAAGTTATTTGTGTCAGCAGTATATAATGCTAATAAACTTGACAGTCAATTTTGCATCAATACAAAGTATGACACACACATATTATATATAGAAGAGACACTCGAAACAAGCTGACATTTACCTAAGCTAAGCCTAACAGCAGTGAGCGAAATGTTCCAACTTGTATAAATAGACGAGTGAAAAATCATGTTGCTGACATTCAAAGCTGCGGGTATAATAATTATTAGCTGTAGTTGACTTCCATATTCAAACACAAAAAAAACCCACATACCCGCCAATGCTGTTGTAGACCAGCTTTGGGTTGCTGTCAATATGGCTGGTGGATAAGTTTATCTGCCCTCCATATGGATGATGCCGAGCGTTTTCCTTTTTACTCGGTGGTCGGCCAACTTTAATGGCTACAAACATTAATATATCATAAAGTCAGCATTAATAATAAGATATGTAAAATCAACAAACTAAATTCAAGCTTCTTTTCTATACTAATTTTCTTCACTCAAGGATTTTCTTAAAAGAAACATTCTTTGAACAATTATTTCAAAGAAAAACAATGTAGATGATGAGTACCTTCTCTGGACATGCCTGCATTCAGACAAGCCATGTATCTACAATAGCGACATTGATTCCTGGTACGAGGGGTGATAGGACAGTTTCCACCTTCTTTGCATGCGTAGTTCTGATACTCAGTCAAGCCACGGCGGAAAAATTTCTACAAAACATTAAAAAAATATAAAAGCAAAAATTAGCAAAAAGAACTTAAAATATTTTTGAAAAAAGTTGCTACACTTTTTTCAGTAGGTATTACAGACCGTTTGTTCTTGTTTGTGCCTGTAAGAGTAAAATTACAAAACAATTTTAAATCAAACACATACATTTCCTTTTCAACTACAATCACGTTTTAATAAGCATAACGAAGAACAAGGCCGGTAGCACTAAAAAACTGGAATCTTTGGTCCTATTTTAATACATGTTTAAATAGGTAAAAACAAAATGTCATTTCATTAATTGAGTTATAATAATTTTACTATCTAGTAAACTTGAGTTCCTAGTTCTTAATTTATGATAGTTTTCTCAGCCAGAGTACATACTCAAGGATGTATCTAATGACACAGCATAGTTAAGGTCATCCCCAGTGAAATATCATCTCATAATCTAGTCTCAGTTCCTAGTTGCTATTGCTCTGTGGGCGGCATGCGTATTGCCTACTTGTCATAATTTAGCATGAGATATAACAATTGCCAACAGACCATCAAATTAGCTAGGGCTGCACCTGTTTATATTACAACCATCGCTACAATCTATTGAGCAAGTATGTGGTCATATGGCAAGCCTCAGCATCACCTCATTATTATTATTACAAGAAACCAGTGGTTCGTTGCATGTGCAATGTACTTGATGTACAAAGGAAGATAGTTTTTGTAACTTCTTTTTCAACTAACCATGTAAAACTCTTTCAGATTCTGGAAGCAAGCTAAATGCTAAAGCTAACTCAATATTTATCCATTTGCCTAGTCTAATAAAGTTGTTAATAATTACAGGCTTGACTACAACTTAACAAATAGTTCAGAGATGCTCTTCTCTCAAAGCATACTGTTTTTATGCTAGACTAATAATCTATCTGTTCACTACCATTGACTAACTTAAAGTCAAAATTACTTTCATCATTAAAATCCTCTTCTAGTTGCAAAAACACTTCTCATTGCTAAACTATTACAATCAGTTACAGACTCTGCACAATAGCTTAGAATAGCGAAGAGACTTGCATATAGGTCAGATAGTCATGTGTGAGATTTTGTTGGTAGCTGTAAAGATCAGATATGCAGAATCTTGTGTGGCCACTTTGAGTTTAGATGGTTTTGGTAAAGGATTTGATTGCTGCAAGTTTCTAATATAGCTAGTAGGTACTTTTGTGGTCCCATTGTACATTAGTATAAGCATTAATCAACACTTATTGAAGTGAGTTGGAACTTGGAACTATATAAAAGGTTAGACCGTGAGCCTGTGCTTTAAATATATTCTATTTGCTCTCTGTTGTATACAGTCTAAACTTTAAAAGGTCCAATCAACCTTAAATTGCTTCTAGCTAAATGTCCAAAAATAGACCATGTAAGTTTGGTACATTTAGTACCTTGTACCAATTCTAGAATACTCACCACTATAACTTATATAAACTTCTGCAAGTTCAAATGCAAAATGCATACTTCTAGGAAATAACTGTGCAACTTTTATTACATGCATTATTTTATTTCATATCTTAAATTTATGAATCATGAGTTCATTTTTCAAAATGTTTAATTTAAGTGCTTAAAAAATGCAAATAAAAAGTACAAGTTTAAAAAAATACCCTGGTGCAAATTGACCACAGCCCCAGCTGTTTTGGCAAAACACATTTAATGACATTTTTATGGACATAGTGGTAAATGGGCTGGTTGTTTTTGGCAGATGGGTAGCACGCTGGCTGGCTGCAACTTTATACAATTCTGATTGGCTGGACTCTACATGACCAGCTAATGATTGTATCTGATTGGCCTAATAATTCATTTGCATTTGAAAATGTAGAGTTTTATATAAGTTATAGTGGTGATATTTTAGAGTTGGTACACACCCCTTTTTTGGTTGAGTTTTTTAATCTGATCAGCTGTAGTCATCTACAACACTTCAGTGTATGGGGAAATTATTAGTATTACGAAATCTGTTTTGGCTTATAATTATTGCTATGCCAGTTTTCTGACTTAGTTTTTCATCAACTATATGCAGGCTGTTCTAACTTAGGTGATTTCATCAAAGGTAGACATTACTTAGACCTTAGAACATCAAATCAACCAGTGCTGTTACTTGGTTTTATTGCAAGCATAGCACACTAGCACAGTCACCTAGCTGCAATGGCAGTGGCCACACTAAACTCACCAGTTTTATTAAAATATCTTATGTAAGGCACTTAAAGACACTAGCCTAGTTTGTTAGTATGTAGAGCAGTAACACAGTTACAGCAGTCACATCACCCCTCTCTATCTTGTCTACCAAGTACAGAGGTTGCAAAAATGATAATCATTTCATGATTTAGTTTTAAATCAATGCATATTACTGAATACATTCTCATAGTCTGATTATTTTGCGCTTCAGCTTATTTTAATGTGATAATTTAAAAAATTGCTTCACATGCATATTACAAATGCATGAACCTACGCTAAGCATAAATTATTTGCTTGTGTACTCACTACTGTTTTATTTTAAATTCATATAGCAGTAGCTTTTTTAATCAATCACATATTAATCTGCAAGAGTTTAATTGCACAGATAATGTAGACATTTTGTATAAAAATTAGTATTAACATGTAATGCCTTGCATGTGGGTCTATATTGCCAGTTGGTATCATCACCTATAATACCATGTTGATAACTCTTTCTTGTATACGATTTACTTAGTGAAACAGCATGATTATCTTACAAATGTAATGACATCAGCCATGGGACAATATAGTCTAGAATCTAGACTCTAGATTCTTTTAACTGTGAAGTAATCAGCCTCAAACCATTGCTGGATGAAGTGCCTACACTTAGCTGTGAAGCTACTGCAATAACATCAACAATTTTACTAATGAGTTTTCAATACATGTTTTAGTTGGGTAAAATACAAAGGTTCTCTGGTAAATGCTAGAATAAATGATGATTAAACATTGGATTTAATGAACATTTTTTCATATTGTGTGATGCAACATGATATAGTTACAGAGAAAACGCTGATCCCACTAAAACTGTAATGAAGGCATTATATTTCAACACTGACTGCATACAACATTGTTACCAACAGAATATTATCCATATATGAGTTTGTATTTTGCAAAATAAGCATCGAGTCTGAGCTGCCATTTTCTTTCACCCAAAAAACATTAATATCAGACTTTAGCTTACAAAGCATAGTGGTATAGCACATGCATATACAATAGCGCACCAAAAAAAATATTATAAAGTGCTACACTTTATTGGTTACCAAGGGTGGCTGCAGAAAGCACAGCAGACTATTATAATCTTTTCTAAAAGAGGTGCAAACAGTAAGCTTACACCTCCAGGACTATTTAGGATATCAAGTCCTTTATGGGTTGATTGCTCTTTTAACCTGGATTCTAAGAATAGCAATTAATTTAGTTTAGAGTTACTGCATTCTAGTCAGTTGAAAATAGCCTTTCTTTCCAGGTGGCATGGCCAGGAAATAAGTAAATACTGTAGGAAGATCGCCATGTAGTAGAAATAGGTGTGCTCCGGAAGCACTATAGTGAAGTTTTAATGGCTGGCATATGGTATTGGATACTAGCCCTCAGAATGTTTTTGTCATCTTCCTGCCTCAATGGTGGTTGATGATTACTTTGAGTGAGGAAAAACATGTATTGAAAACTCATTAGTATAGCTTCAGAGCTAGGTGCAGATATTTCCTCGAACAATGACTTGAGACTGAAAAGCTCACGTTAAATATCACTTAAAAATGAAGCAAGCTGCTAACAAAATTACTTCATAGTTGAAAAAACTGGACTATATTGTCCTATGGCTGATGGCATTGCATTTGTGGGATAAACATGCTGTTTCACTAAGGAAATCATGTACAAATTGGTGATGATACCAAGTAACAGTATAGACTAGCATGCCAAGCACTACAGGTTAAAGCTCATTTTTATATAAATCGTCTATGTTGTCTATTGCTAAAAGCTGTGCATTTTAACTCCTGCAAATAAATATGCAACCAAGTCAAAAAAATTACTGTTGTAATTTGTTTAAGTAAAATAATGGTGGGTACATAAGCAACTAATTCATGCTTAGCACATGCTTATACATGTGTTTGTCAGTGTGCTGTAAATATATGCTAGTGATGATAAATATGGTGCAGCACTGCCATTACAGTTGCTGACTGTGCTATGCTATTGCTACTGTTTTGCAATAGTAACAACAGTGTTTGATTTGCTGCACCTAAACAGTGTCTACCTTCGATGAAATCACCTAAGTTATATAGCTGCCTATGGTTTATTACAAACCAAGTCAGAAAACTGGCATAGCAATATAAGCCAAAACAGATTTCGTAATACTAATAATTTCCCCATACACTGAAGTGTTGTAGATGGCTACAGCTGATCAGATTAAAAAACTCAACCAAAAAAGGGGTGTGTACCAACTCTAAAATATCACCACTATAACTTATATAAAACTCTACATTTTCAAATGCAAATGAATTATTAGGCCAATCAGATACAATCATTAGCTGGTCATGTAGAGTCCAGCCAATCAGAATTGTATAAAGTTGCAGCCAGCCAGCGTGCTACCCATCTGCCAAAAACAACCAGCCCATTTACCACTATGTCCATAAAAATGTCATTAAATGTGTTTTGCCAAAACAGCTGGGGCTGTGGTCAATTTGCACCAGGGTATTTTTTTAAACTTGTACTTTTTATTTGCATTTTTTAAGCACTTAAATTAAACATTTTGAAAAATGAACTCATGATTCATAAATTTAAGATATGAAATAAAATAATGCATGTAATAAAAGTTGCACAGTTATTTCCTAGAAGTATGCATTTTGCATTTGAACTTGCAGAAGTTTATATAAGTTATAGTGGTGAGTATTCTAGAATTGGTACAAGGTACTAAATGTACCAAACTTACATGGTCTATTGGCTAGAAGCTGTATCTTGTTGCCTTGCACTGAGAAATAAATTTGAGGCCAGCAAACAACTGGGCTCCTTTGTACTCCTGGCAGCTACTATCAATAGTTGGTTATCATAGCTGCGCAGTGTTCACTCAAGCATGATATCATCGGCTTGCTGTATACCAACTCAGAGCCAAGATTATCAACTATTTTATGTTTCTATATTTAGCATCTAATAGAAAAAGCTGCGTCTAGTTAGACTGACTGACGCTCTGCTTGCCTGAGTGAAACATCCAAGATGAACAGTTGTAATTTTAGCTAGGCAAGAATTGAGAATTTGAAGAGAAAACCTCCTTAAGATAAAAGAAGATGTCCAGTGAATTTAGTTTTGTTTCCGGCCTGATAGGTGTCAGTTAATCAGCTCAGATATAACTAGCAATGCATTTTCTATTATTCTGATGCTGCAGTTATAATATTCCATAACAAGAATTGACTTAATAATTTAGGCATATGCAACAAATCAACCAGTTTTATTCAAGTTAACACCAGATAGCCATTGCTAAAGATATATACATATATATATATATACGTATGATCAGGCATAGAAGTAGCAAGTTCAATAAATAATGTAAACATGCAGAAGGTGTAACAGCTGTGTACTTTTGTGAAGGAATAAGTCAGGGCTTTTTTATAGCAATACATCCTATAAGTATCTTACAAACATGGGGGAAATAATAGGTTAGTTCTTTAATTACTTTTCTTAAATATACATTACAATATTGAATGTCAAAACCGATTTTGTAAAAAAGCAGAATCTATAAAAATTCAACCTGCAAAAGCCTACCTAAAAGGCACATTGCTGGGGTGATTAGTCCTGTCAATTAATTATAATTTTAGTTTTTATATCCGTTGATAAAAGTCCTATTTTTGCAAGTAGAGTCTTGATATATTATAGGTGTCAGTTGTAGAGTATTATGCTTTTTAAACATAAAAATATATAACGTCTTGCAAGAGTAGAGAATCTAAAGATCCTGAGAGCTGATGCTGACATAGAAAGGATGTCCTGAGTACACATGCTATAGCATTTCTTTGACAAAACCTAATCACCTAGTATCCCACTTGTTTTTGGAACTCAATCTAAAAATATAAATAGCAGTTTTCTCAATACATTGAAAAGTAATTTGCAACATTTTGAATTTGAATCAAATTGTTCATACACCACAGTTAGTACTAGTGTAGGCTAATCTATATTCTGTAAAATCTACCTATACTGTAAGCAGATCAAAGCTGCCAGCTGGTAACTTTTGAAAAAACACAGCTCATAATTATAATTACTATTAGGTTGGATGCTCCCTTGAAATTGTATTTTTCAAATAATTTCTTAGTAGATATGATTGCCATGATGACTCCAATTCTTTTGAAACATATGCTTATAATGTATTTTAAGTTGGTCACTCACAGTAAATGTAGTTTGGTATGCAAGTAGTAGTACAATGAGAATTACTAAACAAAAGATTTTTAGTGCAAAACTATATTTTCTATGTGCCTACTCAACTACAGTACTCTAAATAATTGGAGAAAAAAGTGATAGTCAATAAATATAATAAATTTGGCCATTTTTCTTACATAATGATGGAATGAACTCTGACAATTTTGATCTAGTCTTACAGTCTTAGTAATAGCTCTATAACCATCAATGCATTCTTATTATACTATGCCTTTTTTACGAATATAAAACTCAATTTTGAAGTTTAGTTATACTGTGCAATGCTATAATGATAATAATAATATGAATATGAACATAATATTAATAATAGATATAATAACAATACTCAGTATAGGTCTACTGTAATACTAATAGTACAACTATACAAATCCTATAAAATTAATTGAAAATAAATATATTATTGCTTGAAAGCAATATCAATATGAAATATGAGAATTTGCTGAAGGAAGCAGTGGTACTCACTTACCCTTGAAGTTAAACTCTTAAAGTTAATCAAAGTACACTCTTTCATCCTAGGTTTGAGAGGTGAAAGACGTTTTTCACTCCATTTTGAAATGATATTCCCACCGCCAGTTGGCAAGTTCACTTCACAGATTGCGTTTTAACATCGAATTTTTTATTTACCGAGCTAGCTTTTACTAGTAACATATCCAATCGGGCAAGATAAGTAACGCTTACAGCTACGTATGATATTATGCAGAGCAGTTTGCTTGAGGACAGTGCACTGCAGCTGCGGAATTACTAGGGTAGGTTTTGGGGGGGGGTGACTGTGAATTATAAACGTTCTATGTGCTTTTTTGAAAGCATTGTGATAGCATACGCTTTAATCATTTATATGTAAAATAAAACTGATTGTTTTATAAATTATAATTTACTTATTTATTTATTTTACTATTGTTTTAAAATTTTGATAAAACTTTGAACACCCCCTCATAATACCACAACCACATTCCACTCCTTTAGTTATAACCTAATTAGATTAGAAGTCACATCTTCAATACAAACAAGCTATTCCGATGTCTGCTGCTGGCATTAGCTTGAAACTGCAGTGAAGCTCTTACTGAGCTAGTAGACTGAAAGTGCACTACCTATAGTTAGCTACCAATGTTATGAATTGGTGTAAGCAGTAAAGGAAATGAGTAGTATATATGTGTACAGAAACTTGTACTCAAATGCTTATAGAACCCCATAGTTACGGTTATTTGAGATTCAGTCAGGTCCAAAAGAAATTGTGAAATTAAATACCCATTTATATTACATCATGCTGAATCTGGTCACATAATTGGCTATTTAAAGATAATTGTAATTAAAACCATATTGCAATATAAAATAACCTGCCAAAGTTGCTCCTTATTGACGAGTAGTCTAGTTGGGAATTTAAGTTCAAACCATGAGCTCATTTCAGCTAAAAATAGCAGCACCTTGTCACTGCCTATGAATGGCTTGCATGGTCACTGCCAGAGCCATTAGCGAAATGGCTTACTGCTATTGCAAGCCTGCTACATACAAGCCTCCTACGTGCAAGCACTATTTATCAATCAGAAACTATTTATTTAATTGTAAGCTACCAGAATTTTAATACCATGATATTATAAAAAAAGTTGTCTGGTAGGTGCAGTATAAGCAGAAAAGCTTCAACAGCCTAAATTCTTAAATTGTTTAAGAAATTCTAATTTGGTAACATGTCGGAATTCTCTCTAAACTTCTTAAGCTGCATCTCACCGCCTATAATAGGCCCAATAATACATAATGCAGGGTTTAATTTCTCACTACCCTCATACCTCATACTTATTATACTTAGCTGATAAGACTTTACTACTATTGTTGAAAGAAAGTTATGCAATTACTATTCAATTGACTAAGAATTTTCTCCAACAATTTTGTAGATTCTGAAAAAAAAGTTAATGTTTTAAAATAACAATACAGTGAGTTTGGTTACAGATATATTATTAGTATAATTTAGATTACTCTACAGAACAACAAATTTGCTTTGAGATCACGCACAAAAGGCATGAAATTTAGTGGCCTTAACTCTCACTAGCATCCTAAGATGTCTGGGTTATCATACAGGCTGTATTACTAAACTGCTTTGCACTAGAAAGAAACAAGTCAAAGCAAGAAATGTACGCAGGCTTCAGAAACCGCTTCATATAAATACAACTGAAATCTAGATTCAGGGTAGATTGCGCATTGTACAGCCTCGCGTCTATAGGCAGTACAACAATATTGCAACCACCAAGATTCCAACTACTAGCTACTATAATATAATAACCAGCCTCATACCGCCTTTTATCCATACCGCAGTTTACTGCAGAGATGAACTTTAACCCTTCAGTTTAGCGCGCACAACATGAATCGTAGGTCGCATGAGCTCCCTGTAATCATTATGATGGCTACAATGCAGCGCAGCTCTACCGTGTTCAGCCAAGCGGGCAGACTAAGCGAGATGTAAAATTTTTAATAAAATCAGTGTATAAATTACACGTTTACACCAATTCTATTCAGGTTATCTGAAAACTTTAAAAAGCCTCTAATAGACAAATATCTTATAACCCTATATTTCAATTTTTACAGAAATATGTTGCTTGGGAATTGAATAATTCGTGGGGCACTGAGACCATGTTTTTTTATGCGAAAATGGGCAATTTTTGACTGTTTTTGGAGCATAAAAATGCAACGGATTGGGTAGGTAAAGATTTTAAAAAAGCCTCTAATAGAGCAGCAAAATATTTACAAGATGGTTTTTGAATTTTGATTCTAGCCTCAAAATTAGTCGAGTTATGAGTGGGGCACTGTTTCATATATAATTATAATGAAGCAATGAAATTACTGATTCAGTAGAAGGATGACCTTAATCAAGCTGTGGAAACTAAGACTTTAGACCACGAATTCCCAAGAGACACTTTCTGTTTGGTAAGAATAGGCCAAGAATGTGGCTATTTCTTTGATAACATTTTATTGTAATTATCAATACTCATGTACACTATGCAACTCAAGTGTTTGGTACATGTCAACTTAGTAGTAATCACGGGGTTGTGACTTATGATTACTATGCTGCCTCTTCACTAGCTGGCCTGGATGACCTTCAACTCTAGCTGGTGATGAATTGACAAACTAAGGCCCGTTAATACTTAGTGATTAATCGAACAGCAGGAAAATGTACAACTGTTGAATAAAACATTATTTAATAATTATTGCTTTTAATTAAACTTGTTAACAGTGAAACTTACTGTTGTAACTTTATGGTGTATAACTGAACATTATATAAAATTACAATTTATGACGAAGTGTCAGTGAAATTTGTGACTTATAGGTTAATTGAAAGAGGGACCATCAACTAACCTTACAACCTTCACATGAAGTGACCCCAAAGTGGACGCCATTTGCAAAATCATCACAGACTTTGCACATCACAGATCCAGCAGGGGCGTCTATGATATCTGGCTTCTCTGTTATAACATATAGATAAAATAAATGCAAGAGAACACAACTTCAGTAACTGTGTTCTACTGTATGCATGTCTATATCTAAAGCAATAGGTAAACCATGCAGAGAGTAACTGTGCTCAGTAAACATCCTGCAGGCAAAAATGTGATGAAATCATTGACTCAAAATTTATTGCTTAACAAACACCATGGTGTAACTTGAAAAGTTCCACATTTTTAATTCAAGACGCAATTTTATATATTATATTAAAACTTTGATGGTACAAAAAGGCATACGCTATAAAATGTTAAATATTTACCCATTGCTTTAGCTTGCAATAGGTCCAGAAATTCAGCACAATTACTAAAATGCCAGCAGTGTGACAAGAGTAATTAGCAACTATACAACCTTTAGCAGTAGTTTACAATTCTAAGTGTTTCAGATGTTTCCACTTAAAGCCAAATTTATAATAATACTTTCTTGAAAATAATCTAATGAGACACAAAACATGTAAATATCAACTTGGTGCACAAACCTTCCTTTCTCTGCATGCCTGCTGCAAGGCAGGCCTGAAACCTACAAGCCTGACATTTAAATCGTCCTTTGTTAACAGTGCAAGCTGTTGGGTCTTGCTGGCACCGGAGCTTTACTCCATCCTTAGTACAGCGGATATAGAAACTCTATAAAATATCAGATAAGCTAAATCATATGATGAAATATATGACAATATAATATATGATATATAATATAATATGTTGAATATAAGGTGTGTCACACAGTATAATGTAATATATTACCATGTAATATATAGTATAATATAGTATAACATAGGATAATATAATATGTTGAATATATGATGTGTCACATAATATATTATAGTATATAATATAATATATTATAATACAATATATTGAATATAAGATAGGTCAAATGATATAATATATAATAAGCCGAATTTATGAGGTATGCCAAATAATATAATAAAGTGTTACAGACAATATGTAACATGCCTGCCTGTTATCCAAACAGCTTTGTACATGTATTTATATACAACAACATAAAATGATACAAGATGTAGAGTATTCATGATAAATTATTAAAATTATTTCTTGTGAATGAAACCACAAGTCAATTATTGACTGGTGAAAATGGCCAGAATATCAATAATTGTATGTAACTTTTTCTCCCGTTTAATACAGTTGAAATATCCAGCATAATTCCATTCAGTTTGATTAGTGAAGACAAAAAGTTACAAAAAACAATGAAATACTCAACATTGATCAGCTAGGCCATGGTTTGCACTACGTCTAGTACAATCAATAACCCTGATTTCCGTCTGCGCATCACTTCCTGTCATATGACTAGTATATTGCTGGAATTATTTTTATAAAAAGTTGAAAAAAATTTGTGAGTGGAAAAAATGTTTCGTTGTCAAATATTTTAGTTGCATTCACAATTTGCTGCCTCGATAACATCTAAAAACGTAAAAGGTAGGAGCGGGTTTCAGTCATATGCTATATTAATCACTGAATTCGAATTAAGTTATGTTCTATTTCAGTGCTAATAATCATGAAATTATGCATATAAAATGGTAGCATTTTGTAAACATTCATCTTGAGGAATATATAACTAGGCAAGACCACAATCATGTTGATATTTTCACACACTACACTACACTACACTACACCACACTACACTACACCACACCACACTACACCACACTACACTACACTACACTACACTACACTACACTACACTACACTACACTACACTACACTACACTACACTACACTACACTACACTACACTACACCACACTATACTATACCACACCACACCACACTACACCACACTACACTACACCACACTACACTACACTACACCACATAACTCTACACTACACTACACTACACCACACTACACTACACTACACCACACTACACTACACCACACTACACTACACCACACTACACTACACTACACTACACTACACTACACCACGCTACACCACACTACACCACACCACACTATACTATACCACACCACACTACACCACACTACACTACACCACACTACACTACACCACACTACACTACACTACACTACACTACACTACACTACACTACACTACACTGCACTGCACCACACTACACTACACCACACCACACTACACTACACCACACCACACTATACTATACCACACTACACTACACTACACCACACTACACTACACCACACTACACTACATTACACCACACTACACTACACCACACTACACTACACTACACCACACTACACTACACCACATAACTCTGCACCAAACTATAACACTACATTATACTACACTACACTACACTACACTACACTACACTACACTACACTACACTACACTACACCACACCACATAACTCTACACCAAACTATAACACTACAGTATACTACACTACATCACACTACACTGAATTGCACAAAATTACATAAGCAGTAGAATATAGTCTTATATGCAATTTATTTCAATCAATAATATGTAAAGTTTATTTTGTAGTTATTTTTTGTATAAAAATTATATCAGCTAATTAATATCTTGGCCAACCACGTGATTCTAGAAAGTGAAGTAGAGGTGTAGAGAATATTCTAATCTATGCTAATATTCAAATAAAGTCTAATAACTTCATCAAAGTAACCTATACACAGGAAATTGTCCTTGACATGTTTAAATTCTTAGTAGATATAAATAGCTCAGCTGGTTCTGGTTTGTTGTTATGTATAATAATATTCATTTACGAATTTCAGCTCAATGACATAGGAAAAAAGACAAGGAATGCATTTTCTAGTAACATTAAATGAATTTACAGAGAATAAAATTGCTGTTGCTGCTTAAAATGATAAAGTCTATACATGGCTATAAATAGTCAGAGAGAGTTATTGCATTTCATTTCTTTGTAAAAACAATTACATACATAAAATATTCTCATAACTATCAGGCATTGTCATTTTTGAAATTCAATATTCTAGAATCTTCTGTATAATATCTGATATAGGATATGACATCATAGCTGATATGAGTGAAGTTTCAAATGATTATAAATTATAATGGAGGCCAGAGAGCAGACTCTCTCTATATTAAGGTAAGCAGAAAGATAAAAGTACAGGGAAATGTTGCAAAAAATACTTTGGTCTAAAACAAAGCTAGTTAAATTTTTTCTCTTGAGGTTTACTAAATATTATCATAAAAATAAAACACTTTGCAAAATAAAGGCAGTTCCAAGACCTATTAGCTTATGGGTTATGCATAACTATGCTAGGAAGACAATACATATTATTCATCTGTGCACTTCTTTAGCTAAACTAATCGGTCTAAATTAATACCAGACATTGTAATCACTTATTGATGATGTGATTAAAAATAATTGCAATTTAGGTTAAATACACAAAATACTTTGCCTTCAGTAGAGTTTAAATCTTTAAATGAATTAGTTTATTTGAAGTCTGGTTGAGAAATAATCACTATACAATAAAATCAATAAAATTGCATAAAACTAAACTTCACTAGGATTTTTATTTTCTATTTTTAAAGTTTAAAGTTAGTTAACGTAAGTCTACCGCCTACACATCTAAAACTCAACATTCGGAAAAAGGTATCAGAATTAACTAAAGAAAGTTTCCTCCAAGGGTTTACAACATATCAATAAACGTAGTTGCGTAATCTAATATTATTCTATTGCTAATAAGTATCACCTTTTGTATTTCTGAGAGAGAATATATCTTATGGAGTAATGTAATAATCCCAAGTTGATAGCAAAAACATGTTTTATTGTTTTGAAGTGAATAGCAGAATCAATCAAACGTACAGGTGATATTACTGTTAGACTGCCCAGGTGAGCTCCTGACAAGTGAAGATGAGATTTGCTGTCAGGCAAGCTTGCTGTTAATATTTTAAATGTTTCAAAGATTTTCCCAATTTTAGGAAACATTTGAGCTCAAGATTCACTCCTTCTGTATGGAAAGTAAGGAAGCAAAACAGTACCATATAGGTTTAATCAGGAGTTTTGCTCTTTTACATTGTAGCTATTATCCTCATAAATTGGGTATATCCATTGAACTATAATACTATAATAATAGGGTTATAGTTTCAGTTCAGTGGGTATATCTCACAACTTGATTATACCAACATACCTTGCAGGGGAGACAAACCAGAGCTCCAAAATACAAGCCAGCAGCCGTACCATGGCAAACTCTGCACTCTCCTTTAGCTCCACTTTCATTGGGCTCCAGAGTCATAGCTACTCATAAAGTAATAAAATGGGATCACTGCAGTCTCTTCCTGCACAAACAAAATTTTTAATAATCTTGAATGAACCAAAAGTAGTTTGTAAGTTTTAAAAAAATCAATTAGTAAAATTTAATTTCAGTTAGACAGTATGACTTATAACAATAGTCTTCTAACAAAAATTACTAAATCTATAAATTTGTCTGTTATCTCTTAAAATACAAACAAGTATTAAGATAGCGAGTTGGCTTATAAATATGACATATGGAAACTCTCACTTTATCATGCAAAATATGTTTATATCAAAATGATTATGAGAACTATAAAATGCTTCCGTATCAATATCTAAAATATATCTGTGTGGTATTCAAAACTATACGGTTTCTTTAAATATTTATGCCTTACATGTTTATTCTAGATTTTTGGCTAAAAAATTAATTGAACTCCTCAAAAAGTAATCATAAGTTTGTAAAAAAAAGCAGCTAAAACTTCTCTATATAATAATGCTAGTAGTGTAATGCAGTAAATTTATCATATTTATGGCAGATCAAATTTAAAGCCTCCATAGAAGAAAAATATATAAGTTCACTAGCGCACGAAATTATTATAAGGCAATTATCTCTAGCAACAATTTAAGCTTTCAAAATTTTGAAAATGAATAAAAAACATGAAGTTAGTGAAAGTGCTCTACCTTGTATATTGCCACAGCTTCAATATTTATTTAAAATCAAACCTCTAAATCATATAAAATGATTACTTTTTTAAATGTGCCATTTTTGCAGTGGAAACAATGTCAACACAACAAACCATAAAACGTATATTGTTGTGATTTTGTGGATTATAAGAATAGACTAGTAGTCTGCATGCCAGTTATTGTGATAGAAATAAAGTCTTTGTAAAATATTGATTCTAATAGTCTTTATTGATGTTTCCTCTGTGAGCTCCAGTGTTAGACTGATTCATACTAGAAAAACTCACGCTTATATACAGAGGGGTCCGAAGTTCGTACGAAGTTCGGAGTTCCGGCGACCGATGTCGGAAATATCCGGTCCGATCTCGGACAGGCTCCTCCGACATCGGTTCCGACTTCGGACGAGCTTCGGCTCACATAGTTAATTATTTATAAAACAAAAAGAAAAGTGGCAGGGAATACAACTCACAAAAACTGTTACAGTAAACAAACAAAAATAATAGAAAGGGCAATTCACAATCATTACGCTATTTACTACACTAAGAGCTTAGCTATAATTACAATATTTGAGGCATTAGAAAGCTACGCAAGGAGCTTAGCTATAATTACAGCATTTACAGTATTTACAAAGTTACGCTAAGTCCATTATAATAGTGACGCGATATAATTACTAGAGCGTTAAAATCCATTACATTCTCCCCCCATCGAAAAGCATCTCCCTTTTCGATAACAGAAAAACAGTTTGGGTGTCGAATGCTGGGGATTCGCAGTTGTTGGTCTCAGTCATCGGATCCGGCGTATCAGGCTTTCCATTTCCCTTGTGCATTGATCGAGGTGGCAGGATAAGGCCTGGATTCTTCTGTCCAAGTCGCTTTCTTGAGTGAGGTCAAGGTGGTCCGTAGGTCCAGGGCGCCATTGTCTGCTTGGATCAACACTGGGCTGGTGTGCGAGTTGTTGTCCCTGGAGCCGTCCTGCACTGTCAGGGCTGCTCTGCATCCGAAATTTAGAGTTTTTACCCGTACTGGGTGAACAACTCGGTGGCCCAGAGTCGGTTAAGCATCCCACGTGGTAATCTGCTAAATATTTTGGGGGTCTTCTATCCCTTTTACTCCTGCCCAGGGTGTCAGATACTGATGTATCGGACTGTCTGTGGGGCTCGTCACTTGGAGGGGCTTCATTCTGATTTCTTGCTGGTGAGGGAGCGTCCTCTGTCATGGGGGCCACCGGGGTCAAGCCCGGGATTGGCCGATCCTCTAGCTGTGGTTGGGGTGGTGGATCCGGAATGGGGGCGTTTGGTGGTGGATCCCGAGGCGGAGCTTCTAAGGTATTATGAACTTCTTCGGGGTCACGAATGAATATTTCCCACTCACGGGGTTGATTCCTCCTCCCCCGGGTGATGGGCTGTCGTGCTGGTTCCAGCAGTGGTGGTGCCTGTCCCGCGGCTTCCGGGCTTCCGTGGTAAGGTTTCAACCGCTGCTCGTTTTGAACAGATATCTGTCCCGAGCGTTCCACACGATATGTATGGTTTGGTAAAACCTCTACCACGCAGTAGGGCCCGACGAACTTAGGCTGTAATTTAGCCGATTGTCCGCGTCGCCTGCGGTAGCTGACCATCCACACCCAGTCCCCTTCGCGATACAGAGGTGGTTCCTCGGAATCTTCTGTTCGTACCAGCCACTGTTTCTCTCTCAGTGCGTCATGAGCTTTCTTCATGGTGTCGACTAACTTTCCCACGTACTCATGTACTGGGAATTCTGGGTTAGGAATGTGGTACGCGAGATGTTCTGGTACCCTGGTTTCTCGGCCCAACATCATCAAGTTTGGTGTTTCCTGTGTGCTAGAGTGGGGGGTGCTTCGATATGCTCGCATAATCTGTGGTAGCATGACGTCCCACTCCTCTTGACTCCTTCCCAACAAGAGGCTCCGGAGAGCATCACCCAACATCCGGTTGTTTCTTTCAACTACTCCATTTCCTTGGGGGTGATACGGGGTGGTCCGGCTCTGGTTCACCCCCCATACTTGGCAGAGGTCCTTCATTAGCTGTGATTGGAATTGAGCGCCCTGGTCGGTGTGTATCTGTTCCGGTAGGCCGAAGTAACAGAACACATGCTGGTCCAGGACTCGGGCTACTGTAGGTGCCGATGCGTCGGGGATAGCCAGGGCATCCGCCCATCGTGTGAAGTGGTCTGTAAGGACCAAGATCCAAGAGTTTCCCCTTTCGGTCGTGGGCATGGGTCCCACGAGATCTACCGCCACGACCTGCCAAGGCCGGCCGGCGTATAGCCGGCGCCGACCCGTGGTTTCGGTGGGGCGTCCGTGTTTGCTGGCCTGACAGACTTCACAGTGCCGAATTCTCAGTCGCACATCCCTGGTCATCCCGGGCCAATACCATCGCATCTGCAGGCATCTGATGACCCGACTGGCTCCCGCATGGGCCTGTTTGTGGGTGTCCCAGATGATTTCCCGACGGAGAGCGCGTGGGCATACGACGCGATCCCTCTCCTGTTGTCGGTTGTCTGCTGCGAGTGTCATCGTCAGGAGGCCGTCTGAACGAATCTGGAGAGAATTCCAGCGGCGGCAGAAGAACTGAAACTCAGCGTCTCCCTGCCGTTGCTGTTCCTCCGAGGGTCGGCTGCCTCCTTTCTTGGCTCGGAAGATGTCAGCTACTGATCCAGGGAGTGTTTCTTGCAGTCGACACAGCTCCTTGACGTTCTGGTACAGTGTGGGGTTAGCACGGAGTGCCTGGACGTCGTCTGAGTGGGTTTCAGGCCGAAGATGGCCGTGCTCCCAATGATAGACGTTGCCGTCTCCCAACTGTGCCTCGACGTCAAGGCGGGCAGGTCCCCCATCACGCCTCTCGATGTGTAGGCATTGCTTGCAGTCCTCCACCGGTCGGCGACTCATGCCATCAGCGTTTCCGTGTTTCTTGCCGGCGCGGTGCTCTATCCGGTAGGAAAACTCAGCAAGAATCTCTAGCCAACGAGCCACCTGACTCGAGGGCTCTGCACGTTTACACAACCATATCAGTGATGCATGGTCTGTTCGCAACCGGAACGTTCTCCCATACAGATATGGCCGAAAGTGCTTGACCGCCTTGACTACTGCTAGGAGTTCCTTCCTAGTGGTGCAGTAGTTTTTCTCGGCGGCCGCGAGAGTCTTGCTGTAGTAAGCCACGACCACCTCACTTCCACCCTGGACTTGAGACAGAACAGCTCCCACACTGTGGTCGCTGGCGTCGGTGTCCAGGATGTACTCTTTGGCTGGATCAGGATACGCCAGAATCGGCGCCTCCATTAGCCGTTGTTTGAGGTGGTCGAATGCCTGCTGCTCCTCCTGTGTCCACTGCCACCGGACTCCCTTGGCGGTTAGCCGATTCAAAGGCTGAGCCACCCCTGCAAACCCGGGTACGTACTGCCTGTAGTACCCTACCAGGCCCAGGAATGCCCGCAATTCAGAGAGGTCCCGGGGGACGGCCCACTCCTTCACAGCCTGTACCTTCTCCGGATCGGTAGCGACCCCGTCACGGCCAACCACATGGCCCAGGTACGTGACTTCTTGCTGTAGGAGTGCACACTTGGAGGGCTTCAACTTCAGTCCAGCAGCCCGGAGTCGGTCAAAGACCTCCCGCAGACGACTGACATGAGTCGTAAAGTCTGGGGAGATGACAATGACGTCATCCAGATAGATTAGGAGGGTCTTCCAGTGTAACCCACTGAGGACCTGCTCCATGAGTCTTTGGAAAGTTGCCGGGGCGGACGTAAGTCCAAACGGCAGTACTTTCCACTTCCAGAGCCCATCGCGGGTAATGAATGCTGCTTTGTCCTGAGCATCAGGACTGAGGGGTACTTGCCAGTACCCGCTAAGCAGATCCAGAGTACTGAAGTACTTGCTACCCGCGAGGGCATCCAGAGACTCATCTATCCGCGGAAGGGGGTAAGCGTCCTGGATGGTAACGCTGTTGAGTCTGCGGTAGTCCACACAGAACCTCCAGCTACCATCCTTCTTCTTGACCAGGACTACTGGAAAGCTCCACGCACCGTGGGCAGGCTCAATCAGATCCCGGTCGAGAAGATCTTGCACCTGCCGGCTCACCTCCTTCTCCTTCTCCGGGCCCAGACGTCGGGTTGGCTGCCTGATGGGAGTGGTGCCAGCTGCCAGGGGTATCTCGTGGGAGATAACCTTAGTCAGCCCCATATCTTCATCACCACGACTGAAGACATCACTGTACTCCGCGAGTAGTCGAGCCAGTGTTTGGCGTTCAGTACTACTCGTACAGTTTCCACACGCTCCACTGTACAAGCCAGCCACATGCTCCGGGACTGCTTCTCGGTGGTTGTGAGGGGGGTTTCCCTGGGTGTCGGTCACTGTTTCCAGTGCCGGACCCACATCCGCCTCATGGATGGAGTGGTACTTCCCCACCAGTGCACCAGCCGATAATCGGACCGATTCCGCAAAGGGGTTGATGCATTGCACGAGGAGCTCTCTTCGACAGTCCAGCCGATTTAGGCTGTTTGCCAGTCGAATTGCTCCGTGCGTTCCCTCCACCACCCCCAGTGCGGCGATCTCCTTGCAGTTGACCCTGCATCGGAGAGTAGCCTGGGATCTCCCTGGAATCATGCAGTCCTGCACTACCTGGACTCCGCCCACCAAGGGCCTACCAAACTTGTCCACACAGGCAAGTTCCTTCCCAGCCATCACCACCGCCGACTTTTGGAAATCCATGTGACACTGGTGTTTCTCCAGAAAGGGCATTCCCAGAATGGCGTCTTCCTTCAGGTGGCTGACAATGAACGTCTCGTGAATTACTTGATCACGGACTCGTCCAGGTAGTGTGATAATGCCGTAGAAGGGGATACACGATCCGTCCGCCAACGTACCGTGTGCTCCTTCGTATGGCTCGAGGCTCGCCCGCTCTCGGGCGCCAAGGGTGTCGAAGAGACGCCGACTTAGCAGGTTTGTAGTGCACCCTGTGTCCAGCAGGAAGGTGGCAGCTTTACCCGAAATTTTTCCGGGCAGGAAGTAGCTGCTTCCATACGGCTGGGTGCTCCTGGGTCGGTCAGTCTCTGGGGGGGACACCTCTTGGGTCCTTACAGCGGGCCTCCTCTTCGTCTTACAGACAACGGGGGTTTTCTGAGGCTGGGAGGGTAGCTTGGGATACTCTTGCGAGTAAGCTGATTCTTCCTCCACAGCCTCTTCGGGCAACCCCGCGAACCGGTTTTGGAGTGGCCAGGCCGGAGGATCGGGTAAACCTTGCGGTCTCCGAGATCTCCGAGGTGCCTGCCATCCTGCATCTAGGAGTCCCATCCGGGTCGTAGGTGGCTGGGTTGGAGAGTCGGGCAGACCTTGGGGTCTCCAACGTCCCCACGCAGCCTCGGCTGGCCTGGAAGAGGCTCCTTGGGTCATTTCTTCCCGGATGGGGTTGGCTGGTGGCTCACGGTTGGCGGAGGTTACCGCGAGCCCCGGGTGTTTAAAGGCATCCTTCTTTCGTGAGGGCATTGCCTTCGTACATGTCCCCTGGCACCACACCCCCAGCAGGTGAGGTGGGTAGTACCGGCTGGTTCACCCCGGGGTCGGGGGTTTCGTTTATCAGCCTGTTCTCTCTGCATCTGTTTCATCTCTGCCTGCAATCCCTTTACCATGTCCATCAGCATGGTCATCTGGTCAGGTGACGAAGTAGTAGCAGCCGCCACGGCCTGTGGGTTTGGCTGATCCGGCTTAGCGACTTCGGGTCGTTCCTCAATCTGACAAGCGGTGAAATCCGCACATTGAGGTCCCTCCACTTGGTAGTAAGCCTTGCCCAGGGCTAAGGCTTCCTCTATAGTGGTGACCTTGGCTGCCAAGTAATAACGCTGTAGTCCAGGGTTATTGATTGTGTGGAAGAAGGCTTCATACACAGCACCTCTTTGTGCTGCCGGTGTGTCGTCGCTATGGGCTACTGGTACTAGTGCCTCAATAGCGTTCGCATGGTCTTGGAGTGAGGTCTTCCGGTCTCGGCGTATGGTGCGCAATTTGTCCCTGGCGGTGCGGGCGGTTAGCCCGAAACGCGACCTGAGGGCCTGAAAGATGTGCGCTGTATTGGGTCCCAGAGCATAACTCTTTGCCTGACCTGTCAGACAGGTACGGAGGTGAAGAAGGCGCACCGGTGCCGGCCATTCGGCGAGGGTGGCTACCTCTTCAAACTCCCTGATGAATTGCTCTATGTCCCCATCGCCTCCGAAAATCGGGGGCCTCAGGCGATACCTGTCTCTAGGTGCTGCCTGCCCGGCCTTGCTGACCTCCCGGAGGGCTGCGATGAGAGTCTCCATGGTGAGACGGTCCCCTTCTCCTTCTTCTTCTCCTTCTACCATGACTTCTTCTTCTCCTTCTACCATGACTTCTGCTTCTCCTTCGTCCCCCATTGTGCTGTTCTTTCTTTCTCTCTAATGGCTGCTTGTCGTACTAGTCTATTCTAATCCCACTGCTGCCACCAATGTTGTGATTTTGTGGATTATAAGAATAGACTAGTAGTCTGCATGCCAGTTATTGTGATAGAAATAAAGTCTTTGTAAAATATTGATTCTAATAGTCTTTATTGATGTTTCCTCTGTGAGCTCCAGTGTTAGACTGATTCATACTAGAAAAACTCACGCTTATATACAGAGGGGTCCGAAGTTCGTACGAAGTTCGGAGTTCCGGCGACCGATGTCGGAAATATCCGGTCCGATCTCGGACAGGCTCCTCCGACATCGGTTCCGACTTCGGACGAGCTTCGGCTCACATAGTTAATTATTTATAAAACAAAAAGAAAAGTGGCAGGGAATACAACTCACAAAAACTGTTACAGTAAACAAACAAAAATAATAGAAAGGGCAATTCACAATCATTACGCTATTTACTACACTAAGAGCTTAGCTATAATTACAATATTTGAGGCATTAGAAAGCTACGCAAGGAGCTTAGCTATAATTACAGCATTTACAGTATTTACAAAGTTACGCTAAGTCCATTATAATAGTGACGCGATATAATTACTAGAGCGTTAAAATCCATTACAATATTCATTACTTCAGTTTCATAGTTGTACAAACAAAGATGCGCCAAGTAATACTTGTATTATTTACAGCACAATTACAATAATAGTAAAATAGTTTTTAATTAAATAATACAATTTCTACAAACATTACTCCTAAATGTAAAGTTACTACTTACTATTCTTGAAATTTTACAACTCTGCGCAGTATGACTCTCTGCCGACTTTAACTAGCTTTAGCTTTCAACAATGAGCTTTTGCCTGAAATGTAATGACTAATGACCATTTAAAGTAGTTTCTATTAATTATTTAGTCTCTTTAAAAAATCTTTGGTTTCGTTGTTTCTAAAATGAGGCAAGTAATTTTAAACAGCATAAGCGCAGCCTAGTCATGCTCACACCTACTATTCTAATCAAGAAAATGTGGAGTGTGGCAAGCGGTGTACTACTTGTTGTTTACATGTCGTTAACCATACCAAGGCCTAGAACTTACGTCAGTAAAATTAAGCCAATAGTACGCATCACATTCTCTAAGAAAATGTTGCAGAAAGTGATGTATAAGAAGAGTTAGTATTAGTGTGACCTATTTCAATGAGATGTTAGTTAAATAACCTTGTAAAATATCAGAGTTACAGTATTGTAATTGTGAGCCAGCATTGACCTTCACCTTGCATTTAGCTAATAAACTAAGGGGAGCTTTCTCAGTTTTGTGTGACAAGAACTTGTTTTTATCAAATCAGTTCATCATCTATTTTATTGTATAAATGGTATCATTTCTCCGCCATTCTTACTTTAATCTTTATAGTTTATTATATGTTTTAATGCCTTACAATAATTTGATTATTGATTTGTAACTAGAATTATACTTTTAACTTTGCTGGCAATCCTGGCAAATTGTGCAAAAAAAGAATGCCTCTTTATAACAAAACAGTGTGTTTCAGAGTGACTTGATTTTACAGCATTTCACCAAAATCAGCGAAATGCTGTAAAATCAAGTCACTCTGAAACACACTTTTTTGTTATAAAGAGGCATTCTTTTTTTTGCACAATTTGTGATCCAGAATGTACTATGGACGTCGAGTAAGTATCGAGTAAGTATTAGTCTTACTCATACTCATACTCATAGTCAATCACTGTCAATGTCATACTCATAGTCATACTTTTACTTTTCGATAAACTTAAAGATTTGACTTAGTGAGTTACACTTTCACTTTAACTTACTACTTAGTCTTACAGTTACTGTAACTGTTACACTTACTGTTAGCTGAGCTGCCCACTTGTACTCTTAGATTAAGATTACATTTACTGATTTAGTTTTTACTGTTATAGTTTTACTTTTAGTTAATCGTAAATTTAATCCAATACTTGGACTGCGACTATTCGGCTAGTGGATGATTTACTATTACGTTTACTATTAGTATTAGTTATTAGTGGTAGCTGGTTACTTTTAATATTAGTAGTACTCTAACTTATAATTGAGTAGTGCTAGTGGCTGTTAGATTTAAATTTTTAAATTTCTTTTACTCAGTGTTAGTATTATTTTTATTCATTACTGCTTAGGCCTCTGTTCTCTCTACTTGTATTCCTGGAGTAATGTTATGTACTTGTTTGTGTAAATTGATTATGTTAGATATACAGAAAACTATTTTATTTTAAGTATTATGCTGGTCATTTATCTACTAGTAGATATACTAGTTTATGCTGAGCCTAATACTATTTTCATTCTAATATTATTTTCATGGCTGTTTGAATTTTATTAGAGAATGCTTAACGGGCCCTTTGCAGAAGATCTGTTTCAGTCATCTGACGGTTCATTGTGTATGGAGTCTATAAACTGTGATCCATGGCAAGTGGAGGGAGCTGAAAGTGGTGCTGAATCAGATGCACCCAGTACTCTTGGCCAAACTTCTTCCTCGGACTTTGCCAACTTATCTGTTGGAGAATGCCAGAAGTTACTAGAAGCATGCATTAGTCCAGCTGCAACAGATGAAAGTTCTAGCCAATGGGAGTTTGAAACTGATCACACATACTTAAATAAACTAGGTGAGTTTTATGCTGACTATTAATTTTTTCTAATAACATTCAAATTATAGTTGTTTGCTGAAATAACACCTAATTTTTATAAAAGCACTACTAATTATTGCTAACATAATTATATATTTTGGGCATACACGCTCTTTATATGTTGATCAAATTATTTGGTTTCTAAACTTTTTGACTCTTAGAAAAAAGACTTGAGCGTTTGTATAAAGTGAAAGGGAAGGCTGAGAGGCAGAGTATGATAAAGCAACTGAGTGACCGAGCCGACGCCATGTTTAACTCAGATTGTGAGCGTGTGGACAGTGCGGTGGTAGAGTCGACACTGAGTAGTAACGCTGTAGTCAAACATCTATTTCCGCATCAGCAAGCTCTTACTGCAAATGAAAAGTATGAACTGGTAAAATATGATGAACTTTCTACCGGCAAAGAGGAAATGAAAGACTCCCAATACCAACATGGTGAAGTTTGTGTAAATGATACCACAAATGATTCAAAGAACATGTTTACTCTACCATCATGATTTATAGTTTATAAGCTATAAAATTGCAATTTTTAAGGTTGGTGCTCAGTCTATTGGTTTTAAGACATGGAATACTGCATGCATACACTTTTCATCATTCATAGATATTTACCAAAATACCTTGTACATAGTTTAACAGTTACCCTTTTCATACTGTAACAGATAAGTGATAGATGCTATTTGATAGCAATATGATTATAATCATAATTATTTGCAATTATTCGCATGTCAAACATTTTCTTGTTAACATTTATAATAAAAACTTATAGGAATTTACAAAAATCAAAAATAATTTTCAATATGTTTTTGTTAGTAAAACTAAGGATAAATGTTCATATTTCATTGTGATCAAATAGGGCTCGTATTATATATTGTAAGGCTTGTGCTTTCTCTATTAACTAAAATAACTCAAAGTTTAATATGGATGATCAACAAATTGTAAGACGAATTTTTTACTTCATCCGCAGTTCTCATTTCATTATCTATTTTACTTTACAGGATTATTTATTACTTGTAAAAATTTTATTTATATTATATGTTTTACATTAGTACTGCTCAGCAGTAAAATATAAAATTAATACACAGAACCTCTGTTTAATCTGCTTGATTTAGTAGTAATTGAACCAAAATTAAAACAGAAGTATCTGAAGGCTGCTATGATGATTATGATTTCTAAAATACTAATACATAGATTTAGAGAATGTTCCTAGCTACAGCACAGCTATATACATTCCCCTATACCAAACCAAGCTCTTTTGTGCAACAACAGATATTTGACAAACACATGATAGGTTAAGAATTAATTTCAATATAAATCTTTAAGACTTGGAAACAGTTGATAAACCTGCCGTGTTTCACATATTTGGCAGCCACGTACTATTGCTTGAAATTCTAATCTTTTGCTTGATGATTGTTAAAAAAATTTTTCTTTGTAATTCTGTGTACTTTTCATAATTGAAGAAACATATGGAATGCATGTGTTGAACGATGTAATAATCATAATATGACAAGTGAGATGAACTGCTCTAAATAATGCATAAGCCCTTTGTCAAAGTTTGGCCAATATGTACAATATAATATGAATTAAGCAAGCAAATTTAATTTACACAAATTTTCAAGTGTGCAGCAGGTTGCTAGTAGTTGGCAGCGAAGTTGTCTGTCCTTCTCGAACTTATCTGCTCGAGTTCCGTTAACGATGGTTGAGCAAACCTATGGTAACCTTTTGCTAGGTCAAGGTGATATTCTAAATTGTAACTTCAATCAATAATTGCAGTGTGATCTATTAACTTTAACCCTTTGAATAAATAGAATCATAATGAAAATTAATAATAGCACTATACTAATTAATAGTAAAAATAATAATATTCGGATTCCCGAAAGCATATCAATTAAATGAAAATAAGTAGAACTAATTGAACAATTGAATAGTAAAAAATTCCATAAGTTAACGATAAGTTTAACGGTTAATAATAATATTAATAATAATATTGATATACTTATACTTATAGTTATATAGTTATACTTATACTATAAGTTATACTATAGGTTATAGTTATTATGATTATCTGTTATAGTGATATAATAATGATGATAATTATAATTTATAATATAAATATACGCTATACAAATTGAAATACAGATGTGAGATCTCTTATTAATAATATTATTGTATTTGTTCTAGTTTGATTCAATTTTGTTGAATTCATTATAATTATTATTTATATTAAATTCAATATTCATTTTAAATTAGATACTGATACTGATAGTCATAGTGATAGTATGAGTATCACATTCACTGTGATACTGCTAGTAATATAATTTACTAATTATTATATTAAACATCTAATTTCAATTATATTGATATTTAGTTTGATATTCATATTGATTTTGAATTTGATAATCATAATGGTTGAATTTGATTATTCAAAAGTATTGTTATTGAATTATCAATTATAGGTATTCATGTTGAATGTCATTTTGATTGTATTAAACTTCTATGCATAGCCATATATCTATGGCAATAGTAGGCTATGGCTGTTGACTATTGTGAATTATTGATGATTGAAACTAATTCATATTGTGATTTTCTTTAACATTTTCATATTAATTATGAAAGAATTATTAACATTTGAAATTATATGTGATCAGAATATTGGTTAAATGATTAAGCCTAGGTTTTCGAGTAACTGTAAATACTGTAAGTACTAATGAAATAAATAATTTTGTTAAGTTCCATCTCCTGAAAATATGCTTAGAGTTGTGTTTTTTTTCAAGCGCATGGCACAATAAATAAAAAATAATTACAGCATTGTGCAACACACGGTTAATGAAATTGGGTAAATGTACCACTTATGGACTTTTCATAGTTTATTCTGGAATGGATAATCACTCTGACTCTGGCATTTTGTTTTAATAATACAAATTTGGCCAGTTTTAGTTGGCTTTGGCAATGCCATTTCCTGCAGTCAAGCTTGTTGGACTATTTATAAAGCAGCTGAGCAAACCTCTTGCTGGATATATCAAGCGTAAGGCCAAAGGAAGTCATGTATTAAGAACTTACATTTGTATGCCTCCAGCTCAGTGTAAGTTGCAGTCTTAAATCAACATGAGAATTAATACAAACATACATATGTAATTATTTATAAATATTTAGTTACTGTAGATTGTTTATTGGCTGAGAATGTAAAAGAAATAGCAATCGAAACTATTATATTGTGATCACTGTGAACTTCTAACTCTAGTGTATCACAGAATGGACGTTTCATTGCGCATGTGGTCAGCAGACAGTAGTCGTAGTAAAGATTTCAAGGTGACGCCCTTGAAGGAAGATGCAGCTATTGATATTGGTGCTGACTTGTTAGGCGAAATAGTAATTTTTACAGTTAGTGTTGGTAAGTTCCAGTTTTATATAATAAAAATATTTGTTTATTTTTAATTTGATTTAATTTTAGAAAGAAGTTATGTCTGACTAATTCATAGTTTGTTTTAAGGTTGGTTAGACTTGCAGGCCAATAACTGCTTTGATTTTTCAGCACTAATTGGTTTTTCCTGCAATGAAACATTGTTCGTCCAATAAAAATTCTAGTTAAAATCAACAGTTTAATTTCCACAAGTACAAGCTGTTTCTGTAATCTAAATTATACTCATATCAAGTGGTCCAAAGTCATCAATTTTACAAGTAATAAGAGATCTTCTACTGTGTGTTTCATCAATTGAACACATTCTATAAGTTGAAGTGATACCTTTTCTGGCCATTCCTGACTTCCTGTATTTATGAATATCTTTTCCGTTATATACAAAACCTTATGGTTTTCCAGATGGCGACAGAAAAATATCTTACTGTGTTTCGTAAATTACATTATAGGTGTGATCGCATTAGAGTACTGGAGGCAAACTGCCAATGCAGCAAAGAAGGAACAGAAACAAGATGATACTCTGGTGTTGCTAAGAAAAGAAATCAATGAATTAACTCGAACAGTAGATATGAGACAGAAGTCTCTCGATGAATTAACAATAATATTAGAAAATTATAAAAGTAAAGATTTTCAACTAGTTAAAGCGGATTCTAAACAGGATTCACGAAAACTGAAGACCAAAGTCCCATAATACTCGTCAGCTGTATAATTATAGATAAAATGTTATTTTTTTTAGTTTTTTCTCATTAAGGTATTGTTGTGTTTTGACCTTGCAGGTTAAAATAGGGTGCTTTTAAAACAAAATACTAGTACATAATTGTGTGTTAGTAACAATTTATTGTATGGACTTATTATATTTAGCCCGTTACTATGGGTAAATTCACAGAGTATAAAAAAAGACAAAGCCTAGCCAACATCCTAAATAAAACACTTGTGCCAGAAAAAAAAAACAATTAAATATTTATAACTAAGTGAATACATGACATAGTTATATCTATATGTCTATATATATATAAATTAATGAGAGTAATTAGAGGTGTACTAAATTCCATGATTGATTCATTATAATATAGTACATTAGACTGACAACTCTCGGTGTAAACTGGAATAAGTAGAGAAGAGTATCTCAATTCATCGCATATGATGTACAAACTACCTGGCCACTAGGCTGTTAAGGTAAGCATTTCACAGAGATATTCCAGTAGATAAACCAGCTAAATACATGCAATCCTGAAACCATTATTTAGCTCACACCAAAACCTTCGCCACGCCATCGGCACCAGCACTGGCAATGTAAGGTTTACTAGGGTGAAAGGCTACATCAAAAACACTTTCATCTAATTTCTTCCGGTGTGAGGTTATTTCTTGAACACAGGTTTTGCTCTCCATGCTCCAGAGACGGATGGAGTTATCGTGGCCTGTAACACAGACCAATATGTACAATAACTGGTGCAACCACTTGCATGGACTCCTGCTTAAAGCCGCACAAATACTCGTAACAGAGTGAGACAAGAAACAAAGGTTATGTAAGCCATTTTTAATACAAATATAATACAAATAAAATAAAATATTGCAATTATTCCATCTGAAAAATAGTAACACTGGAAGCAGCACTTACTTCCTGAAAGTAGATAGAGGCCATTTGGATCAATGGCTAGTGAAGTTACAGCGTCCAAGTGAGCTACCATGGAGTGCATCAGCTGACCATTGGTAGTATCATAGAACTTGATGCTTCGGTCCTCGTGGGCACTTATGGCTACCGGTAGCGTTGGATGTGAAAGTATTTTATTGATTCGGGGATTTGTATCTGCAATGAGCCGTACAGCACAATGCAGACAAGTGACATGATAGGGGGGCTATAGTTACTAACCACACAACTGCAATGTGAAACAACCCATAGGCTGAGCACTATCATGGTTGTGTGTAGTCATATACTACCAAACTATTGTAAGTAGCTAGTAAACGTCTCAAACTTGCAAACACACAGTTATAACTAAAGTCATCTAATTTATGCTGACACAAGTCAACAAGGACAGCATATTCAGCTGTTGAATAACACAACCATGTATGTATGTTGATCTGCACGAACCTGGCGCCGGCGAGTCAAACTTTACGACATGCTGCCCTGTGCTCAGGTCAAACACGTAGCAGTTGCCAGAGGAATAGGCTACCATCATACGGTTTGGGTCATTAGCTAAGAAGTCTATACAGGTTGGAACTCCATCACCTGCGAATCAGAACAGAAGCTACAGCTGTTGTGGTGGTGACATCCAACAGCTGATATATCACAGAGAACGGCCAACTTTGATAAGATTTACACAGAATGATCAGAGAAGCCCAGGTGACACTTACCCTCTGTGGGAGGTAAGAATGTATTATTCAATGCGAGTTTTTGCTGCCCCGGGGTCCAGAGTCTAACAGTGCTGTCAGCTGAACAGGACAGGAGTTGTACTCTCGTGCTATGTATTGCTATACCCCACACTGCGTCTGTATGAGCTACTAGAGTATCTTGCAATATGCTAGAATCTACAACCAAAGCGGAAGTAATTATTGCTGGTAGCCATGGAGACACAGCCATGAACAAACTTCAAAAAGTCAGTATTTGGAAAGCCTAACACAGAATTTATAAATAATAAAAAGAGGTGTTCCAAAACAGCTTTATGAGGCTGGTTTTAAATTACTTTACATTACAGTTTTAACAGCCCAGAGAGCTGAAAGTTGTATAAAACTGTTTTAACTACAAGTTTTTATCAACACAAGAAATAAAAAAAAGATTATTTAGAATGCAAATCCAAGCTACATTCTACCAGTTATACACCAGACTAGCTCACAGAAATTACACACACACAACCCCAGGCAATGGATAAATCTCTCTCACCATATGAGTCATAAGGATCAATGTTAGAGCTGGGAAGGTTCCAGCATCTAATGGTGGAGTCCATACCACCGCTGTAACACTCCTCACCCGTGGCGCTCATGGCCACACACAATACCGGACCCTGGTGAGCTCTGAATGTGTACACAGGCTCTACATCTAGTGCTGTGGCTCTGTAATACAATAATACACGAGTATAATAACTGTGCAATACGATAATACGAGTATAGTAACGGTGCAATACGATAATAGAAGTATAGTAACGGTGTAATACAATAATACGAGTATAGCATCTCTGTAATATAATAATACGAGTATGGTACCTTTCAATACTAACTTTACAATATAATAATATAGTAACTCTGTACTGTAATAAAATCTTAGCTCTGTAACACAATGATATAGATAATGGCATGCATTATGAGAATAGTGTTTAGTTAGCAGATAACACTATCCTTGTTATCATTTAGATATCTAAGATGTACAATGATGCAGCAAGGCTTTACAAACTTACTTTTTAGTAGGAACGGTCTTCTGTAAGTTCCATAATTTCATAGTGTGGTCTTCTGATGCAGTCAACAACACAGGTTCAACAGGATGAAACACCAGGGCTCTGACGCCGTCAAAGTGACTATAGCAGTAAGAAGTATTATAGAGTAACGTGTGACTATACAACATCAAACTTATTGCATCACCAGAATTCAGAGTCGAGGCCAGAACGGGCAGCTTTGTAAGTAAGCATTTATTAGACAAGAAATTATGAGTATTTAAATTACTTGACTCGTGTGTTCGAATACATTATGACTGAAGTTATCTTACCTTCTTAAAGTGTATTTAGCATTCCAAGTTTTCCTAGCGTTGCTATCTGCTGCATTAAGCTACAAGACAATGTGTATGTACACTCATACAGGCGAATGTTGATTACTAACTCAACAGAAATAGAGTAATTCAGCTCGATACAATGATTATCTTAGAGTTAGAGACAAGTGAAAAAAGAAGACAACTTAAGAATATGAATTACTTGACACGGGCATTTCGCAGGTGAAAAATTGCAACACAATTAGAACAAAAGTAGTAAAAATAGTATATAAGTTAACGAGTAATTAGACATAACTACACATATTTTACATTTAAACTTGTCCACAATTTTACATTTCCAAACTACCAACTTGTACCCATTATAAAAGCAGTTGGTTCATTAAATGTAAAGCAAAACATAGAAGCATGAAGAGATGAAGTAGGGGTGGAAAGTGCAAATGGTAGGAGATACTAACATCAAATGAGAGAGTTAAAGAGTCGGTCTCATCGTTAGAGACGGTAATATCAGCCAAGTCGCCTAGTCCTAGTGCACTGCTGTCCAGGTGTCTCTCCATTGAGGAGCCCGGAGGGAACCTCATCATCATTTCATTACTTGTCTTTGGTGAATCTCCTCGGTCTACAGTACGAGATAGAACAGTGCACTAGTATGTACAACACACCGTATGTACAACACACAGTACTTATAACACACAGTATATACAACGCACAGTATGTACGTACAGTATGTACAACACACAGTATGTACAACACACAGTATGTACACACAGTATGTACAACACACAGTATGTACACACAGTATGTACACACACAGTATGTACACACAGAGTGCAATGCCCTGCATGAGGTTAATAACATGTTTACTGTAGAGTGATTGAAACGCAAAAGAAATATCAATATCTAATTACCACAATGTTTCTCTACCCTACTACGAAGTATCTATTTACATTAACTCAAAGTTGACAATATTCCCTGCATAATATTCATGTATGCTGCCATTTATGCAAAGCTGCTGCCAAAGCGACAAGCAATATTCTGAGATCTACTGAGGAGGGGGGGGAGGGGCGTACCTTCGGTGTCGGTCACGTCGTCCTCCTCTGCCCCCAGTGTGGCTATCATAGCCTGCAGGTCGGTCTTACGAGGGCGCTGTGCGTTGTCGTGCTTACGAATTCTCTCCTTCTTGTATTGCTCTATCTGCATGGACAGCTTCTGCTTGTCTAACGGCCAGTCGGTATGTTTGGTCCATTCTGAGCCGTCACCTAGCAACAGATTACACAGCATGTGACAATATGTGCTGGCTCAGCCTGTGACTATTTACAGGTCTCTGAGCAACCAGTCTGCTAGTACTGTGTTACAGACTCTAGCATGGCCGGGCTTGTATTCTATTGGCCAGGCCACCTGTTGAAGCAAGCCTACCGTACATAACATACCTAAACAGGGACCCCATATATATTGGCTGTATAAATGAAATCCCACTAAACAAAGTGCTGAAAGAAGAATAACCTCTAAGATTCTGGTTGAAATAAGACTGGAGTAGACAGCCATAAGCACGAGACTTATTGTCACTAAAGTATGCATGAAGAAAGAGAGAGGTGAAGCTACGTCTGGCAGCTGCCACTCACCGTCTGTTCGTCCGTCATCACCTCCCTGCTCAGAAACCAGGAAGTCAAACTCCGCCAAAGCCTCTTCCTCTTCCATCGTATCGGCTGGCTCTGGAGACGCCGCCCTGTTGCCACCTCCAGAAGGCAAAGAGTTGGCTATCCGTCGTCTTTCCTCCAGGTCATCGTCGTCGTCCTCGTCTTCAACCTCATCAAAACTCTCATCCTCGTCACTGCAATCGGCAGAGCAGAGTTTACAGTAACTGGGCAGCAACTAGTACAAGGGGAGAGGGAAAGAAAGGGAGAGAAAGAAGGGGAGAGAGGGAGAGAGGGAGGGAGGGAGAGGGGGGGGGGGAGAGAGAGAGAGAGAAAGGGAGGTAGGGAGGGAGAGAGAGAATGCAAGGTAACACCCACCTGTCATCAGCGTCATCGACTACAGTGCCGCTAGTCTGAGGTAAATAGTTGAGTTGTACTTTCATCACGTCTTCGGCATCATTGTTTATCATAGAGGAGGTGTCGGCAGCAATAGGAGGTGCTGTGATGATCAATCTACAGTAGAATGACAAATCATAGAGTGTGTATTACTGGTGTACACCACACACTGCAAAGGCTAACAATACAATATCTAGTACAGCATAGAACACATCTCATGAATATGCCACACATTTTCAGCATGAGCATGCCTAGTGCACATCTGTATTCTAGTGTATTCTATTATATTACATATTATACTATATTACGCTAGGTTACGCATATATGTCACGAACTCATATTAAAACATGACATACACCCTTATAAAACATTAGTGCAGAGTTCACGCAAGCAATAGAATATTCACAGCTGATGGTTGAGTTTTTTGATCCTGTGGAATGCTTTACAACAAAAAGAAATGGCATGCAGCTGAGGCAATGCATGAAACATATAAGTAAAAGTATAGCGTAACTCCTGGTATATGATTTCCTATTGTCCACACAGTGTAAGTATTATACAGTTTAGTCCGCCTGAGCGCTATACACACACCACACTGGATATCAACATTATATCTGATCTAGTGCTGCAGCTATTGTCTCCTCCGACTATTGCAGTGACTGGAGAAGCAAGCATTGGCTAACAACCTGCATCTTTACTAACACTTTAGATATGTGCAGATGCTAGTAAAATATGCATACAACAGATTCAGCTACTAGTACCAGGGTACTGGACGTAGCCTCTAGTAAGTCATGCCAACACAATGTGTGGAGTAATAGCTGTACACAGTGAGCACCAACTGTGCACAGGGAGTACCGACTCTAACCACTGTTGTGTTAAACAACACCAGCTCCTCAGGATAAACTAGACTAGAGTTACAGGAAATAAGAGAAATTTGTCTTGGCTTCAGCCCATGAGTTACACAGACAGGAGAGATTATCCAGTTTTATTTACTCATGAAACAAACTGGCTGACTAATAGCCTGTGGACCCTAGAACCAACAATAACTGTCTATATAACTGAAGACGGTATGAAGTGCCGATCTAAAGCTCAGTCTAGCATATTCATTCTAATTGCTAGACACCGTCTCAGCCCTATACACAAACAACCATAGCGAATCAGCGCAGCTCTAAACTGTAAAAACTCAACTGACTTCTAGCAGCTTAAACTAACCTGGAATCAGACATCCCGGACTGGTTGTTCTGCTGAGTTATCTCCTCTTTCATTTGTTCGCCCCTGTCTGTGTGAATACCTAGTAGAGATCTGACCCTGGATGACCTCACGTCTAGCAATGCGTCCGTGTAGCCTATTTCCTCCAAGTACCTGCAACCAGCACCATCTTGTAGTGCACAAGCTATGCTCACATACAGACTACCGACACACCAATGTTCTTGAAGACTAACTGCCGAGTATAGCATAGCATGAAATTTATTACTCACTCAAGCATGTAATTCAGTCTATTTAGACTGAGATGCCAGAGTAAACAATTTCCAGATGCGTTTCTAAGGTCTAAGACAGCCAAAGATAGAGAGTTTATTAGTTCTAATCTATATAATATATATTAACATGACTCACTGTTTTAAAAGTTGCCTCCCTTGTCGGTATGTTGGGCCGGTGGTTGGGTTAGCTTGTGTATTTTCTTCAAATTCATCTAAAATTTGAAAGAGACTGTAACAGAAACTATTATAATATCACATATGAAATGATGTTTTTAAAAAAACTCAATATTCTACCAAATTTATATTATAAACAGGTGACTGGTAGACTCATAGGTCATATGCTATGCACCTTCTGAGCTCTGCACGCCGTTATTTGCCGCAGACGTAGCTGCAGATTGCTGCTGCTTGGTTTGCTCTACTCCATACTGTAACTTTTGATACTTTGCTCTTTCCTGCCGGAGGGCAAATTCTAACATCTTTATTCGTCTGACTAGATCCTGCTTCAGATTTTCCTGTCCCTTTCTTTCACCTTGTAAAAAGGCAATTCGTGCCTAAAAATCCAAATTAAAAGCATCAAACCTTGACAATAAAGAAATTCAGCCTAAAAATAGCATAAAAATAAATGAGCAACCAACTGGAAAACACTAGCTTCACATTCACACTGTCATCTTACTAATATTCCCATTTAAATTACATAGGTACAATGTACATACATTTTATACACTGTGGTCTATTTTAGGACTCTAATTTCAGTAATCTGAGTGAATACACGTTAACATATTAATCTCTACACATCAGTTTGAAATTTGAGACCATAGCATTTAATACTATTCTTCTTAGCCAGAAATAAAGAATGAATTTAACTTAAATTATTTTTTTAAAATTATACTTGATTATTATACTTAATAAAAACAGTGTAAAACATATTCAGCATTAAACCAAAGTTATTTTTTATTTATATGGTCGAAATTGTCGAAATTAACAAAACCAAATTAATCTACTGCAGTGCAATAATGCAACTGCAAAGTCACCAGCATCTAGCAGGGAAGCAGCTCAGTCATCATGTCACTCATCTTTTTATAAATAAATAAAATTTAAATGCAACACTGTAGCAAAGAGTGATTTGCTTAAAGAAAAAGATAAACTATAAACAATGAAGTATCACTTCAATTACTAGCAGGAAGTACTTATATAGCCTTAGCTTGGTTAGGATAAAAATACACCCCTGATGAATTGTATTGCCAAGTACCTTTTTAATCATTTAATGAGTAGCTGTGATTTAGAACTGCAAACTACAAAATTTCAATCTATGATTTATTTTTATTTTTCAACTGAGAAAGCGCTTGAATGGTACTGATTTCTAGTTAACAAATCATCACCTATCAGTATTATCACAACTTTGAGTTAGTATAATATTAATAGTTATTTCATTTTACTTAAAGTCAGACTCAATGTCACTGGGTATCACCATCACCATAACTATACTGATAGTATCAGTATGAGTAATCAATAATCATTGACTTTTACTTTGAGTGATTGACGTTTAGAATTAGTAGTGGTTGACTTTGCTAATGATAATGAATAGTAGTTTTAAATGTCAATTTAAATTACTTCAAAATTTACTGCTATAAATAGATTCAAATTCATATTCAAACAAATGTTCAACTTGAACTTCATGCTGTACTTGTAGTTGTTCGATTTAAAATTTCTAAAAGTAAAAGTAAAACTAAAATGAAATGATATCTTATTATCTAGAAGTAAAAGTACAACTAGCACTTCAACTAATATAAGCTATGGAAAATCTAGTACTCCACACATAATGATAGCAAACTTGATCTGCATTCGCAGTCTAATTTATACCATTATGATTATTGGTAATTTAACTTTAATTGTATGGTTACCTGTAATTCTGCTTTTTCCACATCCCATTGAGCGCGTTCCATTTCAAACTTGGCCCATTCTGTTTGCAGAAAGTGAAGTATGCCAGGCATATTGTATTCCATACGAGCAGTGTGATCGTCAAAGTTTTGTTTGGAATTCATACCATAGCCAGAGTTTGGTCCCATTGAAGATCCTTGGTTAGAGCTTGGCCCCTCTTCAATCATCATTTTCGGAAGCAGGAGCCATTTGCAAATACACAATTAGTAGCGCCACCAATGGTTAACGGGCGTTTAAAAACAAGGAGTAGGCAACTCTGACTATTTAAGTATATCGAACATCGGCCCTTGTTGTGACGTGAATATTACAATGATCGTAATATAATTATAATGGAAAAATACAAATATAATAATTTAAAATCGGAGTTTTGCTCAATGATATTGCATTGCAACGTTACTTTTGCTTCACTTAATGAGTTAATGCAAATCATAGTTAAATTTCAACTGATAATATAGTTTGGCTATAGCCTGATGCTCAATTCAGTGTTAAAATAAACAGGTTTCAAAGCTGAACAATTTCTAAAATGTAAGCATCTGAGTTTTGAGCATAAACTAATTAAAATGATTCGCCAAAACTTAGGTGACAATATATTTGACAGCTGCATTTGAAGTTACGTTGTACCAAACAGCAATAATGTGAAATGAAATTTTAGACCGTTATGTATTGTTATTAGGAGCAGCTTAACTTTTTAGTGGTAGCTAAATAACACAGGCTATATAACTATGTAAAAATTAAATTATCCTATCCTTATGCAAGAACAATTTTTATTAAAGTATAAAAAATATTTATACTATTTATACATATGACCAAGAATTGTCAATATCCAATGGTTATACTGATTGCGGTACATCAATAGCATGTCTTCTCAAAGTAACCATGATTGTGCACTCTAGACAAGTTGTGTAAGCGGAGGTAGCACGCCTTCATGCAGTTTTATTATTTTTGTTGATGTTAATTTTTGTTTATAAATGGTTGGATTTTGACTGAAGATAAGCTAGAGAAAATTATACATAAGAAATGCGCCAAGGAAACTAAAAAGATATAACAAAGGTGCACAAACTTAAAATATTTATTACATAAGAAGTAAAGAAAAAAAGTGCTAATGAATTCACAACAATCAGATTTTCTCACAAGAATGTTAGTGGCTAATTAGCGTAGTTCGGAAGGAAATTAAATGTATGCACCAAACTTAACACAGGAATGTCATGAGTCTAAGTTGGTCAGCTAAGCTTATAGTAAATTTGGTAAGATATCTGTTTTTGGCCTAAATTTATTATCAACACATTTTCTCTTGTTAATAAGTAGGGGTAATTGTAGGCCCTACTCGATGACCATTCGGTAACCATCACCATCGATGAGCCCCAATAGGCTACCTGTAGGGAATCCGAAAGCTCCCTAGGATGCATTAAAAATTGACTAAAAGGTTTGCAATAGAAATTGACATTAATTTAAACAGATTTTGCAAATGCCCAAAGCATTATTTAAATGAATATTGTAACTTTCAATTTTCTGAATCTGTTCATATGCTAAATTTTATTCTACTCAATTATCTTAGCAATTAAAACTTCAACTTTTGTATGTGATTGTTTTTAAATAAACTCTGAGACTCTGTTATTGATCGAATTAAAATATTATGATGAAAAACAGCTGAATTGTTTGAAGACTCAGTACCTTGCTAAAATCGTTTTTATAACTTGAGGTTTATGGTCATTGACATGCTTGCAATTTTTTTGCCTACCATGTTTACCAGAATGTCAGATGATTATCAATGCACTGTAGTTATACTCAATAAACATTTTAGAGTGTAGTGTGTTTCAGTTGCTAAAGCAAACTAATCTATCATGACCGTCCAAGGATTGAATGCAAACTAAAACATTGCTTAGAAATAGCAATATCATCTCGTGGCTGAAAACGAACTACCAGAAGTCCATGTGATGGAGATTTAAGGAAGCCCTTGAATGGGTTTGTCAAGCATTTCTGAGTGGTAATCGATGGCTTAGAAAATCTCAATTGACAAGGTTATTACTATCATCATTTGGTTTAGTATTACCCTCTTTAGAGGGTGTCAAAAATAAGTCTATACTCATTGTAATGTTCCTCTCCACGGAAATCTTTAGTAAAAGGCGAAAGATTTATACGTAGATATGAAGAGAAACCAGAGTTGCTCATTGAAGGCCTCATATTATTTGATATAAGTCATGAACTATATTAAAAGAAGGTGTGTAATTTCAAAAGTTTACAACTAAAGTTATATTGTAAATTTTTATAAAATATTCTAATGAAATATGATTATTTGGTAATTTATCTTTTAATAATTAAATTAAATAAAAATATAAATAAAGTGTAACATTAGGGAAAAATAATTAATAGAAAACAAGTACTACGTCATAGTAGGAGTTGTCCAATGTGAGAGCTAAATGCTAACATCTCTATTATTCGTTGTTGTCTACACTTCTACGCCAAAAGTAGATCAACTCCGTCGCTAAACTCATGTCATTCTGATTCTCACCTGAGACTCGTATCCAATCTTGTAGACGTTACAAATTCTCAAGTGAACCGAGTTAAAGGATTTTAGCTTGTTATTTATTCTACTCGAATGACGATAAAATTTGAAGTCTGAGACTGAAAGCTACAGCTAGTACTAGTAGTATTCGACGTAGCAGTAGACGTAGTATCGTTACGTCCCACCAGCTCCAGGTAAGTTACTTACACTTAAAGTTAATCTTATCACTTAGACTTAGAGTTAATCACTTATGACTTACAGTTACTGTTAGTGTTACTTAGCTAGTTACTAGTTAGTATTTACAGTCACTACTAGTACTAGTAGTATTATTACCAGTAGTTAGTTTACCAGTGGCAGTAGACGTAGTACTTGTTCAGCAGCACTTACTTTTAGTTTTATTACTAGTAGTAGTAGTAGTACTAGTAGTAGTAGTACTGCTGCTGTTGTTGCTGCTGCTGCTGCTACTTATACTACTACTAGTACTACTAGTACTAGTGCTACTAATAGTGCTACTACTAATAGTAGTAGTGTTTTTGTTAATTTTTGTTATATTTATTGGACAGGAATCCTGATGAGAACCAAAATGCGCCCAACACTGAATGTGTTGAAAACAATGTTCTTTGCAACATGCATGGCATTTCTTTTTGGATTGGCTGAATCAAAGAGAGGTGAGAGCCAGAATCTGAGCAATTAACTTCGACGTCATTAAATTTAACTATGATTAGAATTAAATAATAAAATTAAATAATTATTAGACATTAGTAAAGTATTACTATTAGTATTAGTTATTGCTATTGGTATTAAATATTGTAATTTAATTACCATTTATTAGAAATAAATGAGTTAATTATTAATACTATTTATTACTAAGTCTACTAGTACTATATTTATATTAGTATTACTATTAGTAATTATGATATTAATAATCATTATTATATTATAAATATATTATTATTATTTAGTAATACTAATACTAATTTACTAATTAACTTTTAATGAGTGGGTAAACGACTAACTCAGCTAAGCTTCCAAGTGACAGTTGTGAGTTGATCATGATGTTACTCCAGCACTATGGCTATCACTATGAGTATGTCTATCATATTAATAAGAATAATATGACTTGAGTATTAGTATGACTATTACTATTAGTTTCAGTATTATGCTTTTAGTATGGTATAGCATTATACTTATAGTAACGGCAGTACTAATAATGATACTAATGAGTAATAAAAATAGCAATACTAATAATTAGAGTAATTCACTAATAACATAACTATAACTATTACTGTGGATATAAGTGTTACTGTTAGTGTCACTATAACTATTACTAAACTTTAGTCTGAGGCATTCATTTCAATTTGAGGATTAAGTAAGTTATGCTTCTAAAATTTATTTGATTTCCTTCCCATCTAGAGATTTATACTTTTTAATTGAACTTTGACAAATTATATGAATGATACAGCTTTATAAAAATTTTACGAACTGCAACTAGCCAAGTCCTAGTACAACTAAATCGGTTAATGTAACTATTTGGAATTATTTTAATTTAATTTTAGCATTTTTCGGTCATGTTGACTCTTGTGTTATTTTATGGTTATACTCATTTATAATGATAATCATAATGGTAATCATTGTAATAGTATTACTATTTTTTGTATTGAGTTTATAATCATGTTATTTATATTTGTTCTGATTCATTGAAGTGTATTTGTGAGCAAAGAGATTTGCTTTTCTCAAGTAATTTCAACGTTAACTTCCAAAAGGTTGCACAGATCAAGCCAAGTCAATGATTTTAGAAATTCTAAAGATTTTAGCTATTGGGGTTCACAAGTGATTGAGTTATCTTGATTTCTGCTTATCAAACTGTTTTCATAAAAGCCATAGTGTTTCAAATGGATGAGACTAGAAAAACAAGTAAGATTGTTTATATGACAGTCAGTCGAGAGAAAAATGTACATTATTGGAATAATTACGCAAAAAAATTTATTTTATCAACAGTATAAGCATGTATGCATTTTGAGCTGAATATGAATAAAAAATATTTAAAAAGAAGTCAAGATGTCAATGTTTTCCATTGTTTTGTTAATGCTTTAGCAATGTGTCTCTGAAAAACCTTGCATACTATATGTTGCCTGACCTTCCCCGTGTCATCTATTTCGACACCTGCTTGCAAAGGTCGTGGTAATATTGCGAAACTGGAAATTATTTCATCGTGATAATGAAGTTGGTCATTAACCTAAAATATATTTTGAGTTAAACTGTGAAATATGACATACATATATAAGTGCAGAGTTTACATTGTATCAAGTTGTAGAATTTGGTTCAAGTTTTTTGTACCTGAGCTATTATCCTGAGAATCTCATTTCTAACTGCTTTATCTTTATAATCAGTAATATCATCTACAGTTTTAGACGTGCTTCCAAGTCTTTTTAACCACTGAATAACAGCTTCTTGAAGTTTTGCAGTTTTCTTTATTGTTTTGAATGCAAACAATGCTACGAGGCAATTTAATCCTTCTCCCACTAGTACACAATCATTTATGATTTTTGAATCAAGGAAAGATTTCAGTCGATTTTCTATTGGTATATGCTCAATAAATTTACCTAAAAATAACAATTTCAAATTTTAGATTAAAAACTGATTTGCATGTAAGAAATTTTTTTGAAGGGATTCAATTTTCGCCTCAATTTTCTTTTTGTTTACCTGAGCTCATCACTAAATAATTGTCCAGCCTTTTGCTTATCAAGAGAAGGTCTCTTAATTTTGCTCCTTGCACACCACTTTTATAGTATTTGCTTTGGCGTAGTAGTTTGGATGTTGTTGCATTTTCATCTCCCAGGTATCCTGCAAACATTCCTCGGCTAGCAAAGCATAGTTCAATTTCTGTAACATCTGAAGGTATTGATTCAGTAATGCAAGTCACTTCTTTCAATAAAAGTCCCTGGATAATAAAGTAACAATAAAACAGAATATGGAAACTGTCATACTTGCAGTTTGTTTTATACACTATTTATTTTACATATATGCACAGTTTATTGTAAAAAAAACCATACTTGATTATGTGCTCTTTCTTCACACAGTCTCTCTCTTTGTATGGCTACTGTTAACATTTCATCAAACCAAAACCATGTCAAAACTGGTATGTTGAATGTTTTCATGTACCCTTTCGTCACCTCGTCTAATTCTTCGTGTCCAACACTCAGTCTAAACAACCGTGGATTATTGTTGATAGCATTGAGCGGCATAGTTCCTCCACTAAATGCCTGTAATAATAATTGGTGTTTATGGGTTTTGAAAGTTCGAATGTGATGGACGAATGTAATGGACGTCTATATAAAGTGATAGACTTACTTTTTTCAGTCCCATTTCTTTTTTTATTCCTTTGAAAAACAGAAGCTCTGCTAGTTGAAATTTGAATCTTTGTCCTAGAGGGAGGGTCTCGTATGATCCAGTTGCTAGAGAATTGCCAACCTTGTTGCTAACATTTTTGGCCCATTGCTGAATACGATTTCCCAAGCCTCCTTTATTTTCAACGTTCTTATCCACCTCAATAATTGATTCTATGAAAGCCTATAATGTAGTAACAGTAGTTTGGAAGTGTTCAAGTTTCATGTTTATAAATAACAAAGCATTCTCAATTCAACTATCTTGAGGCTAACTTACTTTCCACATGGTGGTTGATGTGAGAAATAGTGTTGGCTCGATTTCTTGACAGCATTGGAATAACTGGTCTACTGTATTATATGCTGGAGACACAAATAATGACACTCCTAGCAGGAGAGATGGGATAATGTCCACACATACCGATTGAGACCAGCTTAGATGGGTCACCCACTTTTCTTTGCCATTCTAGAGAGATAAATAATAGTAGTTTTTGGGATAATTGAATATAAACTTTGCCATTCTAGAGAGATAAATAATAGTAGTTTTTGGGATAATTAAATATAAAGCTTGAAAAATTATTCTCCAACTTAAGCAGGTATAGCCATTCTTTTAAGAAACTAAAATGAAACTTTTTTAATCTATAATATGAAAGTAGTTGTGTCTAATATTTATTTTTTTATAGTTTCATGTAATTTTATGTTTGCATTTTAAAGTGCCAATCACCTACCTTGAGTTTTATAGCACATGCAACTTGTCTTGAAGTAAATACTAAATTGTCATGAGTTATCATCACACATTTCGGTTGCCTCTCATCTTTCACTTTGGTTTGTTGCAAAGGGTTACTGATGAGACTGAAATACTGTGGTTTGATGATGGCTACCTGTTGGTTCAATACAATATTTTAGTTTGAATGTATTATTTTTGCATCAATGGTGTCACAATTCAAGTCTATGAAAGGTTTGGTTTTCTTGCCTTGTTTGGTGAAAGATGCTTGTTCATATATGTTGTTAATGTACTCTTTGAAACATTCATTCCACTTCTTAGCCATGACTGAAAAGAGTAAAGTGTTGCTTTTGAAGAGATCTGTTTTGCTGTAGCTGCTTGACTTTCCAGGCTCACAACTACTTTTATGGTTGGAAAATGTTTAATGTGGTTAACAACTGTAATGACATCGTCAGCTTTCCCACATATTATGACTTCAGCGTTGCTTTTCTTTACTAAGTGTTTTGCCACGTTTAGGTGTAAGCTGCAATAAGTTACCAGAAATAAAAAGGTAGTGCTTATTCTACTATACTACTTTGCAAAACTAAGTTTTCTAATTACTCTTTTAAGCTCAAAACTTATTTTGCTGTTAAGCATCACCATAGTTAGCGAAAATTGAAATCACACAGCAAAGGTGTCCACTGTAGCGTCAGTGATGCGCGTGATAAATAAAGCTTTCATTTTTAAATCGCACTCGCTTTCAATAAAAGGCAATTTACTGGAATGTAGCATTAAAATAAAGAAATTGGGCTCGCTGAATAACTACCAGCCAATTAGGTGACGACGACAGAGACGATTCGCACTTGCGTTGAAAATGCTGAGTGGCCCTAGGCTTATAGTAAATACTATTATTGTGAAATGTATAATATAATGGGAGGAATAAGTGATATAGTAAAGATAAAATATACATACGCACTGAATGAACTACATATCATAGCTGGTAAGGAAATAAATGTGCAAGCCATTAGGCAAAGGATCAATGGACTAGTAGTTGTTTCAGATGCTATGATTATGCTCGAGTCAGCTTTTATATTTGAGTAAAGAAAACTCGATGCCAACTGCTCTGCCATCTTCATAAGTTGTGAATAGGTGATTGGAGTCCACAGCCCTTTGTCATCTTTCTCCACTAAAGCTTTTCTAGTAGGGTGTTGATCGGCCATGTGCATAATCTGGTAACATTGATTGAATAGTGCAAGGTGACTTCAACCTTGTGCATTTTGGTAAAAACTCTGAATGGAAATATAATAAACCACTCCTGGATCATAATTATTTAACCTAGTGTACTGGCTTTCTAAATTTCAACTTGGATACTCTTGTTAATTGGATATCAGAGCTCTGCTTCAACCGTAAGCTGTTGATGTTTTATGCTGTTCATCATGACGTATAAAGTTTTTCTAGAATTATTTAGGCAGTAAGCAGGCAGTAACTCATCGTATGATTAGGAATGGTTTAGCTGAAATTACTTGCATAGTAGTAGCATTTATCAAGTGTGAGAAAATTAACTTACGAACTTATGCTCTGTAAAATTACTGATATTTCATACTTTAGCTCTGTTATAAAAATAATAATGTTAAGGTTGGGCACTCATGGTTAAAAAAAGCTATATGTATGAGTGTTTTAAATACACTGAACCTGTGTTGGGATAGTCACTGGTAGTTGATAGGAGTCGATCAGACTTATAGATAAATCTTCTTGTGATGGCGTATTGTGGTTGTATCTTATTTGAACTGGCTCACTCGGTTTGGTTGTATACATGCTGCTAGTTTGTGTCACTGTATCCCATTTTCTCTGTGGTGCTACTAACCAAGCCATTCTGAAAAAATTCACTGTGGTAATTTGAATTAAACGTCTCAACTATCCATTATTATAATTTGGTTGTATTATAAAATAGATTTACTTTATTTCGCAACCCAATGGCATATCTTAGCTGAAATATTACTTATTAAAATTTGTTTCTTCAAATTCAAAAAATTTTTACTGCCTGTTGGCTTTGATTCATCTTTATAGTATTAGAAACTTGACGTGTATTAAGTGGCTGTGTGCATGTGTGTGACTTCACTTTCAACTGTTTGTTTGCTCAGAGGCATTCCATTTTATCTACTCCAAATTTGAGGAATGAAGTTTTTTACCTCTTCCAATCTGCATCTTTTGAGGCAATTGTTTTCTCTTTAGCAACTGAAGTCCCATAACTCACATATGTGTTTATCTCGCTCCCTTCATCTGCTATCCGAAACAGATTTGGGGATGTTCTAAAAAATGTAGGGTATACCTTAGCATGGCCTGAATATGTAGCTTGTTGAATAAAACTGATATCTATGGAGATGAAACTAACTGAAACTTTAACATGTGTGAGTGTCTTTCTGCTGCCTGGTAATACGGTTATTCCAGTGTGTATTCTAGCCTGTATTTCAGTGCACCTTTAGATATAATATAAATATTTTTTGTTTTAATCAAACTGTAATAACCTTAAATTCTCGGCTGATATTGGTGAATGTTTATGACCAATGTCTGGCACACTTTGCATCCAGTGTAGTTTAGAGCTTTTTCTCCAGGAGTAGTTTACTTTAAAATCATTGTTAGCTTCTATCAGCTTCTCCAGCATTTCAGATACTTCATCGGCTGTGATCTTACTGGACACTTTGTTATGAATCTGTTTGAATGGTAACTATTCAATTTAGTGCGATTGCATATTTCAACTTGAAAAAATTAATATTTGCAAAATTAATATTTGGTAAATGCTTGAATAATCAGACCAAGTTGAGGTAAAAATTGAATTTGATGCCAATTCAAAATGATGTGGTTCTTCAGAGATGTTTTGATTTTATAATTTATAAATGTGTCTGCTGCCTACATTGAGGCAGCGTTGAACTATAAAATTATGAAAATCAAATACACCGAGCAGCTTAGTCAAGTTCATAGCGTGCTATTTTACTGTAGAAGTTATTTAATGCTCTACACCTTGTGCAAAATCATTGCTGATAAGCTGTCGGATGCATCAAGAATAGACTGTAAGTGCTGTGTAACTTAGGCAAACCTGATTTGAGGTTGTTCTTGACTTATGTAATGGTGAAGGAGTAGGAATCTCGGTTAGAAGAGGCTCACTCTCAGTTGCTCTCTTATTACCCAAGTCATGTTTCTCCACTTTCTACAATAATCATTGGCAAGGCTTTGTCTAGTAGTAAACAAAATGGTAAGCTACTGCTTACTCATGAAAAATCTAGTGTAAGCAAACTTTTATTTACTCTGACACCCAATTTGACCAGCGGTATGTATCATCATCAATAAATCTAAGTTGAAATTTTGAGATTTCCAAGACGACCCACCATAATATGGTCAATTCACAAATGCACTCGCCTGAATTCTTGTCCAAAAGTGTTTAAAACATAGGCTATCAAACTTTATTATAGTTCACAAGCAAGGATAGCATATATAATATATAGTTGGTACATCATTCCTCTTTACCTGTGTACTCTGATGAGGGGGAGTCTTATTAATTACAGACAGCTTTTCTTTTTCTTTCGATTTGGAGCTACTTGTGTCAGAGGATTTCTAATGTATATATAGGAGAATATAGTTAATAAATTTATTTATTTATTTGAAATATTTCATTTAGCAACATCAAGCCTTATGGTAGGTGAACATGAAAACGTAGTTTATCATAATTTTTATTTAATTAATTGCAATTGCTGTAGATCGAACTGGAATGTGCTTTTATAAAATTGTTGAACGTTGCTGAACTGCTAATTGAGTTTTTCCTATTCAACTTTTTATCGGCTGTTCTCAAAGCTTGAATCTTTAGTGATTGTAGACAACTTCAGTTTATAACTGCAGTTTGTTGTGCCTAACTATTAACACAATATAAGTGTCATCAAGAAGCCATTATTTATAAACTAGTGTACTTATACTGATGTGTTTTATACTGTTAAGTATCTCCTTGGATTACTTGATCATTGGTACATGCATATTATAACCAATATTTGTTTTTATAAAAACAAGCATGTCTATACTTACATCTCCAAATAGGGCACCTTTTTTGCTTACGTTTACATACTTAGATTCTTGGTTAGAGGACTCTGTGAGAGGGCTAAGGTAAACTTCATAAGGTTGTGTTTCCCCTTCCGTATCTTCTCTGGTTACTGCCGTTTGAAATGGGTTCTTGAACGCCTGTGAATGCTTTTTATTTTCAGGTGACAACTTATTGGCTTGCGCATTGTTTTGGCTAACAAAGACTTCATAATGCCGATTTTCACTCTCTAAATCTTCCTCGCTGTCTTCAAATGGGTTTTTTGATTCATGTTCCTTTTTACTTTTTCGCTTCACCACCTCGTAGGCTTGGACCTCACTACTGTTGTTAACCAGAAAGGGATTGTTGGACGCTTCTAGCTTGTTTCTATTTGGTGACTTTTTAGAAGCGGCTATATCCTCTTCAGATTCCAGGAACGGGTTGTACTCGGCCATTTTTGTGTAAACCAGTTATCTCTGTAGATACTTTTCATACAAGGCAACAATGAGATTTTAACTTTCGAAATGCATATTTAGAATTCCTACTAAAAAGTTTTGTTGTAGCCTTTGTCGATACAATGTAAGTTTTTCTAGTAGCTGATGAGTAATATTTAGTATTTTTGGGTTCTGTGAAGTAAACTCAAGTCATTGTGATAGACTTTACTTGATTTGAAGTTTGTAAGTTGATATGTGTTGTATTTATTTACATACATTTGACTCAAGTTCCGATGGATTTTACTTGCATTGGTAATGGTTAGTCTAAATTGAAAAATAAACTATATCAAGATTAATAACACTTGTCCAACTCAAACAGGCTTAATCTGTAGCATAATGTTTTGCATTGAAAAGATGTAGTTATGCAAAGTAGCATAAAGACAAACATTTGTCAGCTTGTTATAAACTGCAAGTTGCTTATTTTTTTTCTAATTATGTTGTAGCTCATTTAACAAGTCATATATCATTGCTATACATTATTTTGCTAAAATATTAATGGCTTAATTTTCAACTGCATTTAGTGCAGTTTACCTATAAGGCATTATGAATGAGAAGACTTTCACTGCTCTGTTATAATCATAACCATAGGAAAGCAGTATGACTGAGTCTAAACATATTAACTTGGCAGCTAATCTGTATTCTTTCAATTTACAGTGGTTGGCGACTGGCCAGCAAGGCAAGATGGTTGGTATATGGTTGGCTTCTTGGCTTTGATGGGAATGATTAATGTGGCTGGATACTTTCTGTGGAAATACAAACTCCAAGGACACTAATCTTGCTGTACTTGTATCCAATTATTGTTAAACTGTGTTATTGTTATTCAGAATGCAATTTTTTTTAGATCCTCACAAAATGGATTTTCTAAGTCCCAAAACATTCCACCAACGATACATTCCAATTTTATACATTGTTTTACAATTTGTACTAGAGTTGATAGTTATTGGAGTTATACATATCTAATCTTTTTTACTGAAATATATAATTTATACACTTATATTAAAGTCATGAATCTTCTTAACTGTTAGTCATCAGTTTTATTCTAAAATGTTACCATATTTGGCAATATTCAATGTGATGGATGGTATGTATTATATTGTGTCTTATATATAGAAAAGGACATGTAATCATAAGTGGTAAAAGTAGTGTGACAAACAACACTTTAGTGTACAAAACAAACAATTATGATAAACACAAGTATTATAGAAGCCCCTTGATAAAAAAAACTAGATCTCTGAAATTATTACAAAACGATTGAAATATATACATCATTCAATAAATCTAGACTTCCAGCTTACAAAATGAAACTATCCATCAACATCTAATGTTTCAAAATTGTTTCATATAACAAACATTGTAAAACATAAAACACAAGTTGAAACTTGATTATATGTTACTCTAGAGACTAGACTCTAGAGTATATAGAAATTTTGTTGCTGATGACAAAAACAGTAATCAGCTGCGTTTTAACATGAGATTTTCTTATAGCACTGGCAAAACAATTCGGAAGACATAATGCCGTGAGAAAAATGCAGATCTTAAAATACTTGGTTAATAAAAATAAAACGATCTTAAAGCATAGCTATCTTTGATAGAACCAATACACCCTGGATAAGTATAAGTCAAACATGTTCAAGTTTAAACAGGGCAAAGTAATTGAAAGTGTATTTTTACTATTTCTGGTGCTGAGACTAAGTATGAGTTAGCTTTTGGTACTCTTTACCAGATGAAGAATTGGAATTGGCATTCATTTGATTGTACCAGGGATTAGAAAAACTTATTCTCCCGTCTGGTAAAAATGTTGCGTCATCGTCGTCATCTCGATCATCATGATTAGCTTCGAATCTTGCAGACATATTTCTACAACATACAAAATAAATGTTATGCATTTGAATCAATTTCTCCATAACAAAAATAAAAGCTGTATTGTGCAAGCGAAACCAAACTATCTGGCAGATAAAAATTACCAGTTGTATCATACTACTCACTTCAATCTCTTCTGACGTCTTCTAATGACTATGGCGATGACCACAATAAGCACAACCACCACTAAACTGGCGACTACAATTCCAGCAGTGAGAGCAGCTCCACGTTCTACAAGTCCACAAGAATACACGGTCTTACCTTCCATACTAGATTAATACACGCTCCAACATATAAAACAATCGTAGCATTAGAAGGGTTGAGTTACTATTCATCAACACCAATTTATGTTACTTCTATATGTGAGGTTAACACTGCACATTTTACACTAAGTTGATAAACAATTTTGACACATGGCAAAAGCTGTACCACAACGTCAGAGTGTTATTTCTAAACCAAACATCAGCCTTCTAATAAACAAAAAACATTATGCAATTTGTTCTAGGAGCTAGGCGTACTATAACAACCAGACAATAAAATAGTAAAATAACCAAAAAGTAGCACAAAGCAGGTATAATTAAATATAGAATAGTGCCCACTATGTTCAGCAGGAGGAGGGGGCTGGGGGGACTTGTCAGGGCTTGCAGAAGGGCACGCCTCTTTTTCACAGGCCGATATCTGTAGCTGGGGAAACTTGTTGATTAGTGTGTCCACGGTGAAAGCCGGCGAGAGGGCATCAAAGAGAGACTGTGAAGGGAAACCCAATGCAAAACTCCATCGCTGTGAGGTGCCTCCCAGCGCACAGTGCTCAAACGCTAAAATATAAATACACCAAACATGCATGTTAGCGTCAATGCATAATGTTCAGTTAATAAAATATAATTATTTGAAGTAGATTGTTATTATTTTTTGTAAAACTTTCACCTGCATTTGCATTATATAAATGCTTTAATTGATGCAAAAGTTAAAACAATTAAAAAATGATAATATCAATAGAAAACTGATAAAAAACTTTTGAACTCCAGAACAAAATTAGGTTTAAGAGCACCAACGTCATAGATTAAAAACAAGGGACAAAGTTGCATGCATTTGACAACTAATTTACTTGATGCATTTCATGTCTACCAAAGCATTTCAGTGAGTATCTGAGATATTCATACACCTAAAAATAAATTACACGACCAATATTATTCATCCTTGTACATAAACACCACTACCATACAGCCACTTACTCTTCTCAACGAATGTACATCTCCAAATAATTGTGTCAAAATTTTGCTTCAAAATTTACTTTCCAAAACACGATCATACGTTTTCATAGAACCACAATTTAGGTTCAGAAGTTCATTGAAGCAAACATAAGCAGTAATACATGAAACTTACTATGTAATAAACTATGTTTAAATAAGTTTACATAGACTAAAAGTTTGTCTAGATATGAGACTCACATCGAATTTGATATTTGGAGACGAGGCAAGACATGTGCTGACAAGCTGCGCTAGACAACACAGTATCTCTTATGAACTCTCTCATCTTCTCAAACGTAGAGAACACTTCTGTCTTGTTCACTTTCAGACAAATTGCGAACTAAAGAACATAAATATGCATGTAACACAGTATACCCAACAGAGGTAACAACTTCAAATAATTCTGTGTGAAAGTATATTTGATTATTGCCAAACAAATACTCCATCTTATTTGCTAGCTCTGTTCTATTTGACGTGGAACTGAAGCTAAACAAAAACGCAAGAAAATATAATAAATCTGTAAGAACTGTATCTATTGTGACCAGCTACCTTAGTTAGTAATGTTAGGCAAATGTTATGAGAACCGGAAAGATTGTAAAATGGACATGATTGTAAAATATAAACAGTTGACTTGGTTTTATTTAAATTTTAAACCAATCAAATTCAAACACATCCATTATGCAACTATAAATACAGTTATGTTTTTTGTTATGATACACTTTTACTACTGCCTTGTGTACTATTCTCTCTATTGAATAAACTTGCTAAGTGTTAAATAAATTACTTATTGCTGTTTAATGAAGATTAGCAACAGAAACAAATGGAGCTATAAGTATAAGTTCTACTTCAATATTTTACCGATTTGCTAAAAGCAGTGGGACAACTATTTTCCTTCCGTCTCGTCTCTTCAAAAGACATTTCAAAGCAGTCCATGTTCCAAGTGTCGTTACAGAAGCATCTACTGATAGTTTCAGTTGTATTTGGTAACCTACAATCATAGCATATACGAAATGTATCTGTAAAAGTCTGGGAAAGTCACCCCATTCACCAGGAAACTTGTAATATAATAGTCTGATCGCAATACCTAGTCTGCTCTATAGCAACAGGACCTTGGATGCTCTTCACATGCGACAAAGTAAACTTGCTTCTCAGAGTAGTGGCGTCGGAAGAATGAGCGTTTTGAAGGTTGTTAGCGTAGATGACAATGTCGAGGAATAAGTCCTTCATTTGCACGTGCTCATCAGTGACGGGCTGTGCATCATCTATCCCTTCAACTAGCTCTGCGCCCCACATCAACACCACTGCGCCCACCACATTCGGGATAAATCTCTAAAGAAATGACAACACAAAAATTCTATTATTCCATTAAATTCTGTCCAATCAACGGACTGATTATATGCCGATCATATGCCATGGCTCTATCTTAAAAGTGAATAAATAAGTACAACTGATGAGCCATAATATTTCGCAGAAGCTAGACAAATATACATCCATACATTCTGTCAATTGATAGGGATAAATTGTAGATGACCTACCAGATGCTGTGCAGACTGAGTGCTGTTTCTTCTAACTGTCACATTGACCAGAGATGGAACATGCTCAATTATGAAAAAGCCATTTTCGTCAAACTCTTCTTCGTCCCCGTCAATGTGAATAACATACTTGAATATAACCTGACCGTTCTTCACTTCTAACATACCAATGGACAAGCCAGTGGCGTACTCAAAGTGAGCTGGACCTGAACAAGATCACATCAACCAATGATATGCATCAATTCATTGTTATTACATCACAAAATGCTATGGACCAATGAGCCAATCATTCCCCCACTCAAAATTAAACAGAATTCCAGCTAGGTAATCGACTACTCTCAAAACCAGATAAATGCATTAAACAACAATTTCAACTGTAACCAGATTGTACCAAATAGTAAAACCCAAACTGAGTCTAAACAATGACAGTTACCTTTCAGTTCCACATATTCTCCAATGTCTTCAAACCCAATTGTGTTTGCGTTGATCTCATTAATTCTGACAGACTCGTACTGGGCAGTAAAACCACCTGGGAGGGAATCACTTACAGAATTATAGGAGTAATATAACATAACATCGATTAAAAAATAAAATCCGGCAATCTCAAAAGCATTATGCTAGTTATATTGTTGGACTAAAATAAACATACTATATAATGTGCAATTTATTGGGTACACAATTCGTAAACACAATGTCATGTATTTCAATTGGTGATGCTGGTTAGATATCTTAGCAACTAGTCACTCTGATTACGACCATACCTTTACATATTCCATCGTTTTTTCCGGAAGTATCTTGATCATAGCTAATAATATCAACAAGACCCTCGGTCCTGTCACACCCAAGGAGGCAATGGCGCAAGTCATGGGCTAGAGGTTTATAATACTAAAGAAGAGTAAATGAATAGTGAGTGAAATATCACAAGCGGGGAATAAGACACACTCAATCATTCAGTTTACTTACCTAATATCTCGGTTTCCCAAAAGCACACGAGTGAATTGGAACGATAACAAAGCACTACAAACTGCTGAACGTGTATATAGTCAGCCTACAAATAGAGCAGACGTAGACATCTTACCGTGGCAGAGCGGCTTGCTTTCCCATGGTCTACAGCCGTATCCAACACGGATGCTAGTCGTGCATCCGCGTCAGCCTTAAGTTTCTCATCCGGATAGAAGATCATGACACTGAGGGTGTTGTTGAGCACCACATCGTTCACCTTAGGAGCACCTTTAGGAAACCAGCCTAAAGCCAGACTGGTGATATCCTGGAGATATAACACAGCACACTGAATAGTGGCCGGACGTCATTGTTAGAGTACAAGAAGCTGTGCAAAAAGGAAAAATACTTACGCAAGCTAAAAATACATTATATACTTACGGTAGAGCTGATGTCTACAGATCCACTGAAGGCCACGTTGTACTGGTATTTCATTATACCTGCCTTCTGCCTAATAATAGACTCGACCTGCAAATTAGTATATCATTTGTTATTGAAATATACACTAAACTGCCTGCTGTCGTGCCTCAACTATTATTGCACACAGCAATATTTTACTGCAGAAATTGAAAAAAAAGAGTTGGATAATTAACAAACATAAAGTCCTAACATAAACCTCATGCTGCATTCTACAGGAAAACTTCAACTAGTTGCGTGTTCAAGCTTTCTATTAATACATTAATAAATTTGAGCTGACAGATCTTGACTTGTGTCTGTTTGAAGATTATCTTATGAACCAAAAATACAACATGCCCTTTTTCTGACCTAGTTTGATAACTGCGACTCATTAAAAAGTTTTCTATAACTTACTTTTTCAAATAAAGACAGCTTTTTGAAATTTACCTCATTCTGGGAGTTCAGCTTATAAACGTAGAGATAATCAGTGGGAAAGTCTGCCACACTGTCTAACTCGCTAGCCACGCCTATGCGATCATGGCAGACTTTATAAAGGTAGAGGTGACTGGGTACAGGACATCCTGCACCAAGACTGACCAGTGAGAACGCAGCATTGAAATAAGCCAATTGGGAGTTGCATCTCACAGCTTCTGAGTCATCTGTAAAGATTGGAGAAAAATAGTTCTGATTTACGAGTGTAGTTCAAGATGTGCAAGAGCTACAATATGCTGCGATATAATAATTATTGAAGGAAAATATTATTTGTTAGCATTAATAAAAAGTTTTTCAAAATGTCACAACGCGCTAGAGATGCACTATACTGAGGGTATAATAATATTGTAAAATAGAGTTAGAGTAAATCCACTCAGCATCATATTACCTGTTATAGGAACACCAGTATATCCACTGGCTACGTTGTAAGATATTTTTATGAAATCTAATAACACTTCGTCATTACTTGTAGGTTTAGAGCCATTCATCTGCAAAAATAAAACCAAGAAAAATTAGTGGAGAACATATTCAATATTGTAGAAGGCGGAGCACAACTCCAATTATATTCACAGGGTTGAGGGAAGATGGATGGTTAAAGGATGGCATGTCTACATAATTCATACTAGGAAAAACAAGATAAGAAAAATAAATCACTCAGAGTTGTCCACAATAAATGAAAGAATACACAGGGCACAGTTACAAAAAAGCTCAAAGGAAAGCTTCTGGCATAAAATGCAATAACAAAAACAAATTCAATATACACTGCATTGTGATTGAAGGTCCAATAGGAATGAGCGTTACAATAGTCAACTCTCCTGGTAGGTAGTGAGTGAATAGCAACTAGAGGGAGCCACTTACGGGACTGTTATATATGTCAAACTCCTTCATACAGAAGTCAGTACTGTTGAGCTCCCGGAACAGAGTTACAAAACTGTCACCATTACTAAAGTGAAAGGGGGCAGCGCCAGCGCCCAGCTCTGCCAAATCTACTCTGAATGTTTTGCCAACCGGAAGAGTGAATTCATCGATAGAAAATTGTTTGATGGATTTGACTCTACAGCAGAATACTATGCAATACAGTACAGTACAATGCAATGTAATACCATACAGTGCAATAAAACAAAATACAATGCAATAGAGTTTAATACAATATAATTCAATATAATTCAATACAATATAATAAAAAACAATATATGTATGCAGCAGTTAGACAGAATGCATGAGTGCACAATACACAATCTTGTGCAACATGACACAGTATGTCGAAATAGGAGATCTAATCTTGCATACATTATCAGATACAAGCTATGCATCTATTTATAATTAAACATGAAAATAGGAAATTTATACACTAAAATATCACATCTAAAGACTTTTAACAGCGTTTTTTAAAGGCTATAGTACAATTAGGGTAAAAGATAAGGAATTCTATTTGAAAGAATATTTCAAAATGAATAATTATGAAAAGACTCCAGCAAATCAAATACTAATATCTAATCTTGCAATGAAAGGGTGATATGAAACTTTATACATTGAGCAAAAGTGTCTCTGCGTTCTTCACAATTTATAAAATAATAATGCAAATACAGAAGATATTTATTAGATAATTCGAATAAAAGCATAAAGAGACGAACTCTTAAGAAAAATCACAGCGGAGAAAAATAAGAATGTAGGAGAATTACAGTACAGAAGAGTAACAGTGCAGAAGAATAGCAGTGCAGAAGAAGAGTAACAACTTACTTGTTAGTAGGCACATCCTGAGAGACAACCAGACAAAGACCTTTAAGTGGCACCCCGTCAGGAAACACCTTAGTCAGCTGGGAGGAGAGAGCGGGGAGATGCAGCTGCACGTAGGAACTGCTGCTGTTGTTGTTACCAACACGATCTATTCGGATGTACTTCTGAGCCAGCTGAGTCACGTATACCTTGTCCAGTTCGTAGTTCACACCCTTAGAATAAAACTCACGGATACTGCAGCTGGTCTCTCACAAAACCAGATCAAAGTGATGGCAGATGTATGAGTCATAGGAAGGCAAGTTGTCGGAAAAACTATAACCATATTATATTTATAGAGAAGACTGATGAAAAAGATGAAAAACTAACTGTTTTACTGACTTGCAATAATAGCCAAGAGAAATGTGAGAAGAGTCTATGTGAAACAAACTAGACTGATTTTTCTTTACGAATGTAATTTTAGAATTATATGATCAGAAAAGAATCAAGTTTGCTTGTAATAGGGTCCTCAATACAAGAATTATATGCGAGGACAGGAGTTGAGATGTTGACCTTGTTAAGGGGGAAGCAACCCCCTGTCCAGACTGTAAGTCTAGTAAATGCTAACCTCTGAACTAACTCCTATCCAACTATCAGTATTTCTCTGCATTTTGTCAGCTTTATGTAGCAGGGACGGGTTTAAAGCCTTGCTAAACCTTATCTGCCCTTGGTCCTCAGCTAAAATCAGTGTAAAAATCAATGGTTAAATTTCTGAGTAACACATACTGCAGCTTCGAATCTTTCTTTGAAAGAAACTAATTTTAAGCTTAGTAACAAACTTTTACAAGATTTGAGTAAACTATTTACGCCAACCTCCTTCCTGCATGTCCATGAACTTGGTAACCATGGTGATATCAAGCTCTGTTTGAGGGAGACTGTACACTACCGCATCAACTATGTGTCCATCCATAAGACTGAGATTGAATGAGGGCAGGAAAGAGTAGTACTGAATGAGAGCGACAGCGTAGACTGTGCCTATAGTCTGGGAGCTGAGTGTAGCCCCAGTAGCTGTCACCTGACCCTTAGCGCCACTTGAAGAGTCGGCCACACCTGCAGCCAACAACAGAAACCAACTTTATGTCTATCAACTTATGATCGAGAGAAACGACTGCAATCACATGATTTTATTATTCAAACATACGCATCAAAACATGACAAGATGTTTCAACACCATAAAACAGTCAAACTATTAGCTTGAATTCTTTGTCCATTTAAAATTTCCCGTCATTATGTTTTTCTGAGCCACATAAATTAGAAAATTACCTGACTTGGTGAGTGTGAACTCGATTTCCTTGAGAGGGTATGCACTGCTGACGCTGCTGTCTAGAGTGAGATCGGCGCCAGTGAGTGGGAGTTTCCTTACCTCGGACTGATCGGGTCGGTTGTAGAACACCATGAGAATGAGGCCCAGGTTGGGCAGATGACTAATCGAGTCATCAGAGGTATCTAAGACAGATGAACACAAAATGAGATACAAACAACTTTAGCTTATGAGCAAATTGCCAGGATTACAGCAAAATATATGAGCAACATACCCATCTTAATTAACTTATATTTGAGAATTTGTTGGATTCATTTTTCAGTCAAAAACTACTACGTTGTCTTTGATATCTAGGAATACTTAGTTTCATATCTAGGAATACTTAGTTTCATATCTAGGAATACTTAGTCTCATATCTAGGAATACTTAGTTTCATATCTAGGAATACTTAGTTTCATATCTAGGAATACTTTGTTCAACATCTAAGAATACTTAGTTTCATATCTAGGAATACTTAGTTTCATATCTAAGAATACTTAGTTTCATATCTAGGAATACTTAGTTTCATATCTAGAAATACTTAGTTTCATATCTAGGAATACTTTGTTCAACATCTAAGAATACTTAGTTTCATATCTAGGAATACTTAGTTTCATATCTAGGAATACTTAGTTTCATATCTAGGAATACTTAGTTTCATATCTAGGAATACTTAGTTTCATATCTAGGAATACTTAGTTTTATATCTAGGAATACTTAGTTTCATATCTAAGAATACTTAGTTTCATATCTAGGAATACTTAGTTTTATATCTAGGAATACTTAGTTTCATATCTAGGAATACTTAGTTTTATATCTAGGAATACTTAGTTTCATATCTAGGAATACTTTGTTCAACATCTAAGAATGCACATATAAGAGCTACACCCACCATCTGCAAAGGAAGATACTAAGACAGTGCTATTAGCTGTAGATATCCTCTTCAAGTACGCCTTGGGTGTACTACAAAGGTTCCAGGCTTTCTCCGTGGTCGTCTTAACATACCACACACTCATCTCTACACCTTTCTCTTTAAGAAGAAGATCTTTCTGTATGCCACACCGGGAAACTCTATGAGAACACGAATCCAACAATCAACCTACACAAATACTTTACTCCGCTATCAACAGTTTTCTATTATATTTGAAATTAAAATACTCATGAGTTGTCTTCTTTCTTCAAAAAGGTATTCCACGCAGTTATAAATTAAAAAAAAGTGATTGCATAAACAACTAAAAACAATTGATATGAGGAACTTTTTTCAAAGGTGATGCAAAAATGCAAATAATGTGATACTAACTTTAAACCATGTCTGCTTATGTTATTGTAACTGCAGAAAACAACCTCCCACATCATTGGTACTAGTCTAACTCTTGAAATAGTTTGTTATTGAAAAACAATTCAAGTGAGACACACAAGAAAAAAAACTTTCAGGTCAATTATCTGTTTAGTTTGAAATTAGAAGGATTCGTAAAACGAGATATTGATGGTGAAAATCGGTTTACAGCAGCAACATGTAGACTTGATTAAAAATCAGATAAACTCAATAAAAGGAATGTTAAACAATTCAACAGATCATACGAAAGAAGTTCAATACAACACAAAAGACATCTATCTACCCCATAGAGCGAGTTCCCAGCACCAGTTTCTCGGGCAAGCAGAGGGTGTTACAAGCAGCTGACGCAGTCGCGTAGCAGTACTGATCCTCAGACGGACCCACGCAGCTTCCACTTCCTTCTTCAGTGGGCGGAGTTGCACTCTCCATACTCTGGATGAGCATAAACTGAAACTTGTCCAGCAGCTGGTAGGACACTGTAGAAGAAGGAAGGAAAAGGTGTGTGTGTGTGATTATGAAAAGAGGATTCAGATAAATCAATGTATAATTATACTATACATTAAATTTTAATATTTAATAAAATACAAAAATAGTTTAATCTTAATAAAATATACCAACAGGAGCAAAAACAAAATTTTAAGTAGTTTATTACAATCTATTAATAGAATAAACACTTCAAATTATTTATCCAATCAAATGAACACCAGAAACAACCAAGACAATGTAACAAAATTAGCACTAGCATGTTCGGTATATTTCCTGCTGCATGGGTATACTAGACACTTTTGGTAGGGCAGACAACTCTGTAGCAAATAACACAGTTGAGTATCGAATGTAGAGGAAATCTTACCCTGATTCTCTTTATACAGTTGTATAGCGTAGCGGGTGGTGTTCATCTTTAACAGATATGTCCTCATCTCATCATTGCTGATAACAGAACGAAGATACATGTACAGAAAATACAACACAAGTTATAACTATTCTAACAATTGCTGATTGGTCAAAGATAGTTAACCCCACAAAAGTAACTTTCACCTTTTAAATCATGTCAAAACTTTCTCATACAGTCATAGGAAACGAAGGAAACCAACTAACCTAGCCTCAATCTCCCAGGTAAAGTATCCTCGGCTATTGATGACTGCCCCGCTGGGAGGCCTGAGGCAAGCAGAGTTCTCAGTCTTCCCGTCACTCGGCGTGTACATTGATAACGCCAAACTATGTCAAGAAACAAACTTTCGTGATACGAGAAAAACGATTTTATTTTGTTTTGTTATAGGCTATCTGATCAGAAGTAAAAAGAAAATATTCATTGAACAAACAAGAAAAATATTAATAACACTGCAGCTAGTTGAGGCGCACAAGCCATAAAAACAGGTTTTTGGAAAAATATACGCCAACACAGATAGATACAGATGCGCCAACTAAGAGTGTACTGTCTCACCAATAACTGGAGAGGTTAGTGGAAGCAGGCCCAATGATCTCCACCCAATATCTTAGATCATCAGATATCGTCGTATCCAAACGAGGAAAGTGGATTTCATTAATATAGACATCTGTGGGAGAGTTTTCACTTTTCAACCCTGTAACCACATCAAAACTTGTATGTCATGCTCCTACCACAATATCCCATGACTTTTTACGTTCCATGACTATTTTAGGTTCCATGAAACAGCTATAAGTGGGCTATTTTATGTTTGTTTGTTTGTTTTATTCAATTAACATAGTATTTATAAAAAAACATTATAAATGTAAAAGAAGTAATAATGAGGCTCGATGTGCTATGGCCTGTAGACCAACAATGTGGAAATATCCCATCCCCTGAGAAGGAGACTCACTAAAATTAAATATGTAACTTTCTGATTTAAATAAAAACTAGAAAAACAGAGAACTGTCCACTTAGGTTTAGAACCAACAAAGAAGAGGTTAAATACATGTCATACAATGTGATACATGCACCAAATAGACTAAAAGGAGTTGTTTTGCCACAACCAACAGAACGTACTATAAAAATGTACTTACTATAAAGGTATTGTTTGATTTTGGTGTGGGATAGTGATGTTAAGGAGCCAGAAGACAAAACTGTAGACTTCTCTTCGCTTACATTAAACTTTAGATGATAGCTGAGTACATCAGAAGTCTTGTTGTGAACTGTAAAAGGGTGAGTGGAATACACAGGCTAAGGTGAGTAGAATACACAGGCTTAGGTGAGTAGAATACACAGGCTAAGGTGAGTAGAATACACAGGCTAAGGTGATCAAAGGTCAAAATAAGGTATTATTAGCACTGCTGTATTATGTATCGTATTATATAGTAAAGTATTATAGTTATAGCAATATATAGTTTCATAGTAACTGTAATATAGGATCATATAGTAAAGGGTTATAATAATAGTAATTTAAATAGTTTCATAGTAATATAGTATTATATAGTAAAAGTAATATATAATAATATATTACTATATAGAAATATATTACTATATATTACTATATAACTATATAGAAATATATTACTATATAGAAATATATTACTATATTACTATACAGAAATATATTACTATACAGAAATATATTACTATATAATAATATATTACTATACAGAAATATATTACTATATAGTAATTTAGTAATATATTTCTGTATAGTAATATAGTAATATATTACTATATTACTATATAGTAATATATTACTATATAGAAATATATTACTATACAGAAACATATTACTATATAGAAATATATTACTATACAGAAATATATTTCTGTATAGTAATATATTACTATACAGAAATATATTACTATATAGTAATATATTACTATACAGAAATATATTACTATATAGAAACATATTACTATACAGAAATATATTTCTGTATAGTAATATATTACTATATAGATATATATTACTATATAGTAATATAGTAATATATTACTATATTACTATATAGTAATATATTTCTGTATAGTAATATATTACTATACAGAAATATATTACTATATAGTAATATATTACTATACAGAAATATATTACTATATAGTAATATATTACTATACAGAAATATATTACTATATAGAAACATATTACTATACAGAAATATATTTCTGTATAGTAATATATTACTATATAGATATATATTACTATATGGAGTACAAACCCTGCTCAATGGTTCCTTTGCTGTCAGCAAGTAAACCCTCAAGAGAGTAGGTAACCATGTCTGAGTCAGTATGAAGTAGGAGGTCAATGGAGTACGTAGACAGACTCTGGGTTAAGCCGCGAGAACACAGATAGCAGAAGAAGGTAGTTTTGAAAGGAGTTATCTCTATAATCTGCAGCTGCTGGGGGTCAGTCTACAAGAGGGGAAATACTTGTGCTGCAGATACTACTTTTGGTAGTACTTACTGTATACTCTGTAATACTTACTGTATACTCTGTAGTACTTACTGTAGTGCTTACTGTAGTACTGTAGTACTTACCGTATACTCTGTAGTACTTACTGTAATGCTTATTGTGATAAATAATACAGTTAGTAGTACATTTCGAAAAGATTAAAACACTTAAAAAATTAGAAAATTAGTTACCAATAAATAGGGTTTTTGGTGAGAAAAAAAGCTTTATAGAATAACTGAATGCAAAATCATCGCTAAATGTATAGCAATAAAATAATTAAATACTCAATCATTAAGTCTTAAGTAATTGCTAGAATTAGCTGCACAGAAATTTGGGCTGAAATGCAGCAGCAGCAGGAGTTTGGTCAAACTTGTGGAGATGTGCGTTTTACAAGTAAAAATCAAACTTTTAAATGTTTTGCTTTTAATGTACTAAATTGAATGCTAAGGTTTGCTACATCTATCTGTTGCTTTCAAGTTAATTTTTGAGAGTTATTTTAAATGTTGTGATAGTGGAGGACTCATGCTAGCTCATAACGATAAAATTAAAATAATTAAAACAGTGCTTCAGGTTCATACAAGAAAGCTGAAAACTTTAAACTATGAAATTTTTTAGAAAAATATTAACTTGTAAGACGCAGCGTTGATAGTTGGTAGTGCAGAAGCTTTATCTGTTAAAAAAGGACTGCAGAAAAACTATCTCATAAACAGCATACTATGTAAGCCAACACATACAGCACGAGTTGATAACTCTAAAACAAAAATACTAACTTCACAGTAGGGTAGTGTTTTTGCTAGTTACAAGAAAAGATAACTCCTTCCATTTAATAAAACTAGGCAATTGCTGCTGCAAACAGGGAAGGGGGAATATATTTTGTACAACAAAAATTCATAATTCTAAATAATCTTGAATCAGTGAAAAACAATTTCAATATCGATTATTTATCACTGATTGTTGCTAATATTAGTCATCCTTATTAGTCTATCTGTTTAATGTTTATTATTAATGCTATTATTAGATACTAAGTTCCTACTGTATTGGCAACAGAAATACGTACTTCATTAACCAACCACACTTCATCATCCCTGAAGTCCCAGACCGGTTTCCAGCTGTTGTTCAACCTCATGAGAGAGTAGTTCATGTTCAGGTAGCTCTGTGGGTAGACCACTGTGGGAGAGGCTGAGGACTCTGCCGTATTTACTGACACTACATCAATACACCAGCAGTAGTTTTACATCAATATGAATACAACATTAGCAATATACCACCATCTACCAGCATTTCCTTAAACCTTTATCAAATATGTTAAATATTATTTATATGTTAAAAGATCACCAAAGGGAGCAACAGTGCTTGCCTAGTAAACACAAAGTCATGGGTTCGAACCCGACAAAGGCCATTGGTGATGTTAGGAAGAGAATTCAGTCATAATTGCTCCTGCGCCCCATCTGAATAAGTCCTTAGCCTGATTTAACAAAAACCCTTTCCATCGGAGTTTTCTCACAGAGATGGCGACTATAAACTTTTGTGAGTTAGAGTTAAAGAGACCACCAATTCCCCAAACAGCGCTGCTGTGGTACCTCCACCTATTAGCCACCTATACATGGAAACACCTGCTTATTGTCTGGCAACAATAGTTAATGCCCGAAATGGAGAATGGTCAGTTACAACACGATGGATAAACATGAGCCAATACAGGCTCAAGATGGAGAGATGAAATGGAAAAGTGAGATGGATACTGTAGGAAGGCCCCATGGCACGACAGCACAGCAGCGCCAACAGCTAATACAATACATAAAGTATGGCAGCCAACTAAAACCCAACATAAACAGAGAGAATTGGAGAGAATACTTACAAAAATCAGACATTCCTACATCTAGACAATAAAAGTTAATTGACAAAGGATTAAAAATTGAAGCAATATATTGTACAGTTATTATATATAATTTGATAATTATATATATGACATATAATTATATATAATATGGCATACAACTAGTATATACATGTATAATATGGCATACAGATAGTATATATATATGTATAATGTGACATACATATATTATATATAATATGACATACAGATAGTATATATAATGTGACATACAGATAGTATATATAATGTGACATACAGATAGTATACATAATGTGACATACAGATAGTATATATAATGTGACATACAGATATTATATATAATGTGACATACAGATAGTATATATAATGTGACATACAGATATTATATATAATGTGACATACAGATAGTATATATAATGTGACATACAGATAGTATATATAATGTGACATACAGATATTATATATAATGTGACATACAGATATTATATATAATGTGACATACAGATAGTATATATAATGTGACATACAGATATTATATATATTGTGACATACAGATATTATATATACTGTGACATACAGATAGTATATATAATGTGACATACAGATAGTATATATAATGTGACATACAGATAGTATATATAGTGTGACATACAGATAGTATATATAATGTGACATACAGATAGTATATATAATGTGACATACAGATAGTATATATAATGTGACATACAGATAGTATACAGACATATAAACATCATATAAAAGTTACCGGAGACTCGGAGCGATGCAGGCAGCATTTCACTGGACTGTGGCACCTCAACAACAGTAATGTTAGCTTCAGTACCAATGGCAGCATTTGGCCACTGGATGGGTATCAAACCCACCCCTGTTTCCTGATGGTAAACATTCAGCTGGTAGGCGTGGCTGCCTTTTTCTACCCCAGCACCAGGAATAGAGTCCACTGTTACATTGTACAGGCAGTTGTAGTGTGGATTATTCTTGACCTTAATGTAACTAGAAACAAAAATACAGAACAAAAGTTGTAAATCTGCTATAAAACTGTCTTGAAGTTCTCCTGTGCTATTATGTAACGCACAGTCTTGCATATCAGGAACAGTATAGTTGGGTTAAAAGTAGTGGCAAATAAAGTTAGTGGCTAGCCAAGTCAGGTCATGAACAAAAGATATCAAGTCGAATTTCAATCAGGTTAAGTAATGACTTGAGTTAACCTGGCCCTTGAGTCAAATTATCTTTGAAATGAGACCAATATTTTATTATTACCAAATGACAATATTATTGTATTGTAAAATTTGAGTAATGTTTCACTACAATCCATGCACCAACACCTACCCTAACAGGACAAAGCGGAGAGAGGTGAGAAAAGAGAAAAAATACACCACATGTCTCCATCAACACTGAAATTGCAGGTAGTTGATTCTTCAATTCACTTTAAATAATTTTCACTAACGAACTACCGAATTTTGCAACTAGTCAAGGACTGAACTGGTTACTAGAAACATAAAAATGTTCATCTGGCTGGTTTAGCACTCAAAGGTCATTTTCATGATTCATGTTATTCTTGCCTAAATACAACCCACACATTTTGTCCTTTATTGCAGTTCTCAATGTTACTATTTCAAACTAACAATTTAGCTTCAGATTATAAACTACTAGACATAACACCGGGTGTTCATGTAAGATCTCAAAAACTTCATTACTAAACATCATTCTGGCGACTAGGAGTTATTTTCATAATAAAATTGATTCACAGTGAACTCTAACTACTAGTGACACAGGAATCCAGTCACTACCAGAAGGTAATCAACAGAAGTCAATGCACCCTTACAAGTTTATTTTCACTCAACTAATTCCTAAAACTTGAGGCAGAAACAGGAGGTATCAGTAGCCATCTGATGACAAAATTTGTTGGTTTCAAAATCATATTTTTTGCCAAATGGTTGTTCAGATTGATTGACCTTTGTAACTATACACTTGAGACAGAAAAACTCTGTAAAGTCTAAATACTTAAAGCTCTACAAATAGTCTGGTATGAGCTAATGGAAAGATCTAAGTCTATTTTGTGTACTACTAGCTAACCAGTAGGAAATATCTTCTTTAACAGTGAAAAAGCTCCCTTTGGACTGTGAATGTTTGTACATAATAAAAGCCAGTTCACTGATAGTTTTGATAGTAAATAGATGAGTTAGCACTTGAAGGAAGTTGGTAAGATTAATCAGTCATTAACTGAATCATCCTGGAATACTCAATATACTGATTCTTACAGTTGTCGGCCCATGTTATTTTTTATTTTGTTGGACAGGAGCAAAAGCTCTTTTTTCTTGTAAGTAGAATCACATTAATGTTTGCCTCTAACATTATATACAATGCCAACGTTTACTAAATGAAACTCAGCGTTAATCTTCCAAGAGCAAATATCTACATCATCATAATATCCTCCCATCTTGTTGCAAAGTGTACTGGGGGAGGGGGGAGGGATTAATAGCAATTTACATGAACTTCCTCAAGAATCAAAATTAAGAATGCCAGGTCTACAAAAGTTATTGCTACACAGTAAAGTGATCAAATTAGGCTGACAAGCAAACGTAGTTGGTTACTCCTGAAATTAGTAGCACACAAACTCCTAGTGCACTAGTAGGTCAGTCATGTGATATAGAACTGAACAGGAAGCATTGGGCTGATCACGTATGAAAGTCCAGATTATTGATTTACATGTCATAATATTAGAGTAGATTATGTAAGAGTGAAATTATTTTCAGATTTTATTCTGCACTGAATAAGATTTGACCTTCACAGATTTCACACAGCAAGTTGACACAAGGTCTGCAGCTGTTATCAAACTGCTGGTCTCCAGGTGTACACTGACACCTTATCACAGGCACCTTATGGCAGTCACATGGTCTACATTAGTCAGCATCTCCAAACCTTCAATAATGTGTATGTATAACTACCAGATGCAAGGAAGCAGGGATAGTGACTTGAAAAGTTTTTGAAACTCTTTATAGAAACAGTTTTTTTATAAGGAACGGCATATACAAATTGCATAGCACATTTGTTCCATAGCTAGGGGACTCACTTCAAATAAACAACACAAAGTAGGATGTTTTCTGTAAGATAAGGTGAATGGCTTTATAAAGACATTCACCAGTGTAGATATAACCACTTTCAACTCACGTTCCACTAAAATCGAGATAAGAAACTTTCCACTGCTTAAAATAAACTATATCTTAAACTTTAGAATAAAGTGTGGGTTAGCCTGTGAAAAAGATTAGGGAGTTCTCAATGTATGGAACGGAAACCACACGCTCCTTAGTACTTTAGTGTTAGTACTTGTGAGGCTTCATGGTATTGGATTACTTACTTTAAAAACAAGTAGTAGGCGTGTGAATAAATATAAAGAAATATACAATAACAGAGCCTTGGGGCTGCACGAAATACAAGCATGTAGTTGCACTGAGCAGGCCAATTTCAACACTCCATTTGCAAAAGGGTAAGCAACCGGCATAGTTCCAATAGGCCATTAATATTTCATATTGCGCAATACTACACCAAGTGAAAATAGAGTTTATAGTAGGCAAGTTGCTATGTCAACTCACAGTGAATTAATAATGCTAATTACTGAAACCACTGAGACAAGGTGTTGAATACTAGGCAGAGCTAGTACTGTCTTGACTATTTAGTAGGAATGCTACTAGCTACTACTTGCGTGAGAGTTACTAGCTAGCTTCTACCAAATAGCAGATAATGGTGATGCAGCCATTATTTCCCTTTACACCAACCTTAATGTAGGGAATTCTACTTTTGAAGAGCTCGATTTAGCTGCTTTTTCACAGCAATACTTCGAGATTATTTTTTAGGCCTGACTATCTTACATGCAATCTTTTTGTACCCTCCCAACTAAAGAGCTAGGTTGCTTAGTCTCTACTTCAGCTTTCACCCAGCTATTACCAACAAGCGGGTAGATAACCCTGTGATTCTCGGCTAATTGAGAACAAAAAAAAGTTAAAACAAAAGTATTACTTATAAAAGATTCCAGAAACATTCAGAATCCTGGTTTGGTATAAATACCATAGAGATTAGTATTGAGAAGGCAGATCAGTATGACTAAGGTCACAGTGGGGTCACCATAGCTAGATCTCACTTGACAGCCAACCACACTTAACCCTGCACGAAGATTTGGGAATGGCTACTAATGTGAACTCTGATTTAGCAAACTCTGAAAGTGTTGGAATCTCGCTCATGACAAGCAACTTGCGCTCATGATTTATACTTCACTTCTGCAAGTCAAGACCTGTCCTTACAAGTGGTAAAACTGATAGCCTTCATAAATCACCAACTGCCAGGTTTGTATTATAATGTTAGGCGAGACAGTTTTTTTAATACAGGCCAAAACACAAATCAGTTTAAGCATTACACGGGCGTAGGACTGTATATTGTCATATTGTAATGATACCTATTGTTGTTGATTACTGTGTCATACGGTTAATAAAAGAGAAGTTTGCCCAACAACAGTCTAGGGTCCAAAGGTTAACGTTGTAAACCGCGGCTATCAATCAACTTCACCTAACACACTCTGTGAACATCGCAACGCCAGCTGAAAGTCGAGTCACCAATTTTCGGATGTTAATATATTCAGTTTTCGTAGAACGCCTCATGCCGGCATAGCAGTCAAACTTAGTAATGCTGCTGAATAATATGAATATATTATACAGACGGTGGAACTTAGCAACTCGGCTTGCTGCTGATTGCACATACTGTGACAATATTGGCACGTTCTGGTAGAAAATTAACTGCTATTGTGACAAGCATGCTCTTAGATAACACGCACACACAGCTGTAGTATAATTGAAATTGTAGGGTGCAAGAATGCTGGCAAATGAATTACATATGTAACTGAAAGAACGTGTATCCAGGGATGACCACCAGATTCATTTTTGAATATTTGTTAAGCTGGAGGTTGACCTTAGACCACAGCAGAATAATTTATTATAATAAAACGGCTTAGAGTTAGTATAAAGTCATATCTGGAGAAATTCTAAGGGGTGGTTCCCAAATAAAACAGGATTATCGCCTACTAAGCCCACGCTAATATTTTAGCTAATGCTGGACAGACTCAGCTGCATTAAGCAAACCTTCAGAAATCATTCATAGCCAGTGGTTTCTGGTTCTCATTGCCCACAACAGCTGAGAATTCACCTCTTGCCAAAAGAAAAACCAGTGGCTAGATTTTTTCTAAAACTAGTTTTGCTTTTCCATTACAACTACAGCTGCACTGTTTGCTGTTTTCATGTCAAACTGAGTAAACTATAGAGAAAGAAGTTGTACTTGTTCATGAACTGACCTGGCATTCAAAGCTTTGCTTTCCAGGTGTATGAGGGTGATTTGGAGCCTCGATTTGGTGTTCTCCCAGGACTGCGTCTGAGCCCAGCAGACGGTAAGAGACAGAAAGAAGCAGAAGAGATTCTTTATATTCGCCATCTTTAATACTGAAGCTTCTATGACATTCTACAGAACAGTTTCTTGCTTTAGCCTATACATAAATTAAATCTCTTTCCCAAAACTAGCATTCGAATAATTCGGAAAAGTCAAAGTTATTATTTTAATGAATAAGGCTGTTTAATTTCATAATAAGTAATGAAATAAGTTAACTTCAACAGAAAGGTATACCATCAGGTCTGGTAAGCCAGCCCTCAGATCTCTATTTTAATGAAAACCGACACAAATACATGAGTTTGGCAATATTAGAATTAATTAATAAAATCTCAGGTTTAACCCGCACTGAATATAGTCTAAAACTTGAGCAATACCACAATTTTACATATATGTGCATTTTGCAGGTATAATTTGCAAACAATCAATTAGCTGAAAGTTATACACCCTATATATGATCCTATATGTGAAGCATTCTATATATGAAGCCTTAATTTATTTTATTTTGGTTTATTTCAGCATATAAGAAACGAACATCACCAATAACACTTAGAAGCCTCCAATGCAACAGCTGCAACTGAAGTTACTATGCTGACAATATAGTAAGTAAAATCAATAGGGTTGTTATTGATTAACACTATTGTTATGTTATGATCAACTATTGACTGTTTTGCAGCTCATCATAGAAAAAAAACTGTCAGTGCAGCAAGATTCCTACAACTCAACATATCATCACCTTCTCATCTTTTATGATTAATAAAAAGATGCAGGTTGTGTAACTACATTCATTTTTACCCATGCACAACATAAATGTACCCAGTGCATTTTTAGAATTTAAAATATAGTATGTACAAAGTCTATATTCTGAAGAATAAAATATGATGGTGTACAAGTTGTCACTTTTGCTTTCCCTAAACACCTAAAATACTGCCTTCTAAACTGTTGAGATTAAAAGTTTTAGAGTACACAGTTATAAATCATTCTCTATCAAATATTTGTACCTGTGAAGAATCATACCCTAGATTTAACTTAGAGCTACTCATCGTGATTCAGTCATAAGCCTATGGCCCCTACGTTTTGATCTATCACAAAGTATTTGAATTGAAATATATGTAAATTTTCAACAAACTCAATGAAACGTTTACTTCTCTAAATAAGCATCATGACTTTAAAGCAAACATTGTGACCAAGAAAATGTACCATGATCTATTGGCCACTACTATTCGAAATTTTTTCCTAATTCATGACAGGCTACTAGTCAGAACCTTCAGGTATGTTGCAACTATATTCGAAAATTATTAGGTGAGAAAATTAAATTTAGTATTTTGACAGCCACATTTGACTTCAAAGACCAATGTACAACTGACACCTCGTGCCAATAGCAATGCTGGTAGGAGAAAATACCATTTAATATTTCATTTAAATTCTATACACCATTTTTAATCTAACACTCAGTTACTTTTAGTAAACTTAAAGTGATGAATGTAGAGCTAAATGATATGTAATAATATTCAAACTTGAACGTCAATATGGATATCACAATAACCATAACTAATAACACATTTTATCTAATGTGAGAGTAACTTATATGGTTATGCCGATAGCAAATCAGTATTACTAAAACAAATTATCAATGAGTAATGAATAATGAGTAATGGTGATTATAATTATCACAATGCTAATGTGAAACCGGAGGTAACTTGCTAGTTACAATCACTGTGACTATGTAATTGGATCGCTTATCATTTATGTCTTTTACTTATAGCTTAATTTACTCTTACTCTTAGAGCTATAATATCAATTAATATCAACAGTTATTAATAAATATTACTATAGAATAACTATAAATATTAAATAAGCAATAGCAAATAGTCTATAACGTTATGATTAACTACAGCTATAACTGAGTATAACTATAAGACCACAAGTATGAATCATACTAAAAAGCAAAAGTAAGTGGAAAATAAAAATAACTAAGTTTAATGTAATACTAATAGTAATAGTAATACTAATACTCATACTGACTATTAATATAATTATAAGTTATACTAGTATTAGTGTTGCTATTACTATTAGTATTACCATTAGTGTTACTATTACTTACTTCTTCGATACTTCGACTTTAGCACACGCTAGATCACCATAAGGCGCAAGAGGCGTGCCTCAGCAGCTTGTTACAATACATTTGACATAGAATTATAACTGTATTTGCATACATTATGCATTTTAAATTTGGCAATTGTAGTACCTTTCAGGTTATCATTTATCAAGTATTTGGGGAGTTCCAATTCTTAGGTCTCTAATAGTGCGCGGTAGGAAGCTGTTATGATATGCTGTGCACATGGCAGATATCGCAGTTGGTATTCCGTTAGAGGCAGCCCTCGTGGTAACGGTAGCGGTTGATTTGTCCCTTGTCAGTTCAGTGTAGCTGGAAGATAATGCCTGATGACATTCTTCTTTGGACAGGATCTTCAAAAGGAGGGTTATTCGTAGGCTTTTGCGACGATCTTCCAGTGATGATATGTTGAGTTGTTCTCTTGCATCACTGATGCTAGCCTCCCGGCCTTTGAGACAGCAGATGAATCTAATAGCTCGGTTCTGGACTAACTCAATTTCTTTCACAAGTTGCTTTGTTACAGGATCCCAAGTGGTTGCAGCGTATTCTAGTATAGGTCTGCAGAGAGTCATATATGCCAGCAGCTTTGCTTTCTTGGGAGCTCCATAGAGGGATAGCTTTAGCATGCCAAGAACCTTGTATGCTTTGTTTATTTTCTTAGTTATGTGGCTGTGAAACTTGAGGTTAGATTGTAGTGTAACTCCAAGGTAGGTAATCTCATCTACGTAGGGCAATGTTTCTCCCCCTAGTCGATATGATGGTAGAATTTGGGGATCTTTGCCAAATGACATGATTCGGCATTTTGAGGAGTTGAACGGCATCTTCCACTTCAGAGACCAATTCTCAATCTGTTCAATATTCTTTTGGAATTTTCGGACATCATCTAGGGAGTCCACCTCTTGAAAAATCAGTGTGTCATCAGCAAATAAACTGACACTGCAACTTAGTAGATCAGGGAGATCATTGATGTAAAGAAGGAATAGGGTGGGCCCCAGGACAGAGCCCTGTGGAACGCCAGAAAAGACTGGTAATCTACCAGAAGAGTGGCCATCTATGATTACTTGCTGCTCTCGCTTTGTCAAAAAATTCTGGAGCCATCGGAGTATGTGAGGATTAATTCCATCAACGACGCTTAACTTATGTATGAGTAGCTTGTGGGGGACTTTGTCGAAGGCCTTCTGGAAGTCGAGGACAAGAGTATGAGCATGAGTATTAGTAAAATAGTATTATGAGTATAACTATAAGTATAACTATAAACTATAAAGTATAAGTATAACATTAACAATAACTATAAGTCAAAAACATTATGAATATGATCATAATTATCATTGTGATTGTTGTCAAAGTTACAACCACGATGAGTATGACAATGTGAGTGTGTGTTTATGTTACCTTACTGATAGTTATTACACTGACAGTTATTTACACTTTAACTTACACTTACAGTATGAGTACGAGTATTAAATTTAATATTAATAATAATATGTCTAATAATCTAATTCTATGGGCTATGAGTATCACATTCTGATTCTGATTCTCATTTAGATAGTAATTGAAATTCACTGCTAATAGTAACAGTAATACTATTGTTATGACTATGAGTATGAACTCAGTATGAGTATGTCAAACTGAAACTGAAACTCAGTCAAAGTGAATCAAAATGAGAATGTCTCACTCAGTCACTATAAGTATAAGTTAAAGTATAAGTATTAGTATAAGTATAACTATATGTGATACTTCAAATTATACTTCATCTTTATCTTATAGTTAAAATAAAATCGAAATATGTGCTTTGCTGGTAATGGCATAATTATATGCAATTCAAATGTTGTGTTGTATTTTAATTAAAATTACTTTCCAAGTGTCACTCGTGCTGCTTGCAAGTGTACTTGGAGCTGGTATGCTTGCTCTTTAACCAGGCTCGTGGTAATCGCTATTGAACTTGAAGACTCGACCAACCAACATGCATTAACAGCTTAGACCGGGAACTATGAAACCACCGTGCAGTGTGTTGGATTGCGGTGGAAAAATTCAACAAAACAATGCCCATTTGTAGCGACTTGAAAACAGAGTTATCTCCTTAATACTGATTCCTTGCGATCAGATTTTGTAGCTTTGTAGCACGGCTGGCTAAAATAATATCGACTCAACTAATTTTTATTAATTCAGAAGTTCCGCTTTTTTGTCGAGAACGACTACTTTCATTTTAATTTTTATAGTTGTACGTAATTCTAATTAATGCATTTGCTTATTATTAAACTATTGTAATTGTTTCTTGGTTTTCTATAATTGGTTTTCTTGCACGGGTTTTATGGATTTTTAAGTTTTAGAAATAAACCCATATAAATATTTATATTATAACTCAATCTAAATGTTAGTAAATATTACTTTATAAGTTTATTAATTTATTAATAATTAATAATAAGTAAAAACATAATATTAATAATATTATCAATAATTATGTTTTTAATCTACAGGAAAACCAAACGTAACGCTGATAGTGATAGTTAACCGTTAATGTTATAGTTGTGCTAATACTAATAGTGGCTGTAATACTAATACTAATAGTAATAGTAATAGTAATAGCCTAATGCTTGGTCTTTTAGTTTTAGGTATAGCTCTAGTCAAAATGATTTTAAGTACTAGTAGTAGTAGTAATCTATTTTACCTAATCCTATTTGTAATACCCATACTGTATTACAGTAATAGTATTAGTATCACTAAATCTAATACTTATAGCGATGATATTATAATTACTATCAGTATACAACAGTAAATAAAGTTCTGTTAACTGTTTTTCAATTCAATTTTCTAGAAAATGAGCACATGAATTTGAAATTTTGGAATAATTATTCATGTGGAATAATATAATACTATTTATATTATGTTTATATCTATAAAAATTATCATTGAATTATTTTACATTTTATGTTCAGTCAACCATAAAAATAATGAATTTCGATTTACGGTTGAGTTACCTAAAATAATATTACAGTAACAATTAACCTGATGCAGTAAATCATGTTTAAGTTTATGGTTTATCTGTTTTTAATTGATTGATCACTAGTACGTTTACTTGACCCAGCACATCAATTATTTCTATTTCTATCACCATTGTGCAATTACCGTCGTTATTCAATGTTATTTAGGAAATTTTTGATGAATGAGTCACATTTTATTACCATATTTATTATGCTTGTAAAATTATATTTATAAATTAATTTTAATGCAAATTGGCTTCTAGACCACATTTATTTAATATTTTTTGTAGCACAAATTCAAATTGAATGTGAGCACTGACCACGGCAATCACAATGAACAAATCAGAAGATAAAGATATATTCTTCGTAAGTTAAAGTAAAAGGAGAAACTTTCACTTGGGAGAGTAAAATTTAAAAAATGCTTAATAATAGTATTGTTATTATCGTTTCATTTATCAAATTCTTAGTTAGTAAAAACTAGTTTTTAAAGTTAAATTATTTGAAGTTTTTTTGGTAAATGTTATAGTGTCTGCTGCAATGACTGCAGATGATTATTTTTTTAGGAAGACAGTGATCTAGCATACGAAGAAGAGATACTGCGAAACCCTTTCAGCGTCAAGTGTTGGCTAAGATATATTCAACAGAAAAAGAGCTCTCCAAATGTTGATGCTGCAAACATTGTTTATGAACGAGCTTTGAAAGAATTGCCAGGAAGGTATAACTCCATGTAACTGCACAATATTCCTTCTGATAGAGAGTCTTAGATATGATAAGTTTCTGTGTCTATATGCTGTGGCAGCAAAAGTATTGTCCTATCAGATCCATTTCAAACAGATTGATTACATAAAACTTCTAGCAAATTCTGTGCTGGTTTCTTAGTCTAGGGCTAGTTCTATTCACTATTATTATGTTGTAGCTACAAGTTATGGTACAACTATCTCAAGGGTTTGAGACAACAGGCTAAAGGGAAGTGCATTAATGACAGAATATATGAAGACATCAATAATGCATTTGAGAGGTCTTTGGTGTTTATGCATAAGGTATGTTGGGTAGCAACTGCTTTGCTCTGAATCATTTTTCCATGACATATATTTTAGTGTGTAATTTATGCTGTGGTTATCGCCTTTAAATCATCTCACTGTGTAGTCTATCTGGCGTCTCTCACTACATAGTTTAGTACACAATATAATCATAATCTTCACTTCTCATTACGACTGCTTCATTGATATTTTATACTTCTGTCTATCTAGGAATTTAAATATGCTGGTGTTCTGTTCTTGTGCATAAATTGCATAGATATCATTTCTTTTTTATTATTAATTTTCGTTGGAACACTAATCATTATGTAATTGGCATAATTAATTTTCCTGCTGTTGATCATAAGCCAAACTTTTTTGAAAGTCAGTTTTTAGTTGAATTAGAGAGTAGCTTTAGCTGAACAGTTAGAAAGATGGTCATTGGTTTTAATTTGGGCAGGGCCATTAATGATATCAGAATGAGCATCCGGTCACAATTCTTTATCTGCCACAGCCAAAGTACTCTAAGCCACATTGCCAACATGATGGGAGGCACAGTATTTAACTCATTTAAAAAGCTTTATCATGAGGTGCTTTCACAGAGATGTGGACTTTAGGCAAACATGAGTTATTTTTATTTAAAGTGAAATTAATATATATTTGCAGATGCCTCGTATTTGGATAGACTATTGTCAGTTCTTGGTTGATCAGGGTAAGATAACCCGTAGTAGACGTACATTTGACCGGGCACTCCGAGCTCTCCCCATCACCCAGCATCATAGGATATGGCCTGCGTACCTCAAGTTTGTATCTAAATACGAACTTCCTGAGACGGCGGTGAGAGTTTATCGACGTCATCTCCAGGTACTCATTACCTAATACTTGTTATTATGAACTTCACTAATTAGTCTTTATTAAGTTGCATGTTTAATTTTGACTAAAGTTATTTCTAATTGAATCTATTTGCTACTAAAAGAATATCTCTCTGAATAATATTAGGAAAAAAAGTAGCAGTTTTGTTTCTGCAAGCTGAGCTGAAGGTGTCTGTTTCCACCATCCAAGAAAATATTTCAAAGTTACTCTGTTGTATTTTTCTACTCCTGTTTTCTGCTGCACGTGTTTAACTGTCTGATTTATGCTTTATTCAGCTTCAACCTGAGAAGGCGGAGGACTTCCTAACTTACTTGATGAAGATACACAAATTAGATGAAGCTGCCATTCGATTGGCCAGTTTAATCAATGATGAAAACTTCGTATCAAAAGAAGGCAAATCCAAACATACGGTAAGTAAAATCTGGGAATGTCAATTAACTGGATTTGTTACTTTTTCATCACAACCAACTGAAAACATTCGATGTACATGTTGGATTGGACTGGTATTGGTTATCCATGTGATAAAAATCAACTGAAACAAATTAAAATTGTGCTTTTAGTTTCAAATTCAGCCCTATAAACTTAACAGGATGTAATAATATGTTCATAGTTGTGGAATGAGCTGTGTGAGCTGATATCTAAGAACCCTGATAAGGTGACATCACTGAAAGTCGACGCAATCATTCGCCAGGGGTTGAAGAAGTTCACGGATCAGATCGGGCTTCTATGGAACTCCCTAGCTGATTATTATACCAGAGCAGGATTGTTTGACAAAGTAGGTTATTTCATTTTGTAGGTTGTCTTGGGAAAACATTTAATAAAGTATGTTTTACATATCTGTTTTCTTGTATATTTACTGTTTGTTTACTTTGATTACACAATTTGTAATTTTTGTGTTTCAACTTTTATAATGTAGTCTTTTTTAGATACTAAACTAATTGGCTGAAAAATATATGTTGTTGTGTATTATATTACTGATCACATTTTTGTAATAACATAATGAGTCAAGTTTGAGTCGTGAGTCAAAATGATGGCTTATTATAGGAATTTAATGAGTAAAATTCTGTTTAAGGCGTGTGATGTGTACGAAGAAGCCATAGAAACTGTCATCACTGTAAGAGATTTCACGCAAGTGTTTGATGCCTATGCCCAGTTCTCCGAGACTCTCATCAGCACCAAAATGGAGAGCACCGCTGACACTGGTCCTACTGACGATGGTATGTTCCTTGCATGTTACGTAACTCAATGCATTGCACTTAATGGTGTGGTTTAAACTAATTAATGAAAATATGTTGCATTCTCGTGTATAACTTGAAATCTTTAGAACCTTTAATATTTTGTTATTATTTATCAAAATTTTTAACCCTTAAGTTATCGATTAGTTCAATTGTTGAAGACTGTAAAGGCTAATTTTGGATGGCAAAGTTTAAGGAGATGGGAGAATCCTTAAAATGAAAAAGGTTTTTTATGAACCCGTTGTTGAAAGATAATTTTTGGTAAAATGAAAGCATGTTGAGAATGTTTTGTGTATTTATAGATGATGTGGAATTGGAGCTGGGTTTGGCACGGTTGGAAGATTTGATGGAGAGGCGGCCATTGTTACTCAACAGCGTTCTACTTAGACAGAACCCACACAATGTCTTGGAGTGGCACAAACGAGTCAAGCTTTATGAAGGCAAACCCACCGAGGTTCGAACTTGTGAAATTGAACAGAATTTTCTAGTTTCATATGTAATCCTATATTGATTTTGTTGAGTAAACCACGGGTTAACCAATGAGATATCTACAAGGGGTTTAACTGAAACTTATCACTAGTAAACAAGTAAATTGAATTTTCTGTTCAGCTTAAAAAAACTGAGTGACTTAAATTTGTGTAATAGCAAAAGTCTGAAATTCACTTTGACCATATCAAACTGCAGCTACACCGCTAGTTTAATGAGTTATGTGCCGTAAATTCAACTGTATATTTAAAATTCATTCTTGAATATAATTTCAAATGTTTGGAGTTGTAGCCCCAATCTGGGCTGTTGACTACTGCTTAGGTGCTGAATATTCCAATTATTTGCTGCCTTTTTAGTTGAATAGAGTTGTGTGATTTCATAACAGTGTTGTAAAAATACTAGTAGCCTAATGGTTTAACATTAATGCAGCTTTTGTTATTTTCAAGTTACTAAAATACAATGATAAACTTTTGCCTCCTCTGTTATTTAGATTATCAACACCTTCACGGAAGCCGTTCAGACTGTTGACCCTAAAGTTGCGACCGGGAAGCCGCACACTCTGTGGGTGGAGTTTGCCAAGTTTTACGAGACAGCCAATCAGCTGAAGGACGCGAGAGTAATATTTGAGAAAGCTGTCGAAGTGAACTACAAGTATGTGGACGACCTGGCTGCCGTGTGGTGCGAGTGGGCGGAGATGGAGCTAAGACATGAGTAAGTCTACAGAAGTTCAGTCACTTCTACTGTCTGCCGAAACCAATGACTCTGATATGATACCTATATTTGTGTTATTTGAAACTACAAGCTTTAAGTTATTAAAATTTATTATTGATGTTTATTACTTTGTGGGCATGTTAACATTATATTACATTCTATCATATTATAAAGCAAGATTAGCAACTAAAATATTAGGCAAAAGTTCTTTATTCACCGAATTATGTTTGTTTCATTCCACTTGCCAAGATTCATTGTGTAAAGTAAACTGTAAGTCAGTTTGGATGATATATTTTGAGATTAGGCCTGCAGCCACGGAATCATAAAATATAATTAAATGAGTAAAAAGTCTTTATATGTTATGCTGATTAATAAAATGTTGTAGTCTGTTTGACGAAGCTCTGAAATTGATGCAAAGAGCAGTAACGCCACCCGCCCGCAAAGTTGATTATCATGATCAGGTAAGTTCAATGGTAGACTTGTTAGTGAAAGAGTGAAACATGCATCTAAAATATTTTATTTTACAGGCAAAGTTGCAGTTTTACTTTTTTCTTTAATGAAATGTTTCAATCAGGTGTCCTCCCTTGCCTGTTTATGTTTTATAACATTCTTCTCCCTGCTTGTAGAGTGAAACTGTTCAGGCACGCCTTCACAAATCACTCAAGCTCTGGTCAATGTACGCCGATTTAGAGGAATCTTTTGGAACCTTCAAGGCAACTAAAGCCGTGTACGACAGGATCATTGATCTCCGAATAGCTACACCTCTTATTGTTCTTAACTTTGGGGTTTTCCTTGAAGAGAGCAATTATTTTGAAGAGGCTTTCAAGGTGCGATTTCAAGAATTTCCCTGTTGTTTAAAATCTAAGTAGATGTAAAAATAAACTATTTACATTTTATATGCTGCATAGGAATAAAATAGAAGGCCTTCTGCTTACCACTCGTTGTATTTCATGGTTATTTGTGTCACTGGTGATGGCTAGTTGGCTCTTTATTGTTGAGGTCAGAATGTGTGATGTATTTGTTTGTGATATGTTCACAGGCGTATGAGAAGGGTATCGCGCTGTTCAGGTGGCCTAACGTCTATGACTTATGGAGCACATACCTCACCAAGTTTATCGACAGATATGGTGGTAAGAAACTGGAGAGAGCGAGAGATCTATTTGAACAGTGTCTGGACGGATGTCCTGAGCAGTTTGTCAAAGGTAATAGATGATAATTGATATACTTATGGTGATCTCTTATTGATTTAATTTATTATTTATTTATTTTATTATTATATTTTTCCTAACCCCGGTGTATTTATTTTATATGTATATTTTATATCCTCACTGATTTCTCTGGATTTCTGTTTCATACTAATTGATTATCAGCATTCAACTGTCGAGTGCTAAGATAATATACAAAGACTCAAAACAGTGTGTGCAGCCAAACAGAATCTGCATTGGAACGATTCACATGAATTTTGATTTGAATGAGCAGTATTTTTACTCATGAACAAGCTATTTTTGCCGAGTTGCCTAAGAATATGAGTGTTTCTGGAAGTTGTCTTTTCCATAAATTAATCTGATATTGTAGCAATATATCTGCTGTATGCTAAGCTGGAGGAAGAACATGGTTTAGCCAGGCATGCTATGGCTGTATATGAGAGAGCGTGTGAAGCAGTGCCTCAGGCTGAAAGATACGAGGTAATTTTAGACATTGATGTAGCGTCTTGGTTCATGTTGAGTTACTGTTGAAAAGTTTCATTTTGAGAGCTGTTTTTCCTCTCTCAAACTGATATAAGAATTATTCATGACTCACAGTTGGCCAAATTTTCTATGAAATTATTTTTGAATGTAAAACAGAACAACAAAAATACAAGTCTTTATTTGCATAGCCTATTCGTGTTGATATAGTCGTAGCCTAAACAAAATCCAGACCATTCAAAGCACAAGTGAAAATGTTCAACATAAAAACTTATACTAGTATAATTATATTCTACTATTTAATGTATTGTATGTTGAGAACCTATATTAAGCTGTCTAGCATTGATGTCTTCACTTATAGATATACAACATATACATAAAAAGAGCTGCAGAGATCTATGGTGTTACGCATACTAGAGCCATATATGAGAAGAGTATAGAAGCCTTGCCTGAAGATCAGGCTAGACAGATGTGTATGAGGTTTGCAGATCTCGAGACGAAACTCGGAGAGATTGATCGGGCGAGGGCAGTGTACGCTCACTGTTCTCAGATATGTGACCCGAGGGTGGGTAACTCCACACACTAATATTGCTATGATTACAGAACATTACTTGCAACAGTATTCAATGAGTTTCCATTATAGATAAAATGTTTTTCTTTTCAAATCAATAGCAATGTAGTGTAGAGAGCAGCCGTAGTCTGGTGGTTAAAGCACCAAGTCAGTTCTCTAACTACTGTGGTGCTGGGCCAATGGTGATATTAAGTAATGCTTCTGGTCATAATTTTTCCTGTGTTACAGCATACATGGTCTTTAATTTATTTGAAAAAGCTGTTATTGTTAGTGGTTCTCACAGGGATGTAGATTCTAAACAAAATTGAGTTTTTTAATGCCTGCACAACGGACCAAAATGGAAACTTGAATTGAAATTCTACGACTCAGTAAAGTACAGCTCACTTGTCTGTATATGAATTCAATGTTTCAGTCTCAAGCTGTCTTCTGGGATTCCTGGAAGAAGTTTGAAGTAAAGCATGGCAATGAAGACACAGTGCGGGAGATGCTGAGAATAAAACGCAGTGTGCAGGCTACGTATAACACACAGGTTAACTTCATGGCCACCAAAGTGCTCACCACTCAAGGTATTTCACTCATATATTACTCACTTTTTAGAGTACTTGAGGGGCTCAAGGGAAGTTTTTTTTTGTTCCTTTGGTAATCTGTCATTTAACTTGTGAGGGTTGTGAGGAGATTCAGCTTAAATCAACTATATATTCGCAGTTGACACTCGAGTATTTTAGTTTCTTTTTCCCTTTTCTTATCTATGCTAATACTGTTAACAAATTTATGTATTTTAGTGGTTGGTGGAATTGAGATTCTCTCATATTCATTTTCATTTGTAGCGCATAGCTTTTGCTAATATAAAACTATATGTCAAATAGATATGACCAAGTACCTGCAGGCACATGTCACTAATAGTAGATGCTTGTTAATTACTGTTATACTGCCATGTAGCACCAGCCAATGAGATGGAGCGTTTAGAACAGCAAGCTATGGAGAATGTAGACAATATGGAGGTGGAGAAACAGACAGAACTAGAAGAAGCAACTAAGAAACCAGCGGATAAAGGTAAGCCCTGGATAGATTACTGTTATGGTTTAACATCTTTGAGTAGTGATTTATACACAACCTCTAATTAGATACTGACGTTTAGATTTTTCTATCACCTTTGATGCTAAAAGATGTGCATTAAAATATTCAAATGCATACATAGTTTTTAATTGGCAGGATTATTTGCTTTTATTATTAAAACCTACTTTCTTTTCGGTATCCATGTTTCAACTGATCAATGCCAGCATCATATTTTTTATAACTTCTATTTTAGCCAAATAAAACTCTGAGAAACATATTTAATCGTTTATAATATTTTTTTAACATGCTTCTTATAATGTTATTGTCAGTAAAATATGAGCTCAAATGGAGAAAAAAAATTACAATAGCTATTTGTATGAGTGACTTTTTTCATATATCATTATTGTTCAACTAATCATGCTTGCTAAAATGAGATTCTTTTTTTGGATGCATTTTGTAGTTCACCATCACTTAATGACGGATACATGCGTTGTAATACTAATTTATATAAAATACCCTTAAAATGTTTATAATACTTTAGGTATATCTTTTGTTCGGAGTGGCACAACAACAGAAGAGCAAGGTCCAACTGCTGCTGCTAACCCGGATGAAATCAACCTGGATGCTGACTACAGCAGCAGTGGGGAAGATGACGAGACGGAAGATAAATCTGAAGTATGCATTGCATTGATTTACTTATTACCGTACTGTTGTGCTAATTTAGAGTTTGTTCTCATAGGCAAATATCTTGAATCAGTTGCCTAACAATTTATGTACTGACAACTTATTATAGAGAATTTTGGTTTAGCAAAACATTGTGTTGTTCAATTGATTGGTCATATTTTATTTTATTATGAAAATAAATTTAGAGTTTAATGATCACCCATGTATATATTGTAGATTGGTCTTCAAGCCATACCATCTAAAGTTTATGGCGGGCTGAAGAATGAGGAGGATGACGAATAAATATAGGAATTATTTTATAAATGTTATATAAATTCTTACAAAATCTCATACGTATTATCCTTTTATAGATTTAAAATAATATGATAATAAACTATGCACAATACATGAGAAAAATTGTTTGCATCAAATTATTGAAAAGAAATATTAAATTGTGTAAAAATAGACTAAACGATGTCTGGAACCATTGCGACTACCACAATAAATCCCATAAATTGAACACCTACTATGAATATTGTAAACACATTCCAAATTGGCCAGAGGCTGTAACAAACCAGCATCATGCATAGAATGGATGAGATTGTTGCCACTGGTATTACAAACATGTTATGCTCTTCCCATTTTTCGTGTTTGATGCCTTTTACCTTCGACAGCCAAATCACACAATACAAGCAGCAAGCAACTGCCATCATAAGAAAAACACATCCTACATTCAACCAGGTCCTGTTGACACGAGTATCATACAAAACTACCAAACCAAAGTCAGTGAAGTAGAATACTCCTATTGAGGCTATTACCCATAACACATTCTACAAAGAAAAGTGAACATAATTAATTATTGTACTTGTATAGGTGAGCAAAATACTCTTTAAATATAAATTTGAAGTTTGTCATTCTGAGCATTAAATCAAAAACTTAAAACTCAAACTCCAACATCAACTGTCTAAAGTAAAACTAACATTTATACTATACACAGATTCTGGCTTTGTTCGTAATTTTTCAACCAGCTTCTCTGCTTTTTCTTGTTCATCAATCTCAGTTTGAGATGGCATATACGCTTTTTTCCACGATTTGACTGTTCTTTCTCTGACAGTTTGGTAAAAGGCCTCTCTGTCCGCATTTTTTGGTAAGGAAGTCATGACTGCCGTGATGAAGGTAAAAATCACCAGTTTTAACCCTAAGCTTTTAACACTAGCATTAACTCACAGTGAGCGTAATCACTATGACTATGAGTATTACTATTAGTATGAGACTATGGCGCTGACTTAAACTACTGTCACTGAGTTTAAAGTCAATCCTCGCCAGCTCACCCGGAGACTGAGTGAGTCTGGGTCTCGGTCTGACTGCAGTACAGTGTTAGAAAAATATTTACTACTTTATAACACAGGTATAAATAAATTATCACCTATGATTTCAAATTCTAGATAAAGATGAGGTGCGTGTCAGTATAAGTATGTAATTGTATTACTATTGGTATAATGATAATCTGTCAGTTAGTGTGACTATGGAATCTTCGATTCCGACTGAGATTGTAAGCAATACTAGCGACCAATGAAATCGTCATATTTTGTTTATAGCGTTTAAAATGGGCTCGTGCAGTCGGTTTAGTCGGGATAAGGCTCAACAATTCAATTTCATTCATTTCTTTTCAGTAAAACAAAACAGCAGCCTTCTGTGAGAGAACCTGCTGCTACATTTATATGAATAATAATCTGCAAGTTATGAAGTATTGTTTATTATTCTTGTCGTTATTGTAAATTACAAAAAAATTTAATTATTTACATTTATTTTTAGGCTATTTTTTCAATAAAAAATTTAACAAACTCAATTTTCATCGTGCGTATGTACTTAAACAAGAGACAGAGAAGAGAGTGAGAGTCAGTCACTCTGACTCTTTACTCTTGTCACTTGTCAGTAGAAACTATAAGTATTACTAAGAGAAAAATTGTTACCATAAGTTTCAGTCTCTGAAAAATTTATGCATTGAAAACATTATATTTTCACTTTTCTAGTTTACGATTTCACTATAATATAAATAACTATAGTCTATAAGATTAAGTATAACTATAAGTAATTAATATTATACAAGCTTTGGAGTGTCATTGTGATTGTCATCGTGCTTTAGTTCTAAGTAATTCAAAAACTTTTTCTTGCTTTTATGAAGCATATTTAATTGCATATTGATTATATTCCTTGATATTTAGTATTTCCTAATATTGTAAATTTTAAGTTTGCAAATAGTCCTTGTTAGTGTTTATGTTGATGGATAAGTATAATAATAATTACTATATTAAAATAATAAATTTGTTTCTTATTTTAGCAACTCATTAAACATTGACTGGTGCTACATAGCTTTTCAATGGGCCCTGTAGCTCAAAATCTTGATAGTGATGATTCTTCTAAATCCCAGCTGTACATTAAATTCTGTGTATCCTGTCATCCTACTGGAAGGTCAAGTCTCCAATCAGAGGTCAAGTTACATAAGTGTGACTAATCAAGTTTCAGAGCACTGTATATGCTGGCCAGTGATTTCTCAAAAATTCCGCGCATTTGTTTTATTAAGATCAGGTATTAACAAAGTAACCATAAAATATGAATATTACGTTAAAGAAGTTGTCTGCTCTTTTGAGCTCAGAGCATCGCCTTATGCAGTCCAGCCATTATATATAGTCTGTAAAGACAGTGATGGACAGTTTCAGGCACCTCCAGGAAAAGATAACTCTCGCACAGAAGCTTTAAAACGCATCAGTTTAGGTGCAGCATTGCTGCAAACATTTACAGCCAGTGATTTAAAGTTGCAAAAGTTTGGCAATAACATTACATTTAATTTACCTATAAACAGTAACACAGGGTTGCCCGAGTGCAATGTGTTTGAATCTCAATACACAGCCCAAGAAATGTACGCAATGACTAGCAAGGATCTATGGAGATCTTTGGCAAAGGAAATTATGAGTTCCAGTGACATTAAAAATAAATCTAACTCAAAGTTTCTAGCTTTTGTGTCCTGCACACGATATGATGGCCAAAATTGGAGTTCCAGCTGGAAACATCGAGATATCGTTGCTTCAACTTGCGGCCATATTGCTCTTGGTATGTATTTTTTAACTCCAGATGTTGAAAAAATTTTTGAACAACTCAAGACTCTTATTATGTGCAGATGCTCGCTAGTAGATGTCAACATTCTGATTGTTTTTATTATAATACATCTAGTAAAGTAACATACAGTATTATAGCTAACATTATGGTGCATATAGTTGAGTAGTATTTAGCTGGTATTCTTATGTACATAAGTTTGGAGTCGGCACCCTTGTCTAGACACCCAACTTTGATACAGGTGGTGGTGGATTAGCCCTCCTTGGTAGTGCTACCCTTCATACGTGGGCAGATAGCTTAGAAAATCTTGTATCCTGTTTTACTAATGAAAAACTGATTGACAGAACTGTTTTAATGGATGACAGTGCGTATAGGTTAGTGCGTTTGTTTTAACGCCATTCTTCTGTTTACATTCTACGAGTGGAAATATTGTCTTTGTGAGAGAATGCACTGTTGAAAGGATTAAATGTTAGCATACTAAAGGAGCCAATTTAAAACATATTTGGTTGATGCAACATATTTTTATGTGAATATAGTCGCTTAAAAAGTTGCTGAGAATTTTACTTAAAGTTTGTTTAATGGAAGTTATTAAAAAAAAATTTATTTTTGATGAATGTTAGTTTAAAAGATTGTTTAATCATAACCTGTGATATATATATATATATATATATATATATATATATATATATATATATATATATATATATATATATATATATATATATATATATATCAATCTGTGGACAGCAGCTGTTTCGGGGTTTGTCCCCTCATCAGCACAGAACAGAGTACCAATACGCAATACGCAATAGTAGAAACTTATAGTTTTACTAAAGCATATTTAAAAGGTGTGTAAACTCAAGCCAGAGTGCTCAAGTGACTCTAGGGGTCACCTAGGAGTCACGAGCATTGCAAAATGCTAGCAGCTTGAGTTTGTGACCATATATATATATATATATATATATATATATATATATATATATATATATATATATATATATATATATATATATATATATATATATATGTATATGTATATGTATATGTATATTTATATGTATATTTATATGTATATTTATATACATATTTATATACATATTTATATACATATTGTACATATACGAATAAGTACATGTATTTGCATGCACACATATCATATTATACCAGTATCATACCTGTTATTCGTAGACTCACTTACTGGGCCAACTACTCCACTGGGCTGGGGGCAGCCCTCCATGAGTTAGGACACACATTCGACTTGCCTCACTCAGCCTCTGGTATCATGTCTCGAGGTTTTGACAATATTCACATGTTCTTTGTGCTGCCAGGGTCTCGTCCTATCAGCCAATCAACACGACCAAGTGCAGATAACTTCAGTGATTATAGGAACAAGGTATTGTGCTTTTTATTACCCCCAGAGGTGCAACAAGCTTTAGTTTGTCTTTGGAGTTGTCTATACTATCTTGGTTATTGTGGGATATGACAACTCTCATAAAAAAAATTTTGAACAGATTTCACCTTGAGCTTTTCTGCTGATTTTTTTTCATAAGATTATAAAAATTTAATTATTTTGTAAAATAAACTTTTTTTCAGTAACAGCAAGATTAGTTTTCAATTATTTTTAAAACCCAACTTTGTACTTTCATTCATGTTCATCCTAAAAACTGAGTCATAAAGCCAAACAAAGTGCCAATTACTATTATTTAGTTTGAAGAGAACAAAGACCTAATATTAAACTTTATTATTTTTATATTCAAAAAATTATTTTGATTTTTGTATCAATAAAAATTGTATGTTATAGAAATGTTAACATGCCCTAAACTCGCATTATGTACAGATATTAGCGACACTTTTGGACATATGTCCATCTCCCTGCTGTCTACAGAATATATTATACCTTGTGTTGGTTGGAATTAGTTAATGTCAAGCTTTTCAAAAGTAGAGAAATCACTAAAAAAGAGTACACATATAATGTGGCAAAGATAGCTTCTTGCAACATCTTGTCAATACTTTAAATAGTCCAACAGAGTTTTGACTTTTGACTTTTTTTCTTTCATTTTTGTTCATGCCTACTTGTATTATAGCCAGTATTTACACTGAATTTCGCAACGTGTTTCATGTCTGTAATATGCAATAAATCAAGCAATCAGATATTTAACATAAAATACAGGCATATAACATAATATAGTACAAATATGTAACATATAGTACAAATATGTAACATATAATACATATACAGAACATATAATACATATACAGAACGTATAATACATGTATAACATCTAATACGTATATAACATATAATACATATGTAACATATAGCATATGATACAGACATATTACATATAATACAAATAAGTATATAACATATAATGCAACATGTATAACATATATTAAACATTTGTAACATCTAAAACAATATATAACATATAATACAGTCATATAGCGTATAACACAGGCATGTAATGTATTATAGTATTTGTTTTAGTTGGAGAGTTTAGCTGATCAGTTGAAGGAAAAGCGCCTGAAGACTGTTTCCCAAATAAATGATAAAACTGTTTGTAATCACAGCTTAGCTTTGGTACCTAACCTCAGAGTAAACATCAACTTGTCACACGAGGATACTTCACATCCATCTGGTAAGTGTGTATATAATATATATCACCATCTCTCTAAAGAACAGTGTTACTAAAAATAGACATTGTAGTTATTTATAACTCAAAATAAAACATTTTTGATCAGGAATTTAAATTCTTACAACTGAAATTCAACAATGTTAAACTGCAAAAACTGTGTTTTGATGTTCTAATTTTACAAGCTGTCTCATTACTAAAGTATCAAATTGTTGCTTAAATTGTATTTTTAAACTGTTGTAAGCAGTTTTAGTAACTTTCAATACATGACGAGTATCAGTGTAACATATGTAATATTTGGAAGATAGTCAGTATATAGTTTCCTTTTGTTATGCTTAAGTTAACTTGGCTCTATTGCTGGCAATATTTAAATTTATGTGAAGGGAAACTGAATTTCCCATTTGGTATTACATTATTGATTTACATCCAGTTACACCCACAGTTTATTGTCACAGTCATAATCTATAGTTACAGTCACAATATATAGTTACAGACTTACGGTCTATAATTACAGATTTAAATTCATGGGTAAAGTTTTTTATTGTCAAAAACATTTGTCAACAGGTCAAAATTTGGATTTAATTCAAATATTGCAATTGCATTTTTATAATGAAAAATACACTGTTCTACAGTTGAATAGTTTGCTAAGCAATGGCAGTATTTGAAATAACCTTGGAATTCATGGAAATTTCCCACATTTAATAAATTGACTCCGCTGTTTGTCAAGTAATTTTGATAATTTGTCTATTAAGTTGCCAGTTCAGTGGGGAATTTTTGGAAATTCCCCACATTTAATAAATTGACTCCGCTGTTTGTCAAGTAATTTTGATAATTTGTCTATTAAGTTGCCGGTTGCTAATCCAAAACTTTGCATGCCCTTAAAAGATTTTGTGTTTTGGAATTTCCAGTTAAGCTGTTTTTGTTTGACTATCAGCTGCAATACATCAATACATGACATGATGGATGGATGGATGGATTTTCTCTAGTTGAGTCAGCAAAACTTAAGATGCGTTAACGTAGACAAAATTTGTATTTTTCAAGATTATTTCATCTCTTGTTCATTGCTGTTAAAAATAAGAAAATATATGAAAAAATTGTTCGAACGATTAATTTATTCAATTTTTACTGAATATTTTGAGTTGACACGAAAAAAATAATTCTGATATTTTGTTTAATAGATTCTGATAATTTATGAAGAAAGTAATAAATTGATGTGATTGTATTATATAATATAAAAATATTGATAATTTGTCTATTAAGTTGCCGGTTGCTAATCCAAAACTTTGCATGCCCTTAAAAGATTTTGTGTTTTGGAATTTCCAGTTAAGCTGTTTCTGTTTGACTATCAGCTGCAATACATCAATACATGACATGATGGATGGATGGATGGATTTTCTCTAGTTGAGTCAGCAAAACTTAAGATGCGTTAACGTAGACAAAATTTGTATTTTTCAAGATTATTTCATCTCTTGTTCATTGCTGTTAAAAATAAGAAAATATATGAAAAAATTGTTCGAACGATTAATTTATTCAATTTTTACTGAATATTTTGAGTTGACACGAAAAAAATAATTCTGATATTTTGTTTAATAGATTCTGATAATTTATGAAGAAAGTAATAAATTGATGTGATTGTATTATATAATATAAAAAATGTTTATAAGCAAGCACAGCTTTTGTTATATTTTTAATTATCTAAATAATTATTTACAACATTTTGGGATTTCCAATCAACTTCTGACACGATCTGCCTTTACCTGGTTATATGGTATTTAAATTCTTGGCATATAATTACATTATTTTATGTTTACACAATATAGAGCTTGCTTTGATTTTGGTATTTTTCAAGTCTGCAACGCTAAATCCACAAGTCTGTCATCAAATTTTGCTCAGTGTTTTAATAATTTGCTAGTTGCCTATTCTGTTTTTTTTTGGATTTTCCAAATAGTAACTGACATTGATTGTTTATGTTTGTCAAATAATAATTATGTTTAAATAAATTGCAACTCAAAACTGTAGGTAGTGCATGTTACTTTATTTAGTACACATCAGCAAGTTGAGGCCAGAAGTTAAAGTTATCTCAAAATTCATGAAAATGCACTATATGGAGTTATTTTATGTGCTGATTTTAACTAGTCATAGCGAAAAGGGCTGCGAAGGGGTCCTAAAAAATTAAAGCACTCCGTCATTGTCATATGAGCTAAATGTACATATATATTTGGGTTTGTTCATCAATATCTCAATTCACTAAAAAATTGGAAAAAAAATATGAGTTGAAGAAAAATCAGAAAAAAACTTTGATTATTTAGTTAATTAATTTAGTTAAATAATCTGATTATTTGTTAATATTGAAATAGTTTAAGGCAAAAAAAAACATATACAGCAGCAGCTAAATTGTGAAAAATAGCTAACTTAACTGGAGATAGTGTGTACTAAAGTAAGTGAAATGACCCTAATACCATCTTTTGGAAAAAATTGGAAATTTAATTAAAGTGTGTTGTAGGGTTTACAGTTTATTTCTAGTTTAATGTAGTCACTACATTTTTTTGTTCATGCACCTAAAAACTCTCTCACTGTCAGAAATGTTTGTCACTTGTAATAAAATTATGTTTTGTTTACTTTTGTAAACTGTAAACAAAGTATACATGTTTACAAAAAAGTAAACAAAACAGAGTTTTATTACAAGTGATACACATCCATGAAGACAAACATCTTTTGAAATATTATTATCTATTTTCTGAAAATTTTTCTAGTATCTACTGAATTGTAGGGAAATTATTCTTAATAAGATCTAGTAGAATAATCCATTAATCAGTGGATCAGACCAAGTTATTCTTTTTTAAATATATATATACTTTCTGTAAATAATATATAAATGCAATTGATTTTGGTGAGATGAACATAAATCTAACTTTATATATATATATGTGTGTGTGTGTGTGTGTGTATATAAATTAACTGCCTGTTTGTAAGTTTAAAATACCGTTCAATGTATTCATCATTATCTATAAACATACACATCACATCAATTTCAAGTTTTTCAGATAATCTTTCTTCAACTATACTTAAATTTGAGTCCCACATTTTATACCCCACACCATATATGATGTACTAATGTGCATGTTTAGTTATCTCATAATTTGCTTTTTCCACAAGATTGGCTCACCCTCTTATGACTCTGTTTATGTACGTGGAGCATATCTCATTGTACTTGATAAGGAAGGGCTGATTCAGCTTGATGCAATAGTGGTCAGTGGGATGAAATGCTCATTTTGATTACCTGACTATGATTTTTCTCTTTACTTTGTTTCTATTGATTCATTAGCCTTGTTGGAGGATTGGAAACCCAGTTTATACAGCATTATCACCGCTCTAATGACCAGTATAATTGTTATTTTATAACACATCATGGAATTTCCAGTGACTAATGAATGCTCGCACACCCTGGAAAGTTCGTTTACTGGAGAGACTATAGTCAGTCTAGTATTGTGCAATGTTTCCCTGAATCGGTTTTTGTAGGATATCTTTAGGTTTTAGTTGTTTTGCGACGTTTAAGCTTTACATTTCCAAGGCAATTAGTCTTAGATATAATAAAAAGATTAGTTTTGTACTTGAAAAGGTTCAAAAGAAACTTTGTGTGTATATGTTGCCTGACAACACCTGTTGACTACAGCTTGACTACAGCTGGTTCAAGTTACATTAATCAGGCCTTCAGTCAATAGCCTGATCAATGTCATTGGCCGTAGGGATTTTGTTGAGGTGCTTTTCATAGCTTTTGGGAACTTGCCTACAAAACAAATAATGAGGTGAAATAATCTTTAAAATTTATTAAGGTGTGGTTCTACTATGGGCTGCATATAATCTAAATATGTTCGGTATATCATGTTAAATGTTTGTTATATATGTCTGCTTTATACATGCTTTATATTTGGAAAATAGTAAAACTGTCTAAAATAATAAATTACTGGAAAATATTCCTTACACAAGCTTCCACGTACTAACCTTACATTTGTTTTGCAGCTAATATATCCAAACACACATACACACAGCACACACAGTACACACACAGCACACATACATACCACATACACACCCACACACACACACACACACACACACACACACACACGCAGCACACACACAGACACACACACGCAGCACACACACACAAAATGTAGTTTTTATGTTTCCACAAAAGTTCAAGTATTTAGCTTTGGTGTTAATATATTTAAAAAAACTTATATAACAAATATATTTGAGCCGGCTTTAAAATAGATATAAACAAAATGCAGCCAACTGTACCAAAAAAATCTTGGCTCTGCCTCTTTTCAATCTAATAAAATAGCTTTAGAACCCTGACAACGAATATTGATGGTCCAAAATACCAACAATATATTTGTTTATACCTGTTGTTTACGATTTATTTGGCATGCAATGAATTTTAGGAGGTAGTTAGAAAATGAAATGAGTACTAACGTAATGGGACTAACTAATTCCCAATAAAAAATCTCCGCTATGTATAAGGCTTTTGCTTATCTTAGAATATTTTCTGATGTTGAAAACTGCTACAGTATTTAGTTGAGCACATGCTACTAATTTACAGAGCAACTTGAGTCCAGATGCTGAACATGATAATAACTTTTGACAAATATAATGCACGCTCATTACATATGATTAATACAAAATGGTGGCATTTAAAAATACGGTGGTATTTCATACATATATGACAACAAGAAGTATACTTACATTCTAACCAATTATTCAACATCCAACAGTCTTTTTAGTTTCAAAACTAGCTTAAACATAGTTGTTGGCTTATTTGCTACCTAATAAGCTTTTTGTATCATTGGAAAGCTTCAAATATGTCTCGTTGTAACCAACGTAGTGTCTGTACACTCTTAGATTATGTTACACAACAGGCCTATAGGCAACTAAAAAACAAGAAAGCATTTCTCTGACATTATATCTGACATAATGTATTTAAATGGCATTTTTTGCTGATAGAATTTGTTTCTTTAAAATTCACACACCTCTATGTGAAGTATGATATTACCATTTTAATTAACCAAGTTTAGGTGGTAACTAATTCTAATTAACTGGTATGTCTTCAAGTTTTAAATATATAAATGTAGGTATTTAAATGCGCTGAGGGAGAGGGTCACGTGTTTTATTACTGGCAGCATTTTTGTTGACAGTATCTGAAGGTAAGCCAAGGTCCAGAGTGAAGACAGCATCTGGGGACTCCACTGTCTTCTGGTGTAATGGTGAGACCCACAGCATCCCGATTGCTGTCAAGAAGACTGATGAAGATGTAAAATCCAAAGTCAGCACTTGGGCATTTGAGTCAGCACTAATGCTTAGATATAACAGATGGTTTATGAACGATAACCAAGTGCAGAAAATTGATAGCAGTACCAATACATTGACCGTAAGCCAAAGGTGAATTTCATCAAAAGAATTTGCTGTAACTTGTTGGTTTATTTGTTTATATTTCGTGTTTTCTTTTAGGTTTCAGTGGAAAATTTAATTCCTGGTACATGGAGTTGTCCATACTTTGTCATTGCCTCAATATATTTGGAAAATAGTGTTTTTGCCGATTGATTAATTGTTTCCACACAGAGGCTATTGCGATTGTAGTTTTCTTTTCATATATATGTAAAGTGGAATTTCTTATAGCTATTGGAAAATTGCGCAACACTGTTTATTTCAAAAAGCCTCTCTTGTTCATTATGCTTGAAAAAGTGTTGTAAATGTTTTTCCCTTATTGCTTCCAGAACTTTAGATTTCCATTAGAATATTTTTCCAAATATTTAGTTAATTTTTTTGTAGCAGCAGCTAAAATCAATAACATAAATAATTTCATAACACAATTCTCAAACTGCAACTACTTTGTTATTGGAAATGCAAGTATGTTATTTCCATTTTGATGATGTCACCAATATCCTGTAATGCCAATGGATTTTTGACTGAACATTTAAATTGCAATAATTAATTGCAATTTCTTAAACATCAATTATTAAAACAAAGCAGAAGTAGGTGTATTATTTTGGAACGCAGTGTATATTTATTTTTCAGTGGTGTTACATCAAGCTGTGGAATGAGAGTATTACAAATATTCTACAAGTGTCTCGATCAGGTGGTGTTTAGTCAGCATTTCTCAGAGAAAGCTGCTCTTTTTTCCTGTAACTTTACTGATATTATTGCAATGAGACTTGAAACAAAACATTCCATTATATGTGATAGGGGTGGATGTGTGTCATTGCATATACTAGATAATTGTGGAAAATTTATGACTCATACCCTTAGTTGATTTGTGTAACAATTTTGTTTAATTGTGTTACTGTAGTTGATGTAAATGCTTTTAAATTTCCTGAAGAATGTATGTGATCATAGACATGCCTATATTTGAATTGTAAATTATTTTCAACTTTGCTAAATAATGTTTTTAGTTTTTGTTTCATCAATTTGAAAATAACTGATTTTAGACTCTAAATTTTTTGTATAAAGTTTTTACTGAATCTACTTTTACTGTTAATCTAAACAAAAATAAATAAAACAGTTTTAAACAAGCAAAACATTCAAATCTCAGTTCCATCAGTTGACATAATGGGCTAATTATTTTTTTTCACACATGTTGCCAATAAAATCTTGTTAAACAATACTTTGAACTGGTAAAATGTTTATGGGAAACTAAATGATAGATTCCAAATATAAATTTAGTCAGTGTATTTTATTTTACATTTGATCAATATTTACAAAGTGCATGTAAATTTATAGTTTATCATGTAAACCCATTTCACACCTTATATGATTTTATATCAATTCATATAGGTTGGTTCAAAAATAGACTTTGTACACATGATTAGGTGTAATCTTGCTTGTCTAAATGTATTTATTGTCATGTATAGCTCAGTATAGTGGTGAGCTACAATGCTGGTGTTGTAAAAGATGTGTCCTAACATGTCATCAATATTTCTTGCAACCTGAAGTCCTTGCCAATTGTTTTATAATAAGCTTTTTTCAATTTTACATTTTCAATTATATTATTTTAGTAATTTATAAAAAGTCATAAGAATTTGAGAGATTTTTCTGACTGATTCATGAGAACCATTTCAAGCATTCTATACCTAAATCAATTTTTAAATTTCTTCTACTTGTCCTTTTTTGACAAATCATTTCATATAATGTTGTAACTTGTTAAAATTCTATAGACTTGTCTAACATTATACTGTTAATTAGCAATTTTCAGTTACTAGTTACAACAATAATACTTTTTCTATATACACACTTTATAATTATAATATTCAGTAGAATAGCTACAAATTGAAATAAAAGATGCTGCGCCTATTATTCTCCAAGTGTGTAATGTTTTTAGGCAATTATTTAGAATTAAATTCAATGCATGCAATATTTCAAAAATTCCACGTTACAATTTTCTATATTTAGCATTAAATTTCCTTACGCTGAAACTTGGAAAACCTAATAGTGTTTCTACAGTAATCTAGACTATTCAAGTACGGTATCCATCTGTGAGGCAACAACACGAACAATGCACAGGGCGGAGCAACATGCTCCGCCCTGTGCATTGGCCAAATTCCCACTGGTCGAGTATATAAATGTACAAGTCTTCCACGGCACTAACTTTATCAAGCACTAACCATCGAAAACCCAATACATGTAAATTTTGCGTGCGCATATTTTGCATAACGTCATCACTAAGTGACTGTGAGTAAACCATAATATTTTAATTTAATATGAAAACTTATAGTTATACCATTAGTAATACTTATAGTTATCACTTAATCTTATAGCATGGAATGAGTTACTGGAAGGTTAAATGTAATGATTTTAGTTATCTAGCTTTCTATACCACAGGCACAAGTATAATACTTATAGACTTTATAGTAATACTAATAGTTTATTAATAGTTATACTAATAGTAATAGTAATAGTATTACTATTACTATTAGTATTACTAATACTAATAGTAATAGAGTAATACTTATACTTATAGTTATAGTTAATGTTATAGTTATACTAATACTAATAGTAATACAGTATTACTAATACTAATAGTAATACTAATAGTAATAGTAATAGCATTACAATACTTAATACTATTACTATTAGTAATACTGAGTATTAGTATTAGATTTAGTATTACTATTAGTATTAGTATAAGTATTAGAGTATTACTATTAGTTATACTACTTAGTTTACTCACACTACTTACTAGTACTAGTCCTAGTACTAGTGGTAGTATGAATAGTAGTACCACTTCTGACTTACTGAGTAAGAGTAACTGTAGACCCATGCCTGATGCCCATAATGATCAGCGATCCAACATCCATGCCATTGGTAGTAATGGTAATACTAATAGTAATACGCATAGTCATAGTGATAGTATGTTGATTCTAATACTATTAGTAATAATAATAATTAAAATCATAGTGACATTACTTTAATTGAATAATTATTATTACTATTACTATTACTATTACTATTACTATTAGTAGCTACAACTTAATTGTTAATGTTATACAAAAAGATATGATTACTACTTTAAATAACTATTACTATGCGAATAACTAATAGTAATACGTAGGTAATACTAATACTAATAGTAATAGTAATACTAAGAGTGATATTAATTAACTTTAAGTTTAACAATAATGATTAATGAGTAAGTATAACATATAATTATGTTAAAATGACAGCTGGATTGTCATTGTGATGCGTGTTTCTTGCTTATAAGTTATAAGATGGTATACGTATGAACTTTATATTATTCATATTGAAGGTGTGATCATGATGCATGCCCTAAAACCACAACATAATTAAAATGAGTCTCAGTCTCTGTTGGCTCATGCAGCAGTGTGTGTACCACTTCTTGTGAAAGTCGATGGTCAGCCTACCATATCTGCAACTAGTTGCAACCAGAAGGTACATGCTTTAGCTTTAATCATAATGATACATGATTTTCACAGAATGGTCTGGTTGCAATTATCTCCCATGCTTTATGAGTATTTCCTCACGACGATGTAACTATACCATTGGATGTGGGGGAATTTTTAGATTCAGGTTTAAATAGAGCAATAATTTTGTTGCTTGTTTATTTCTACTGCTGAGTTAATGCTTAATGTGTGGTGAATATTGTCCGATTAATTATTTTAGGTTATTTCTTCGGGTATAAAACTCTCAAGCACTTGAAATGGCGGACAAAGCAAGTTTAGATAGTTTCTCTAAGGATGAGGGGTATTCCTCTGCATCTTCAAACTTTTCTTATGAGTCAATGGAACACTCACATTCTTCTCATGGCAATATGGATTCAGTCGATTTACATAAACTAAGTCCAATCACTGAAGCTGTTGCAACACAACCATCTGAAATGGAAAGTGGAATGGTTCCTTTGGCTTTGGACTATCTACGTAGTAAACTCAGCACTGACAGTTCATATTCAAGTACTTCTTCATCCCAGGGCAAATCAGAGGTGTTTAGTAGTGGAAGCTTGTCGTCTAATAGTGCTGGTATGTCAGCTGACAGTGGATTCATGTCTATCCGTAGCCAAAATATGGGCTCTAATAACGACAGTGACTATTCCTCCAGGAAAAACCTGGACAGCTCTCACTTCAAAGAAGGATGTTTTGATGGTAAGCCTGAAGAGTTCTTACAGCATGGGTTACAAGCAGAATGGAATAAATGGGACCCTGTACGAGATATACGTGACAGACTTCCTCATTCGTTGTTAGATGAAATGCGTTCAATATTTTGGGATAAAGATGAAGAAGAAGACAATGAGTTGTAAGTAATAGATGTATTTATTCTGTTGTCACAATTATTTCTCAAATTGACTGAACAAACGTCTAATGTTTGCACGATTTCTTTTTCAGTGAGGTATTGAAGGCAGCTTATGATAAAGATGAAAGAGCTGTCGCCCTCGCAGTGTTTGTCGCCAAGAACCACCGACAGCTCAACACTGCAAACAAAAACAGACAGACTTTACTTCATATAGCAGCTCAATACTGTTCGGCTCAGCTCGTTCGTCTCATAATAACCAGAGGAGCAGATGGTGCATTGCCAGACGCTTGGGGTACGTTACTTACTATATTACAAGTTTACTATATTACTTACTATTTTACATAAGAAGAAGAATAAGAAGAATAAACTAATCATACCATAGATTACAAGCAGATATTTTACTCGATACACTGTTGTAATTTATTCATGTTGGGTTTGTGCTTATAGGTAACACGCCCCTGCATATAGCGGCTCTTCATGGTCGAGCCTCAGTAATAAAAGCTTTAACAACTACACTAACAAAGGCTGAAGTGCGGCACCCGTACTTCAGAGTCCCGTACAAGTCTCTACCACAAGATAATGTCCAGTCCTACAATCACGACGGCAGAACTCCTGTCCATTTAGCCGCTCAAGTCTCCCACAGCCCAAAGCATCGACAAGCTCTTGAAATGCTAAAAACTAAAGCTAGAGCTGACATAGATTACAGAGTAAGTTGCTGTTGCTGCCTCTATTTGGTGGTCGGAACTGTTTAAGAAAAATTTCAAGAGCTTACGTTGTTTGTATGCAGACAGATGTAGCTTTCTTGAGAGTTTTATAGCAAAGTTATATTTATTTTTTGCAGCGGTTAGGAGACGGCTATGCACCTGCCCATATAGCAATAGATAATGATGACTATGAATGTTTGAAAACGTGTCTAGAGTTGGGTTCAGACTCAGAAGTTCGAAATTATAAAAGTGAAACTCCCCAGCAGTTGGCGTATCTGTGCAAGTCTCAAGAGATGGTAAGTTTTTCTCTGTGTTCTGCTACAATGCTGTGGCCTGCATGTCAGCTGTGAGTAATTTGGCTGGTGTGGTTTGTTGTATGTCAGTCAAGTGCAAAGATATTATTGCTGAGTTCGGCTACTTTCTAGGTGCTGCTGTGTCAGAAGTATGGTGCAGGAGAATATCAGCTTGAGTATGCAGAAACAGAACCTGTTTTGAAAGATGATGACAGCATGGAAGTGGACGAGGAGGTAACTACTTATTATTGGTGTCTTTCAGTTGTTAGAACAGCAGCAGTAGTATATCTTCCTAATAAACTGGCACAGTAATGGCGGCTAGTGCAAAGTGCAGTTCTACAGACAAACTGCACACCATCAACAAAAGCTTTAGCTAAATGCAATATGGGCATTTTGCCAGCATATGAAGCATGCCTGGAGGTAGACTAAGGAGTGTATAAATGGAATTTTCAAAGGGGGATATACTGCCTGTTTTGGAATTTACTGCAGTAAATTGGAAAAAGTTGCATAATGCAGGTTATTTGGTAAAGGCTATTTCCCAGCATTTCGTTTGTTGTAATTTAATATGGTGGTTTGTATTGAACATATTCGTGATGTTATCATACTGGGTCACGCAGCTGTCAAGCAACTTGGCTTTGCTCCATATATCCACTCTATTTATTCGTGATCCTTACATAGCAACATGTTTTTGCATTATATTAAGTTTATAGTATTGATTTAGGGTGGTGACTTGTCCCCCCTACTTTTTACCAGTCACGCTCTATCGATTTTTGAGCGCAGGCTTGTAATTACATAAAGGCGCCACTTTATCATAATAAATGAATGCCTTGTAATCAGCATGATTTTCCTGTTGGAATCCCAAGCCTAGTTGGAAATTCCATTCGTATTGCATTTTATCTATAAGCTCCCATATCTTTCAAATGCATACAGCTGTAAAACACGATGTGTCTTCCAGGAGCAAAAAGGGCAGTCTATGGAGTTGGTATCCAACAGAATGGAGAAAATGTTGGTAACCTAACCCTTACCAAAGCTGCCAGGACTGAAGAAGAGAAAGTGGGACAGCAGCGCTATGAGATTCTTGTCCTCACAATGCCCAAGGAATGCTAGCTTGACAGGAAAGCCAACAATACAAAAAACTTTTAATAGATATCATAAATTAATTAACATAGTAATTTGTATTTGTAATTTAAAGTTTTGTTTTTTTTTTTCTAGTGTCTTTCTGTTTGCTTAAATTTGCACTATTTCTGTCGACTTTTTTCAAATTCTATTTGTCAAGTTATATGAAATTACTTAATAGTACTGTAATAGGTGGCAGTCAGTCATTCCTGCTTGTGAAAAGCCTGTATGTAAGAAAATCAGAAAACGTTAGTAGCTCATCTCTGAGTATAATTGTTTATAAAAATCGGTTTCCTTTACAAAACTGATTTTTTTTGGGGGTCTTTTTGGGGTCAATACTAGGTGCAGAAAAACATCTTGTACAGAATTACTTTTGGAGAAATTTTATAACAACTATTCTGTTTATATGTAAAGTGTACAGTGAGTTAGAGAGCTGTTTTCAGCATGAATGGTGAGGATGCATTGTATGATTGAGTTATTAAACCCGACTGTCATCTCTGTGAATACGTCGCTATACAGGGAACTGGTGCTAGAAGGTTGGATGTGAGCTTGTCTGTAAGAATGTCTGATCAGTACTGTATTGTAGAGCTATAGCTAGACAGAATATTTTTATTGACTTTGAAAAATATGAAATATAATAAAAACACTAATAAATTACATAAATTTAGAACTTGCTGTTTATGCTGCTATATTTACTTCACAATAAAACTAAATGCCTAGTAAGTCATTAAGAATGTAGATCATCTATATATAATACAAATGTTATTAAACAAAAGTTATTTTAATTATTATATTTTGAGAATATTATATTTACATTGACAATATCTCTAATATTTATTTGAGCAAATATCTAAAATGTCAAGTCATTGTATTAGTTTAGTGCAATATGTTGAAATTGTAAGGCAAAAAATACTCAATACTACTCTACAGAGTTTTGCAACGCTCTTTCCAAATCTTATTTGAATATACAAATTTACAAATGAACCAGGCATACCATATTGACCAGAAGCATATAGCATTAAAAAAATAGTATGAAAACTTGTTACTTTTAATTGATTATTAAACTGAGTTTGAATTTTAAATCAAAAAAATTTGATAATATTGACTTATACAAAGTTTAGTGAAGTATTAGCATGTCAAATGTCTTGTAATGATATTTTACCTCTCTTTTGACAGTTTTGTAAGAAAGTGTTTATACATGTATAGTTTTACTCAATACAATTATGTTGCACAACATTTGATATTATAACTGATTTAACCACTTTACTGTAAAGTAGTGATAAATTTTCCTGATGAGAATTATAGATGTCTTTAAATGTTAGGAATCTGCCTATTTAATATATACGAGATGGAAGAACCATCTGAATGTATTCAACAAACATAAACTCAATGCCTACTTTATGTACACATAACTTAGATTATTATATTCTGTACCCCAAAACAATTTGATAGCCAATTTTTGCGAAAGAACAAAAATACATTTAATACAGATATTCAATTTGATTGTTCTAATGTATTTCATAGATGCACCAATCAAATCTATTTAGTCTAAACTCTAGTGGTTAAAAGAATGACTTAGTATAAGAGAGGAATTGTAATGGTGAATGTGTGAATTGTTAGATGTTATAAATTTTCTTTTGTTGACTTTGTAATATCCTTTTAGTTTTAAATGTTGGAAACTCTTTATTGAATTTTGCTGCATGGGTCAAATACAATTTGTGAAATTTTTATTGCAAGATTCACTTGTTTATATAATATTTTGCATCATGTTTATTAGATAATGTCTTTGTGTATATCTAAATGTTGGAATATGTATATCACTGTTTATATGTTTTTATTCATAGAAAAATAGTTTACATTTATTCTTTGTCATTTTTCTCATTATATCAAGTATTTTTCCATTTCTATTTTATACATTTATTCATTTTATGAATGTATTTTTGAATTGGTTTTTTACATGCTGAATCTATGTTCTTCAGACACTCAATTTGTACAAAACTCTAAAATGCCAGTATTTTAAATAAACTGAGTTACCTACAGAAAAGTATATAATATTATTTAGCATTGAGTAACATAATGTTCAAGATAACAAACACATGGTTATACTGTATAGGATAAAATTAGTTATATTTTTTTAAAGCCATAGTGAAACCAGGCTATTTATTGGGAAATTTCAATCAAAGCTGTTTGTTTCATCATAGCATGCTAACAGTCTTGCAGTCTGCCGGATAATTCTTTCTTTTGATCTTCATTGAATAGTCTGAACAGAATATGATGCAATTTTAGGAAATTTTCAACAGAAATTCCAAGGCTGATGAAAAACCAATAAGTTGTATAACAAAGTTTTGATTTTCAAAAGGGCATTGCTGTTTCCGCTGTATAATTATTTGTGTAGACAGGTTTAGGCAAGCTTGTGACATTATGGTGTTATTAAGTACAATCCTTAAGGGATGTACCAAGTTCTATATAGCAATAATACTAATTTTCAACATTTCAGGCAAAAAAATTTTAAATGTTCAACAGGAAAACACATGGAGAACAGAACTTTATGAAATATTCTGTGTGCAAAAACTTGAGCCTAATTAGCAAAATATTTATTTTCAATTTCTCACAAATATTAGCCATAATTATGGTCTTTATCTGAAACTTAAATAAAAGTGATGAAGCAGCACACATACATTTGCCAGGCAAATCTGTTGTCTTTTACTTGCATTGAATATTTCAGTAAAGATTTTGTTTATACGCTTAGCTTATTTTATGTGCTTGAGTTGCAATATTCTTTTAACTTGAAAGTTACAAAACTTAAGATTTTGAATTCAAGGTTTAATGTAATCATAGCATACATATTTTTATAAAATATAGCAAATAAATAAACACACAAATAAATAAAACAATAATATACTAAATTATTTTAGTAGCTGGTAAAAGCAAGAAAAATTGGACGGAAATAATAGATGGATTTTATACCATTATCACAGTAAAACACAATCACAATTTATTACTTCCCATAGGTCATTTTGGGAAACCAAGTAGAACTTTTAGAAATAAAAAATAATATAAATACAAGTAACTATAAATAGTAAGACAGACGTCAGTAAAATTTGAACATAATATGCTGGATGGAATGGCGACACTACAATGAAGTAGCAAGTATTATAAGACAAAACAATTTTTACGGCTCATGAATTATTGATGGTATGAAAATTGCATCTAAAAGAATGTATTTTTAAAACAATTAAAGAATTTATATCGTTTTATAGAAATTCAGGAGTTAGAATGGCATAGTTGAGATTCTACACTTCATCTAACTGACAAAGAAGGGCAACGCCTCTGGACACCCAGAAATTTGAGGGCTGAGTTGATGGTAGTTGTATAGCTGTGACATAGTTGGTTGAGTGACCAGTGCTGGAGAGTGTACCAGCCCTAGCAGACGTGCGGTACAGTGGACAACCATAGCAGTTGTCTACACTTGCTGTCATAAGGGTGCTTGACTCAGACTCTCCCTGAAAGACAAGTTAGTATGTTAGTTACACAGACTTACACTGTTTGGGAGCAGCTGTGGCCTAATGGTTAGAGTGTAACACAAGTCATGGGTTTAGAGCTAGGTAATTGATGATATCAGGTAAAGCATCCAATCATAATTGATTCTGAACCACCGTAAAAGTCCTCAAAGCACATCCCTTAGCCTGTTCAAAAACCTTGTATTAATCAGGAATTATCTTAAGGGTTGAGAATTTAAATTAAGATGATTTTTGTTTCATATGTTTTGTATATCATTGTTTATAGCATTAATGTTGATGTTATTTTTTCTATCATATATTATTTTTTCTACTTTCTATTATATGTCGTATATTTATACCAAACCAAACTAGGATAAGTGACATTCGTGTAGACACAAAATAGGGTTGTACACTTTTTTCTTTACTTCATCCATCAACAAACTATTATATTTTGCAAGCATGTTAGTTTATAGCTAAATAATGTATTCACATGTTAATAGTAATTACCTGCAAAGTATTATTTATGTCAAGGTCAGTTTTGTGAATTGTGAGTTAAGTTAATGTGACCACAAATTTTCAAAAAATTGAGATAACATTGAAAAAATATCAATAGTAGCTAAAAAGATGCAGCTATTTATTGTTTGCTGCAGTTACTTAAACTGGTTTCAGCCAACAACTTTGATCACCAGTTCATTAAAATGGTGAGTTTGTTAGGTTTGATTAGCCCTAACCACTGAACTGAAACTATGATAGTTATATAGTTATATAGTTACATAGTTATATAGGTTATAGTTCAATGACCCTAACTATTAGATTTTGAAAAACCTTAACTAAGTGCACTAGCATCAGCAACACAAAGGTTATTTTCCTCTCTATTCAGACTACAGAAAAGTAGCTTATGTCCACTTTGTCCCTATAAATGCATTTCCAACAATATTTTGTTGTTGAGAGCTAGCATTATGTAACCTATTTGTTCAAAGTTTCCTCTGTCGTATTATGTACTACATATTTGGAATAAATTACTGTCATCACTGATTCAACATTGTTTACTTGGCTATACTTCTGGGTGAAAACTTATGCTTTACTACATGGAGCTCACTGCATGTAACTTCAACATGACAGCTTTAGTTTGACCACGTAGACAGGTGCACTTTAAACTTGAACTGACCTATAGATAACAGGTGATATCAGCTTGAGCTTGAGCTTGAGCCAAGAAACTGAAAATATGGCCTGTGGTATTTTCAAGTATGAATTCAGAAGGCGTTTCAATAAACTTATCTTATCTATATGCCCACTTACTGGCATGCAGTAAGGTAGTTGAAGTCAACAGCCGATATATTGATACAGATTGGTTGATACAGATTAAAGCTATTTTGAAGTGGCATTGTAATAGATAAATGTGCTGCTAAATTTATCATTAACTAGCATTTTAAAAATCTTGCTTCACAAAAATGAGTAGAAAAATAACAAACTCAAATCAAATCTATAATTATTAGGCAATACACTGATGTGCACGTATAAATGCTGCTGTTTGTGTATAAATATATATATAAACTAGAACTGTTGGAATAAGCTTTCTGCCGATAGCCCGAGAGTTATCTCACCTTGCTAGGTCGAAGGACGAGTTCAGGAAGGCGAGAGAACCGGTGGCTGGGTCTAGAGTCCTGCAGACAGCCCTGCTCTGTGTCCCACCTGGCTCCATCCAGGTACAACCCAAACACCAGAATACCATCTCCAGAGTTCACTGGCCCCTAAACACGAGTATTACAAACTTGTAAATAACAATTGTCTCAGTTAGCCAACCCTACCACAATTATTTGAAAGCAAAATGTAGAGTTTGTGCAAATAGGAGAACTTTTAACTGTTTGATTATTTTGTGCAATTTTTATGCTTTCACCAGATGATGCTGGTACAATGGTGACATGGTTTGCTAGAGCTAAGTTTGTTAGCAAAGTGAAGAATTCCAATGTACTTAGTACTTTGAACGTAAAGAGCTAAAGATATGCAAGATAGAAATATTATACACTATGTGTAAAGGATGCATATGGTACTAAGCTTTTCAAATTCCAGCAAAACTGTATCATTATAGCATGTGACACTAAAACATGCAGGTGCTGCAAGATACTGAGACATGGCAGGTCATGCAGGTGCTGCAAGATACTGAGACATGACAGGTCATGCAGGTGCTGCAAGATACTGAGACATGGTGTGTATTAAAATAAGCTAAAGACATACATGAAAGCCCAGGTCGGTAACATTGAGCTGAAACTTGGTGTCTTGCAGCTGGCTCTCCTGGTCAATAGATGGGTTGGGCTGAACGTCAAACTCAAAGTGCAGAGAGTCAATGGAGATGGTGTGCTGCCTGGCGTGGTTCTGCAATACCGCCGTCAGGAAACCTGCCATCAGACGTGCAGAGAAAATAGTAGAATGACATAGGTGGAAGGGCATGATTTCTAATATTTATATTCCATGGTGCATGTATATGCAGCTGCTATTATTGCAGCAGCCACCAAACTTGAAAATGTAAGATGTATTCCAACACAGAATTATAAACAGAAAAATGTACCCATACGATACTATTTCCATGAGCATTTGAAAATTACATATCATATTTTTTTAGTTTCAATCAATTGAATTCTTCAAATAATTGAACCTCAAATAGCAAAAAAGTTACATAATAGAAATAATGTAAATGAGAAAATACATTGTATAGGATACAATGCATGTTATAAGAATGTGTGAGGATGAATTTGAAATATTTAAAACTACTAATTTATGGTTACACTTGAACAAAAAGCTACACTTAACGATTATATTTGACAAGCCTTTACTTTAAATCATCCTGAACATTGCAATAGTGCAATATGTCATAGGGAAACATAACATAATACGGTAGTAGTGTTGATGTAGTTGGCTACCTTGGGGGAAGAAGAAAGCTGGTAGCCAATAGCTGCGAGGATGCTCGTACTTATACATGTACGAGTTGTCCATAGCAGCTGGACCCACGGTTTCTTTTCCTTTGCCATCTTTATTAGGATGAGTGCTAAACATAAAGCGTTTGTACTCTATCTCCACATACATAGATACCTGTGAAATAAATGTGCCATGTTAGTATTGGCCTAACCATGGAATAGCAACAGTTACCATGGTTGTTATAATGTTAACGAGTAAAGAGATTGACACATTTTTTGTAAAGGTTTTTTTGACATTTAATTGTTTAATTTGAATGTTATTTTCACACTGAGGTCATTGTGAGTGACACGCAGTTGATGTTTAACTCTTCTAATAGTTATCACTATGGTTACTCAACTGACTGACCAACCATTACTCATTCAATGTACTGTAAAATATAGTACATCTAATACTAGTTTATTAGCTATTATTACAGCATCAGGTAAAGATGAGTTCAGTATGAACTTCAGGAGTGGCTTTAAATGAGAACTTCCCTGAGTTACAAAACATCCTCCACTATTTAGTTGCATAGAGTTACAGTGTGCACTGTTGAGTACAACCAACTTTGCCAATGTACAGACAGACAGAAGTAAATCTGGCTGATCTATAAAGATCAAAGTTAAATGCAGCGTTGTAAATGTCTGCTTAGCATGGGTTCACAATTTTTTATTTGGGTTTAGAGTGTGATTGCTGTATTTCAAGAGCAAACTTGTTGAGCTACAAATATTCACTAGAATCAGCACTATTAGAAAACAGCAAATCTATCTTTGGCTTCCAAAACAAGCATTGCATAAACAAAGTTGTTGGAAAAATTGCTTAGTGTTGATGCTGATTCACTTTTAGTGTACTTTTAACAGTTTTTTAATACTTTAAGCAGTTGGTAGACAATTTCAGTGCTGCTTTATTTCTTATACATTTAACTGATTTGTTTAAATATATTGAGAACTTTTGGATAGTAAATTTGAGACATTTATTTACTCTAAAATCCAGTGGCTTATAGAATTGAAAATATTCAAATAAAGTATGGAGTTGGCAGTGGGTATGTGTAACTTTGAAAATTTATTTGCTGCTTTATTCTTTATATCTGATAGGTTTGTTTGGATATTTTAAACATTGAAACTGAGTGTTAGGGCAAGACATGTTCTAGAACCACATTAGTTTTAAAACGTTACAGAAATAGCTAATAAGCTTTATCATCCAACATCTCATTTTATTTCATTTACACTAAAAGTCAGCCATTTATAGAATTGAAAATATCCATGTAAAATATAAAAAGAGAGTATTGATACCTGGTGACACCATCGGGCCAGGTAGTCAACTCTCTGACACAGATCTGACACCCATGCACCCAGGGGCTTCATTGACTCATATGCCACTTTCTACAACAGAGTAAGCGCTATTGTCACAAAAGTATAACCACAAGCAAATGAAAACTACCCGTTTCATTACTTGTCTGTAATTTGAATTTTTTGTATTCTTTTTTTTCCTGGAAGGGATTTGGCTGTACTTTAACAACAACATGCCATTATAGAAGTTCCTAGTGACTTTGTTATCAAGCACATTGTACACAATGAAGGAATGATTTGACAGTATCAGGCTGATAATGCAAACAGAACGACCATATGGCTCCATTGCACTAACACTTGATTGAGGTTAAACTTCAGCAAGATATTTGAGAGGGTATTTCCATTTGCCTAAAGCCCTAAATCAATAACACCACTCAACCACCAGTATTGGTGTATCCAACAACCTAGAGGCAGATCTTCAGACCAACAAATGTGTGTTTTTGCCTTTTACTGCCAATAAATCAACTGACTAGCTATAATATGTCTATAACTAATTCACCTTCCACAAGCTAGGAATTCTTTGTTCCAGTATAGACTGATAAACGTCCTCTAATTCCTCTGACATGATTATCTCCCCCTTGACAGCGCTGTGCAGCAGAGTGAGTGATTTGAATATGGTCTCTAGCAGTCTATTCATCCTGTCAACTTCCTGGCGCAGGAACGTTACCAACGCAGACTGGTAGATCCTCTGATTGAGGAAACCTGTAAAATAATTTGTGTAGTCAATGCAAACTTTATTACAAAATGTTAGGCATATAATCTTCCGATAAACATCACAACTAATAATATAGTAATATATTTTTATTGTTGAGTTTTTATTATACAATAATATTAATCAGTAAATACTATAATGCTTTTCCACCATGGCTTCCTTGTTCTACAATCAACACAGATGCTCTGTATAAAGAGTCAAGTACAGGCAGCTGATGTAAACACAAAAGTTTCAAGTAAATATTGCCAAAGTTAAAGTGGTGTTGATTATACTAGGAATTTACATTTTGAATCACATGATACATTGGTACTGAGTCCACAGTATCAGCTATATTGGGAAAACATAAAGTGGGAATAACAAAACCTTAAGTAATAGTTAACTCAATTTATTAAACCTACTAGACATGTAAAAAATCAATAGCTGCTAAAACTGTTCAGAACTCAATTTATATAGATTGATCATTATTGATTACTTAGTAATTAAGCAGTGCAAACGCACTTAAATAGAAAGTGCTCAATCACTCATGAAGTTTATAAATTGTTAAGGTTAACAATAGCGGTAATTCTATTATAGAGTTTTCATGATAAACATGTTGACGTGAAAGCTCTACCTAGGTTACTGTTATTTTAAAACAAATACTCCAATCTATGCAAAAATCACCAATAAGACTTTAGAACACACGAGAATATTCTTTAGTTACTGAACTAAAATTGCAGTCAATTTCAAAGAGGTGTGCAGTTTGTGATGGAAACTATGCACAAATGTCACCCTTAAAGAAAATTCAGCTGTGCATAGGATAGTTAGAGATAAATACGTATGCATTATGTAGTATGTATAGTATGTATAGTGTGTATATATGCTTATTAAGCTGTAAGCTTGGCAATGTTATATGCTGTTAACTGTTGCATTTCATTTATTTTCTCAAATTATCTAGAACTTCTAAGGCATAGAATAGAACATAGAATAGAACATCGTATGCTTGAATAATTATATACCAACACCAGATTAATCTACAGGCAGGTAAACTAAAACGCCAATAACAAATTACAAAGACTACTGAGTTGGGAAGACAACTTTGAATACTCGATAAAACAGTTGACCTTCAGTTGTATAACCTTTAATACTTGAGTGGCAAGGTGAGCACTTTTAAAATGTTAAACTATTTTGGTGCTAAACAACCAGTTAAATGACTGACAAATTGATAGACTGGCTCACTAATTAACTAACTCACTCACTGACTGACTCACTCACTCACTAACTCACTCACTAAGACTAAACATGACCAAACCTGGTAGCTCTAGCTCTTTGCTACGCTTGTGTAAAACTTTAGTAGCCGGATCAGCTCTCATCAGCGATTGAAAAGTAAATACTCGTTTTGGAGCCTGAGCTCCAGAGGAAGAGGTAGGGGGATTCATAATAGCCTCCTCATCCTCAACTACTTCTGGTACATTACGGAGCATATCATCACAGGCTTCTAACACCACCTCGTCACTCGTCTTCACTGCAGTTCTAAATAATTCATTAAAGTTCACTAAAAGGAGCTAGTATTAATGAGTAAAACTAAAAATCAAATCTTCAAACTAATGAAGAATTTAATTCACTAATTATATTTAATAAACAATACAAAATGCTGTACTAAGTTGGCATAGACTTAGACTCTTACCCGGTAGTCAAATGAGTCGAGAAGTTAGGTTGAACACTCAGTATTGTCTGCATGATAGACTTGGCCTGGTTTTCCATATAAGTCATCTCAGCATCTTTAGTCATCCCAAAGAGACTTGGCGAGTCCACAGACGGCAACTCATTATCCACATGCCTCTTAACGTCTGCAAAGGTGAAGGCTGCAGGAAGTCGGCTATACAACTACAACCAATCAAAACTGCTGTAACACACAAACAAGTTGGTGTAATGCCTCTATATTTCAACTTTATATACTTTTTAAAAAAAATTAAATAAAACATAAATAAATTACATATTAAATTAAAAGTTGAAATTTCTTAGAATTGAAACGACCGGAAAAAAATAAATTGAATTGAGAAAAAAGACAGCAAAAAAATAAAAGTGTCATAGCTTTCAAAAAAGATTGAATATACTAAGATTATAAATTAAAAATAGTAGAAATGAGCCAAGATAACTTTAGATTGAGAAAAGCTTTATGTTCAGAGCTGTAAAATGTATCACCTTGTCATTAGCAACGAAAAATAAAATACTTGTGTAAAAAGCTTTCAAAGCGAGAGAATAGATCTACAATGAGGAGACGTAGAATTGACTCACCTTGTCATTAGAATACATGTAGTCATCCTGAAGAGCAGACGACGAGTAAAATCTGCTGAGTAAGGCGTGCAGACATCTTCTGTCCCAGTCGTCAGTGACTCGGCCACCATAAGTTATATCCCCTGTGAGATAGTGCAATGCCTTCCACGGGACTTCATCACCCTTCCCGATCAACAGACTGAGCTGCAGCATTGCCACCTGCCAGCACACAGTGTACACAAGCAATGGTATATGTGACTACAGAGTAGGAGTTGTGCTCTACAGAATCTATTGCCCAGTAACATGCCCAACATTGAGAACAGGAAATGGATAACTAAGAACTAAAAAGAAAGTGTCAACAGTAATTGGCCACAGAAGAACCAAATAAATAATGAGCACATTAAAAGTTAAAAAACAGTAGTTGTCAAGCGTAGAAATGCTAAGATATATTTAGCCTGCATTTATAATATTTTGTTTGACAGTTGGGGGTTTAGGTTTGATTGTTTTATTTAACAAAAAACATACATCACATATGGTCTGCTGGTCGGAACACAATTTTACTCTCATTTTCAACAGATATTGTAACAAAGTGACTCAACTAATCAAACTTCTCTAAATAAACAGAAATAACTGACTCACCTCCAGATCTGAATCATTGAACTCGTACGGAATATTCCACCCGAGGGCGCCATACTTCTTCCGTTCATGTATGACTGAATTAAACAAACATAAACCATACAGCAGGTTCTTCATTGTTGTGTTCTCCGTGTGACTATTGTAAAACTTTTCGAAACTTCCTGCTTGGATAGATCTAAGCAAACTAGATTTAATACCCTGTGGGGCATCTACAGCTACCTGTATGGAAGAGAAATAAAAGTTCTAATATTAGTAAATATCTTGCATAGCTTACGTCAATTAGCTAGTAATTGCCTCGGCAACTAAAATGGTGATTGACAAAAGCAGTTCTAACATATAAAATTTAACAGTAACTCTCACATAGTAGCTACAAGTATGCTATTAGAATATGAGCGTGAGCAGATAAAACCGTACCTTGATTCCGGTTTGTAGGATAGAAACAGGGAAATCATCCTCGGGTTTGCTACTCAAGAAGAGTCTAAACTGAGGGTCAACGTCTGACTGGGGCTTACTGAAGTTGGAGACGATAGTCTTGAGTCTCGGCATCCAGGAGGCAGCAAGATGACAGTTTTGTAGAAACACCCATCTACCTGCAAGTAGAAGATCAATGCCTGCTAGTGACACGGTGACAGCAGGCTACAGGTGCTCCACCCTCACCACACGACGAGCACAATGTTCACAGCTTACTGCATAGGGTCTATAAGTTGAAGTGTATTAGCTATAGAAACTTGTAAAAATCTAGATTAAATTTTAACATGGCAATATATATTATAAGAGCAAAGCTTTGCTATTGCAACTGACTGTTTTACCTTTGAGTATTTGAGCTTTGTTGATAAACTCCTCAGCCTTAGGACCCTGGCCCCTTCCAAGCGATACCATATCAAGATGAAGGGTGCTTCCTCTGACATCTCTTGCAAACTTCAATATTTGCCCTGTTGGATCTGAGCCTAAGATGGAATGCCAAAGAAAATGTATTAGAAAAATTATTATACGAGTAATTCCTTGAGTGTAAGTAAAGCCATAATATTGAGATTATAAAATATGATTATATTGTTTTATAATAATGTAACAGACTAACCTGTGGAAAGCAGAAATATAAGAGGAGTCTTGGCATTTACTTCATTGAACACTTCTCTGATCTCATAATGAGGTGCCTGGAAAATACACACAGCAGTTAGAAAACACAACTCCAAAAACATACTCTTGTAATGCTAAATACTTTGTAATAACATCTAGTCCAGTGTCAAGTAAAGTGTGAAGAAAATTCATCGTTCACAAATTAATAGCTCTAAACTTCTGTTAATTAAATTTTAAATTTATAGAAGATAATAATACGGTTACGCAAGGATTGTTTCAGCATGTTTAATATCAGTTATATCACTTATATGTAACAAACAAAATTGTTTGTGTTGAAAGCTTGAATATGTCATTCAATTACAAGGTCTAATTCATGTCTAGGCGTACATAAAAACACTGACAAAATGACTAACAGCTGTTGAAAACATTGAAAATTCGAAAACAATTATTGTGATCTAAATAATTGACATGTTTTCCTGAACTATTTCAGTAAGTTTAGTCATAATTTGTATTTAATGTAATTTACAGATGCAACTGTTTCATATCAGTGACATTTACTAACATATATTAGCTACACAGTGACACAAGATAAGCTGTCATATCTAACCTTTGCATATTTCTCTCCCAGCTGCTGCTCTATAAAAATTCTCATAGATGATGTAATGGCGTCAGGCCGTAGCACTTTGATCAGCATAATCCTATTGAACGGCTTTAAATTCTCCCATGTGAAGACAACTTCATCGCCATCCGCATCTAGACTGGGCTCTGCAGAGTGCATGTGTATAGACAGTGAGAGTAGACATCATTGTAGTGGTTACTCACACTGATATTTATCACTATTATTATGCTGATGTAATCATAACTTTTAAATGTTACATTATAGTGCTTGTACATTATAAAACAGTCTGAGGACAGTGTGTAATGATTAGTACTGCTGGTTAACATACACTAACTCCCCACTTGATTACTATTAAAGTCCTGTGCCATGATGTAAAGAGCACACAACTACAGACTAGAAGCTAATAAGGATTTAAAAAATATTTGCAGATTGACAAAATACCAAGCATCAGAATTTCTACAGAATATTATTTAGATTGTAAAAGAAGTATTTGCCCTATATATAATACTTCCACAATCAAATAACAAAAATTTTTTTACAATTTTTCAAAATGTCTAGTAACATTCTGATGCTCATATCAGATGGTATTTTAAAAAGGCTTTAAAAAACAAAAGTTCTAAATAAATTACACAAGTTGGCTAAACATAATGCTGTGCATTAAATTGTTTATAGTGACTACAAACAAATTACTGCTTTAAACACATTAATAGCTGCATTCTACAAAAACTAATGAGGTTATCCTTTCACCTTGTGTCTGAGTACATATTATATAGCAGAGGAAAGCAGCCGACATACCAACATGGTGGTCGGAGGCCACCCAGGGAGTTGACATCAGACTGTACACATCAGCTGAAGACTTGAAGACGTTCCACTGGGCATGGTTGTTTCGAAGGGATCGACTGATGCCAGAAAATACTGGCAGCACAGCCTCTAAATGCTGGCACAGTCTCCACATAGAATCTTTCACCCAAGCGGGGCGTTGCGGTGCTGCCCCTTGACGAGATGTCAGATCTAGTCTTTGCATAGCTGACAAGCCTAAAGTAGGAAAGAAGAAAGTTTAGAGAAATGAACTGTGGCCTACAATTGAGTGGTTCTCGAGACGTTGCTGACAAAACCAATTTATACTCCGTAATTTTTAAAGTAAAGTTAAGCATGAGAAAAAATTCTGGAAGTTTAAAAATAGCAAGGAGGTTAAAAACAAATTTTTAATACCTACCATCAACTTATTAGAGTAATTTACTAGCCATCATACCGTTAGAGTAATACTTATCATAATACTGTTAGTGTAAGTAATACTTACCATCAAACTGTTAGAGTAACACTTACCATCATACTGCTGAAGCACTTCCTCATCCAACATGTTCGCCAGAACTGGACCCTGGAGGAAGGTGTGCCACTCCACTTCCGCAATGGCCGACACGCCACTCACGTCGTCTGGAAAGTTCTCTTTGGCCTTCATAATGTTAGCAGTTAGAAGGAAAGAGAAGACAAGTTGGTGTCTGGAGAAGAGGGCCATGGATACCACCCGATACACTTGCCAGGTCAATCTAAATGGTACAGAAACTAAATAAATTAACTGTGAATAATACGCATTGCTTTAATGTCTGAGTAATTGTATTTATATTAATTTTTCTAAATCTAACTTTAGACAGAATTGCTAATAATTTTATCTAACTTATTAATTTAATTAGTAATACGCCTACTCTAACATGAAAAAACTGTAGAAAAGAAAACAACTCCTTATTGTACACTAAATATCAGACAACAGCCTTTTATTTACCTACTTTTCATAAATATGTTGTAATACTTTTGAGAAATGTTTTTGTAACACCAGTCTTATAGTTAAGACGACTTTGAGCATTAAATAAAATATAGCATGTCAACTTACTCTCTCATCATACTTACTCTTACTTTTTCATTTCTTGTACTTACCCATTGATCATCAGTGTCATGTAAGTGTGTAGTTGGGCTGGAGACATAGATTCACTTGTCATTCTCTGCTGCGTAGACTGCCTTCTCCGTCCCTGGCCAGGGGGGACGACTGATGATCTGAAAATAAATGAACCACAAAAGATTATTATGAGTTAAAATTACAAAATTAAAATGATTTTAGAAGAAAAAGTATCTGGGAACTGCAAAGGAAAAAATGATAATCTTTTAATGAAGATCTAGAGAGAAATACTAAATGAACATGTCAAGTCAATGATAAAGGCCTTGCACCAAGTACGTGGTAAGCTGAAGTCCTTCACGTTTTAGGCTATGTTTTGTAGGATTAAGAAAAGAATTAAATGGATATGTGACTGTATATATTATATAATTTCTTATGAAAGTGTGTATACCTTTTACGGTCAATGCTGGCTTTCAGCTCACTGGTTTGAGGGGTTCCAGCAGCTCCTTCAAACATTGTACTACTAATGTCAGGACTCAGTCTTGCTCCTGGTCTTAGGACACCTAACAAATACTTTCTAGAATTATTATTCACATTCACTTCGGTTTTGAAGATTCTACTTTTCAAAGAAGATTGCTCTTAATGTACAGAGTATGATAGCATGGTGCAAGTATCTAGAAATAGTTGTAAACACTTTTTCTTATGTAATCAAAAACTTTAGATTTACTAAATCTGCTTGACAAAAAATATGTATAGCTGAAAATAAATTTTATGCCATAGAAAATCAAGTTCTCAGCTGATTTATAATTTCAGGCTCTATGATGCATTTTATGAGAATTTTCATTTTCTTATATTGTAGTAAATATACTTCTACAGTTTACAAAACTTCATGTTGATAAAATCAGTTATAAGCTTAAATATTTCCATTAATGTGAAGTAATGCAGAAATATTGGAAGAGCTTTAATGTGCAGCAATTTACATAATATATGTTGTTTATTATGTAATTAAACATCTAAAATATTAAATCAATTACAGACGATCGGTGCAACACAACCCTGTCTATACACTCAGTAATTGTAACATCCTGTCTATACACTAGCCTCCAAAAGGCCTTGTCTATTAGAACTACTCACAAGGCTTTGAATCAATGAGAATACCAACCAGAGAGAGAAGGAGAAAACGTCTCATGCTCAGCCGAGGATTGCTCCAGCAGCTTTGTAGGGTCAATACAGGAAGTGAATGTGCTCATGAACCACGGCAGAGACCACTGGTACATGTAGTTGATGTTAGACAACTCCGCTAACACAAAGTAGAGCACAGCGCCTCTCGTAGCAACCTGCATATCAATACAGAGTTACGAACTCTCTATTCACACACAGTGTAGTAACCAATCAAATTTAGAAGACAATTCTGCACTTCTATTACTTTCTATTGTTTTCAAAATTAGTAAAAGTTATTGGGTCTGTTATATTATTTACTGGTAGATATCTCTTTCTCATGTTGTTCATGTCTTTCTCATTTTGCTCCGACAACTCGATTCTGCCACCGATCTCTACAGACATAGTCTTACTTTGCTGAAGAGTGGCAATGAGGTCTTCGTCATCTAATATGTGACCTAAATACAAAAATTAACTCGCACATCAAGTCAATATTTTGAGCATTAAAATAATGCAATGATGTATTTCAACCAATAAAATTAAAAGCCATATATAAATTGCATAGTAATTCATATGCCATTAGATGAGTAATAATAAACACATGTGTTTGATGCTACTAGATGATGTAAATAAAACAACCTTTTTATTTGCAAGTTTAAAATTCTATAAATAAAATCAAAATGGTTCACCTTCAGACTTTTGCAGCAGATCAAGGGTTTTGTCCTCCAAATTTTTCAGCATTCCTTTGTCATTAGCAATGCTCTCTAAAAGTCCAGACCTACAAGTAATATTAAAAAAAACTGTCACAACTAAAAGCATAAGGTTTGCATCCACAGGAGCAATACATACTAATATATATATTATATATGTAATCTAAATCAAGTAAGTGAGATCAACAAATCAACTACACAATCTACTCTGAATCTGACGTACCTTTTACTCTCCAGCTGCGGGTTTTCCTGTTTCACAACAGAAGAGAGCAGTTGCTCTTGAAGTCCGTCAAAATTGACGGTGAAGTTGATAAGAGTCACCTCAATGCATACGGCCGGCAGGTAGTGGGGGTTACTCATCGGTGTTATCAAAAACAGCCTACAACCATCACGAGATCTTAGATTTTATATTAGCAAAGACTAGCATAAAAGATAAAGATTGATAAAACAGTTTCTACATATGAATGTAAAAGTTTTTTTATAATTTGTGTTTGATTGTAAGTAAGAAACAGATTGTATAGCTACTTGTAAAGGTTTTGTGAACAAGTTTTAAAATTTCTTTATAATAAAATTTGCTCCTTAATAAAATAATATTAATAATACCATATAACAATATTAATAGAAAAAATTTCCATTATTTACAGTATAAAATATACAAAACCTGAAGTTCTGGTTGTATTCTATTTCTGTATCTCCTAGTCTGATGATCTCATGGCCACCTCTGGTAAATGTGTCCTTCAATAGTATTGGCCTTAGCGAGGGATCCAACTCTTCAGTGACTTTAGTAAGGGCTATTGGCTGACCCACCCTTATAGCCCTTTCCATTGACCTCATGTAATTCGGGTCGTCTGCTTGTACGACTAGAAGGTTTGTGCCTTCTGTCTCACTGATCCAACTGCATTGAGATGTCAAAAGAACTCAGTCATCACAAAAGAGACTTAACTTTAAATTAATATTACTATAAAAATAACAGTTAATATACCCAGAAACATGAGATATTATTTTTATTTTAGTCTCATTTTTGTTATTTTATTTTGTCAGTTTTCTATAAATATATTTTTTATTATTTAAAAAAACTGCAAGTATAGAAACTATATACTGAAGTGTTACATGTACTACTCACTGCAAAGCTTGACCTTGGGGATCAATAAGCAAAGGCCACTTGAAGCTGTTCTTTATAGTAATAGCATTCTCAACAGAGTGGGTGTCCTGGGGCAGCCCTTCTGTGTGCCAGTGTAACACTTGGTTCTGGGCTACCATATCCTTCAGGAAATCATACCCCTGTGAACAAACAATATCACTCTTACCTTGCTTCTCTTGACAATTATTTTACTACTAGATCAGTTAATGTTTACTGTGTAATAACTCATCCTACACTAGCCAGTTCTACAGTCACAACTTTGTTATATGCAAAATCTATGCATATCAAACTGATGGTGTTGTGGCTATGCAATAACAAGACAACTTTTTCATGTGATGCGTCGTGATATATTGCCATGTATATGCACTAAGTATGAAGCAGTAGTGGTTAGATGCTAGGCTAACAGATCTAATCCCAGTAACATCATCAATAATCAAAAATAAAATCAAATCCTGTGTCAAATTGTGTTACTAGAAAAATTTCAAACAGAATACATAGTTTGTTTAAAGATGCTTGCTATCAAGATTCTCAAAGTGAACAACTAGCACCGCCTTACGTCTGAGAGGTTGAGAGACTTCAGCTGACATTGCTCTCTCCATTTAGCCACCATAGAGTTTCTGTACTTTGTCGTGAAGGCTCCGTAATACGAGACGGCAGCGGCTGACAGCAGCGTGTCTCCCACTATACCAGAGACTTTGAGGTCCAACTCATCCACCAGGTCTGCCCACCGCACCTGCATCAGAGTATGTCACATGACCAGAACTACACAAACTAGAATCTTTTTTAAGTATTGGAAACACTATTTTATCACTTCATAGGTTATGTGTTTCCATTAAAAAGTGTGGAAATAAAAACGGAAAATTAAGTTAATATAAATGCTTTTTTACTTCATAATGTGCATTATGTCTAAAATTTAAAGTGTGTTATTGTTGCTCAATGCTTTGTGAAATAATGTAAGAAATATCTCATAAAAAATAAGTTATTTACCTTTTCATCGGCGAGAGCATTGGTAAGAACTGAGGCTCTTTCTAGCCTCAAAGCTGTAGTCTTTTTCCTTTCTTTGAGGGTCTCCCTTTGATTCACACTGTCTTGATATTGGTTTTGTATTAAAGCTAAATGGTCCATGATCTATTATGAACCAAAGGAATATATATATATTAAACACACATAACTTCCTACTAGCTATAAAACCAGCAATCTTCAACATGTAAGTTGTCATCACAAGAGGCAGAAACTCATCTCTGATATTAATTTCATGTTTCAAGTGACAACTGAAAACATTAAAAATTCTGAAAAACTTATTAATCATAACCCTTCCTACAGCAACACTAAAAGATAAACGCACAGAACTTTAAGTTGGTGTTTATACAACTAGCATTGATACTTTTAGCAGCAAATGAATGTCAAGTGACAGGACGTATTATCACAGACAGGAGACAGCAGGTGCTAGCACAGACAGGTGACAGCAGGTGCTAGCACAGACAGCAAATGCTAGCACAAGCAAATGACAGTAAATGCTAGTACTGACAGGAGCAACTTAGTCATATAAATACAAGTATTATGTGTTTCATTACCTTCTTCAAGCTGGTTTGCTTCTTGTGCAGGTTAGCCTGTGCTAATCTTAAGGCTTCCTTCGCTTCGTCAACTCGCTTTTGTTTGGGTTTCACCATCTTGAATACATCATGATAATGCTCTAAGGCTAACACCCATTGACATATTGACTTGCAAGAGTTGGCCACCTGCTTCACTCTTTCTGGTACAAAGTCAGGATCACTGGTATACTCCTTCAGTCTCTTAAACACCTGCAGTGTTCATGCATTTCAGGTTTATGATTCATTCAACTTTTGCTTGAGAAGTTGCAATTAGCAATTGAACTAGTAATTGAACTAGCGATTGGCAATTGCTATTCAACATAAAATTTAAATTCATCTTTGCTAGTTTCTATGCAAACTTGCAGACAATTGCAACTAACTAGCATACATGAAGTTTATAAAAATGTGATATTTATCGTATTTTTAGCACAAAAACTGAAGCATTATAGTTTTTATTTAAATTACAAGACTTTTAGCTTTTGTTGTCTCAATCTTGCATGACAAGCTGAACATACAAGTTTATGTACCTTTTCTGGAATATGGTCTTTGTCAATGTTAATCAGGCGAGATAAAAACTGAGGATCGGCAAGCATTACTTTGGCAGAAGCCCAATCTGGTTTTGTCTCCCCCAGAAGTATCTGCACGGTTGTTATGATTTTCTTTACTAAATAGGGTGGGTTCAGGTACACCTTTATCTCCCCAATATCAGCTTGATTTAAGGAGTCTAAGGCTGTGATTGCCGTCTCTAGTGCTGGAATCACTTCTGCTAAATCTCTCTCACACTCCTAAATATACGAGTAACATGTACTAACTTGTAATAGACAGCATAGCACAGATAAATTGCTAACTACTGAGTTTTTGGCAGCATAAAAACAGTTGCACTGCTTTTATAACAAACCATGTAAAACTTTTAGAAGGAACTTGATGATCATTTGGCTATTAGTGAGCACTTGGATAATATCGTTCCAAAGTTAATCTTGGGAATGAATGCTACAGATTTTAGAAATCAGCCACCCGTAATGATTTTTCCAAATTTTTAATATGAAGAAGGGCTTATATTTTTAGACATACCCGTGTTAAGTTATTTTATAGCTAGTTATGATTAATGCAAAACTTTGTAGCCAATATTTTGCAACACCAATGTTTGAGACATAGATGAATTATATACGGAAGGTGCCTACTTTGGCGTAGTTCTCTACAATGTCTGTTTCCTGTTTCATAATGGCTTCCTCTTTTTCTACAATCTGTTTAACTTGATCAACAGCTTCTTGGTCTTTCACCAGCTGTTCCATCAGCAACTCTGTTTCCTGGAAACAAAAACTTTTGAGATGTCACATTTCTACAGTCTCGCATTAGAAGATGAAATTTCTTTTAATCTTCAGTTGAGAATAGAATTCAGTATTTAAATATTTAAACAGTACTATTATTGCTGTTGAAAATACAAACTAGCTTCCAATATCATAAATCTATATCTCTCATGCCAAGTAGTAAGTATGAGTCACCTGTTTTGCTCATAAGTTTTTGTAAATAAGGGTTGAATATTCGAGACACTGTTTGCACCAAACATGAGGTCATACAGAGACTTAATCATCATCATGAAGAGATAATAAACTTGTTGGTTAGTAAACTTTCAATAAAAATACCTTTGCTTTCTCTTCAATCTTTGGACCAATAGAAACGAGTTCGTCTTGCATTACACCAACCAATGAATTGGCTTCAGAAAGCTTGGCTAAACCATTTATAAGTCTTTGCCTGAAGACAAAATCATTTATTTACTAGAATGTTCTACAATAATGTATAGAAAATTTATACCAAAAGTACTTGCGAGATCCAGCAGTAAACACAACATAAGCTCTAAGTGCAATATAAACTGCAAGTCCAACACCAACTGTAAGTATAATATAAATTGCAAGTCAAACAGAAACTGTAACAAGCTATAACTATATCATAAGCCATGATAAAATTTAAAGTCACAGTTGTTTTCTTACCTATTCTTTTGAAAGTTGGCATTGTTTTTAGCAAGCATGTTGCTATAAACTTTAATAAACTCCAAATAAGAACTTGGGGTGGTATAGTAGCGTCTCCGTATCTCTTCCCAAAAGCGTTGAGCCTCAGCCTCCACTGACTTGTGGATCGACACACAGATCTGACTAACAGTGTCTTTCACCTCCTAGTAAAGCAATATATCAAAGATTTTTCTCAAAAATAATTCTGTTGAGAGAATTTCTATGAGATATTTCTGGACTGAGAAATTTCCCTAGGGCTCATCTGAAAAGCACCCTGGTTACTTTTTCCAGAGGCTTTGGTGTTACCAACTACTCTTATGAAAAAGCACAACCAAAGATCATCTGCATTTCAAGTTTAATTTTCAGAAGGAGCACAATAGAGAAAGGGGCAAAATTTTACTGTTGAGATGTGAAACCTCAATTGTTCAATTGAGATGCAGACTATAACTACTAACCATAACACTAAAAAGGCATAGACATAAATATTTAACGATAAACAACATGTTTTAAATCACTATTTATTAATAGATATTATAATTGCTTTAAATGAAACTTTTCTATGCAGATTGACGACTTACATCTGGGCTGACGGTGGCTTCCAGAGAGAAGAGATTTCTGGGAAGGTAGATATTAGCAACAACCAACATGGCTTCTTCAGACCACTCATCATACCAGTCGATGGTGCAGCAGCTAATGAGAGATGGATTCATGCGGCAGCGCTGCCGGAAGGTGTGTCCAGCTGGTGACATGGTCAACACAATGTGAAGGTTTCTTTTCAGCCTCTGAAAAATGAGAGCCAGAATACATGTCTATTTCTTATGCTATGTGTAAAATTTGAAGTCAAATAAATTATTTCATTCAACAATATTGGGATGCTAATGTAAACTATGTAGTATATATTGCAAGCTATGCAGTATATAAAATGAGCTATTTAGCATATACTGTGAATCACATAATATATAATGCAAGCTATGTAGTAAATGCTGTAAACTCTGTATGTAGTATATTGCATATTACATACAAATGTATAATACCTTGAATATATAATCTAAACTACGTAGTATATATTGTGAGCACAAACTTAAAACTACCATTTATAAAAATCTTACAGGTAAATTTATGAGTTTTTTTATGACATTGTTTTTACTGAATTTGCTGAACTTTTTTCAGAAATGGTTTTCAAATTAGTTGACACTTACATCAATGAAAAACTGAAACACGGCTATCCGATTGTCAGGCACGCCTTGATCTGAAGCCATCTGCTTGACTTCCATGATGATGCTGTCCATTTCCTCACTATCGAAAAGCCCCGGCACCTCTCCGGAGTTGAGTATGCAGTTTATATCCTCTAGGAACTCTTCCTAAAGTTTCATAAGAAAGCTGTAATTACTTTACTCACATATTTGTTTAACACTAAATTAATATTTATAATACACAGCTAAAGTACAATCTTACAATTTATTCAAAATATTTTGTCTTACTAGTTAATTCTTAGAAATGTGCCTTAATAAATTATTATTGTTAATATAAAATTAGGATGTCAATAAAAAGCAAATATATAAGCATATCCCAACTAATGATAATCAGGATTTTGTAAAAGTGATGATGAACAAATTAGAACAAATAATAATAATTTTCTACATGCAAATTTAAAAAAATTTAATACCAAAATAGCATTAATCAATAATTGTGGTTTAGTTCAAATAAGTACTTTACTACTATTACATTCATATTTTTATACCATTATATTTATTATTTGTATATAACACAACACAGCTACTACACGGCTTGAAGTTGTAAACTAATAAAGAGTAGCAAGGTGTCTTTTCAGTTAAACAACAATATGTTCATAGCAATAATCATATCAACATTAGAATACTATGATTAACTAGAATATTTTGCAACAATCAAACCATTATAAAACCTAGGAGTTGTTCCCTCTGATTGAAAAGAATGGTGTATCTTAGCAACGCGGTGCGCTAATAAATAGACACACTGACGATGATTGGTTGGAAGAATTACAGCTATTCCATTCTCCTTATTTATATGTACATTGAGTAACTACATTTCTCGTTAGTTTAAGTTTTGTTTTAATTTTTATTTTGACAATTTAACTTTTAATTTACACTAAAACTGCATGCATGTCAAACACATAAAGTTTCAACACGTTTCACCTGATAATAACTATAATAGTAAAAGTGATGGAAGACTATAAGCATAAAATATCAATATGAGATTCAGTTTCGAGTCCGTGCTAACTTGAACTTCTAGTTCTACAGCTTGAGCTAGACTCAGACTGCTACTCCTACTCCTCATGGTCATGTTGATGTGGTTATTAGTTGTGATTGTGACGGGATCGAATATCAATATAAGTAGCTTAGAATTACAAAAATTATTGTTCGAGTTTAACTGTAACTGAGAAAATGACTGTTAATGTCTGGGAATACGATGATTTATAATTATTGATTGCTTATAGTTATAATTATACTGAATGTCAATATGAGTATGTGACTACCATAATGATAATAATAAGAATGATCAATATTGGTAATTTAAATTTTATCTTAAATCACTAAGAGTAAGAGTAAGTGACTTAAACTATAAATTAACCAGTCGTAGTCTCACCATTAATGACTATTGACTACTTAAAATGACTTTAAATGACAGTAAGTATAATTTTAGCTATTCTATAACTATGTTAATTGAAAAAAAAAACAAAATGAGTCAAAATAAAATAATATAAACATAAGGCTAAGCAACAACAATCTGAACTTATTGCTAACACCCAATGTTTTTTTAAACTACATTTGATAAATTTACAAGCGTAGTGATTCAAATAGCATTGCTTTGTAGTTTTTTTCTATTTCAATCAATTTTTTATTGGGAAATAATTGCAACTTTTATTATTTCAAATCAACAAATGATAATTCTCTGATGAAGTAAACTATTTGTATGCTAACACTTTAGGAGCATGTCACATTTAAATTTGTAATGAATGCTGTTGAAATGTTAAGTTATTTCATCATTAATATTTTATGGTGGCTAACATGAGACAACAAGAATGGAACTTCAAATATGGGTTTTGTTGATGACCAGCAATATTTATTTGTGTGGCTAGAATAAATCATTATCTGTGCTTTTTCAGTAAAAGAGCATTGAAGAAAAAATTTACAACTGAAGTTATACTCTATGTATTTGAAAAAATAATATATTTATGCAAATACTACCATCACATCTGCATGAGGAAGTCTCAAATTCTAACAACCTAAAAGATGTGTAGATAATAATTATTAGGTATGTCTGGACAGTAACTAAATCGAAGCATAAGATTTGTAAGGAATCAAAATCTATTGTTTGTTTATTATGATTTTTATTGAGTTACTATCCTGTTTAGTCTTTCAGGTACTACACAAATAAAGAGCTATTGCTTTGCTGGTGCAGCATACTAATCCATAACCCATTTGTTAGCTCAACAACTAAAACCAATGTCAGCAGAAAAGCAGGTAAATTCATATATGAATTTGAACATGTTAAATATGTTAAGCTTGTCAACTTCTTGAGTATGATTAACATATTTGTATACCGAATTGAAACATCTGCAATGATAAAATCAATAATTTCTATAAGGTAATAATTGTTATTGTATTACTTAGATATGCAAAAAGCTTTATAGCTATGAACATGCAGATGACATGACTAATGCAGTCATACTGGTGGAAGGGAAAGAGTTACATGTAGTAAAAGAGGTAAGAATGGGTCTAATTCCCTTTACCCAATCGCTAGACTAAAAATGGTAAATACTACTGAACACGATTCCTAACTTTATTAAGTGTGACAATAAGTTTTACCCTTGATATCTGTTTTGTGTTATTTAGTTGCTGATGGTAGCCTCTCCTGTATTCAAAGCAATGTTTACTGGCCATTTCATAGAAGCAAGCACTAATGTTGTTGAACTGGCCAATAAAGACATTAATCATGTAGTATGGATGCTTGACTACATCTACCCAGAAAAAGCGTTTGATCTTACAGGTGGTTACAACTTCTTATACATAAGTATTAAACTTTCTAATTTATTTCAGTTGTTTTTAGTGTATAAGTTGGTTGATACTAACTTATACACTAAAAAGTGTGGGATAAGTTGATTGTAAGAGTATTAATCATCTTGGTAGTAATAGTACTAGTAGTAGTAGTGGTAGTAGTGGTAATGGTAGTAGTAGCAGCAGTAGTAGTAGTGGTAATGGTAGTAGTAGCAGCAGTAGTAGTAGTGGTAGCAGTGGTAGTAGTAGTAGTAGCGGTAGTAGTAGTAGCGGTAGTAGTAGTAGTATAGTAGTAGCAGTGGTAGTAGCAGTAGTAGTGGTAGCAGTAGTAGTAGTAGTAGTAGTAGTAGTAGTAGTAGTAGTAGTAGTAGTAGTAGTAGTAGCAGTAGTAGCAGTGGTAGTAGTAGTAGTAGTAGTACTAGTAGTAGTAGTAGTAGTAGTAGCAGTAGCAGTAGTAGTAGTAGCAGTGGTAGTAGCAGTAGTAGCGGTAGCAACATTATTTATGACTTCTTTTTATAGACGAAATGGCTGCCAAGCTGCTGCCTCTAGCAGAGGAATACCAGCTGTCAAACTTGCGTGCTCAGTGTATTGACGTTCTGTTGGAACAAGATACGCCCCGACTGGAAATAGTGACTTTAGCTGAGAAATTTGGACTGGAGGAGCTGCTAGAAGTTTCCATAGACCAGTGTGCTCTGCACGTTCCGGCCGAGCCAGAAGCAAAGGGTGAAAAAGAGTCCGAGCTGGACCAGCAGTTGAAGCTGCCGGAGAACTCAAGGCTTAGCAAGGATGCAGTAAATAAAATTCTGAGGTGCGCAATTTCTAGGGGGCTAATTGTGAACAGTTACATCAATAAAGATTGCGTGAATTGTGTTGCTTGAATAGTACTAGTCATACTATACAGGTATAATGTATCTCACTACTTGTTGCCAGTTAGTTGTGATATTAGCGTGTTGGAAAAGCTGTAGTCTGTTGTGCGCATAGTTTAAGTCGAGTTCCAGCATGTAATTTCGAATTTAGTTTTATTATTGTCTTGCACTGTAGCCTAATTTTTTTTTGTAGAAAGAAGATATATTATGCCAAAACGCGGTTTGCAGAAATTAAGACTTCAGTTAATGGAATATTAGCTGCTACAATGCGCTCCAGCAAATCAGATCAGGATGCTATACGTAAGCATAAGGCCTCTATGAGTTTCGGACAAGGCATATTTTGAGAATTTGGAGTTGTCTTACTGTCATATTGCTATAATTGTCTACACTTACTAAGATTATGCAATCTCTGCCCTTATATTATGTATGTTTATATTATGCTGTTTATATATGCTACGTAAGTACAAGTCAGTAATTATACACTTTATTTAGTTTTATTTTCTTATAGCGCCTGTACATATTATAAAAATTTTATATTGTAATCTACTTCACTTGTGCATTCATCACAGTGTATGTGTATTTTATTTTTATAACATTTATACCTATTGGACATTCTGGAACCATATGACATAAAATTTAATAAATATCTCTATTGTATACAATCATTAAGTGTTAAAACTGCAAATCCTGATACATTGATCATGTGAGAACTAGTATATTAAATACTGAAGCTATAAACATAATAATTATGCAACAAATTGAACTAGTTGACAGTTTGTGTCAAATTTACATGCAAATGAGCACATATTTATTCAAGTGTGACTAACATATGCAAACTCAATCTTCTCTCATTTCAACTGATTTCAGTAGAGTGGATCATTAGGTTGATGAAAGTGGAACAAACAGATATTGATATTTATATAACTAGAAATAGCTACAATTATTATAAAATTAGCAATTTTACCAAATTGAATGTTTTAAGTATGGCAATTTCTTATTGCCTGTGCATAATAAATATGTTCAGAATGTTCTTTTATAACACATTAAAATTACTTTTACTGATGAAATACAACTTTGAACTTGGTGAAACTTTCGCTAACCACTCTGAATGTAAACTGAAAACTAAGATCATGTTGAGAAAATTTTTGCTTGAAAGTTTAGTTTACCCTAATGCTAAAAGAAGGTTGTTGTGGGACGATGCAGCACTAACCTCAACAATGTCAGTGAGAAAACACAGAACTAACCTTGTAAGTAATAAAATGCAGTACTAACCATAACAATGTGAGTGAGAAGATGTAGTATTAACCCTAGCAATATGAGTGAGAAGATACAGTATTAACCCTAGCAATGTGAGTGAGAAGATGCAGTACTAATGCTAACAATGTGAGTGAGAAGATACAATACTAACCCTAACAATGTGAGTGAGAAGATGCAGTACTAACCTTAACAATATCGCTGTCTGTAAGAAGAAACACAACACTCTTTCCCTGAACTCCCGCCATTCTAAACAGCCTCTTCAGGTCTTCTCTAAAGTCTTGCATGTTGTAGCCTCTGGAGAGAGCGAGGCGAAACAACTTACACCCAGCAATGTAACAGGCTAAGCCAATCACAGTCGCTTTACCAGTTCCGTCCAACCCAACCTGTAAAGAGTTGATATACCTCTGCACTAGTAACTTTACCCGAGACAGTTTTATTGCCACGAGAACGACATACGTAACTATAACATTTGTATTCAGAGAAAACTGAACATTAAACAAATATGGAGCAGAACTACAGCACTAGACTGGTATTCATTAACAGCTATGGTATTGGAATACATTATATACATATATCTTCAGAGTTGTCTTTTCTATTTAGGAATATCAATATATTTAACTCTCGGTTGATGGAACCCTAAACCTGCATTACAAGGGCATACCTTTCATAAGTGTTACGCCTAGCCATGGTTACAAGGATAATATTAAATGGATACTAGAGCCTATTAAACATGCTAGTCTCTATTTAGCATACTAGTATCTATTTGTTCAAAAATGCACAAAAACTTCTGTACGATGCTTAAAAGACACAGGTAAAATAAATGTGCAGTAATGGAGTCATCACTAGTGTAGTTCTGAAGCTACACAATCGATATATGATAGAGGTTGCATTTGTCGTGCATCAGTGTTTCTAAAACACACTTAAACTTAATCTAATATGATGCAACTCATTGACATTATAATAATTGCATTATAGCAGAAACATAGCCTCAAACTCTGCCCTATTACATGTTAGAAGCTATAGTTACCATCAACATGTGGCGGGAGGGCTGCCTGAACACCCGCACTGCTCTACAGATATGATGCACTGCCTCTTCAAAAAACACAAACTTCTTAGCCTGAGTTACTGAGAGATGCTGTCTCATGTGGTACTCTTCAAGTACATTAGTTATCTTTTCCAAGTCAGAAGTTGGCCTATAAATCTGTAAAACACCGACACCAGCTGTAATATTGTAAACGATATGTTTTAAAGCTTATATAGCAAGATGAAGAAAGCAGGGGTGATGGTAGCAAAAAAGTGAAATGTGACTTGAAATAATATCAGAAATAATTGCGTATGGGACAGATTATTGGTATGCTAACATGAGCTCTGAAATATTGCTAAAAATATTTAAAACTATAGCAGGATCACTCGGATACTTTTTATATTATAAACTATTAATTTTAAAAACCTAGAGTATATATATTACACTACAATTATATAAAGTAAAATGGTTTGTATGGATAACATGCTTAACTTAGTGCAACCAATATTGATTGAAGAGTCAACATTCATAACTTGAACACAGAAAAAATAGGTAGAATATTTGTTAGGGGAAATGAATAGCTAGTGGTAAAAAAATTCATGCTTGGATGGGGGAGGGAGAAAAGTTGGCAAAAGTTGACAACTTACCCGCATACTCTTAAGTAGCTGTCAAACATATTACACACTGTGAACAATAATTTGGCAGAAAATAATTATCTGTAAGTTTAAAGTAAATAGGAAACTATAACAAGCTGTAGCACAGCTAAAATGTATTATACACGAAGATGTTAAAGTTACAGTCATGTAAGATTTTCACACAGTCAAGTCTACTTGTTCGCAGAACTTATGAAAGAACACATGAGTTTTTACAACTGGCTGCACTAAGCACACAGTATAGAATAAAATGATGAAAAGTCCCAAAGTAAAGAAACAACCTAATTAACACCAATATTATTCGCGGATTAGCTATGATGTCACCAGGGTCACAAGGGTTAGTTATGATGTCACAAGGGTAAGTTGCAATGCCCTACCACCTAGGTCCTTGACGATGTCACAACAAAGATTTGTGATGTCATAGTCTCATATTTTTAAATTTATTTGTCGAACCAGTACCACAACAAACGGTTAATGAGAAGTTACCTTTGGAGTGGGAAGATCGTTAGCAGACGACGAAGTTCCAGCAGAATCAATGTCAAGGAAGTCAGTAAACAGGACCGGCTTAGACATCAATTGTTCGCTGGTCCAGGTTACCTAATCATTTGAAACAATCACTAGTAATACTTTTAGCACAACAGTCTTTTTGGAAACACATTTTAAATTCAGACATGCAATTTGGTCGTGTAAAATGACACAGCAATATTGTAATGTTTTAATGTTGTTAAAAAGCTATAATCCTAATAAAAATGTTAGATTGATTTACTAATTAGAATCTATTATATCTACAAAATATTATATTTTTTCTAATACGGACATATGAAAAAGAATTGTAGTTTTGCAAAGCAGTTCAGTTAACACAAAGGAAGCTATTAAAAAGGTAATTAAATATCATACAGAGAGATTAACTTCCTAGTCTATTGTAAAAGAAATGGAAACAATTTTATGATAAACAGTTGAACACATCTACAAGAGAATATTAAGACGAGACGATATTTTAAAGCAGTTTGTTAAAAGAGGGGGAACAGCATCATCAAGCAGTGTATTACATTATGCCATGAGTCTTTCACAGGATTGTACACCCAGGGACGTACTCGTCGCGCCTCGTGTTTCCAGTCTGTTGCCTCTTTGTGAGAAGGCTAATATGTTCAAATATAAACTTTACACAGTATTAACAACAACACTACACATCAGCTGCTTTAGCTGCTTTAGCTGCAGCCATAAGCATTCTCCCAACATCAAAACAGTCATACAACTTGCAATAAAAGTATTTGAGACAGAGTATTTTAGTTGCTATCCTGACATGGATCTAAATAAATTCTCTAAACATGTTCTTAACAATGATGTACTTTCTGTGACATAAAGCTTTAATATCTACGCTGGGAGCAAATAAATTTGGTATCATGTACTGGATATTACAACCTTGGGGTGAAGAACTGTTGACTACTCTAATGCAGACATATACCCTTACAGGGGTTGAATTAGTTATATTACACAGTGAATACAACTGAGTAAAACAGAAATATTTTGTAATTTTGCTCACCCTAGTATTAAGTCATGTAAAACAGTTATTTTCACATGTCAAAAAAATGTAGACAGCCTTACAAAACTGTGATACACAAAGCATTAGAAGATCACGTTTAATCTAACTTTGCAGATAACATTAGCTTAAAGGACAAAATGACATGAGAAATTATCCGTTTCTTGAAATCTAACTTGCTGTCAGTATTTGCAGAATTACTTCATTTCGAATAGTTGTCAAGAAAAAATAATTTGAATGTTACATAATTTTTCAGTCACTTCCCTAATAGAATATTATTAATATAAAAGGTTTATGAAAAATATTTTACAAATTTCATAATGTTCAAAAGTTTTGCTAAAATCAATTTATCTCCAAACATTATGAATATTTAAATAATGACTAAAGTTGAAAGAGCCACCTTGAAATAGTCGTGGAGCATCTCAGAGAGGAAGCCATAGAACTTCTCTCTGTCTGAAGGAGAAATCAGCCGATCATGGAATGTTCTGGTAACCTCATGGGCCAACAGCTGAGCGCAGAGGTCTCTGTTTACAATGACATCTTCATTAGCTTGCAGCAGACCTTGTATAACCTGTAGAGAGTGATTATAGTACTTGGACCATTCTAGAAATTGCAGGCTTTGCGTAATCTACTAACAGTTTAAATTACAGCCAAGGCCCAAGGCTCTCAATCACAAAATGGCCGAGTATAACCTGTACACTTAGCCTCTCATAGTACATAGAGTGCTGAGATCATTCTAAAGTTTAGAATTTGAATTATACAAACTCACATAAATTTATAGTCACTATTCCTGTGAGAACCCCTGCTGAAAAGTGTTTTTAAAGCAGGCTAAGAACTTATTCATATGTGTCACAGGAGCAATTATGACTGGATGCTTTTCCTAACATCACTAATGACCTTTACTGGAATTTCGAACGTATAACACCGTGTTTACTAGGCCAATGCTCTAACCTCCCCACCACGGCTGCTCCCTTAAGATTTTCATTAGACCAACAGCTTAAATAATATCCATAGTGAAAGTGCTGCCAATCACAACATGGCCGAGTATAATGCGAACCTGAGAGAGATCTCTGAAGTTAAAGGTATAATGTATCTTAGTCGGTGTTGGCAGCATCTCATTGCACATCCTGTAGAAGATAGCAATGCTGCCGCTCACAAACGAGAACAGCGACTCCTTCACTTCTGGTACAAAGTCTCCCTCATGGAGAAACTTGCCAAGCTGCACCTGGTAGATGTGTTGGAGATTCCTAGTGGATGGCGTAGGGAGAGCCAACATGCTACAGCATAGTAAGATACACTGCATGTGTAACAGCAGATTTGTGATTGGTCAATAATCATAAGTACCATGAAAACTGTTAACTATTGACTAACAGTTGAAAAACTGTATTTTCAAGTTAGTTTAAGTTGGGTCAAACAGTTTTTAGATGTTGATGCGTAAAAATAATCTCACAGCGTGACTTACCAAAAGTGTTTTAAAATTCGGGGATTGACCACATTTCGACCTCCACCAGGGGGCGCACAAGCTGCTGTGAAGGTCAAATCTGTGGTGTTCTACAACAGGAAATTAGTTTGAAAAAAGTTTTATTAGTATGCAAACTGCATTGCCTTTGTAGGAAAACTGGTATAAACTATAAAACAACCTAAACAATTTATCTAAAAATAACACCATTTAGCGTTTCATCATATCCTCAGGAATGACGTTTCTAACCAACATAGCAGTTGATAGACTGTATAGACTGTATAGACTGTCATATGAGTCCCACAACGTAGCGTGCTAGATACACTAGCTAGCACCTGCAGTAACCACCATTTATTTATATGCCTTCATGAAAATTGTATTCGTCATTCTCCGTAACAGTATACAATTTCTGCACGCTATAGCTATAACTACCTTCCACTGTAATTTCTTTGTATCATAAAAACCTCCGAGGTCCAGAAATTGTCTGAGCAGCTCTAAAGGTGGTTGAGCTCCATAAACCTCTTGGGCTGGCACATTTAAATCGTCAATAAATACTATAACCTGGAGTATACATAGCATCGATTATAGTTAAACACTATAATTTGGAGTATATAGCATAGAGTCTAGTTAAACACTATAACCCAGAGTATATATAGTATAGATTATAGTTAAACACCATAACCTAGAGTATATAACATAGATTCCATGCCAATCATTATAAACTTTGTCTATACATTTCAACATATTTATTTTCAAAGATGGGCATTAGCAAAAATAAAATTATATATATAACTTTGGTACTACTTGGTAACACAGCGTAACTGACCTTTCGACCCCGAGGTCCAACCATGCTGTCCCTTCCTTTGCGCACCAGTCGCTGTATAACCTGAGTGCACGTTCTGTCTATTGTAGTCTGCGCACTGAACTGTATAATGGAGGAGAGAACTCCGGGGGAGGGCTTTGCCTTTTGAGATCCAAACAGATTCATTTTTTCAACAGCTGAGTCTACAAAGTACAACAGTAACAGCTACAGACAAATGTGACAGTAATTCGCATTATGTGACAGTCGCTAGCTGTATGTGACAACCACTAGCTCTATGTGACAACCACTAGCTCTATGTGACAACCACTAGCTGTATGTGACAGTCACTAGCTCTATGTGACAACCACTAGCTGTATGTGACAGTCACTAGCTGTATGTGATAACCACTAGCTGTATGTGACAACCACCAGCTCTATGTGACAGTCACTAGCTGTATGTGACAACCACTAGCTGTATGTGACAACCACTAGCTGTATGTGACAACCACTAGCTCTATGTGACAGTCACTAGCTGTATGTGACAACCACCAGCTCTATGTGACAACCACTAGCTCTATGTGACAGTCACTAGCTGTATGTGACAACCACCAGCTCTATGTGACAGTCATGAGTGTCATATGACAAAGCATAGCTTCATAAGTTTATATACTGTTTGGTTTATTACACATAAAACTACTCTTGCTATTTCAAAATTACTTATTTTACTCTTAACTCAACTTTTATGAATGAACTATAACTTCAGTTGATGGACCGACAAGCTAAAAACACGTGGAAGCGTTGAATTAGCCATATTGATAGCCACTGATAGTTTCATGACTGGAGTCAGTAGGGAGTCTCTATTGGCTTACAGTTGAGAAATAATCAGAGAAATTGATTTAGTATAGCTTTTGGTCCCTGATTACAACTTGCAATGTAAGTTCAAAATAAATTACATCTTTTTTAAGCACAGTATTACTATCTTGCTGTGTAATGTACTAAATATAAATTCACAACAAAAGTGCTTGAAAAAATAATAACAAACTAGCAACAAAGAAATAGAAATTATAACTCTTGCAAAATATAACAGCGCTACTTACTTTTTTTCCGGTTAGATGATGGCTTGGCAGACCCTGGTTAGTAAATCAGGGTGTGATTACAAGTTTAAAACATGAATATTTTCATAAAGTAAAGAAAATTATGACAAAATTTTCCAGCACTAATGGAATATTTTACCATGTCAGTCTACACGGTAGCTGCTAGTCCATACAACTTATATTCCTATTTTGCACTTTCCAATGTTTCATTGATGTTAAAATTCACCAACCCAAAAGCTTATTCATAAAAAAACACAGCTAAATGTTATAGTTTGGTGAAAACAAAATGATTAGTAACAACATACACACTGATACTGAGATTAGGTACAACATGCTCACAGTAATGTACCCTAAATATGTAATATACCACCTAGCAACCTTTTGGATAAGTTATGTAACATGCAGAGTTTTTTGTAGTGGTAGATGTAGTGTGCAGTGTACATGTTACATTGACTTATAGGAAAGATGCGAAAGAAAGTTTGCCTTATTAGAAAATTATAATACAGATTGATAAACACTTTCTAGTCTGAAACATAGTCTAAGAAATACAACTATTACCTGCGGAAGATGGTGGACTCTGGCGCTCAGTGCCAGTGGATTTACCTGCTATGACGACAAACTTAAAATAAAACTATTTTTTTCTGCAAAAAGAATATGTTAGCAACTGACAAGCTTGGTTTCAAATTAGCTAGTGAGACTGCTGAGAGTTTCTTAGACAGTCTTCAGAGAAAGAGGAGGGGATGATTTTCAGTTTTTTAGTACTTTCTATAGCTAACTGATGAGATGCTACTTTTTTGTGCAACACATAAAGACAATTATTATGCATGCTTCAAAACAGCAACCATAGCAAACTAGAGTCAATATGTTTCCAAATTGTACTTGTAAAGGAAACCTGGCAGCTAAAAACACCAGGTATATTACCTTCATTGCTTCTGGTTAAGGTCATGATGTTCTCTATCAGATCATTGTTTTTGTCAGCAAAGTTGAACACGCTGCCGAGGAGGGAGTCTGCCTTTGTACCAGTTCCTCCTTCCTTGGATATCTGCTTTATCATGTTTAGGATGAGAGAGGATTTGCCAACGCCCGACTCTCCTATAAAATATAGAACGTATATGGGAACTCATACTACATGAGACAACAGTGTCTCCAGCATTAATTCAAATGATACAATTTAGAGCATGATGGCAGAACAGAGTGACTGTTAGTAGGCATCAAACTCTTAGTATAGAGTAACTTTCTAAGGTCTTGCAAAGATATCATATAATTTAGGATTAGTTTAACATGTAATAGACACTTTCTACTCTTTGATTAAAAGAATTTGTGACACTAAGTCTCTATTACACTGTTTAATTACTGGTGTATTTAATCATTACAGAGTAGTCACAGTAACCTACTATCAACTAAATCATTTGACTAAGCGTGCACATGTGGCAGTCATGTGTGTCAGGGCAGACTGACTGACTGACAGCAGTGTTCAGGTGCTCTAAGCTTATAAAAATCAAGGTCCACATTCCATACCTGTCAGTAGAACAGGGTGCTTGTCCAGCAGAAGCAAGGCCATAAGGAAGGAATATCTCACAGAATCAACAGTTGGCACAATCTCATTGGCTAGAATAGTCTTCTGCTGTTCAGCCTGGGAGTTATGCAAGTCACCTGGAAACAGTGTTGGAGAAAATGAATAAACAAAGTAATCAGGTTCAGATTGCATAATCTTCTCCAGAACTTTAACATAAGAATCGCCATCTGTAGGCTACCAACCTCAACTCAACCGTGTGAGTTGAGTTATTTTGAGAGAGAAAATATGACCATCTATTCACATTTCTATACATGAATTACCAAACAAAACATTTCTACTTATCCAATCAAGAGGAGATGTTATACACCATATAGCTTACCCAAAGACATGATGGCAGACTTCTCAATTAGTGTCTGTGTGGAAGGCACCAGGATGTCCCACAACACAAAGTTACCAGACTTCATGTCTACAAAGTAGCTGTAGATTGTCTTGTTACCAGTGGGCAGTCTCACGCCTACAATTCAAGATTAAACACTTCACTGCATATAGAGAAGAGATATCTATTATCTGTTTCCTGTACTACTTTTAGTATACAACTGGCCCACTCAATACCAACCTACATAAAACTTAAACCTTTCCAAGCAGCAACGCAAATACAGTTCTAACTCTATATCTCACGGTTTCAGTTCTCACAAAATTCCATAAGGGCTTGGACCCCCTTTTGTGGCTCTTGACTGTGCGTATAGGTACAAAAATGGCCAAATCTAGCAGATCCACGAGTAAATTTAGTATTTTACTATGTCATGAAGTGAAGTTTCAGGACCCGCAGTTTACGGATGGAGCACTGCATTTGTTTAAGCCTGTAGTTTTTAGTTCGGTTTTGAAACATTTTTCCATATCGAGTTTCAAGATAACACTGCTTCCTGGGCAAAAATAAACAAAAATAAATCAACCTCTTGTCATCAGCTTCTTTTACTCACCAAGTGGAGGTTCAGTGTCGAAAGTTTCGTGTACAAAGTTGTCAAACTCGTACGTAACGCTCACTTCCTGTTTGGTTTCGCCACGCTGAATGATTCCGCCATCATCATCCAGGTTTTCATCACGGCGGAAGTTACCGCCAAAGCTCCAGACAAAGGAGAATACGAATAACTTTCCTAGAAAGTTTGTAAGTTGAGCCGGATTCCTCTGGGCAAAGTACATGTCGTCACTACAGATATACAACTTAGGTGAGTTAGAGCAGAATACAACAAAATACCAGTAGCTAAAAATAGAGACAGCACACCAGAAGAATGTAATAAGGTTTATATGCTAAATACAAACAGATAATGTGTATGTAGATAGAAAAAACAAAATGAATATAGCTACATATGCAAAATATGAAGTGTAAATAGAGATTCTAGTACAATAACTTCAAAAAATATGGTGACAGATTAAGAATATCAACTATATGAAAAATTAAATGACAGATGCATATTCTTTAGAAATAAAAGAATACATAGCGATTAACTTTTAGAACCTAGGACAGTTGAATACTGGAAGTTGATACAAATAATACATGTAAATACATAAAATTAAAATACATGTACAAATTATAATGACTACACATACCTGGATTGTTTGTACTTGTCGTCGTCAAAGTTTAGAGTGTTGTGTTTCCTGCTGCGTCTACGTCTTCCTCTTTTCCCGCCACTGGCGTCGGTAAACGTGGAGCTCACGGAGCTCTCAGCACTTCCTGGTCGCCCTCGAGTGGTTCCACCACCTGGAGGCTTCTCTGAAAATCCCATTCAAACTATCACTTTCTTTCAATACGAACAAATCTTACAAAACTAAGAATTACTAGTTGCACTGACGATGAGTTTATTACATTATCTGACAACAAACCATTTTAATAGTATTTCTCATGATTGTTCATCCAATACAATTCAAAGGCCCAAAAGATGTTTTATTTCTTAGCAAAACACTATTTTCACATGAGCTCTTGACTGAATATTTCTTTTCATTTTTTTCAAAGCACAAGTAAAAGCCTTCTAATTAAAAATATCTACTATTTAAACTGAAACATGGTACATATTTAGTAGAATGTTTATTTCTCTCACCTTCAGCCACCTGGCCGAACCCGCCATTGTTTGCCAGGAAGTTGATGAATGCGGACATGATACCACACAGGCAGAAGATGAGTGACAGCGAAGGGGCGGGGACATGCTGCTGCTTGTGGTGCTGCCGCCAGAATATGTAGCCTATCACGAAAGAGTAGCTAGTATCACTGCTGTCTTTCTGATATGGTATTGTACCCTCAAGACTCATACTAATTGTACCCTCATTTAGAAGTTTACTTGGATGTTTGACAACGTATAATTTAAGAATGTATTATAACATACATTTTATGTTAGAAGAGTAAATATGAACTGAAGAACGCCTTATATAAGTGAAATGTTAGTATAGCATGCCAGGCACCAGAACAATGTATTGTAGAGCTATTTCATGAAGTATAACACTGTAGATGTGATATACCATGACCATCAGTTATACAATAAGTAAGTTGCTAGAAGATAAATTATACTATATATTATGTACATGGAATACACACCTTTCTCTATAGAGTATTCAAACAGAGCCCAAAGATGCTGCTTAGCAGCTTCTGGTAACTCTCTGGGAAGTCTCTGTAACCATGTCTTGACATACGGCTGCCATCCCAAATCTACCGGGTCCTGGAAAACACAACGTAATATGCAGACTGTAGCATATATGTAATACAATATATATGTGTACCACACACACAATATACATGTACTATAGACGTTAGCATGCATGAAACCACTAGTGTGACATAAACTTAACAATATACTTCATTTACATGTCAACTACATATAAGAAAACTCCATGCTAAAGGTAAGAAGGGTACCAATTCCTTTTCACAATGACTCAGGGAAAGTTTCATTTGAAACAATTAATGAGGCTACATTAGCCTAAGTTCTCTGTTTACACTCACCATATATACCATGGCACATCTACTGATAGTAGCCGGGCTAGCCTGCGACAGGTTGTCTACTTCAAATATCAGTCTCATGCCATCAGCCAGGGCTATTCTCTCACCATTGGAGAGACACAGAATTTTGGAGTCGTCCAACACTGTATTCAGGTTTTCCACCCACGTGGTGTCTACTGGCCCATCCAATACTAACCTACAAAATGATAAAACCTTTAAGAACAGCTAAGCAAAAAATTTTGTTTTAACATTTAGTTTCTAGTTGGGCTTTAAACAGTTTTTTCATTTCAAGTTCCAAGATGGCAATGTTTCCAGCTACAATCACAGGTTATCAGATTATGTGAAAATACTTCCTTTACATAAACTACAAACATCTGATACTAGAATATTCCATAAGATGAAAATACCTACCATCTCCAGTTGACGATGCCTCCACTTCTGTTAGTTTCAGGTTCGGGTGCTTCATTGGACACGCCAGTTAACGATGAGTCAGCCCTCTGCAATAGACAGCATTCCTTGGGGTTTTAAACAGATTAAATATAACAGAGTTCCACCATTCTGACTGCATATACTGAGAGTGAGGGCTAAATCACTAGCTTTGCTTTGAATGTAAATTTGCACATTGAAGTTATCTGCTCTTTCTGGGCCATTAATATTGAGACAATCATGTTGTTCAATTGTTCACTAGTTGAAGATTAGGCATATGAATAGTCCATGTGAATATCATACATATATGCCCATATAATAACAATATATTTATTATCACATAAATAATATTGCCACATAATAAAAAATATGATGGGTAGATCAGATTTGCCACAAAAATCAAACTTGATATATAAATTATATTAAAATAAGTAATATGAGACAGCTGTAAAAATTACGGTTAAAATAATGCCGATATTTTATTACAGATATGCTATAGACCATGAAGATTTCAAATATGAAAAAACCGCAAATGATGTAACTATTTTTAAACAAATTTTGGAATAAACTTTTCACTAGTTGAGCATATCTGAGTATGCACAGACAGAAAGGCAGAAGATTGTGGCATACACTCACGTCTGACGCAACTTGTCTGCCACTACCGGCAGCTCCTTTACTAGCTTTATTAGAATCAGCTTTGTTGTCAGCGGTTAGTTCCTTAGCGAATCGTCGAACTGTTGAGGCAATCAGCCCGTCACTCCACTCAAACGTGTTGGGATCTGATTCCCCATACAGGTCTCCCAGCTGGCAGCATTTTGGGTTGATGACGCAACTCTCCACATGACCTTTCTTATTAGCTCTTAGTAATTGCTGTAATTAATTGTTAATAAAATTATTCAAACAACACATATACATACTAATTTGTTCACCAGGATACTGCACCTAAGTAAGTGTAAAGTACTAGATTTTATAAATTCTGCTAGTTGCAACGAATAATTTTAGCATGATAGACCTGACTATAATATAAGCCAGCCATATTTTACATCAAAATACCAAATCAAAACTTATAAACTCAAACTAGTCAATAATATTTATTGCTGCATTTAACACACACCAGTAACCAGCATGGTGGGCCAGAATTCCCACCATTACTTGTTATCATAAAAATAATATAAAACACTCCAGTTTATTAGCTCTTTCACATGTAGTTTTACTATATTTATGTATTTGACTTGATAATAAGGCAAAGAGGTAACCATATGGTGAAAATCATTGCGCCAAGCTAAAGTAAAAATAATTCTGTATGAAGAAGATGCATGAAAGAGACATCCTAACTTGTTATTAAGCTGTTAAAAAGTGCGACTTAAAATGCACCAGTAATTATAATTATATGTTATTATATATTATTATATATTATTATATACTATTATATATTATTATATATTATTATATATTATACACTATAAATAAAAATATGGTTATCAAGTTGAAATTCAATTACTCCATTACAAGAAATAAGGCTATATGCACAGGATCTAAGCTACAATAAAATAAATAAAAGAAACAGCAAAAGTGAAAGTTTTACAGCAGCAGTAAAACTGTTTTAACAGAGTTGGCTATGAAAGCATTACAGATCTATAGATAGACTACTTTACAAACTAGTGGCTACATGTTGACAAGAAAAAGTACGATCTGTTGAAGCTACTACTTCAAAGCAACAAAAGTTCACATTGCGCAATACATCTTTACGAGCTGAATTCTAACTTCAGCGAGAAATCAGTTATTAGTACACATGTTTTCTATCACTAGACCCGTACACCGAAGTTACCTTAACTAAGTATACCTCTGTTACTTTCCTACGAGCCCTACGCTGCTGTCTGGACTGATAACTCCGCTGCTGATAAATTATGTGTATTAGAATTACGCAGAGGTAGGTAAGGGCCAAGGCCAGGGTAACAGTCTTGATACAAAGTTTGCAGCTTTATGTGGTATTAGTTGAAAACACATTTTATCATGGCTAAGAACCCAGCGAGAACCTTGAAAGTCGGGTTTCTGGGTGGCCCATTGACTCACATCCAAAGTATTCAGGCAAAATAGCGTACATAGGAGTGCTGAGGTAACACAAGAAACGTAGCCATAAGCCTTTTCTGGCCCAATATTAATCCTGATGAGAATGTCTCTGATGTTACAAGTAAAACACTTAAAACAATGCATACTGTGTGATTATTCAAATTAACAAAACTGCCTAATTCCCTCGATTTAATACATAGTCGCAATTAAGCTTTGACAAGAAAAAATACACTTGAAATTTTCAAATTAAACTTTTATTGCTCAATAAAAATGACATGTTGTTCTGTTCAAAGTTGGCCTACTACCATACATCAATAAAAAAGCTACAAAAATTGATATTATATGCATATATTATATGCATATAGTTGAGTTATTAGGAATTGTCTTACCATGGTAGACTTGTTGAGGGTGTTGAAGGTATGCCCCGCATCACTTTTTATAATATCAGTAATAGTTGGAACAAGAACCAAGGCTTTCTGTAGAATATTTCTCACTGTGGTCTTACCACCACACGTCGGGCCGACCAACATCACCCCGTGGCGTACTTGCAGTTGGCTGTGAAGCTGCTTGACTTTTTCTACCTGGCCTGACCACCACTGCAGCCCTAAATCCCTTGTGGTGATAGATATAGCTTTCTAAAACAAGTCATACATCCACAGATATTACCATCCCTCAAGAGCAGATTCCAGTGCTGTTGCGGTTTATCTTTAAACAGTTGGTTACATGTGGTAAATCACAGTAATATATCATAACAGACTAATTTATTCACATATAGTAAAGTTTATTTAATATTTAATAACAAAACAATTTATTAAAAATGTATTATTAAATAGTAAAACAATTTACTAGAAATTTACAGTGACAATGGTATAAGAAACAATTTGATGGAAACTTTCTGCCACCAACACTTTGTTGTATTTTGAGAAAACCTGAAATTCCCTGAATTTAATCAACATACTCGTGCCACAAACCAATACTTATTAGGAAAATTGGAGACCTAGGGCTATCTCCATCTCTCCACTACTACACCTAAATGTTCAAGTTCTCAGCAATAATATTAATGGCAGAAAACAGAAATGGTTAGCAAATCTATGCATATGTAGAACACTTTCCTTCCTATGTCATATAATCTATTAACCTAATGTACATACACTTATGCTAAGTAGATTCAGTAAATATCAAGCCTGCTAAGATGCAGAAGATTTCTTCATGTGATCAAAATAAAAACTGTTTTAACAGTTCATCACAAATTTATAAGTTGAATGATTTCACTAGTAAGATAAACTATCTCAATAGATTACCTCAAGAGCTGCATTCTCTGGTCTCGGAGGTTTCATTCCTGGGAAGAGATCGTCTAGCAGACTCTCAAAAAGAGGCACGTCTTCTGCTATAAACTTGGGCAAGTTGGCATCTCGCAGAGAGTGGATGAGGATGTAGGACTCCTCCAGTTCAGGAGTGAGCTTCGATCCATGTGACGATGAGTCATCAGATGAGTTAGGTGCACTATAAGTACAGAAGTAGTAGGGAGCTTGTTTAAATTAAGTGGAAGTTAAAAAACAACTCAAATTAGACAACTTTAGATTATTGGTACAACTTGGTATAAATTGCACGATATAAGAAGGTACAGTTGTTGCATAAACACAGCATGTTGAGTTAAACAAGACAAACCTTCAATGATAAACCTTTTTAGATATTTTTAAATGCTTTTGGTCATCACAAAAGATATCTTTACAATAATATACTATATTGACTAAAATCAACTGTTTCAATATTCCTAACAATGCTAAATAAAAGAAAGCCTCTAATTTCTGTTGATTACACATAAGATTGTGGTTTAAATCCCCCGCAGAAAAAATCAAAAACCAATTCAGCAACCCTACAAGGCTACAAAACTAACCCAGTATAAATAACTTGAGATGCCTGCCCCTTCCTGTGACCAGCCATGACCAAGATAGACTTGATGGCTCTCATACCAAAGTCGTAGTGGTCCTGCTGAGAGAGCTGCGTACTGGCCAGCTGGTACAAGTTCACTATCTTCTTAGATAGTGCTTTGGCTGACCGGAAACCTGGCGCAAAAGCCATCAACAAAAATATTGTAGCCAACATTTGAGCAGACAGTTGCCAGCTTTGTAGGAATGTGTGAAGAGTAGATGTAAAATATTACAATGACAAAACTCTAATGTGTATAAGCAAATACAGATCATAATAAAAATTTCCTGTAATAAATTCAACATTAGAGTGCATATGTATCAACAGGTGTGGTATTCACATGTGAAATATGTTGAAAATATGCAATTTGATGTTATTATACATTTTAAAATTGCAACAGTGTTATGTTACAACTACAAGCGTATCATGTAAGCAATAATTTACTTTAAATAAGCTGAATCATATCTTTTTACCAAAATTAACCAGAACAGCAAAATTTAAACAGCTGTCTTTAAAGATTTATGACAAATAATTCTATTACAACCAATTAAAATAATGAAGCTTAAATATTATTGCCTAAAACAATAAAATATTGATAATGGTCACTTCAACTATATTAGCCGTATATATAGCATGATATACACAACTATGTGACTGACCTTCTGAGAATAGCATGATCTCTGCAATGAGAGCATAGTTGGGGACCATCATAGCCACAGGTCTAAACAGAGACTTCAGGTTGTCTGGCAACTCCACACGGCCCGCATATCTGTGCATTTTATAAAATAGTAGGACACATTTGTGTACAGCGAATATGTAAGTATTATTCCTATTAACATTATTTCATTTATAAATAAATTTAATATTTTTGATGTTTTGATTATATTCATACAGTAGAAGGCAACATACGTGGGGTTCATTGTGATGAAATAACCACAAGTAGGATTTAGTCTGATTTCTCGACCTTCAAACAAGAACCTCGGGGCGGTACTATCCTTAGCCGTCTTTATGGTGTGAATCTGTTGGGCAACTACAGACAGGACTTCAATGTCTATCCTGTTGAACTCATCAAAACAGCACCAGGAGCCAGACTGGGAGAGACCAGAAAAGAACTTCCCGAGCATCTGTCAACAATAAACAAGTCAGTGGAAACACCAAACAAGCAAATGACATATGTCATACTAAAAGCATTACACTGTGCATTATACCATATACTCTGCAGCATATACTGTAAGATAGTATAGTATATAATATACACTATACTATATACTATACATTATATCACATACTATGCAGCATATACTATATAATATAATATACACTATATGCACTATACTATGTATACCAGATAGTATACTATACAGTATACAGTATACAGTATACACTATACTACATTATATATACCGCATACCATACACTATATTATATGCTATACAGTATATACTACACAGCAAAATAAGTATATTAAAGCAAACAAATTATCAAATAATATAAGCAATAAGCACCGACCTTGTAATCCAGTCCTTCTGAACAGTTAAAGACGACACATTGTTTCCCCAAAGACTATAAATAGAATAGTAGTCATACAATATAATTACCATAAAATTTATTTAAATTATATGAAAAGTTCCTTTAGTTTAATTTCTAAGGTGAGAAACAAACTTAGCCTGTTTTCCATCAATTGACCTACATACTAATAGTTCAATAGCACTAAAAAGAAACATAAATTACATAAGAGTAGATGGCACCAGCGATACCTTAGCCAGATCCTTTACAGTTTCAGTCTTGCCAGTACCGGCAGGGCCAGCAGGTGACCCACCAAGATGGAGGTGAAGGGCACCTGTTAGAGTGAGGTAGCACCTGTCAGTCAGAGGTGTCATGACCAGACGAGGTGAGCAGCCGAGATACTCGTAGCCGTACGTGAAGTTGGCGTCGCACTGTATCAGCTGACAGTCGTTCTTCTGCTCGTCCCACTCATATCTCAGTTGTCTAAAACACGTCACAGGGATTCACTTCCTGTCAGCACTTCCTGTTACTATCAGCACTTCCTGTTACTACCAACACTAAATTTATTGCACTTCCACAACTAATAAATTAATATTTAACAATTACAATAACTGTTTCACTAATTAAACCAACAGTGAGATATGCTACAGTACCATTTCGAGATAGCTACTCTAAGTAATATCCAAAATAAACCGACTCAATAAAACTGTTCAAGCTCAAAGCAGGTGCCTAAAATAGTATAAATTAATTATTGCTGCAAGTTGGACATTTTAATCACAGCTTACAAATTTAATTGTTGCGCTCTGTACTTTTATTCATTATCATAGAGTTAATGATTAACAGTTTGAATTAATTTTTTTAAAATCGTTTTTGTAAATCAGACTACAAGTTTACACAGACTGTGTTTCTTCACAACATTTCAGTGGCATACCTGAGCCAATCAAAGTCCCTCTTATCAGTTATGCCAGACTCAATGAGAGAGGTAACAATATCTCGATTGTGTACTTGTATAGTGAGCATAGCTTCCACACTCAGTCTCTTGTAGCTAATCAGGTCAGTAGACACTAACTCTGTTAACTGATTGAGTATAGAGATCATTTCCTCCCTATACGTCTGCATAGCCTCAACACATTTGTAGTTGGCGAAACACTTGCACATTGCCTTGTTGAACATTATCTGGATCTGCAACAGAGGAAGTTTAACATTCGGCAAATTTTCTTCAAATATAATTTTATATACAAATTACTAATATTAGGACTTAGGAGCAGATAAATAACAAAAGTAACAATCCAGGCAATATTATAGTTGCATAAGATACTTCACAACACTTCTGTAAGTGAAGAATGTGACAACTCCAAAGTTCAAATTCAAAACACAGCTGAACAATGAAAGTTACTAGAAGGTAATTTACTTTTAAAAACAATATTAAGGTTTGCCAATACCATGGCTGACTACTGAGCATTAATGAAATGCGTCTACAATAACATGATGCAGTTTTAACAAAACAGTGATTAGAATAAACAAATTATCAGTAGAGTATAAATAAAACGTAGTAATAGCAATAAGCTACAAAAGAACAATAAGCGAAAATGGAGAGTTAGCAATAAGCGAAAATGGATAGTTAGATATAAGCTAGAATGTAGAGTTAGCATTAAGCTAGGATGAAGAGCACTTACCACTGTGAGGACAACTTGACCTGGATGTTCCAGAACCCATTCTTTTAGTTCAGCACCCACCCAGCTAGCCAATCCACTCTTCAGGTGTCTACAAGTTAGAGACAATAGCTTACAACTCCCAACAACAATAGTAGTTTATATGATAATACATTGAGTAATCATAATGACTCACCTTTTAACACTGTCAAACATTCCCGTCTCCACAACCCCAAGCCAAGCTTCTACAGGTGGTCTTGCTCGTACATTTCTTACAAAGTAAACAACGAGTAGTATAAGGAATAGCACCAATTTTTCAAAAAGAACTTTTGTAATTTTATACAATTTTCAAAACTTAAAGTTCTGTACAATATCATAGTTTTAAATGTTGTATATAGAAGCCTTCTTAAAAACTACCAAAGCACTTACTAACCTTTTCTTTTATTATTTCAGGCTAATGACAAAATATCAAATTTTGACAACTAGCTTACAATTTTACAATTATTATAGAATATAGCAAATTTTGCTTACTTTTCCAAATAATCTTTTACTTTATATCATATTACTATAGAATATAACATTATAAAATATTAATGAGGATGACCTACTTCGGCATAGGGAGTTGTTCTCCCTCAGCGGATCTCATACTTTTAACAGTAGGCGGCTGTCTGGGTACAACTTGTATGTCTAAAGAATGAACATTTGCAAAGCACTTGGCCAGATGGGGTTGTACCGCTTCAGGGTTCTTACTGTGGGCCAGGATGTCCAACAAATCGTCGTTAGACAGGAAGTAAAATCTTGGAAATACGAGTCGTTTTGTCTCAAGATAATCCTAAAGTTATAAACGAAAATTTCTTACTTTCCAATTTATAGAAATAAATTTGTTTACACATAAAATGCGTCAATTAAACAATTCACAAAATATAGTCAAATTGTCAAAACTAAAACAGATGGTCAAAAAGGAACCATACAACATTCCAACTACAAGTGGCTAATTGTCAATTATTATCAATAATTAATAATAACATAAATCTTTATTTAACGAGTTGTGTCTAATGCTGAATAGAAGCAAAAGTGCCATAATTTCTCGGCACTTCATACTTATAATAAAACAATTTTAAACTACTGATTAAAACTACAATAGACTTTATTCAAAGAAACTATAAAAAACAACAAATATTATCAGGTATATGAGCTTTAATTACTTCTATTGATTTTATAACCAACTTAAGTGACCTTTGAACTTTGGTTACATCTAATGACATTATAGGCAACCTATGAACTCACCCTTGATCCTTCACTTACCTCTAGACACTTGTGGATCTTTTCCAAGCTGGTGTTAGAAGACTGCAGCATCTCAAGAACTCCTGGTGCTGTCCCGGCCTTAAGTGCATTGGGTCTGTCCACTGTGCGTCTCATCAGATCCCTCCACGACTTATCAACATTGGTGAACAGTTTCGACTCAGTCGGCAATTGTCTCTACACAATATGAATACACAGTCTCTACACAATATAAATACAGAATCTCTACACAATATAAATACAGAGTCTCTCCACAATATAAATACAGAGTCTCTACACAATATGAATACACAGTCTGTACACAACCAAATACAGAATCTCTACATAACCAAAAACAGAGTCTTTACATAACCGAGTGAGAAATATTAAGATATGTTGAATATTGAGCATTAGTTACGGTTAACCAGAACTTCGACACATCAAAGTAGTTTCACAGCTTGGTTGTTTAAATTAACCACTTTAATACTTTGTCATAAATGGGAAGGTAGGTTAACTGATCACTTAACAGAGTTATATATACAAAAAATAGCATACATTAAAAGTCTCATAAACTTGACTTCAGTTTATACCTGAATATCAGGATTACTGAATATCTGCTCGAGATAGAGCCAGTTCCGCTGGCAGTTCATCCATTCATCTAGAGTTCTGGCAAAAAGTGTGAGTCGTCTTTCCCAGTCATCGACCTGAAAGAGAGATTACTCCTTTTAATACATACATATCTCACTGCTATATATAAATTATTAGGCATTATATGTGTATTAACTAATAAAGAATCTGTTGTAAACCCAAGAAAATTATTATATCAATGACAATAAGCACTACCAACAAGTTTTAAGTGACTCAATCTTGAGTTGTTTGCAGAAGAGCGAGTTATTCGTTTTTTCAAAAATGAAAGAATATATTTTAAAGTTCAGCCCCAGGCCCTAGTATTTTGTGTTGTTAGTAATTTGTAAAACAGTTCAAAATTTACTTGCTGTCTGCTACAAAGAACAAAGAGAAGAGAAGCCGGGCGTACCTGTGTCTTTATAGGAGTGACGTATCTGGAGCCCCTGATGGTGCCGATGGTAACTTGGCTCTCTTCCAACAGAGCCATGATGTCATCGGCAGCGCTGATAATATGAGTATCTCTGGCCTGGTGAGCCACAAACCTGAAGTCCGTACTCTGCCACAGGGCTATCACCTGCACATCATCACAACAGTTACTAATAGTAAACACTACTTATTGTAAGAGTCACTAGAGATGAAACTGTAAAAATTTCTGCCCCCACTGGAATTCGAATTATTGTATGGCTATTCAATCATATATTTATGCTATTTTACTCATGTTACTTTATATTTACACGTCACTTTTTGTACTAAAGTAAAGATGTAGTTTGGTAACCCAAACGCATACTGAGTGAGCATACTGTAAAAACCTCGGCTTTCACCAAGAATAGAACTGCATACCTCCAACTTACAAGCCAACGTACTAACCATTACACTATGGGGGCTACTAGGGATCTCAACACCACAGTAATCGTAACAGAACTGATAATATATTCACCCGTATGACATAATATTCAATAACCATAATTACTCATTAATAAGCTTGGTGTAAAATGTTTATTACTAAGCATAAATATGTAAATAACAAAAACATTTCCCACCTTTTGTAGCATAGTTTCTAGAGTAGCTTCATTAGAGGCGGTGGTTGATATGTCTTGGATCTTAGTCTTGTGCTTATAGATCTTCATCTCCATCAGGTTACCCAGAGTAAAGGCTTGACCTCGCGGGATCTGTCGTCCAATCAGAGTCTCAATCTCAGTCCAGTGACGAGCCCGTAGTGAAGGGTTGCGCAGAGATACAATGACAGGCATACCTGCAACGTGACAACATATCAACACCTGGAAAATGTTTCAGCATTACCCAACATTTTAGACACATAAGCTTCATGAAACACGTATTGAAAAGCTGGAGTTACACACTGAAAGATAATTAAATGACAAAAAAAAAGAATAAATGGCTACCTTGTTTGAAATCAGTCACTCTGTGTTTGAGGTTGGGCACAACATCATTGGTAGGCAGACCTAAAAATAAAATCAGCTCAAAAGGTTGAATAGATATAAATAAATACTGTATGCTGTATATAAAGACACCTTCCAAACTTACACTACATGTCAAGAAGCAACTTTATTATACATTTGAATGTTGATAACTCAAAATTATAACATTTCTTACTTTTTTTCTTTTTGTTAACCCCCAACTGGCTATCTACTAATCAATTTGCACAATCACTACATGTTTAAATATTTTATCATTACTCTCAGTACAATGCTTATAGTAAGTAGTGCCATGTTTATAGTGAATAATGCCATGTTTAGAGTGCTACATCGATCTGGGAGGCCATACAACAATTAGGAATATTAAATGAATAAAAAAACATAATGTTGTTTGTTTAACATGGCCAGAATTTATAAATTGCTAATTTGCAGTTTATAATTAGCATTGTTTGTGTAGAAATTATTCATTTGTTGCAAGAGTCACATCAAAACACAGAAGATCAAAAGAAACTTAACACCTAAAAAGAAACTTAACACAAAATAGTAGACAGCAGATGAATAATAGGAATTGTCAAACCTTTTTCCAGCATATAAACAGTTTGAGTGAATCTGTTGACATTCTTCTGCAGACTCTCAACGTTTAGCTGATCAAATGTTGTGGCCGTCCACTCCTCCACCAACTTAGTTAGTTCCTCGGACGACTCCCACAGCAGACGACGCAATGTCAGGTCTCGCTCTATCTCCCCGAGTTCACTCTGTACAACATGCGCTTTAACCCCCTCGTCTCTGTCCAGCAAAATGTATTCTCTACCAAAAACATAAATTGTTATAAAATAAATACAAATGTCCATTAAAATATCTGTTTGAATCTTAGGTGTAAAATCGCTTTTATCAAATGTTACAAGTATGCTGTTACATAACATAGAAAACTGCATGGAAACAAATTCATTGCTTTCAAACTTTTGGTAAGATCTGCTTGCTTTGGCTCAGTTTGGTTGCCAGCTTGTGTCATTCCACTAAGGTGTATTGCTATAATTATGTCAAGTTAACTATCAGTATTATAAAAATAAATTACTTGTGCAAGAAAGAAAAAAATATTAATTGGAGTGATTAATTCAAATTAGCAAATTAATGGTAATACTATATGAAGTAACAAAGAGTATATCACTCATATTTTTATGCATACTATCACAGAAGCCAAACACGATTATTGTTTTATTTCCATTTACTAAAATAATTATAATATTTTTAATTATAATATTATTTAAACTAATTTTACAAGCGCATCCAACTTACTCAGCCTTCTTGGAGGAAGCCAAAGATGTTCCAAACCTCTCCTGGTAATTAGCATAGTTTCTCACTTTAGTGGACAAACTCTGAACCTCGTCTTGTAAACCTATACAAAATAAAATATACAAACTATTGAGGAGCACCTCACAAAATACCATAAAAGTAATTTTATGCTGAATAAAGTTGTCTAAATTACAGTTCAAACTTTGTGACATGATATCACGTAGCAATGTAGGGTGAGCTGTGTATATGATGTAGTATGTAAGGATACACCTCATACTGCAAGGTATTTTAGATCATCACAAACAAACGCTTTTTGACTTGCTAGAAGATATAAATTTTACTTCACATCTATATTTATGATTATGCAATAACTTAAAATATTTATGAAAATAAATCCAGTGCATCAAAACATCTGTACAGGAAAAAATCCACAGATATACAATAAAATTCCTACTACCAGACATGTGATAGGATGTATCAAACACAACACCAGACACAACATCAGACACAATATTATAGGCAATATCAGACACGATATCATATACATCATACACAATGTTAGACACAAGGTAAGATACATCAAATACAAGATCAGACACAACATCAGACACAAGAGCAGACACAAGATCAGACACAATATCAGACACAATAGACACAATATGACACAACATCAGACACAACATTAGACGCAACATCACACGCAAGATCAGACGCGAGTTCAGAAACTATAAGTCTAGAGACAAACTGTTGCTCACTTTTTATACGTTCCAAAGCTACCAGACTCATGGTCTCAGAACTTATCAGCAAGGGATCTCTGACTACATTCTTCAAGGTCATCAGATGAAATCTAGTTTCTCGTATTAATGAGTTCAAGTCTGAGCTGAATATTCGGATATTCTCTTCCTTTTTAGCCTCGCAGTAAAGTATAGTTGACTAAAAGGCAAGCAGAGCAATTCAATATTCATCTCATTTACACCAGGTTTAAAATGAAACATTCAAGAAGGATTATTCAATGCCGAAACACTATATAACTATATTACACAAGGCTAGTGTTTAAAATATATGCGGAGGCATTGATATTATTGGTTGTATAATAAGCCCTAAACTTTGGTACCATGTATCTTGGAAAATGAACACTGATGGTAAGGAAAACTTAAAAATAAAATCCTATTTTATTACCATATTTATAATAAATATAGTCACTATACAATATAAAATACAAGATAGAAACAGAATAGAATATAGTAGTTATAATCAACTCAACACATGGATACTGCATTAAATTTTGTATTTGAGACTAATATACCAATGCCAGCATAATTCTCATGTGACCTTAAAGCAAGAAAATTAGCAAATACACAGTAAATTATCCTGTATTCTTTGGCCATTTGATGTCTAACCTAGGAACTAGTTGCCAAGACTATTAACGACGCAATACTATCAAATCCTACTCCACACAAACAACTTAAACAAAATAAAGATCTCACTTTGAGATGCTGGAAACTCGGCGCCAATGTTTGGTAAAGAGCAAAGTCTTCTGGGTGAACATTCACATCAAACTCCTTAGAGATGGTGTACAATCTAGTCACAACATTAAACTCTCTCTCTAGTGTGGGCATGTCTGCCACCATCCTACTTAGATAGCTCAGGTGCTCCACAAAGGCATCTACAGTCTCAGGGGTGAAGTCCAGACGTTTACTCGAGCTCTAAAATAAAATACAATTTCATTCTTACTTAATTTAAAAATAACTAGCTCAGAAAATATGATATTGAACATGCATATACATATAATAATAAAATAGCACAACATAATATATATAATATAACATTTAACATAATATAATTCAATATGCACAAAAAATTTGTATCAACATAATGTCCCCTAATAAATCACTAGTGATTAAAGTTTTAATGTTTAGGGTCAGCAACTACAATTTTATTATTTTGAGCCCAAACATTTGGTCATCCCCTCAATCACAGGTCTGGAGTAAATTTATAGAACTGGTTTTTGTAATATGCTGACCTTTATAATAGTGAGCAGTTCATCATTTTTCTTCTTAGCAACCACAGGCAGCTTGTTGTTGATTGCTTTGATAACAGCAGACGGATAGGGAAGACAACTCTGAGAGAACTCTTCAGCACAGAGGTCCATCATTCCAATTCTTCTCTTCTTAATCATCTTCTTCATTTGGTTTATCTAGCGCAAGAATGGAGATGAGACAACACATACTATTGGCCACTTCATTTATCTAGCATAGGAATGGAGATAAGACAACACATACTATTGCTCAATTGGTTTATCTAGCACATGAAAGAGATGAGAAAACGCATACTATTGGATATTTTAGTCATTTAAAAACACTAATTTTTATCACTATACAAGACTAGAAAGCTGAAATACTATAAAAAATTGTGTGAAGCAACCTTTCACCAAATAATTTGTCACCTCTATAATATTAGAAAGTTAAAATATGTTGCTTTCTCCATAATAATTTAAACAAACTAGCATGATAAGTTGTTTCGTTTTGGAAAGCAAAAGAAATAAATCTAATAAAAACTACTCAATAAAAACTAGTTGAGCATTCTATTAATAGAATAGATAATTTTAGCTTAGTTTTTCACAACCAGACACCTGCTCAGTATGAGTCTTGAGAGACTGCTGGAAATCATCTGTCCCCCACGTCTTCTGCTCCATCATGGTGTTGATGTCTGTTCGTCTGGCGTGGTCAACCATCAGACAGTACCTGGAATACTCCTGAAACAGATTAATGACTGCCTCTCACAATAAGTTACCAAGTAGCGGTGAACTGACTACTCTCATATTATCAGTATAAATTTTCAGCTGCACACAACAGGCACATGAGAGAAGACAACTACCACACCTTAAAGTTCCATTATCTGCAAGTCAAGTGCATGTGTTCAGTATAAAGGTGACATTAAAACTGTGTATCATTCTAAACTGTTGAGTGCCATTATGACATAACACAAAATTGTATTACCGGATTGCATGGTAGTGAAGTCATAGGTATAAAAAAGTGAGTAACTATATTGTAGTCTGTCATTAATGTGATGTCATTACATTGGAGTACACCTTTATTGTGATCTCATTACCCTGGAGTACACCGTTATTGTGACATCATTACATTGGAGTACACCTTTATTGTGATGTCATTACACTGGAGTACACCTTTATTGTGATGTCATTACACTGAAGTACACCTTTATTGTGATGTCATTACACTGGAGTACACCTTTATTGTGATGTCATTACACTGGAGTACACCTTTATTGTGATGTCATTACATTGGAGTACACCTTTATTGTGATGTCACTACCTTAGAATAGGCTATTATTTCATCCAGGACATCGTCCATACAGTCATGCAACTCTTGCTCCATATCCTCGTACTCCGGGTCATCAGAAAACAGCTGATGTATATCCGGGTAGATCGGCTTGAGGTCATCGTCAGCGTCAAGGAAATCTTCAGGGTCAACAGAGTTCAACTTGAGGTCAAATCGAGGATTAGAGCAGAAGACGGAGAGCTTTGGATCTTCTTGTAATGACTCATATGCACCTGAAGTATTGCGTTCACAAGTTTTTCTAAATTAAATGTCTTTCAAGGCCTAACAATTTATTGTTATACAAGTAAAATATAAATCACCGAAGACAGGGACTTATGATATTATTTCTATAGCATGGGAGGACAAATCTCTTCACTAAATGCTGTATCAGGGATACATGACACCTAAACAATGCCTTTTTGAATATCTTTGTCCTACTACATTCTATTTGTACAGAATGCTAACCTCTATGTCTAGCAGAAAAAAGTAAGTATTAAACTTTTTCATGATGTAAAAAATGTTAGATATCTGAAACAAATACTCAACCCCTATATAGAGCCTAAACTAGAATATATTACAACTACATAAATGTTACTCATAAATTATACGATACTATATTACATCTATATAGATAATACTCACAAATCATACGGAATATATTACATCTATATAGATGTTACTCACAGATTGTGGAAGAAAACCCAGTGATTATGTCCTTCAGAGCAGCTCTGAAACTTGCTGGCCCGGGAGAGAGAACGGCTTTGGTGGCTCCACTTTTATCCTGAGCAGGTCCAGTGTGTCTAGGAGTAACCTCCCCATACGCATAGTCAGTAGTTTCTATATCCAGCTCCTGAACCCCGTCCCCCTCGGAGTCAATTCCATCTTTATCCTCCCCTACTGAGGCTGAATCTTCTTCAGTCTCAATATCCTCCTCATCCCCAAACAGAGACTCTAATTCAAACGTGTAAAAAGCCACAATGACACAACATCACTATATTATACTGATGTAACAACAACGATACCTCTGGTTGTTTTTATTAGCTTGCCGTTTAAAAGTATGCGATATATTTTAAACTGAAATTTCAATGGGTGTGATTACCATGCTGATGATAACAGCCATTGTACCTTTCTACCAACCTGCTGTTTCATAACTGAAAGTCAATAGTATCAGATAATTCATGTATGACAGCCAACACAGAGCTAGATTACATCATATGTTAAATATTTCATGGAACTATTATTAAATTCCTACATAGTTGTAGTTTGCTATTAGTTGACATTTCATAGTAAATAATAAAATAACCAAAAATTCAGAAATATTAAACTACAGTCAGCATAACATATTGACCCACCTTCATCTTGTTCAATAGCAGAAGTGACTCGCTCAGGGAAGGTAACTCCCTTCCTGCCGGCAGTTGTGTTCATATGAGCGGCAGAAACGCTCCTCATGGCGGAGTGGAGCTCAGCTGAACGTCTGCTACTGACAGGAGATGCTGCCGCTGAAGGTTTAGTTGGAGTCAGAAGAATCATGGACAATGAAAAGATTGGTTCCGGAATTTCTTCTATTATTTCTTGTTCGTGAACTTCTCGTAAAACCTGAAAAGTTTGTTATACAGTGTCGGTCAGCCTAAATAACTCAAAGCACCAGATGTTAGAACTACCTGCTATCACTCAACAGCTTAAATTATAAAAATGAAACATAGGGAGTGTTAAATGCTTTTGTAATGTATATAGAATTTAACAGTATTTAAAGTTTTCGCTATGTAGCAAGCAGTGCAACAACAACTAGAAATTAAATTTTGGTTTGCAAGTAAAATAGCTGTCCAAACAAATTGTAATGTTAGAGTGTCAGCTAGAGTAACAGGGAAACAATTTAGACCAACAGACACTGAAAAAAATAAGAAGTAGCAATGCTAATGAAAAACAATAACAAACATGTGTGTAAAAGTTGATTTATAACACAAACAATATTTTTCCTCCATCTTTATTTACCTATACACATTTATTACAACTAATTTTATTTTATAATAATACCACCAAATAATTTCTAAATTGTTTAAATGCTGATATTATGTCCTATTAAAGTATTACAGAAAAAACATTAAAACTCCAAGCAAAACTCACATCTCCGGCGTCTGGTATAATGTGCTCCGATGGTGACTTTTCAAAGTTGAACACCGGCACACTGTACATTTCACCTTGACCTTTCTTCTTATAGAGACCAGGTTTTGACACTGATGTAGACTTGGTGTTGGGAGTCAGGAATCCATCTGGAGACACGACAGTGATGGAAGAACTCAGATCTGTCCTGTCAGTTGAAATGAAAAACTTGTTAGAAAATAACGGTTTCGGTTTAACAATTTCTATAAGCAGGATTAGGAGCAGAGCCATTTGTCCAGTTTATTTGAATGTTAAACACAGTCAGGTAAGTTTGCATAAAAGCAGAGAAAAAAATCTTATTTTTTAATAGTTTGTTGTTTTTAACACAATGAGCCTGACTAAAATAAGAACAAAAATGAGCAAAAGAAACATCTAACAAAGTATTGAGTTATGCCAACAGCATTATATAAAGAGATAAGAGTAAAAAATTGAATTCGAGCAGTTTTAAAATTTAATGATAAAGAATGATTTTTCTTACATTTCTGGCTAGTTTAAACATGTGAAATCTTTTTTTATGTAAATTTTGAAATTTATTAGACAACACCATTACTAGACACTAACATGTCAAAGTGAAAACTAAATCTAATAAAAATATTGTGTGCAAGAATTAAACTTGTGTGTACAGTTAACTACAGCACAACAAACCATTTGGTGTGACAATTCTTTTTAAAATAAAGTTTTGATTCCTCTATAAATAAAAACTTTGGGCACATTTGACCTTAAAGTGTATAGCTAAAAAGTGTAAATATTTACAGATCTAATTAACAACAGCAATTGAAAGAGATATCATCTATGTAAAGTTATGAACAAGAACAGAACACCAAATCATTATTTGAAATTCCTAGACAGACAGAAGTATAAAATAACAATGAAGTAGTCGTAATGAGAAGTGAAGATTATGATTATATTGCGTACTAAACTATGTAGTGAGAGACGCCAGACAGACTATACGATAAGATGATTCAGAGGAGACAACTACAGGATGAATTACGCACCAAAATATAATACAATGACAAGAGGGACAAATGCATAAACTAAAAAGAACTGCATAGAGAAATATTGTAGCATAGTATAAATTTTATACATAATGAGACATGCTGTTGTTCTATAGATTTCAATGTCAGTGAGTAGTGCTGTGAGTGCATAGTACTGCTAGTGAATAGTACAGCTAGTGAATAGTGCTACTAGTGAATAGTGCTACTAGTGAGTAGTAAATAGTGCTGTGAGTGAATAGTACTGCTAGTGAATGGTGCTGCTAGTAAATACTGTTGTTATGCTTGGCAAAGGCAGGCCCCATTCAGTAAAAACAATATTACGAGTTTTTAAAACTAGTCGTCTTTGAAATCAAAAGAGAAACAAATAATATTTACCACAAAACAATTTAAGGCCCCGGATGCATATTTTCTTGAATCAAGTCTATCAATGCGCAAATAGTATTTTGAGAAACAAGAAATTTTTCAACACTGAAAATTTTACTGGTTGAATGTTAAAACAGTTAAAATTTATTCTCAACTCGTTCAGATGAGTTTGCTGCAGTCTGAGAAACTTGTAATGTTGTTGAGATACAATAGGTGCTGCCAACGCCAATTAACATAAAGCAGAGTACTGCCATATCATCTACATACTGTAATTGAGAAGTGCTGTGCATGAATTGAAGTGATACTATAACAACTAGGTGCGAGTATAATCAGAGTGATACTATAACAACTAGGTGCTAGTATAATCAGAGTGAATTTAACCTCGACTTGTGAATTGACCTTGACCTGTGAACCTGATAACTGCCTACCTGTGAAATCTGCTGAACGGCTTCAATCTACATGTTAATCAAACAACATAACAGTTACAGTACAACACGAATCACACTCAGCATTTGGTAAACACTATGGAAAAATTACAAATTCAAAGACAGTAATCTGGCGAGAACATTATTGGGTGAAAACGAGAACTATATAATTTCTGTAGTTGACTAAAATAAAAACTGCATGACTTAAAAGTAAAAAAATGACAGCAATCAAAATTCCTAAAAGTGGTCAATAAAGTTTTGATTGTTTTTTTCTGTGAAATGTCAATTTTCAACTACAGTTTAAACTTTAATCGTGTTTAGCAAATTCAAAGGAAGTACTATGGTATTTGTTAACAAAAAGCAAGCAGAGTATCTGCTTTAAATTGTATATTTTATGATTACCAAGAACATTCATTAAAAATAAGTGTGAAACCTGAAAAACCTGAAATATAATTAATGTATATGGTACAGCATTATTTTCAACGCATAGTAATGTTTTCTTAACCATTTTTCAAAAGCAAATATTCTCTATTATCCCAGAAAAAATGGCAACTCTCATTCTCTTTACCTGTTGGTCTTGGCTGAACTCCTGGTGTTCTGGCTTTTACCTTTAGGTCCTAAGGCTATCGATGATGTCTCACTGAACTCTCCATCATGCTCATCCTCTTCAGGATCCTGACAATAGCAACAATTGTTTCCATAGCAACTGAACAACATCTATTTTAGACCCATGACAGGTGCAACAAATCATAAACGAATATGCCACATATTACAAAAAAATGTGCAATACGACGATTAATGTTTGAAAGAAAAACGCATTTGAACAGAAAAACAATATATGTAACAAAAATACATAAAACAGTATGCATATAATACATTCATATCACCTTTGATATATTATATCAATACTTTAGTACAGCAATACGACAAACATTTCCATAATCACAAAGGGAAAATTTAGAGGGCCTACAACTACCAAGTAACTGAGTAAGATGTAGTATTTTTGTTAGCTATTCAATATGCATATTATTAAACATTTCTTTTTTTTATCTATAATAAAATGACTATTAAAATCATCTTTAAAATTATGCTAAGAGAGTTGTTAAAATTTATTACAAGATAATTTTTGAAATAATTTAATTAATTTTAACGAGTTTTAAATGTAATATTAAAATAATGTTTATAAAACTTAAATACACCTACTCTTTTTGCTAATACTGCTACGTTTAAACTTTCGTATTTTTTTGCAATATACCTGGAGGCATCAGCACCAACAGCTGTTGATATTGAGATAGTATTAGTTTATATTGAAACAGCATAAATATAATAAATTAGGAGATGCTAAACAGCTTATGGAGAGAGTCACAACAATTCAGCTAGTCAGGCTTGTTACAAAGAGAATCAATATGTCAGAGACAACTGGGAAGGAGAGAAAACAAAAGAAATAGCAGGTGATTGGATAAGGAGAAAGTGGTGTAGAGGGTAGGGCTTAATATCCAGATATACATGTTTAAAAACTTCCTAGTGACTTGAGAGTGCGTTGTAAAACAAAATGCAAAACAAAAAAACAAATAACAAGAGTGGGAGGCCTATTAAGGCAATGACATGGGACAGATAGATATATACCTTTTTTGTTGGCTTCTAAAATGCAAATATATATATAGAAGTATAGAAAGTAAATATAAAAGCAATGCATCGTGACAAAGCATTTCAACAGACTCGTTACTATGAAGTAATTTAGTACTTCACATACCACTTCCTCTCCGATGACACACGCCGAGGCATTCATAAACTCCAACAGATGTTGCATGGAGGTCTTCACCAGCCTTCTCAGCAACTCCATCACTTGCATGTCCACCAGACGTAGGAACTGGACAAGTCTCGCCAGCACTTTACGCCATTCCGCTATTTGTGTGTAGGTAGGCTTCTCTGGGGTGAAGCAAAGAGGAAATGATAATAAAGTGACAAATCGATATGAAAATATAAATTTGAAATGAAATAATTTTAAAAGATATTTAAATAATTGACAAAAGTTATACAAATATAATTTTAAGAAGTTCAACATATTTATTGATCATATGCTGAAAAGTTGTATCCCAAAATAGTATCAAACTATGTGAGATTTAAGCAGAAAATAAAACACAACAGCTTACTTGTTGCCAGTTTAGGACTTTCTGGACGAATACCTCTGGTGACGCCCTCCAGCTCAGCAACTGCCTGCAAACACACCAATCAGCAATTAGCTGTAGAAATCAACTAATTGAGTAATCAGATTTCCTACATAAATCTTATCTAACTTATACAAAATCCAAGGTAATTGGTAAATAATATGCAAGTGTTAGCGAATCTTGGTTTGGCTCTGTGACCTTACCGCGCAGCTCTCCCAGACAACCAGCACGATCTCCTTCCGCAGAGCAAGAAGTTTCTCGGCTCCCTTTTGAGACGCAAGATTTTGTGCCTCTGTGAAGTCCGACAACGAGTAGGTCTTGTGTTTGCTGACGTCTACAAACAGTATCCCAGACTGCTCTGTACCGTATCCTGTGAGACTACCAGATGCAGCCTGACACAGGGACTGTACGTGCAGCAGACAGCCTTGTAGCACCTCATTGGCCAGGAATAGTCGTCTGGTAAGAAGACCACTGCAATAGAATATAAAAACTGTTAGAAATATTCATACCTTAACTAAACTTTTGCGTATGTGGGTGAAGTTGGCCTTGCTGCAGAAATCATATTGCGACATTGCAACACAATGAAGGACAGTTTTCTGGTAAAAAGCAGATTTGTTTTTGCTACCAAAAACATCTATCAGCCTAAAAAGCATTGTTTACAGCGAAAACATTCCACCAAGTTCTAAATTATATTTTATTAACAGCTTGAATAAATCAGCAGCAGGATTGTTACTAAATAACTTGATATCTCAGGTGAATAAGCGACACTATAAAGAGTTATCAGCACTTGCACAGTTGTACTTGAAACTTAATCATAACAGAATTACAGTGAATGTGCAGTTGAATATTTGTTAATCAGCACCAATCAGATTTATGCCCTCATTTATTCCCATAAATTTTCAATTATTTAGCTTTTACATGATAGTTTTTACTTCATGAACAGGTATGAAAATGTTGTGGACTCATAACTACAGCTTCAACCCACTCCTTCAGACTAACCATAACGTTGCGTATATAATATATCAGAAAGCATAAGATTTAAGTCAGCAATGAGTTACAACTACCTGCTGCCACAAGACTTGCTGTTGCGGACTATACGATGCCACATTGTAAACGCTTTCCACTTTCTGAACTTCTTGAACACGGGAATCTTGATAATCTGACTATAGAGGTCTTTCTCCCAGATCCACTGCAGAACTGGAGTAGCCACTGAAAGGGCCATCGGGTCTTTCGGGTTCATCTGATAAATAGAAAAACATGGCTCAGCAAAATGACATTGGTGTCACCATCAAATGATCTTATTCAAGTTGGTTCCAAGTGCCACAAAACAGAACAGGCACTAATCCTAACTTTGTAAATAAAGTTTGATGCGCACAGTTCCATCATGTGGCAGTTACATCATGTGACAGCTGCATCACGGGACAGTTGCATCACATGACAGTTGTTTTGTAATGTCACAGAAAGCACTGCTTAGACGTGACTAGTACAGGAAGAGCTAGTATAACTATTGAGCCAACTTACATAAGTGACGTATGTGGAGCTGACGGTCCAGTAGTGGTCTGTCTCCTTAGCCTGGGCCTGAGGTACTGTAACCAGACTGTAGGGGTTGTAGGGGGCTTTAGGGTCAGAGTAGGAGGCGGGAAGACAGTAGTAAAACTTCCCAGGATCAGGGAATGGACAGTATGCGGTTTCCTAAGAGATACAGACATTGCAAGGTACATAAGTTGTTAAGTGCATACGTTGTAAGGTGCAGAAAAGGATTATGACTAATATTTGAAGCATAGCAATGTTAATTGTAGAGTAAAGTTATTGCTAGTAGCCATTGAGTGCCGTAGTTTATTACTATAGCTGAGTAGAACTGCTTTCTAAGATGACCAACACACTTGGGTCAACTGACTGTAGAAATATTATATGAGAATAAACTGGTTATAAAATCAGACTAAAATTATATTTATGATGAAAATTTGAAATGCAGACTAAAAAAATTAAGGTTTTACTTCAACAACCTTTGCACTTCACTGAGTGTGAACTACTTAGTTTCGCTCACCAAATTGCAGTGTATCAGACACTGGCTTTCAAGAAAAATTTTTTTAAAACCCTTTTGGTGCATTTAAACAATTAGCATCACTTACAGGATCATGAGCTAATTTTTTCATCTCCATTATAGTTTCCCTAGAACCATTACAAGAAGTCGGAAAGTAGGCAGACCACCCTCTTTTCTTTAGCATTGCTATGATAAGCTCTACCATATCATCCTTGGGTGACATTTGCTCAGCATCTAATGTATATGCACATATCAAGTATTACTACTAATGCATATTCACACCTTTCACACCTATACGGTCGTAGTCCTGTACGGGTGACCGGTATTACTACTAATGTATATGAGTATTACTATAAAAATATATTGTGTTTTGTTACTAATGGGATGAAACAGTGGAGGCTGTATATGAGATTTACTACATTAATACACTGTTTCTTCACAGTTGGAAAGGGTAATATTTAGCCAGAGCTACTCAAATTATTTCTCATTTAAGTATCAACTCTAAAAACCATTAGCATTACACCTCATTGTTCACGTGTCTATATGACTTTCAACTAATAAGATTTAAATGTCTAAAGTCAAATTTTCAACTAAATCTACAAGAAGGATTCCACACAACTAATAGGTCTGTAATTTCTACCTGACAGTTTATGATCAGGTAGTGTAGAAATAACATTAGCTGACTTTCCACTAGCAGGTCGCTTCTGTTTAGATGTAGCCTGTGCTCCCTCTCCTACTACAAAATTTAAAACGTCTTTGATAATCTGGTATGTTGATGGTGCTTAGGCTTTACTACTCTCTCGTGTAGTGAAACCTAAACACCTGGTACTTCACATCATGCAACTGTTTCATGTAAACAACGATAAAAGTTTCAACTTTTGTTGTTGTGCAGTTAACAGAAAAAATTGTGCTGTGTTATCCTGGGAACTCAGCGAAAAATTTTTGGTAATTATTATTCTCAGAAAATTAATTGCAATGGTCTTCAGTTTTAAAATCAAAATATTGGCAACTATATATATAACAAGTTTTGTTGAATATTGAAACACATATTTAATCAAACTTTCTTTGATTGGAAAGTATTTTATGTAAACAATGATGAATAAATAGTAAGAAAAATCCATAAAATTGTGTTTTTACCCAAAATGTACAAAACTATTTTTCTAAATAACTTGATTCATTTTTTTATGTTATAAAATGTTTGAAACAAATTTTAACTTCTGCTTGGCAACTTCCATCTATATATGTAAAAGAATAAATTGTATGTTAAACTTGATGGGGTTTAAAGTATAAAGCATAAAGTATTATAGTAGTGCCAATGAAAAGGTTTACAATAGCTGTCTGTACTTCACACAATGCAAGGCAGTGCAGGCTTAACAAATGCCCAAGTGCTCAAGTCTACCTCAAGTAAGACTTGTCAATTGAGTCACTGACAGACTTACCTGGCTGGGCTGCGTCTTCCAACTCTGTAACAGCACTGAAGTCTGAGAGAACAGTGGAGGGTCTAGAGGAGACCTTCACATTGTTACTGTCATCATGTTTAACTTCAGGTGAGACGGGGCTCAGCTTGATTGGCTGTAAACTGCAATTACAGCAAGTAGTAATGGTATATGATTGGCTAAAACAATAAAAGTTAATGGTTATAATTATATAACAAAACTAGTTCAGCAGAAAAACATCTTAAATTAGTGCACTTGTTTATATATAAAATTAAAGTTGATATGCTATGCAGCCCAAAAAACAAGTAAAGTTATTCCTTTATAACTAGCACAGAAGAATTGGCAGGCAAATATTTGAAAAAAGTATTCTTTTAGATGATATTACGTTAATGACAACATCTTCAGATGATAAATAGGTAAACAATAAGACACTTTTGAAAATAAGTTCACAGATCAAATAGCCACTAGGTGCAAGAATTCTGTGCGCACAAATACATAAATGTTTATGAGAACTGATATATAAGACATCAAATAGGAAAGCAGATGAGAATGAAGTCTAATAGAACAGAAAGAAATAAAATGACAACAAAACAACACAGCTATAGATATACTTACGGCTTTCTAAAGAAAAGAAACATATGGTTAGTAATTAGTATGAATAAAATTATTTAGCCACATCAATAAATTGTATTTCAACTAAAATTCTACTTTTATTTTAACATGATTTTTTTCTTAAACTTCGGGCAAAATTTTGATTGTTTAGAAATGGTGTGTTCTAATATGATTGCAACTCAGTCATTCACTTCAAGTTTATATCAATTAAAATAATCGTATATTAAGTTATGTGTTAGTCATAAAGCATAGATTAGTAGAGCAGCTACTTTCTAAAACTGAATCAAATATATAGACGATTCACAATGACTCACTGATCAAGTTTCAGTTTATCCTCATCTGTGCGGGGATTCTTACTTTTCATCATCTTCTGATAGTCTCTTCTTAGCATTGTAGTCCTTATGCCAGTTGGGGCTTGGGCAGGGGGAGTGGGAACCAGCCTTTTCTATACAACATGTCATAATACAACCTAGATACAAGGCTACACAGTACCAGTTCCATTGAGGTGCCTTTCAAACCAGTTTGTTATACAAAAAAAATTGAAACTTTAAACCTTCCTATTAAGTTTTTCACCTTTCAGTCTAACACAAGAAGTAATTACAGTAACATAACATCATACCTGATAAGATTTTACAGGATATCTAAGGGCTAATATAAGAGCATTAAACTGTGTCTTTAGATAGTCCCAGATATTCACAAACTGGCATTTCCAAAATTACTGAATGAAATTACTGAAAATTACTGAATATAGCAATTTTATTATTTTTTTAAAAATAACTTTACATACAGAGAAAACATTTTTCTAACTAACTTGAGTGTTGGCTGATGACTGTTTGCCATTCAGTAAGGTATTGTTTGATGATGATTTTCCATACATCATGGCCTCTCTCTTTTTAACACTACGCAAGGCATCAGAGCTGTCTGGCCGGCTCACCAGGTGCGACATCAAGTCAGCAGGGCTCTGATTCAGAGAACAAACATGAGTTAATTGTACACAAAAACTTTATTGACAATAAAGTCAATCTGGTAAATATAATATCTTAATTTAAAATTTTTAATTTGTTGAGTGCAAGAAAAAAAATAAAAAGGAGTCAAAAAATGATAAGTATCTATTTAAAAACTGTTAAAAAATTTTAAAATAAAACAAAACCTGATGAGTACAATTTGAGGGTTCACCTAAAATCTAACTCCTAGCAAAACATTTTTGATTAGGTAAATGAAGCAAGCTCCCTGATTTAGTATATCATAAATTTGATACTTCAAGCGCTAAAAAGTCATCAGATAAATAAAGAACAACTTTGTGTAATTAACATGAACATTAAAAAGATGAGTAAGTAAAGAAGGAGTTTGACTACATTCATACCTTGGCTTTTAGTTTTATTCCAAATGATTCCGAGTCTCCTCCATCATTACCACTGAGAGGGTCCAATATTGCAGAGCTGCCAGTACCCTGTGACACAGAGCCTCTGCTTGAAGCAAAGGTTACAACTTTGCGCTTCTTTTGGTTTCTCTCTATGGCAGCCATGCTGTTAGTACAACAATACCGAAAGTGATGATAACGCACAATATGATAACAAATTAAAAAGATAAAAATATATATACAACTATATTCGAGTACCAACACAATACAATACTAGATAATTAAATTGATGATTCTAAGGTGTATAAACTACAGAAATTCCTTAAAGTAGTTGCTTTAGTTTAACTGTTTGGCTATGCTTTACTATTATACTTCTTGGAGTTGAAACAGCATTTTAAAAACTTTCCAAAGTTGAATTTAGAGATGGCTGACTTATTCCACCACTCTACACCATAAATGTACATCAGCTGAGTAAAAGAAGGTAACATGATTATAACTGTAATAGCAATACTAATATTTAAACAATATTAGCCTATTACTATTACTATTAGTATTCTATTAGCAACTATAGAAAAACCTACAGTTACTCAGGACCAGTTCACTCACTCACAGTCGTAGATCATACCTACACTGCATCTGATTTCAGTAAAAGTGTGACGATCACCATGAATATGACTGTAACTGTAGTCAGTAAGTGCATGAACTATGTTATTCACACTCATATTCATATTGAGTAGGCGCAGCTTAGTCTTAAACTTAAACTTAAAGCTAAGGCTAAACTTTGCCCAGGGTAGAGGTAGAGCTAGGTGTTAGGACTAGGTGTTTAAAAAATATGATACTAAAGTTGTATAGTTTTATTTAAATATACAAACATGCTTACGAGAAATAGGCGTCTAGTCTTAAACTGTGTTTTATTTCATTTGTTCGCTCACTTAACTATATGGAAAAATTCAAATAATGAGTTACTATAACCGCCATGTTGATTTAGCATGACTACCAGTACTTCCGTTTAAAAAAGTCGGATTCGTCGAATGCAGCTGGGGATAATCTAGTAGAACTGTTGGTTTTGTGCCGAAATATTTACGTCTGTTATTAAAAATTATGTTTAGGTATTTTCCACGTGCTCACTGCAATATTACCTTTGCTTTTGAGTACGATTACTACCCTTGTGAGTCATAAAGTCATAAAGTGAGTGATAATAATTAGCATAGCTACAAGTTCCATTTTAGTAATACTAATTTAAACTAATTGAAACGTTGACTGCTAGTGCTGTTATAAATTGGTGATTCGGATTTTGATTGTCACAACTGACAGACTGTGATATAATAATATTAATAATTATATTGATATTTATTTTCAATATTGATATTTTCATATTCATATTGATATTCACTTCATATTGATATTCATATTGAATATTGATATTCACGTTATTATTAATATTATCATATGTCTATGAATATCAATAAAACTTGATCCAGGACGTAAACAAAAATTTATCATCATTATAATAATAATATTGATAATTATATTTATAAGTTGAAATTTAAATTATCATTGTTATGCTTATAATTATAGTGAATCATTGTGATTATGATTGGTGATGATCATCATCCTCAAATTCAATCATCATCATCACGATCTGCGAGTGTGATCATGATTATCATTATGGTATCATTTTTAATGGTTCAATTGAAATATTTTATTTTTTAAGAAACAATTGGAGCTAAAATCACAATATGAATATGAATATCACTATCAGTCATTATATATAATGATTAAATTTAATATAATCATAATGGTTCTGTTAAATTTATTCATTAACTTTAAATGATCAGTTTTAAATTAATGATCGCCACAATTGCAGTTAAATTTAATAATTGTAATAAAGGGGTGATCAGTAATAGTGACACTGATTGTGATATTCACATTTACATTAGTCTTAGACAGTTAGACTTAGTGATTAGACTTACTCGTCATTAGTCATTACCGACTGCCCATTAGACTTAGTCTAAGTCTGAAACTAATAAATAAACAAATCAAAACTATAAAGTAACTGCAAAATTGATGGGATATTAGTATCTTTTACCTCCTCTACTTACAATCAGGAATTGTATCTCAATGTAATTTTTCTGAAATGTAGGAATGTATTGAAATTATGACATTCATGTACTAAATAGCAAATGTAAAAAGCTACATTGATATAGCTACTAACAAGCTGTTTGGGTGTTGACATCATTGCTCTAGCTAATCATTTTAAGTGTAGTTTTAAACTTACTAACATGATCTATGTTTGTACTGCATAATGTTATAGTCGCAGTACTATATAAACATTGCTTACTATTTCTAATAAATATTATAACCAATATTTGTAAGATTGAGTGTATGAATCATTCCTGTCATCAGCCCAGCTTCATAAGATTGTAAGATGAAATGAAAGTGTTTTAGTCAATGAATAAACACGACAATTTCATTGTAAAGTTTTGGAATCAGAATTTTAATTATGTATTGATAAAAGTGACAATAGTTCCACATTAGCTTGTTAGAGGGAAAGAGTTTTCGGCAAGTTTTAAATGTTTTGATAATGCTGGTTTAACTTTATTTTGAGTTTTTTGTTCGAAAAATACTTAGTTATTGAAACCTGTTAAAGCAGCTCAGAAATTACCAAAGTTTTTCCTAGAACAATCAGTGTAAGGATCAATGTACAAAACATTGATCAATTAAAGTTGGTTCAATAAGTTCGTTGCTAATTAAAACTTTATATATTATCTTCATTCTTCACAAAATATTTGAAATCATCATCACCATGACAGTCTGTCCTAAAACAATAGCTGCTTTTATTTTGGTTTAATCATACATAATAAGCGCTAATGGGTGATGATATTATGCAAGCTAAGGATCTAATTTCTTATACAAACGAACTTTAGTGAACGCAGAAGGTTTTGTTTATAGTGCTAATTTAATGCCTGATAATTTGATTGAAGAAAATATTTGTCTATTGTAATAATTTTCAACCGCAATAACTGATAATGAATGAATGAATGATATAAAGGTTAGGCAGTTTCGAAAGATGTAGAACATAGAGATGCTGCAAAAGTTAAACTATAAACTTCCTTTAAATTTTTTTTGCATTCATTACTAATGCAAAACTTGTATTTTGCATAAAACTGCTTAATTTGCAACAACTATAAAATATACGTATTAAAATAATTGTTCTAAGCTTTAATTTTGTTTTATTTGGTAAATTTTGCTCCTAAATTATGCACCTACATCAACATTCTATGTACAATCAATAAAATAATGAGTATTGCTGAAATGGACTATCAGTGTTGCTAAAAGAATCTATAATTACATATAAAAATATGTTGAGTTTACAATTAAGAATATAAAATATATTTCACTAACAGGAAATTATAATTAGATGATCATGGGAAAGATATATTACCCATACTAAAAAGCATCTTATAATGAAATATAGCTACAATGTATTTTGCTCTAACTATAAATTTATGTTTATCGTGTACAGTATATACATTTCCTTCTTAACTGTTGCCATGTATTCTTTAGGCTTCTTCGAAGTCTAAATTACTTGACTTTTTCTGTTTCATTCTTCTATTTTGAAACCAAGTTTTTACCTGAAGGAATATTGATTGGTTTAACAAGTTAGCTTCTAATGTACTCATCACATATTATATCAAAAATATATTATCAATGTCAAAATATTATTTGGCTAGTGTAGGTCAGTCGAAGTTGGCAGCCTGTTCATTGGTTGACTAGCTCAAGAAATAGTCAATAAATTATATTAATCTACATTTTTTGCATATTTGATCTAATAATAATCACTGAGATCATTTAACTGAAAGTTTTTTCCTCAATGTGGTAAACTATCCAATTATAAATGCACTTTTAGTAAATGAATTTCATTGCGTGTCAGGTTTTTATGTCAAAAGCTTTAGGCTGTTGGTGAAATCTTACTTGAGTGTCCGACAGTGTGAGCTGATTAGCAAGTTCTATTCTTTCTGGTGTTGATAGGTATCTCTGTGTTTTAAATTTCTTCTCCAGTCCTTCTAGTTGCTTGTCACTAAACACTGTTCTTGCTTTCCGTCTTCGTGAGTATTTCAGAGATTGTGCCATGTTGCTTAGGGTTAGCTGGGCAATTGGATCTGAGAGAGGGTCCAGCATTCTATGGTTTTGGTTTCTGAATTCAGCAGCTAACAAAATACAGTGTACATAAAGAACTTACTGCATTTTTTTTATTTTCAAGTCAGTTTGAAAAACAGGCTGTTTTAGAAAAGCTGGCTAGCATAAATATACTTGAAAATACCTTAGAAAACAAAGTTGTATGTATGAAGTAATATTGCAAAAACTATTTACAGCATTACTATTTAAATATCTATGTTTACCAACTTATTTTTATGGTGTAAAAAATTATGGCTTAAGCAATACTTGATATTCTCAAAAATTTACCAAGAGCATTTAGGTTCGCTGAGGTGTGTGGAACCAGGCAAACAGCTGAACAGTGAAACAATTTTTTAAAACAATTTATAGATTTTAAATATATGTTGAGGAGTTGGTAAAATCAGTTTTTTAAAACATAATAAACTAATATTTCATGAACAACTGTTCAACTCTAAAGCTGGTACCAGTTATTATTTTTGAGGCTGTTTATAGAATATTTAAATTTATAAAATGCTTACAGTAAACATTTTTATTTAGATCCTTGCAGTGTCTATGCATTGTAATTTCAACAATTTTCTTTAAAATTTAAGTTAAAAAGCTGCTGCAGATATCTATATTCATAAAATCTTATTGCACAAGGATTTAACTCGTTTGACTGTGTTCAAATTTACAATCAAAACATTTCCTCTGATGCCAGCAATCATATTAAGTTCTACCATTATTAGTAGTTAGCAAAAAGTTTTTTAAATGTTTTATTGTTTTGTTCCACTATAAATATAGGCTGTTCATAGATTTGACCAAAACACCATCAGCAATAGCAAACTGATTCATGTTATCGCTTTTAACAGGTCTTTTGTTTTGGTTGTTTTCAGTCATTTTAGTGGACGTTAGATACTATTAGTTTACTATTTTTTAAAAATGCAAAGTTATAGCGCGCCAGCTATGTTGTTTTTACCTTGCTTCAGAAGTATCTGTTGCCACACTCCAGCACTTGGTCTTATATCAAACCCCAGATGTCCAAAAAAGTGACCATTGTTTTCTATATGTGATCGCTGCTACACAAAACACAAGCTGTTAGGATAAGCTCTACTGCAATACTTTTTTAAATATCCAAAGCAGGTTAGATAATATTGAAATATTATTTTTTTTTTCAAATGCAATTGACACCAATTCCGTTCTGTATACTTTTTCGCTAGTTACCAATAAGTTTGCCTAAATAGGTTGTAAACTGTATACATATTAATATATTTTTTATAAACGTACTGCAAGAGTTGCCAAATAGTGTTAATCAATTCCATGATGAAAACTGAAATTTGTTGTATTAATAGGGTCATTTTACTCAATTCAGTACACACTGGATATTTTCAGTTTTTAACTATTTTTCACAATTTAACTGTTAATGGACATGACATGGTTTTTTTTGGCCAAAACTAATAAAACACCAATAAATACACCTAAATAATCAAAGTTCTTTTTAATTTTGCTTCATTTCTCATGTTTTTTCCTAATTACTCGGCTACTTTTGGTTACGGACAGTTACGAAAAAACCGTAACGGTCCAACTCCTAATAAGCTAAATATATAAGAAAAAACATGGGAAATCATGCAAAATTAAGAAGAGCCTTAATTGTTTCGGTGTATTTATTGGTGCTTTACTAGTTTTAGGCAAAAAGCCATGTTCATTACCAGCTAAATTGTGAAAAATAGCTAAAAACTGAAGATATCCAGTGCGTACTAAATTAAGTAAAATGACCCATTAAATAATTAAATTATTAACTCACTGAACAAAGCTGTGGTTGACTGAAATGTTGGGTGCAATGATATGGAGGGGTCGAGGAACTTTGTGATTGTAAAGTATTTGTTAGACCCAATAAGTTTCTGGAAGAAGGAAATCCTGCAGCTTGTGCTGTCAATGCTGCCGTCCACTGTCTGAATGTCTCGTTTATTATTTTGCTGCTGCTTGTTGACTTTGGTGTGTGGCTGTCTTCTGCCTTGTTTAAGATTGTTTCCTCAGAGAATAGGGAGTTGCTCTGAAAATGATTAAAGATTTAAAATCTGTATACTTGAAATTCTGAAGCTATTTTCTGATATACTGAAATCTACTATTGTGTGTAGACTTATGAATACACTACTATACAATTATATGTGGAATCACATTGCTGCACAACTAAATATTGGTAGAATGCAGAAGTAATAGTCATTTTAATTTTCTAAAAAGTTCATCAGTTGGAATATCTAATTTTCGTCGGTCCAAGTTTTTAAGTATTTTCCATAAAAAAAGTTCTGGCTCAATTCATACTTTTACTAAACCATCTTTATGATAAAATTTAAACTTCAACTTTTAACTAGTTATTAGTACATTTAGAATTAATGTTTCAATAAATGTAATTTGTATCATCAGCATAAAATCAAATGAAGTTGCTTAGTCCTTACCTTTTGGTTCTTGTGTATTAAATTTTCAATAGAAAATTGATTCAGCTTGGAAGGTGAGCTCATTTTAGTTTTTGCTGCCTCTCCTACAGCTCTCCAAGTAATAAATAAATATATTTAGATCTTTATTACTTATAAATTAAATTTAATCCGCTGATATTGGCACTTGAGAAGAGTCACAGTGTCTGTGATACTCTATTGACTTGCCTGTATGCTTTCTGATCTGCGTCTCCACAAACCAACTGGTCATTACTGATTGAGTTACGTCTGCCAATCACTCTCTTATAATATCCTAGCAAAGTACACATTCCTCCATACATTTCAATTACCTCATCAAACAGGGTGGTGTCATGCCTCTCCACAGTAGCTCCTCAGTCCAACAACCTGTCCATACCTGCCATGTTATCTCTGTTATTTATTAAGGTTACTATTGAAGACTGTTGGCATTAAGGCTAGTGCTAAGCTTTTCACAGTTGAACTGTGAATAAGCAGATTTTATTATTTAATAGCCAAATAATATTGGCTATTTAGCACCAATATAATATATTTAGTAATAGCAATGCATCTCTACTAGGTAATTATTAGCTATTTTGACAAAAATGGTATGTTTTAAAGAAACAGAAATAAATGCTATATAATTATAGTAAAATGTATCTTCTTCTAATTGAAATTCTTTTCAATCTATAATTTTACCTACTTTACATTTTGTTTGTACAATACTTTTTCTGTCTTTACTAGGATTTTTTCATTTAGTTGTTGAGGTTATTGGCAAGTCTGGTTTGCACAAAGACAAGCACCTTCCTCATGATCTTAAAGTAAATAAGTGATCATGTGATTAAATGAAGTATAATAGTGTTGATACAACATGTGGCAGATATGTTTGTTTGGAATTTTGCTTTTTCTTTCATCTTTTCGACAGAATAATTGAAAATTTCAAAGTGTGAGTATTTAGTCATTTGGGCTGCTTGATGCAAAGAATAAATGCACACAAAATTTGGCATTTTATGTGTATGGCAACAGCCAAACACTTGGTATTTGTAAACTGAGTGAAAGCTATATTTTCTTGAGTTAGGCACTCAACTATTGTAATGCAGATTAGTGCAGGCTAAATGCTCTACATATAATAATCTCAAAACTTTTTTTGGTCTGACCTTTGCTACTTCTAGATTTTCTGTTTTAATTTTATAGGTTAAAGAAAAGATTTAGCCCTTTTTTTAAATACATAGAGATATAATATCTAAATAATATGACCATCAATGTTGAGCAGTAATTATTGTATCAACCAATGCAGTTATCTAGTGACCTAAGGCAAATGCTTGAAAAGATTTTTCAAACAATGACAGGCTCATCTTATACTTACTTTATCTAAATAATGGTATAAATCGACGTTTGTTATTCTGTGTTGTTTAAATGTCTTCAAGATATATTCAGTTAAAATTATTTTATCATTATCTGATAAAATGTTGAATTATTTTTATCACTGTTTTTTTTCTGAGACTGTTCCTGTTCAATCTGATTAAAATTTCATTGATTTATTTTGTAAAACTATTTGGGTTATGATTTTTAATATAGTTTTGATCAAGTTTTACGTTAATGCATTTTGATATATCGGAATTTTCTTCATATAAAACTCTAAACAAATTTTTCGAGTTAAATGGTGCTAGCATGTGAATTTACCTGCTAGTTTGCCATGCTGCACTATTTTACCAAAACATTGACTGCAGTTCGAACTTGAAATTTAAGTTAGTTATAATTTTAAATCTGGTTTTAGTGATAACAAAAACAAAGTATTCCCCATATATTACTGTAATGTTTGTAATAATTTTAGAAAATTTCTTATGTTTGTAGAGAAAAATTTTGTTTATCATTAAGACCTATAAGATGGGCAGATAAAATTATCCCTATTAATAGTGCATTGGTTAGGAAAACTAGTTACTTTAGACTGTAAAACATTTATTTGTTGTCTATTTAATTTTATTTTATGTTATTGGAATATTGCCAAGTCTTCAGTGAATGTATTCACTTATGTTATAGGGTACAATTGCAATACAGTTGGACACAAATAACTTATTTTGAGTACAATCTCTTTGAGAATTGATACAGAGCATGCCACATAAGCTGTCAATATTCACACAAACTTGATAATAATTTATACCAATTGCCATCTAAATGCTGTGCATAATAATCAAGTAGTTAATTAAACCAGTGCCATCTGTGATTTAGCAATGCAGTTGGAGGATAAAGGTGTTTAAATTCTACTAATTTTTGTATTATTTATAAATTAATTACTGTTTGCAGCAATGCAACAAACAATAGTTGTATAGCAGTGTGTTGTTAATAACCTTATTAGAAACATTAGGTAATATAGTTAAAACAAACGAATATCGTGATAATTCACTTCATGTAATGTAATGCTCTGAAACTTCGTGCTAAACTTGTGAAATTAGAAATACATGAAAAGGTAATTATTTCTCAGTTCGTTAAAATAGTATGCTTATTTTTCTAAAATGTCCAAGTCATGTGTGAAATTCACTGACACATATGTTTAGTTATTAAAGATAAATTTTATTGTGGAAGCATACCCACCAATATGAACTAATATTAAAATTTTTTTTGTAATAACAGAATAATTAGTTATTTTAGACTTTAAAGTAATTAAATAAGTCAAATTGAATTAGTATCTTTTAGTAAATTTTTTTATTGTTCAAAATTTTTATACCAACATTTGAATTTGAGTTATAGCCAAAGTGTGAGATATTGAATTGTTGATATTTTACTATAATTCCAGTAAACTCCATGATGGTTATTTTCCCAAATTTGCTAGAATGTTCAGAAAATGGTTTGTCTAGTCAAAAAATTTTCATCAAATATTATACAAAAATTTTTAATTACACTATTCAGTTTAGTAGTGGGATATTGTTTTTTTGCGTATCACTCGTTAGGATTAAGCTCTCATTCTATTTATAGTATATATTCTAAATAATATTTCACAAAGTTAACAAACTTGTTAATGCCTTTTAAATTTTTATCCTGCTCAGTGTATTTTGTCGCTGTTACAAGTGCAATGTCTACAAGTTGATTTAATTAAATCCAGAGTTCGGCATTCATCAAACAACTTCCAGCTAAATATGCTCAAACTCATCAAAACTGTAGCCAGTACCATGTAGCCTTTCATGAGTGAAATGTCAATTGAAGGCTCAGTAGTTTCGGTAATTACGTTTGTAAATATTGATACTCGAGCAGACGACTCTGAAGTGAGCCTCTTGTCTCGGTGCGAGCCATCTGAGCCTCATCCTAGGCAGTGGGTGTGATTACACGCTACTCAAATTGAGCATACTTGACTTGACCAAGCACCATTCAAAGGCATTAACACCAGCTAACTGCTCCCTATATATCATATTATTTGATGCGATTAGGTACCTCATAAGTTTTGACACGACTTCGAAAGAATGACAATGATATTTGCTAAACAGTTTTTGATGGAACAATAGAATATTAAGTTAATACAGTCGACTCCTGGAGTTTGTTGGCTGATCATCTATAATCGCTGTAAATGGTCTGCAATTGGTTTTATGAGATAATACAGAATGCAAAACTATTTTAGTTCATTTATAATATTTTATTTTTTGTCCAAGCAACCAATTTTGTTGAAAATTTTGTGAGATTGAAACTGCAAAACATCTACAGTTGTGATAAATGTGCTGTGCGATGTTAACTGTATCTATCAAAGTTGCTTTGAAGATGTTTCTAAACAAACAGAGAAATAAACTAAGGAGTGTAATCCTATTTCTAGTCGCTAACTCATGAATTGTCTTTAAGTGGAATATCGAGGTTTTATACAAAAATATAATAGAATTAATATTCTGACATCTTAAATGGCTTCGATTGTGTAATGAAACCTCTGTAGCCGCCATCTTTTTTGTGATAATATGCACTAAAAAAATGTCCATATCCGATATCAAAGACAAATGTTGCCAGTCGAAATTGTGAGCAGTTTACGTTGCATTACATTATTCTGTCGGCTCATCTTTAAATCTTTATGCATTTATTTCTAGTTGGTTATTTTTATTCTATATTGTTTTATTCTTTGGAATGTTTTAAGTTGTCTCAACTGCAAATCTGCTCAGTACAAATGATATGGTTAAAACAGATCCTTAATGAAGTTTATATTCAAAACCTGTGATGCATAGTGACCTGTCTAATGTAAAATATAACGGTATTTTTGTGACAAAGATTTAATTTCTAAAGTAATATTTTTGCTGCTGTGGATTTTAGCAGAACTAATGGCATTACTGAATTGGGATTTGAGTGATGAGGACGAAACAGTGTCAACACGCAAGGAAAAGCATAAAAAGACAGCCAAAAGCAAAAAGAAAAGTCGAGAAAAAGATGCTGACAATGGTAATAGTGTTTTGGTAAATGTGTTATTCAACTGGGTTTGTGTGTACTGATGTGTACAGAAACAGCTGAAATTTCAATACAATTAATAGGAAATATAAATTGCTTTTAACTCAAATTTCTAAAAATAGATTATATTTTCATAGTTTGTTAGTATATTTATTAATTATTAGTGCTAACTTTTGCTGAACTAAACTTTAATTTACCTCAGCTTAAGTTTAATATTAATTATTGAACATGGTATTTGAGTAATATTGTAATCTACTCAAGTTTTTACTGCTGTTTCTAAGAATAGATTAAATTATTTCTCCATGAAATGTGTTGCTTTATGGCTTATGCTGTAAATTTATATATATTTACACAATAGATACAAATTATTTCCTCAAGTTTTATTTCATTTAAATTCTAGCTCAAACAGTGAAAGCTTAAGTGTAGGAAATTTATGCATCCGCATGATACAGCATAAAACGTTTTTATGGTAGTGATGTGAAATTATGTAAAAAATGCATTTATTTTGTTCAGGGTTTTCTTCTCTTCTATCTTTAATTACTCTATATAATAGTTCAAAGAAACTTTTAGTTTTTTATTAATCTGAGAGCACCAAAATATACTGAATTAATTGACACTCTATAAAACAAAACACAGCCCTATGGACTAAACACTAAAAATCACTGCCATTTGTTGGACAGTTTAGTTTAACTTTCAGTTGTAGGTGGAGAGGGCGTTGTAAGCACAGTTATGAAGGAAAACCGTTCTTCGACAGAGGCTGTTGGTGTCCCAGGAAGTTCGGGAGATGTGCCGGAGAATGCTGATACCGACACCAAGGCGAAAAAGAAGCGTAAAGCTAAGAAGACAACTACAGAAGAGGTAGAAACAGGTGCTGTTTTTACTTTCAGTATTCTTGAACATGTATCCTTCCATGAGATAAAGTTGAGTCGAATATTTGAAATAAGCAAATTAAAATAAAAGTAATCTGTTCTTAGTTTTACATTTGCCTCGTGATTATCTCTGACTATCAAAGTTATTAAAATGAGCTGTAATAATGATGGTGGCAGTAACTTGGTTATTATATTAATCAATTTGAATTTAATGCAGAAAATTTTCCAGTGAATAATTAACTTATAATTTTGCTATTGGTTTTTAATGATAGGATTACAAATATTATGTTGAATAAAATGTTTCACTATGTTTCAGAGTTAGCTTGAATTCTTAAAATAATGTTATTCTTCACTGCATGAATACTAGGCTCTGAGTCTATGGCTGTTCATTGGTGTTTCAGAGAAGAAAATGAAGAAAAGTAAGTTCACCATATCGGATGGTTTGAGTCACAAGTCGGTAGTATCAGAGCAGCAGGATGATGGAGGGCAGCAGGACTCTGTACAGGCAGATGATGAAACATCAAAGCAGGTTACTGTAGTGTCTACATATAACGTCTAAGTATACACTTTATTTCCTGTTCCTTCTTTGTTTCCTGTTGTTGAGCATTCGACACTCAGTTTCACTTTATCTGGTGTCACCCTAACTCTCTACTTAGCACTTTACTAGGCTTCAGGGTATAGCATGTGGATCATATGATTGCATATGACTGGGTCACAGCTACCCAAGTTTTGACATTTTCTGCTTCCACCAGTCTCCTCTGTTGATCTCTGGACACAACATGACTTGACTGAAGGAACATCTTTACCTTTGATCAGGAATAAGATGTATGTAGGCAACTCATTTTATTCCTGATTAAAGACAATGTAGAGAGCAGCCTAGCAAACACGAATTCATGGGTTGGAACCCCAGTAAAAGCCAATGGTGATGTTAAGAAGAGAATCCAGTCATAATTGCTCCTGTGTCACATCTGTCTAAGTCCTTGGCCCGATTAATAAAAGCTCCTTTCTATCAGGTTTCTCTCACAGCGATGGTGACTATAAACTTGTGTGAGTTTTTTATAGCCAATGTTAATTCTATATTCACTGTAGAAGAAGATGTCAGCTAGCAAACGCAAGTTTCTCAAGTACAAAGAAAGAAAGAAGAAAGAGAAAATTAATCATCTCAAATCTACAATGCCCAAAGAAGCCTTAGAGGAATACCTAAAGCCTTCGGCGCCTGATCTGTCGGCCCAGCAAGCTGCTCTCAATTACCTAAGGCTATGGAAGTCTGCCAGAACAGAGTGGAAGTTTAGTAAGGTCCGTGTCCTTTTCATTTCTATATATACATGTTCAAGAGTATGCAACTCCTCAAAATATGTATACTTTTCCTACTCAGTACTTTCTACTTGTTATAATGCATCATAATATATTATTATAATTTTACACCTTGGTATAATATTTTAACGCATCATTCTATGTGCATCATAGTATATTATTATTACAACATGGTACCTATATTCTGTAATGCATTTATATTATATACTGCATCGTGGTATATTATTTTATTCTAATATGTCATAGCATAATATATTATAGTATATTAGATAATCCATCATGGTATATTAATATATTATATAATGCATCTTAGCATGTTCTTAGATCACACCATTATATTACAACATAGTAGGCCTATATTGTAAGCTTCATCATAGCATGTTACTATAGCATACACCATAGCTGTATACTAGTGACTAAGCTCACACATTCATGTTACTCTGTAGGTAAGACAGACCTGTCTCCTTCAACATATGTATAACAGTTCATATATACAAGATGCAGATTTCTCTACTCTTCTTTCATATTTGGAGGATTTAAAAGGTAGCTCATACATTTTCAGCTTTGCTCTTAAGAATATACACAGCATTTACTTACTTTCAAGTGTGATACTTACTCTTTAGGTTATACACAGCATAGACTTACTTTTAAGTGTGAGGAATAGTAATTTTTGCTTGTAAAATCCTTGTCTCGCATGCAATGATTGAAAAGCTAATTGTCATTTTGTGCCAATGTCGGCATTCTGAGGATTGCCTGTTCTTTACTCCCATAAGTATTATATAATCAGAGCTTTATGAGCATTTGAGAGAAATTTACTGTGAAAAATATAGCTTACTCAACATTAATATAGCTAAATGTATTTTATTAGCTTAGCATTGCTTCTACCAACAAGTTTGTTTTGTTTTCTCAATTTTTTTATTGTATGTACTAAATTACATAACAACATTTAATGTTTTCTTGCCAGGATTGTCTAAAGACAAGACCCTGAAAGAAGCAACAGAAGTTTTAGAAAAGAATAAAGATTTGACAGATGAAGAGAGTAAAATGAAAGCAAGTAGAGCAACACAAGTATTGCAGATACTAGATGAATGAAAAGCTTATTCTTATAAAACATGACAGTATTTTATAATGTGTCAACAATATTACCCTGTAGTAGTACCAAGCTTGATCTGTAATTCAGCAAACTGTTTTATACCAAACTAAATAAATAGAATTTTTAAAGTATACAGTAAGTTGTATATAAAAGTATTGACAGATGATATATAGGAGTTGTCTTCCTTATTGTTTATATGTTGAATGCCATTAGAGATCTAGTTATGCAGCAGGAAAATGAAAATAATTTTTATCATCATGTGCATTTAATTGTATAGTTCTGTCACGAAGGGTCAGAATCTATTCACCATTTTCAACTATGAAATTATCTTTAAAACTAATTTTCTTTAGTCAGTATTCTAATATTGATAGAAAAAATATGATTAATAGTTTCGCGGGAGTTATTTTCCTTCATGCGATTTTGTTACAATAAAAAGATAAGTCTCTATGATATTGTAGGACATTGTATATGCATTGCTTTATACTACCGAGTATTTGTACAGCTCAAGTAATTCTTAAATTCTAACTACCCTGTCACAGCTTTATAGTGTGGTCATAGAAATGATAAAAAAGTCCAAGTGTTGCCTATTTTTTGATGTCGAAAAGGTGTTCTGATGCACAGACTGTGTGACTGATGAATAAAACACAATTTATATTCTCTCTTGTCACATATAAAAGAACTAAATAATATAACTAAGACTGTAACCTATGATACTTTCTGTTATCAAAGCTATAAGGAAAACTATACCATATACAAAATGTCAGTGGTAAGTAGTAGATTGACAGTTTTACTGGACACATGTTAGTTCCAATTTCTGCCTGCCAATATATCTTTACACTTGGTGATTGGTATTTTGTAGCTATATTTGTGAATCATACACTACATATTTGACCCTTTGACATCCTGCACCACATAATCTGCAACTTTTGTTAAATTGTTTTGGCATCTGAACAACTATTTATCAAATTATCTATTGATAAACCAACATACATATTCATACATTTCAAACCTCACCATTTTATAGATATGTGTTTGTTATGGCATCATTATGAGACCACCAGCCACCCTATGTGATTATCATGTATGATAATCACATGATTTTTACTATGATTTTTGTGTTAGCCAACACATTTAGCATGTAATTGCCACACAAGTAACTTGTGTGTAATGACATATAGTATCACCATGTTATATCGTATCGTAGTTGGTAGGTGGTACAGGTACGATGGTCAACGTCTCCTCTTCTACTGCAATCACCAAAGGAGCTCTACTAGAGTCCGTGATTTTATCATTTCTTCTTTTGCAGACTTTTCGTATTCCCCAGGTTATTCCGACCAATACAAGAGCTATAGCAGCTCCAACAAAATATTCTGTAAAAATAACAATTAAATGACTAAAAAACATTAGTAACAATACTATTACTTGATGATGTACATGATAATAACATGCATGCAGACTTAATGTAATGGCGCTTTGAGATATTGTATATTTTACACTATGCATATATACATACATACACACTCGTGCACACACACACACACCTCACGCGTGCGCGTGTGTGTGTGCGCACTAAAATGAAAACGCCTTAGAGTTTGAAAGCAGATGACCTTTCACTGCGGATATTACAGTGTTTTACAGGAGATCTAAGAAACCTGGTGCTTACGCTGCTGTAGATTATTATGAATTTAGTTGAATTTTTATGACCAAAAAACATCTTAAACAATGTAAGTAATAGATTAAAAGTTTGTACTCTGTTTTCACATAAAAATTTGTTCAAAATGGTTGCTAATTCAGTTATAGTTGAAAATGTAATTGGTTGCATACCAAAAATAATAGGTCTTGGTTCAGATATCTTTTCGCATTTAAGAGAAGATCTCCTGCCCCAATTAGATTTCTCCTGGTTGTTCCAGTAACACAACATAATCTCCTCACCATCAGTTTTATAGTAGCCCTCCTTGCACTTGTACACTGCCACTGAGCCCTTCATTTGCTGATTCGGTATCAACTTTGCATTTTCAATACTCGGGGGCTCGCCGCAACCAAAGTCTATTTTTCGACAATATGCATGCATATGTATTAAAATCAGCGTGATGACCACATTAGTTATACCACAACAATATATCGTAAATTAATCCCTCAGTTGTTGAAAAAACAATACTGTCAAAAACACAGATTTCAATTTGAGCACGAAATGAGCTTGAGCCTTAATTATGCGATCTTCACAGTATGCCTAGAAAACATCTGTTTTGTCTACTAATTCTTATACATATTCTACGTGTTGCGATGTGATACGAAATTCATGGTCTTATACATACCAAGCTTATACACAATGTTGGCTTTGTCCCCCCCACATATCTGGGTGTTGTCTCCTTCACACGTGATATTGCACTGCTCATCAGGGAGTTTTCCATATCGGTTATGACAGCAATCACCACAGTAACACATATTTCCGGCTTGCACACCAGCGTAGTGGTTTCCTATATCAGTATAGAAATCCGAAATTATTGTAAGTTATTGTCTAAGTCTGTAGGATATAATACAATATATTTTTATTACGTAAACTTACAATGTCTACTGTATGACTAATATATGCTGTACATCTAATTCATAAGTATTGTTATAGTTTTCAGATTTAGGGTTGATGTGTCACCAAGAGAGTCTATTTATCACTAGAGAAACTTCACCGAGTTAAGTCGAGTAGATATCGTTATATTTTAATACAAGAATACATAATAAAATCTAATGTACAACAGTAATGATACGCACGTCTATTTAATTTACAGCACTATCCTCAACTGAGCTAGTAGCGCGAAGCGGCTACTATAACTTATAAAACAGCCTAGCTAATTGGCTAATACATTGTTCCGGGTCAATACGCAACCTTGCGTATTGTGTTGCTGGTAGCTCCACGAGCCACCACACTGCCCCCTCCAGCAGAAAGCCCACTTTCTGATAAAATAAAATTCACATAAAAAAAACGTATACTTCGTTGTGGGGGGGTAAGAGAACAGTATAAAAGTATATACAAAAAAACAACAACTGATAAAATATACAGGTATATATAACGTGCACAAGTAGTAATAAGTAAGAGAAGGTCCTATCTACATGTAGAGTACGTGCCACCATTACGATAAGGAATGCCACAGAGAGGTAGGGGAAGAGTAGTATGGAATTGTAGGTAGACTCAAGTTAACTGCGGGCCGCACGCTTCATGCGTTTAATAGACTCCTGTAAATATTTGAGTTCACTGGATGCAGCCTGCACCCGTGGGGCCAGTCTGTACACTTCTTGCTCCAAGTCGTGCGCCCTAGCTTCTACTTCACGTAGGTTGCGGGCCCAGGGGGACGAGCGAGAGGAAGTCGGCTGTCTGTGTCTTTTCCGCTCTGAGGATGGAAGGGAAGGAGGGAGTGTATACGCATTTGTGTCTACCCTCTGTAGTACGACACGAGGAAAGGTATGCGGCATGCGTAGAGGACTGTGAGGTGGAGAGTTAGTAGACTGTGTAGGTTTATCTGCGGCTCCAGAGATGATGGGTCGCGGGGAAGGGAAGCCTTGCTCCAGGCGAGATAGCCGAGCTGAGTCAGTGATGAGTGGTTTGATGGCGTTGAGAAAGGCAGGATAGGATGATTCGTCTACTTCATAGACATGCCCTTGATAACACTGCATAGTACGTTGGTGCCGCAATAGGTAATCACGATTGTAGCTATATTCTCCGCAAGGGCAGAAAGTGGTGATGTAGTGCTGCGGCAAGTGTACTTTTAGTCTGCGGTGGGTTGTGAATCGCTGCTGGCAGAGGTTGCATTCACGATTACTCTCACCTCCTTGATGGGTCCTGATTTCTCTCTCTGTGGCAGGGGTAATCCAGTTGGAGGTTGCTTCCAACTGGGGTGGCAGTTGCCTTGTTGTAGAAGTTGTTGGGGCCGGCTCTGGGTCCCACGCCATCTCTAGAGAAGGTATGCCCGGAGAGACGGGCGCGAGTGTGTCTACAAAAGTAGAATTATTGTTAGATCGCGGTGGATCTTTACAACATAATTCTAGTGACTGTCGACCGTTGCTAGCCTGAGAGTCACAGCTTTTGGAATGCACTCGAGGAACTGATGAATCATGTGTGGACTGACCAAGAACAGTGTCTAGCTCCAGGTCTAACAGACCGTCGGCCATTACAGTGTCTTCATCGTCATTCACATGAAACGTGGTTCCCAGTAATTCTGATTCAATCTGCTGAATTAGTTCAGAATTTACTGGCATCGAGCCCGTTTCCATGAATAGGAATACAAGACTTATACTGGCTTACCTGGGAACTCGGTATTAATGTCCATACTCAACGTTCTTGGTAAGGTTGGAGCTGGTTGTGAGATACGTCTGCCTTTGGCGATGTCAGCATAAGAAAAGGCTGAGCATCGTTTCTGAGGCACGAGGTCGGAACTATTTGCTTTACGCGCATTAATTCCTCCCACTATTCCGCCCTCGCAAAAGTTGATATTTGCGTGGGGTTCACAACTCCAACATTTTATCGTACGGTTTTCCCCTCGACTTTCATGTGCGCCGCTTCTAATGCAGTCACATACGAAGTCTTTCAAATACGGTGGGGGTTTCCTCGTACGCTGTCCCCTTTCTAGGGGGGGTGACACGCTTGCCGGTTCGTTAGTAGGGGCCTCTAATGGCGTCTCTACTTCACCGTTAGCGGTCAGCTCTTCTTGTTCTCCGGATGGAGCCCCTCCCTCCGTGGGGGTTTGCACTTCCGGAACCGGCTCGGTTTCTGGAAGTGATGGAATTAGACTTGGCGGTGGCGGACACGCTTCTGTTGACAAAAGCTGCCGCTCCTCTCTCACCAAGTTTTCCTCCCGCGGTATGACCACTTCGTATTCAGGTCCATGCCGCCGTCGCCCGCGCGTCGTTGTCTGCCTCCTGGGCTCTAACAACGGGGGGGGGGGCTTCTCCCACTCCGTCGGGGCTAGCCCAATACGGTTTCAAGCGAGACTCATTCTGGATAGACACCTGTCCTGAGCGCTCAATCTTGTACGTATGATTGGGCATAGCCTCGACGACCACGTAGGGGCCTACGAACTTAGGCTTCAGTTTATCAGCCTGTCCGCGACGCCTACGGTAATTGACCATCCACACCTTATCTCCCGTTTGATAGAGAGGTGGTTCATCGGAATCTTCGTGCCGCACCTTCCACTGCTGTTGACGCAGTATATCGTGTGCGGCCTTCATCCGTTCCACCAGTTCACTGGCATACTCGTGAACCGAGTTGTCTTGCTCTGGAACGTGATAGGTGAGATGGTCAGGGACACGAGTCTCTCTCCCGAGCATCAAGAGGTTTGGGGTCTCACCAGTACTGGTGTGTGGGGTGCTACGGTATGCACGCATGACTTGCGGCAACACCGTATCCCATTCCTCTTGACCTCGTCCAAGGAGGAGACTTCGGAGTGCATCACCTAGCATCCGGTTGTTGCGCTCCACCACCCCGTTACCTTGAGGGTGGTAGGGGGTGGTCCTGCTCTGATTTACTCCCCAGAGGTGGCAAAGGTCGCTCATCAGTTGAGACTGGAATTGAGCGCCTTGATCAGAGTGTATCTGTTCGGGAAGCCCAAAATAACAGAATACATGTTGGTCTAGTGCCCTGGCCACTGTTGGGGCTGATGCATCTGGGATAGCCAGAGCATCCGCCCACCTAGTAAAGTGGTCGGTTAGTACTAAGATCCAATTATTGCCTCTGGGGGTCAGGGGCATGGGTCCGACCAGGTCTACAGCGACTACTTGCCAGGGCCTACCAGCATATAGCCTCCGCCGTCCTGCTTCACCAGGGGGGCGGCTATGCTTACTGGCCTGGCAGATCTCACACTGTTTGACTCTGAGCCGGACGTCACGCTCCATCTGCGGCCAATACCACCGGAGTCGTAATTTGGATATCACTCGCTTGACCCCTGCGTGGGCCTGCTTGTGAGTATCCCAAATCAACTCACGGCGGATGGCTGTGGGGCAGACTACCCTCTTCCTTTCCGGGTGTCTGCCGCTGGCAGCTAGAGAGATGGTTAGCAACCCATCCTGCCCGATCCGCAGCGAGTCCCAACGCTGACAGTATAGCCGGAACTCGGCGCATCCCTGTCGTATGCGTTCCTCGCTGGGTCGTCGCCCTTCCCTTTTGGCCCGGTATATGTCTGCCACGACTCCAGGCAGCTCTTCTTGGAGCTTCTTCAGCTCTCGAACATTACCGGCCAGTACAGGGTTGGCGCGGAGGTTTTGTACATCCTCCGGGGACTCATCAACTCTTTGCCTGAGTTGACCTCGATCCCAGTCAAACGGTGCTCCGTGATGAGCCAGCGTCTCCAACTCGCATCGTGGGGGACCTCCATCCCTCCTCTCGATGTTGAGACACTGTTTGCAACCTCCGTCAGGTCGGCGACTCAACCCATCCGCATTGCTGTGTCTCTTGCCCGGTCGATGTTCGATCCGGTATGAGAATTCAGCTAGGATTTCGAGCCACCGGGCGACCTGACTAGAGGGCTCTGCTCTCCTGCACAACCAGATCAGCGAGGCATGATCCGTACGCAGCCGGAACTTCCTGCCATATAGGTATGGTCTGAAGTGCTTCACTGACTTGATTACTGCCAGCAGCTCCTTGCGGGTAGTGCAGTAATTTCGTTCAGCGGGAGAGAGAGACTTGCTGTAGTAGGCTACTACTACCTCTTGGCCTTCCTGCACTTGTGACAGCACAGCGCCAACATTCTGGTCACTGGCGTCCATGTCTAGGATGTACTCCAGAGTGGGGTCTGGGTAGGCCAAGATGGGCGCCGTTAGTAGGCAGCCCTTGAGGCGGTCGAACGCTTCTTGTTCGACTGGAGTCCACTGCCACGTCACTCCCTTTGCGGTGAGCCGGTTTAACGGCTGGGCTATGCCCGCAAAGTCTGGTATGTATTGTCTGTAATACCCTACCAGCCCCAAGAAAGCCCGGAGTCCGGTCAGGTCTTGGGGGGTGACCCAGTCTTCTACTGCCCGCACCTTTTCGGGATCCGTTGCCACGCCGTTTCGACCGACAACGTGCCCCAGGTACTTGACCTCCGGCTGCAATAGAGCGCACTTGGAAGGTTTGAGCTTAAGACCGGCACCTCGGAGTCTCTCGAAAACCTCCTGCAGACGACTGACATGTGTCTCGAAGTCTGGAGAGATTACGATGACATCATCGAGGTAGACCAGCAGTGTCTTCCAATGGAGTCCGCTAAGGACTTGTTCCATCAGCCTCTGGAAGGTGGCTGGGGCGGAGGTTAACCCGAAGGGCAGCACCTTCCACTTCCACAAACCGTCCCGTGTGATAAACGCCGCTTTCTCTTGGGCGTCGGGACTCAGAGGAACCTGCCAATAGCCGCTTAGCAAGTCTAATGTACTGAAGTACTTGCTGCCGGCTAGGGCGTCCAATGACTCGTCAATACGAGGTAGAGGGTAGGCGTCCTGTATGGTTACGCTATTGAGTTTGCGGTAGTCCACACAGAACCGCCAACTGCCGTCTTTCTTCCGGACCAGTACGACTGGCGAGCTCCACGCACTATGGGCGGGCTCTATCAGTCTCCGGTCCAGAAGATCCCGTACTTGTCGGCTAACCTCCTTCTCTTTCTCCGGCCCCAGCCTGCGCGTGGGCTGCCGGACAGGGACTGTCCCTGCAGTCAGCGGTATTTCGTGTCTGACAATTCCAGTCAGTCCCACGTCATGCTCTCCGCTGCTGAACACATCACCGTAGTCGCGTAGTAACTTGGCCATAGCTTGGCGTTCTCTGTTACTCGCGCAGCCGCCACTGGCTGTTTCGTATAACTCCCGGAGATGTGTTGGGACTGCCCCTCGTCCCTGAATAGGGTGTCGAGGGGTTGCCTCCGTCGCGTCACCCAGCGACGGGCCCACGTCCTCTTCCTGGACGGAATGGAACCGGCCCAGCATTGACCCAGCTGGGAGCTCAATGGGCTCGGTAAAGGGGTTGACGCACTGCACTAAGACCTCCCCTCGCTCAGTTAGTCGGTTTAAACTACTGGCGAGTTGGATCCTTTCGTGCGCGCTTTCAACGACCCCGAGCCTGGCTATCCGGTTGCTGTTCACTCGGCAGTGGATAGTAGCTCTGGAGCGTCCGGGTACGGTGCAGTTTCGAACTACCTGAACACCGCCCACCAGAGGACGCCCAAACTTATCCACACAGGCGAGTTCTCGCCCGCCCATCAGCACCACCGACTTACTAAAATCTATTCGGCACTGGTGTTGCTTCAAGAAGGGCATTCCGAGGATAGCATCTTCCTCCAGTTGACCTATGATAAAGGTCTCCTGTACAGCCTGATCTCGGACACGCCCAGGGAGCTCGATAATACCATAAAAGGGGATACATGACCCGTCTTCCAGGGTGCCATGTTCTCCAGTATACGGTCGTACTCTATCCCTGTCCCGGCGGGGCAGTGCCTCAAAGACTCTACGACTGAGAAGGTTGGTAGTACAACCGGAGTCGAGCAGGAAAGTGACGGCGTTGCCAGCCACCTTTCCGGGTAGGAAATAGCTCTCTCCATGTGGTTGTACTTTCACCCCCCCGCATGTGCTGTCCTGGATTGACAGGACGGCGGGGGTTTCACCCGTGATTTACGGGGCTTCCGGCGGCGAGGTTGGTGCCGGCAGGGTTTGGGGCTCTCCACTGGGCCTTCTGGCTCCATTTCAGTGGCGGGCTCCTCTTCCCGAGGTAACCGGTGAAACCGGTTAGCGAGTGGCAGGGAGAAGGTACTGGGCCGTCGTGCGGGCCTACTAGTCCTGCGTGGTACCTGCCACTCGGGTGGAATGTTCCGCCGTGTCCGTACGGACAGACGACGGCGTGTTCCACCATACTCCTTTAGTTGCGGCCCGCGGGGAGGGAGAGTGTCCGCGGGCCGTGACAGTTTAACGCCCCCTGGTATTGGGGTCGTCCTTTCTGTCCCTGGTCCTGATCAGCGCTACTCCAGCCCTGCCCCACAGGTGTTGGGGGCACCCGCAGGGCCTGACCGGGGCCAGCACCGGCCAGAATGGTTACCAGTTGTCCCAGCATCTCTACCATACGGTCCACTTCAGCTTCCAGCGGGAGGGCTTCGGAGCCTGTCGTAGCCCTGGCAGCGCTGACTCCAACTACTGGTGGGTTCCTTTGTGCTCGATGCATTTGGGTAGCCAACAGGTAAGCTTCTCCAGCCTTCAGGGCATCCTCTATTCTGGTTATCCCTTTAGCTCGTAGGTGATGGTCTAGGCCCAGGTCGTTTAGTGACTGGACAAAGGCGTCATAGGTGTAACGCTCTTGGTGTTGTGCTGGCAGATCACTATATGCAATCTGCGCCAGCTTCTTCACCGTCGCGGCATGTTCTTGCAGCGAGGTCTGCGGGGTGCGGCACAATCTCTCTAGCTTGGTCCTAGCGTCTATTACAGAGGTGCCAAAACGGGCCCGCAGCGCAGCCAGTATCCCGTCTACGTCCGTTCCCACTCCGTACGGCTTGGCTTGCTCCGTCACCGCTCTCCGCAATTGAATAAGGGCCACTCTATGCGGCCATTGAGCAACTTCCATTACCTCTCTAAATTCTTGTATAAATTGTTCGACATCTTCCGACCCAGTAAAGGTGGGAGCTTTCAAGCAATGTCTATAAGCTTCTTCTCCTTCACGATTCACAGGATTAACAGCATTTCTACGCTCACCTTCTACTGGGGGTGGTTGCATTCTAGCATTTTCAGTCTCCATCTTTGATATACACTATCCCACCGCTGCCACCACTGTTATAGTTTTCAGATTTAGGGTTGATGTGTCACCAAGAGAGTCTATTTATCACTAGAGAAACTTCACCGAGTTAAGTCGAGTAGATATCGTTATATTTTAATACAAGAATACATAATAAAATCTAATGTACAACAGTAATGATACGCACGTCTATTTAATTTACAGCACTATCCTCAACTGAGCTAGTAGCGCGAAGCGGCTACTATAACTTATAAAACAGCCTAGCTAATTGGCTAATACATTGTTCCGGGTCAATACGCAACCTTGCGTATTGTGTTGCTGGTAGCTCCACGAGCCACCACAGTATAACTGCTACAAGTAAAGCAATTGGTAAAACAATTGCAATTTATATTTTGCCTCTAGTATTTAATTTTTTCCTGTTATGTATTCCATAAATAATTTTATATAAAAACTGCATAAAAGCCTGGAAAGCATGAACATTGGAGACTAGTTGTGCTTTTAAAACATTCTATATAGGCTATAGATTCATTTGGAAAATATTTAGAGAGATAAATATATTATTTCCAAAAAATAAAGGGACATAAATGAGCAGAAGTGTGCGTGTATAAATACAACAACTTCACTTGATCAGAGAAATTAAATTTGGTAAAAAAAGAAAAGTTTATCAATTTATTCTTTTTCACACTTTTCCTACTAATTTTGCTACACAATACAATTAAAATAAATAACTAGGTATGATGTAGTAAGATGTGTAAATCTTTTCTAAAAGAAATTTTAGTTTTTTAAGTTATTTTTCTTTCATCAAGTATTAACTCCCACATAAACTCCTGCTTATAAGCATTTTCTGCCAGCTTTTTAGCAAAACCTTTGTCCATCATGCAGGTTTAAACACAATCTATTAGTACTGTAAAGGAGAACATTACATAAAATTTATACCATGATTGTAACAGAGTAGGAGACATAGCTCGATGGTCATTACTCTACTGAAGTTACTGTGGTACCTGTCTAGCACAGGTAGGCTGGAGGTGTCTTTATAGCATCCCAGGTTTTCATAGGAAATAGCCGACAATGTTGACTCTATTAAATATCACAGATACCTTATTTCATCATAGTTTACTACAGTATATTTTATCAAACAACTATCAGATTTACATGCTTAAAAATGTGTAAAATAGTTTAATTCCTAAATATGAATACACTTATAAATATTTTTTAATGTTAAGGAAATTAGCGTCTATTTAGCTGTATTAGAAATTAATGCTCATGTTAATTTATTTTCAACCAGTCTTGACAAATTCTAATGAATTTAAAGAATATCAGCTCTAAATTGAATGTTTTTATTTATTAATTTACTGTATAAACTATATGATATTTGACTGTAAAATGTAATGTCACAGTTTCAGTTTCTATATAAGACAGGTTTTATAATTAACTTCATACCTCACAATAACTGTATGATTATGTAAAATTGCCAATCAGTTATGAAATATAACAAACAGTGGTGATATGGTAGCTTATAGGTCAGATGATTTATAAATAATACAATTCTTAGAATAACTAACTTGAATCAGTTTTTTCATAAATTGCATTGTTTTTATATCCTTCATTGGAGTTATCAGTTCCCTGGCTTTGTGTTGCACAACCAGTTTCTGAGCCCACAAACTTTGTTCCACAATAGCATTTAGATTTATCAGTGAGTGCACCATACCTGAATTCTACAACATAGAAAAAATAGAAAACAGGCGAATCAACTAGTTTCAAATGGTGTCATCCCATTTAGTACAGTATAATTAAAATTATATGTATTTTATGTGAAATTTATTTTAATATTATTAAAATATATGTATATTTAAATAAATTTGGATCAATTGTTTGTTATTTAGCACATAAATAAATTCCTTTCATCTGCGTTAACTTATTAATTTTGCAAAATAAAAAATAGCGTCCAAGTGGGAAGCTACCTGGGATGAAACCGTTTCAAATGTCTGAAACACATCATATCCACATTGAAGTTATCTGAGCACCACAACATGGAATTTGACAATAAACTTGGCATGAAAATTGGAACAGATGGTGCAGAGAAAGATAGTCAAGGTTTTCCCTGTCATATTTTGCTATCAGAACACAAAATAATCTGTATAAAGTCCTTTTGGCCATCAGATGAACCTTGCTAATGTCATCATATATCTTCTATGCTGGCATGGTGACAATAGCCTAGCACACTATGATTACAAGCTCACACACTGGTTGAAGGTCAGTAAATGTAATCTTGTAATAATCTATTAAAACGAATGCAAACTGTTCCACGCAGTGGTTTCCGCTTTCTTTGTTGATTAATTCTTTATTTTGAGTACATGAGACATTTTATTATATAATTTGAACTCACTACATCAATTTTTTATAATACTTTTAATAATCTTCTATAAACTTTACACTTAACATAAAACAAAGTTTATGGACCTGTAGCTAGCATAGTTTATTATAGCGTGTTATGGATTTCAATGTCATAAGCCATGCTATTATAGGTGTCATCCTAGATAGACGCTTCCCAGTTAGACGCTATTTATTTATATTGGTAAAATATTTTATGTACAATTTATTTGAATGTTATTTAAATATATGCATATTTAAATAAAGTACGTATTGACCACATAAATAAATTTCTTTGATCTGCATTAACATATTAATGTTACATATTATTTGCTTCTAGTTTTAACAGATATTTTTTTAATGAGTGTTCATTAATTAAAGATAATGTTTTTGATTAATATATTACTGTTTTTTTGTCTACACAAGTCTATAAAAATTAGAATATTATTCCAGGTAATTCATGTTAGCTATTATAGCTATTAGCATTATAGCTATTTAGCAATCAATGCAACAGTTATATAGGTGTATATTATAGGTATATTACTATATAATTTTATGGTCCCAAAATAAAAAATGGAGTCTAACTGGGAAGCTTTTATTTGAGATGAAACCCTATTATATACAATAGTTTTTTGCTCAACTCATTATGTATGAAATGTGCTTTATACATGCAATATGAACAAAACAACATTATCAGCTCTAACTTACTAGTACTACATTACGGAGTTTCTTACCTTTGCCATAACATGCTTTTAAACACTGACCAACTTGACCCGGGCTTTCAGTATTTTTACCCTCAGCAGATAAGGGTAGTTTAATAAAGTTTTCTATCGTATTGTCTGTAAGGGATCCAACGCAATAGCTTCTATAACTGCCTAAATACAAATCAATTATTTTATAGAAGAAAGTACTCACTTACATGAGCTAACAAATTTGAAGCTGATATTTGACTCTCTCAATAAGCAGCTCCAAGTTGGAGGTGATATTTGACTCTCTCTATAAGCAGCTCCAAGTTGGAGGTGACTGAGTACAGTAGATTGCAGAGGTGGAAAGTGTCATAAAAGCAGTTTTTCAGCCACGCAACTGTTTTAATTAGATGTTTAAGATGCCATGTTTACAAAGCTACATCATTCCTAACTGTTCTCTACTGAGCTTTGTATAATATTTTGGTGAAACCGACAATTAAGTGCTATACCACGGAATATGAAACCGTTGCCACAGCTAAATATTTCAACCCTTCAATTACAGGTTTGAAGTTTAAGCTCATATCAAGAAAAAACTTTTCTGTTTCAGTCTCGCTGCTTAAACTTATACCCAATCGAAAATTCAAATTTCAAATGTCTACCATATAGATGGAAAATACTTCAAGGGCCCATTCAAAAACATTCTTGCAATTATCTATGCATGGAAATTAATTCCTTTAGGCAGTACAGCACCAGCAATAATTAAGTGCAAGTGTTACCATTTATACTATGTCTTAATAACTTTTAATCTTGATATTTAGACAAAATTGTATATACTATAACTAGAGCATATTGTCTGTTCTTTTAAGCATTCAACTTAAATTTTATTAGATGTTGTGATTGTGCATAATAAAAAACTTCTGTTTTTTAATTAGCCTTTCTACAATAACAGGGAATGTTTGTAGGCTGTAGCAGTAGCCATCTATAGCATCTGGCCATTACAAGATTTGTGTTATCCATAGACCTATAGCAATTCAGCTTGACTGACTATAAAAACTATGAGACAAATTATTTTAATACTTTCATCAAACTCCTACTGGTCTTTGTGATTCAATACTAATAAAACATATATAATTATTATGCAGGTATGCACATAATTGGTGCAATTAGAACTACAATCCGATTTCAAATTTATATAACTTTAATTCAGAGTAGTTTATACAGTAGTATAGAAGCCTGGGATACTTACCTGCAGTTGCTAATGTTGGTTCCAACGCTGCCAACACACACGCAAAGAGCAGCAGCCTACTAACCCTGCACTCCATGGTGTCTGTTCAATGCTTGTCCCTTCAACTCTAAATCATCTGTAGAAAAATAAAGTTTCCTCAAGTTACGTAAATAATATCCGCTTATCATGGAGCAGTGCTTTACCCATTGACCAACAGAACATAAATGAAATCATCGCTGGCTAAATTCAACAAAAACATCTGCATTGATAACACAATGTTAAATCGATTTTTTTGACAAAGCATTTAACATCCAATACAGAGTAATATTTCTATGCTTATTTACTAGTATATAATATAATAGCAATGTATTATAATAGTATGGAGATGCTGTGCAGTTTCGTTTAGGAATGGAAAGTTTTATATAACATTTACAAATGAAAGCTAGTGTTGACTTGATTATTTGGTAAATTTAGTCTATCAAAATTATCATGCCATAATTTTACTTACGATTGTCATGTGATTACTTCTTTGTAGCGATTCAATTTAGTTCAACTAACTGTTTTAGCTCTGGAAATGATGACCTATTGATGCTTTCAAATAAGCTACACCCATATTACACAATAAAGCTTTGCAATCATTGGATGAGAACAAAAAGATATACTTTTTTAGTTTATATCAATCAGTTTATCTGGAAAACACTTTAAGATTAACTAGTGTTAGGCTAGTTTACAAGTCATAACTTGCACGTTGAAGTATTTTATTATTCATCAAGGTGTTCTATTAATAGTGTAAATGTATAAAAAAGTATATTCAATAAAGGTTTTTCTAGTTGTAAATACTGAAATATTGTCATTATTAGCTTGCCTAACAATTTGTTAATATAGTGTGTTAGAACACACACCTCTATTCTTTTATATCAATTAGTAACACTAGTCAGTCTACTCAATATAGTACAACATAGTCATATTGAGCTAGTAGTCTTTATAAATATAAAGGCATAAAGTTTCACTATAAAAATATATAGTGTTATACTTCTGTATGGAGTACACAAGCACTTGAAGGCTATAAGACAAAGAGATCAGATATACAAATATAGAGCTGGAGACTCCAATAACATTGTTGAACATTTTCTTTCCAACTTTCTGTTATTTATCAAAACATGCAGCCCTGAGAAATCAAAACTTTGAAGACATAAATTGAAATGGGCTTCCCTCAGCAACCCTACAGCAGTTTATGATGATGAGTTCTACAATCTCAGTTTACTAATAGTTCCACTGAGTCCAGAGATACACCACCACCTCACTTTCGGTTGAGTCTCCCAAACTGACTGCTGGGTTGGCCAGACTCACTGTAGTGGAGGTTTCTGGTTGGTTGACTTCCAGGAGGGTTCTGATTAGAGTATGAAGACTGGATGTGGAAGTTCTGGCCCTGCATTCTCGTCTGGTTAGAAGTCTGGCTGATCTTTGCCTTCCGAGCTGAAATATTAGCAGTCTAGCAAACGTGTTGAATTAGGAATTTACATAAAAACACTGCAGTGAGAGAAAGTGACAAAGTTACACACAGTGAAAACTCATATTCAGTTTACATAAACTGATAGAAAACCTGTGTGTTTTGAAGACCAGATTCTGGTCACAAAAACTATTATATGTCTCCTGCATTTTTCTAAACAAGCTATATTTATGCTCAGGCAGCATAACTGTTAAAATGTATTTTGTAATTATTTACATGAAACGCACTAAGAGAGAAGCAAACCAAAACAAAGGACAGAGAAATTTAGTCTGAGAACTGATTTATAGACTAGCGGAGATGCAAGAGAGAAGTTTGGTGCTCCACAGTAGTCTGAAATGTGAACACCGCAAGTAAAACAAGCTTCATGTACTGCACTAGCTGTATGTATCATCATTTCTACCTGCGAATCCTCTATAGCTTGTAACTCCACTGCCTGCTATTTTAATTGAAAAACATTTAGTTTACCCAAAACAGTAGAAATATGGCAATATAGTGCATATTATAACATATCTTAACAATACATTACCAAATACATAATATTTATATACTGTAATCTAACAATACAGTACATTGTACAGATGCATAAATATTTTAAGGAAAATACAGGATAACCATAAAATTACTGTTTTCTAATGTTCATACTAGATTTGACTACCATAAAAGCACAATAAAGAACTACAATATACACTTTATACAGCATTACATGCATGTTCACTACATGCAAGTGATAGTGTCATTAGACCATAACCAAGATAGGAAAAGTTTTATAAGTAAACAGCAAAAGACACAATAAAATGCATGTCATTAAATACAAGTGAAGAAAAAACAACACAAAATTCACTTTTCTTTGGAAATATTATAAACAGTAAATATTCCTCTATGCTAACATCAGAGAACACTTATATACTCTTTCCCCACTGTGCACAACTTGTAAGTATTTAGCATGACTTGAAACATCTCAAAGTGAACATTTTAGCCCATGCACCAAGCAGACCATATCATTGGTTTCCTTATACAAAAATGTGATAAGCAAGCCGTTACAATTATCACACTTGTTTGAAAAACTAAAGCTAATTCAATATCCTAAAAAGAAACTACAATTTAAATGCTAATATTTTCCAAGCAGTCACATCAAATTCCCAAGAATAGAGTAATTGTTTCATGAATAAAAACGGTTGAAAGTTCACAAGCCATGCAGGAGAGAAATGAGTGAATCAGATCAAAATGAAAGCTCATCATACATCTACTATGGCTACTAACAACTAGTCATACAGCATTACCAAGTATACACCTACCCAATGGTATAAACCGTATAGAGATCGCTGAAATACACGCATGGCAGAGTACAGAGCTCAATTTCTAAATTAAATTAGCCCTAGAGTCAAATTTTTGGAATTCAATGAAAATTGTAAAATTCAATTCAAACTAAAGCACTTACAAGCATGCCTCACGGAAATGATGGTCATTATGTCAATTTAATTGAGAACTTTTATCCAAAACTAGAAGATTTTTATAGAGCAGAACTTGTTAAAGTTTTTGCTACTGACCCTGTCTAAACCTTTTGTTTCAGTAGAATAAATAATATTGCAGTTCACTATATTATGCAGTGTTTACTTCATGCATCAGAGAAGGCATTAAATTGCATTTCAACAGCTCTCTCTTTCCAATAACCATTAGTTATATAACTTTAGTGCATAGCTAGCACATTATGTTATGTAGTATGTAGTAAATTGTTCTACTGCAAACATTTTAAATTCCTACATTTTTGGGTTATAAATTAACTTCAACTTATATTTTGATTAGAAAAACATGAAGCTAAAACTCCCATGCTATTTCTTTATTTAGGATATTAAAATTTAGATTCACGGGCTTTCCATGTACCGATCTCAGATCGATCTCGCTGAGATCGATCTGAGCAATGTGCTCAGATCGATCATTTTTCCATGAGAGTGTCAGATCGATCTCTCGGAGTTGCCTCCTCTTAGGTGAAGACTACTTTATTAGTATATTTTTTTTCACCCACCTAAGTGATAAAAGCTACTGCTGTTGAAAAACAAAATTTTCATAGTCTAAAATTTAACGTCAGCTATAAACTCTACACAGTAAAGCTTTTAATATGAAGTAATTTGGCCAATTTAAGATAATTGATTTTAATATTTTAGCTTGACAGCTTATATAAAATTTATAGCTGTTGTGCAGCTTATTTATAAAATTACGGGATTATTAGGCTTAAGATTGCGCAGCAAATAACTAATGGCAGTGCGTTATACTAGTCGTTTAAATTCAATTTAAATGCTCTCACTTTTTGTATCTTCCAGCGTCTATAATTTTACATAATTAAGTTTTCTTAATCATTTTACTAAAATTCAAAGTTTTGTCACTTGAAAAGATGGCCATCTTAATTATTAAGTACTTTGCTTAGTAATTAACAATAAGTTATCATATTCATTAGCAGACAACATTTTAGCGAGCAGTCATTTTTCTACTTCTCGGATCGATCTTTCGTCTTTCCATGGTCTTATTGCCTTGAGATCGATCTGAGTTCGAGCTCTACAGACCGACCAGCTCAGAACGACTGAGATCGATCTTTGGCGTCTTTCCATGGATCGATCTCCCTGAGATCGATCTGAGATCGGTACATGGAAAGCCGGTGATTAACTTGAACTGCTGACAAAAGCTTTAGCACTTAGAAAGTTCTACTGACTTACTCCTATCATCTGCAGTAGAAAGCATTGAAGGGTCAAACTGCAGCGTCCCACTCCAGGGAGTCCTGTCTGCAAAGTTACCCAGGCTAACATTTGTGACCTTCACTGGTACTTGACCTTTGACATTAGTCACTGATTGGTTGATACCAGGAAGTAGCTGGTTGTTCTCCATCATCATCTGCTGTTGTTGCTATATTAAATAAAAAGCAGAATAAATTCACAATTTATTTCAAATCGATTAAGTAGCCACTTTAAAAGACACAATAGTTTAATCATAACAACGGCATAATCTTTAATAATGTGTAACTGGTGGTCTATAGTTTAAAGTTGAGTTATGATATTTGGTCTCAGGTATATTCAAATTGTTGATAGCAGTCACTAACACATAACATTTCTAGGCTATAAATCGCATTATGAAGTTTATAGAAAATACTGAATATAAATGAAAAATATTACCTCTTGCTGAATATAGTACAGAGAAGCTTTTAGTTGTTCTTCTTCGTTTACCGGAATTCCGTCTATGATTGTCAAAGATGGCATCTTGTACACTAGTAAGGGACGGTGCATGAGACGTCTCGACACTGGGCAACTTACTAGACTCAGCTCAATTAGTTGAGTCAGGGGAGATAACTTTTCCACTTCACTTAAATCTTGTATTCTATTCATGCCAAGGTACAGCCTTTGCAGACTTTCAAGGTAATGAAGGAAAGATAACTCTCTAATTCTACAAGCACATAATTAGAAGTATGGAATACTGTAAGTACATCACATCCTCATAAATGACTACATTAGCTGAAATAACTGCCAATGAGCTCGATGTATAGGTAGCTAGCTACAAATAATATCAGTATGAGTTGCAGTTACTCACAAGATCATGTATAAGAAAATTATCAGTTATTCTAGTCATAAATTAACAAATGTATCATGAAATACAAATGTAATTCAATTAAAGTTATATAAATGTTTACAGGAATACTTACTTAAACTTAAAACTTACATGATTAATATTTACCATAGTCATTAAACCTGCATGTCACAGAGCAAAAAATAAGTTACCCTTCCATGTGTCAACATCATAAAAGTTAGAAAACCATGGACTAACCTGTTTTCCTCCATGTGCAGCTCTTGCAAGTTCCACTGGTGTACAAAGCTGTGCTCACTAATAGTCTTTATTTTGTTCTTGTCTAAAACTAATTCTCTCAAGTCATGGAGACCCTCCAAACCTAAAACATTGGATGAATATATACCATAGGATAAAGTATTTTCAAGAAAACTCTATAACTTGAAAGACATACCAGATGTATTTGATTTTGTATATGAGTATTTGACAGACACTGTCTGAGCACCTGACCAATACAGTCATGACTGTGTCAGGAGCACCTGCCCAATACAGTCATGACTGTGTCAGGAGCACCTGACCAATACAGTCATGACAGTGTCAGGAGCACCTGCCCAATGCAGTCATGACTGTGTCAACACAGGACACCTGTAGCTGCTGTCACACCGTACCTGAAACAGTCTGCAGTTCATTTCCTTGCAAGAATAATGCTTTGAGATTAACCAATCTGGAAACCTGGAGGACAGACAAATCCCGAATACCATTATAGCCCAAGTGTAGCACTTCGAGCGACTCCAGAACTGGTATTAGCCTGTCACTAGAGTATTCTGAAGATTTGGGTTTCTCCAGCTTAGTGATACACTCTACTTTATTGTGATTCAAACACAATACCTGCAGTGCACAAAGTTATAGTTTTCAGCTAGTGAAAGAAAAGAACTTACAAACACAGCTTGTAGATGTTTTAGATGAGGTGCTTACACGCAGGTTGGGTAGATGCACCAGCCCCCCAACATTTGTAAGGTTGTTGTGCTCCAAGTTGACACTCCTCAGATTAACGAAAGCTTCTCCAGTGCCTAAGTCAATAGACTTGAGCGAGAGTTGTGGTACATCCAGCTCTCTTATTTCAGAGAACACCGAGTGACCAACTCTCTCAGCGACAAAGTCTGAGGTAAGCCTTCCACCGAGCAATTCCCGGGCTTTAACCAACTCGCTGCCCTCCTATAAAGTAAGAAACAAAACTATCATCATTTCCCAGAGTGCACCTCTAACTTGAGCACACTTCTAACTATAGTCAAGTATATGATATATAGTTAGTAGTTTCTATAAATAAGGCAAAACACTGTGCTTATGTATATGAAGTAACCTTTCATCATAACAATTACGATACAAAATAGTAGGTTGTTTCAATTTAAAGAGACGCGTTGAAAAAGCTTACTACTGGAGTCCCGTCAAATGCTTTTAGTGTACTAAGATGGTAAATCATGAAGAGTCGGTAGTTGTCTGCCTCCACCACTGGATTGCCACTCAGGTCCAGAATCATGAGAGTTGCACACCCCTGCCAGGTGGTTACACAGTAACGATATATTATACTTTACATGTAGTTTGTATGTAGCATATATATAGTATGTTATACAATACAGTATGCCCTATCATATGCTACCTATGTTATATATATAATAACTGCTATGTATTGAACTAGCCTTGTCAATACACCACATAGATGCATATTATGACATACCACATTTTATGTGCTCGGTTACTTTTTATTCTAATGTCTATTTGTTTAAACTCATTATATACAGTTTTTGCCATATCAATATACAAGCCAGTTGTTATTCTGTCACTGTTTATCTACATGTATTTTTATGTCAGTTACTTGTTAGCTTCAATACAATACAGTCATACATTCTACTCTACAGCCAATCTTACTTATACGTGCTTAATCTTACTGTTTACTCTTGTTTAACATACATAAATAACAAGAACACAACAATAACATGATATAGTACATAGTATATGTTATATGTTATATACACAGTATATTATATAAAATGATGAAATATAGTTCAAACATGCAGCACAAGATAATATAAATCTGGTTTAGGTGTGGCGAAGGTCGCATCAACAATCTAATTACTTAGCTAATTTTATTGGTTTGTGTTGTTTACAGTTAGTATATATTATATAAAGTTGGTTTCTAGATTTGTAATAACTATTATAAGCGATTATTGATTAAATTCTAGTCTACAAATGTTAAAATACAATTTAAAGTTTCAGGAATAATTTTACACAAAACCACCAGCCAATAAAAATATGAGTAATAAATAACAAGTATAATGTTGCGCAACACACGAAGGCATAGAGAAGATAAATCTCAGTACACATCACCTTGAGAAAGAAGACATCTCTGCTGTTGACAATCCTATTCTGTGACATGTAGAGCTCAATGAGACCTTTACATCTTTGTATGCTAGACAGTGAAGAGATTTTGTTGTGGTCCAAGGCCAGGTAATGAAGATGATTCAACTAAAAGTGGCATATTACAACTATACTTCAGTACAGAGCTACTTGAATACAATCCTCTATATACAAGGCAAAATTTATGCATATTTTTAAAGCGATGAAAGCCATGGATTTTTGCTTGAAAAGACTGAGTAAATATTTAAAAAAATTTTTTTTGTTTAAGGAAATATAATTTATAGAAGAAAAACACAGTTTTAATTGTTAGCTATACAGCAAAAACTGTGCATTTGGCAAAAGCGTGTGTCATTAGCTAAATTATTGTTGAAAGAGTTACTTAACAGAAATCAAACAATTAACTGGTAAATAACGTAATATAGTGTTTTATGTTCTATTTAAAATACGTATGAACATGTAAAATGTAATATAATGGAAGAGAGTTACTATCTAAGAGTATGTAAGTCCTCAAATGCTTATATCTGAAATTCAATAAAATTATTGATTTATACGATTGATTAAAAACCCATCCAGACCTTGTCAAGTTGATTAGTGTCAAGTTGAACCAAGTAGTTGTCAGATAGACTGAGTCTCCTCAAGTTACTTAGAGTCTGTAGGCCTTCGAGTTTGTAGATACAGTTGTCATCTAGATAAAGCTCTTCAAGTTGGGTACACTGATTCAGCCCCTGCGTCATTATGAAATCACTTGTTAGAACCAAGGCTATCAGGGGTGTGGTTATTGTAGCTGCCTAAATTAGTCTTTGATCAATGTCTAGTCATAGCTTAGCGCTAGCCACACCAAATCATAAGGACAAGCTGTAACGCTATTCCATGAAACACAAATGGCAATGTTCTACAGTATTTCAATTCCAACAACTGGCAACTTTCTACCAATAAAACAGACCAGCTTTTACCAACTATCTCCTTTGAGAGTTGTCTTCTCAAATCAATAAATTTATAACACATTGATAGACTAATTATCTATTTTCAACATCTACTGAAATTATAAACAAACAAAATGTTAGAAATCTGCAACTGGAACTGTTAGTACATTAAATTATTTACATGAAAAGGGATAGACACAAGGCAAGTAAATAAAGTGCATATAATAATCATGGCAATCATTCGTTTCTTCTTTAATTACACAAATTGGTATAATAAACTACTTGCTGTACTTTGTAGACAGATTGGGGCTTACCAGACTAACTTAAGTCATACTTAATTTTTAGAGCCCTGCATTGATTGAAGTAGGTGTGAAACTTCAGTAATTTAATTTGGCTTAGAAATGAAAATTCCATGACGCCAAATCGCAACTAACTAAAAATTTTAGTGAAGCAAAAATCTATTCAATTAGGTATCAAGCTAAGAAATCGACAACTAAAAGTAAATTGACTGACAAACTCAAATGCAATATAAAAACTATGACTCAATCAAACAGGTAGTTGACACTTGAACTAACAAGGTTTCTGATTGGTCCAGCACTCTCGGATTTGAACCTCAAGTTAAATGACAGTTAGAGACATTACAGAACACCTACCGTAGTTGCTATCTAAAATTATAAATATACTTATAATAAATATAGGATATAAATAAAAGATATAGTAACGGTGCAATGCAAAACAATAGTTCATCAGAACATTTTACAAACATAATATACATTAAATATAAAAGTAAACACAAGTTCCTCCCGTGACCATTATGTATAAATTTCATATCAGCATCATCTGATAATTTACACACTTTATTATGCAATCAATAAAAACTAATGCTGAACCAATTCTTATAATATCATTCAAGAATTTGGAACTTGTATTTCTATTTTCTGCCACGTAGTACAAACACATACCTCTAACTTCACAATATCATTGTGACAGAAAGAAGCCCATTTGAGGTTGACGAGGTTTTCAAGAGAGGACAACTTTGCAAGATGTTGATTGTCCAAACACAGTGAAGTGATCTAACAAAGTAAAAGCATATTTTATTATATTTACATTTTATAATAGCTTTGCAGAAAAATTTAAAAGTTTTACTTTTAGTTAAACTAAGCAAATGAACTCAATGCATGACTCATGAGTATAATCTCACATAGTATAACACTATATACATTGTTACTTCTTAAAATGATTTACACTTTTGTCTTCTCTCCATGTTATTAGCTGACGCTATATGTTTCATCTTATACGGCAGCAACTTACTCGAGTCATCCACTGCATGCCATCGGTCTGATTCACTCCATCAGAAACTGATCTAGATAGACTGTGAGACAGAATCTGTGCAACTGAGCCTAGACTGAGGGAACGTGGTTGGTGGTGATCAGTGCGGCCATGTGAAATAATGTGTACCTGCATATAACAGTTACTAAAGTAAAGGCTACAGGCTAAAAATGACTAAAATATCACATGTACCTGGTGTTAACAAAGCAATTGGGAAAACATCATCTAATATGGCTAAAGATAATGAATGCCATATTTGCTGTATACTTCTAGGAAAGAATATTAAATATCTTGAAGTAAAGCATATAAAAATGTGTTAAATTGATTTCTGTACTACAGGCAGATGCTAGTTATGCAAATAGACTAAGTTCTATACATACGGGTGATATACGAGATCCCGCAGATAGCCTGAGAGCAGATGTAGCCTCAGATTCTGATATTTCCACATTGTCTAGAGTCTGCAGTGATTTCATTCTAGCTATTACTCTCAATCTAAACTCCATTGGCTGGAAAACAAGTTAGTAATTCTGGTAAATCAGTTTCTCTAAAGAACTGCTGTCAAAAGATATGTTCCTTTTATGTCCACTCAGTATTATTTATACAGTGTGGTCTATCAGGAATGATAATTTAAAAAATACTGACAAATTTATATATCTTTTATAATTCACATATTTACTCTTTCAAAAAATATTTGATACAGTTGCAGGAAAATCTATCAGCTAAATAATGTGTACATATTTTCGAGTTGAAATAAAAGCTATACTAAAATCCTATAAACACACTGATTCAATATAATATAGTATGTGTCTTTTTAAACTTTCAAACAGATTCCAGTTCTCAACAAACTCTGTGGTAATCCACAAGTGCCACCTGGCAGTACATACCTTTAGCCAGAGATTATGCTGAGTGTTAAGACTCTCTAAGAGAGGGGCGTGTTTCCGTAGAATGGCAAACTCGTCTCTGATATACCTCATGCAGTTCCACGATATGTCGGCAGTTCTAAGACAGTTCATGTTCTGTAGAATAAAACATTACACTGTAAACAATTATTCCAAACAAATTACGAGTTGAATTATGATGTTTCTGAGTGAACTTCACGCTGAAAAATAAACAAATATTCAACAAGTATTTTATTATTTCCAGTTTCCACTTTGAAACAAAGGCTGTGTGCTACTACTTACGCCCTCATTGTGTAAAGCATAGGGTCATATACTAAAACTGATATACATTAAGTGGGAAGGTGTAAAGACTATGCAAATCCTTGCAGCTGTTACATACCTTCATACCATCCAGTGTAGTAATTTTGTTGAAGCTAACGTCAAGTTTTTCAATTTTCTACAAACAACTCAAAGTAAATAATTACATAGTACACTAAGTTGAGTCTATATTACACATGTTATAACCTCAATCAGAAAGGTTTGGGGAGCATAACTCCAAGTTTTTTAAAAAGCAACCAATCAGTAGTTTAGAAAGCTAATGCAACATCATATGACTAAAAATGGTTGTATATTAGTTACTTTTGAAAAAATACTGATTCATTTTCTTGACTGTTTGGATGCAAGGACTTCTTGAAAAAGACATACCATGTTGACTAACTCGTCAACTCTGGAGAGATCATTGAAACTGGCCACTAGTATTCTCAGCCCAGCCATTTGACGGATTCCGGAGAGTTTAGTGATCCCCTGTCTGTGGATGTTGAGTTCCGTCACGTGCTGGAGAGTCTCAACAGACAGGTAGGCTTGTAAGGCAGACGTAGACAAGGACTCCAACCTGCAGTGATCAATATTGAACTCTTTCTATAATACTAACTACATCTCTAGACCTCAATGATAGTATCCCTAAGTACTGCAGACACTAGACAGTATCTTTATCTAAACATCTCTATTTGTAGTTGGTACTAATCAACCTGCAGTGATGAGTGACTAAAATTTTACTCTTTTAGTGTTAATGACATCAACAGTCAGACATTACTGAAAGCCTTTCTATCTAGTATATTTTACCAGCAGCATATGAAAAGCTAAATAGAACAAATTTTGCTGCTGACAAATTTATTAAGGAGCACAGCACATTAAAGACGAGTATGCAAGGGTCAAAGGTGAGCATACAAAGGTTAAAGGTAAGAGAGTGAACAGACCTGCTGTCTTGTTTGTCATCAACATCTACTGGAGGCATTTGAAGCACATCATCATCAGAACTAAGATAGGTTTCAGTAGACGTCAAGGTTGAAGGGCTCTCCAACACAATAAAGTCAAACTGCTCAAACGGGTTCGTCGGCTTCAGCTAAAAATAGAAAGACGATTCGTCAAGCTATATTCACTGTCTTATCGGCTGTGAAGTCACATGGCTTTGATGTAGACAGAGAAGAAATCTGCTACAGAGCATTACCGTATTCAAACCATGCTGCAAAATAATTTGGTTCCAAAAAATTGGAATGCAAATGCCAAAGCCTTCTATTATCTTAGTTGAGGAAAGAAGGAAGTAACCTCTTTGTACTGAGAAGTTGATTTAAGTTACTCCAATGACCAGCCTATTGTGCAATTTGCTAATTATGCAGTTGACCAACTAACTATGTAAATTAGTAACAAAGAATTAAATTGAATTTATAAGCTACTCCAATAATAAAAATTTATCAAGTAACTGCACACGTATTGTTTTTTATCATTGAAAGAAAGTGTAAATGATTTTGCAGTTATGACCTAGCAGGTGCCTGGCAATGGTTTCTATACATTGAAAGCTAGGGGTTGACACTTCATGATACGTAATTCACTTCTCAATGGTGGATAAAGTGCATGAAGTAATGACTGCCAAAGTTATGCTAGTGTATATTATATATGCATGCAATACATGCATACAATACAGTATATATGCATATACAGCATATGCAAATAAATGAAATTGATAAAAAACTATCTTTTTAATAATTTTTTTTTGAAACACTATTAATCTACATTACACACATTAAATTTTATGATTTAAGTTATTCAATTAGTTAATCTACGACGTGACATTATGTGCTCACCATGGTGACATACTCGAAATCAACCAAATATTCAGGTATTGCAAGCTCGTGGTCAAAAACAAACCATTCGGCCTGCGTGTTTGTGCAATCACAAGACTTGGTAGGATTGTCATTGTCATGTACCAGCGGACTCGGGTCTAGTCTTGCAGATACTGGCCGAGGAAACTTTTCAAAAGGTTTAGAGGTTCTGGTCTTGTAGAGAGAGTCCACGTCATGGTGAGCTTCTTGTCGTATGCTGAGAATAGATAAAATAGAATAAACATACGAGGTTGGATGTTGACTTACTTACGACCAAACTGAATCTGACTCATTTGATGTGAATATGATCCTATCATGAATATTCTGTTGATAGAATACAATCTTACACTCTGATGACAATAAACATTTATATAATTCTACTAATACTAAAACATGCTTATGCTAGTAATTGTATTCTCTCTAATGACTAATTAGTCATTACCAAGAGTGGATAACTTTGAATATGCTGCACAAATATTTTATTATATTACCCACAATCCTTTACCTGTTCTCTTCTCTTCTTCCTTATATATGAAATATAACAGTCTTGTGAATTACAACTCTACTTATTTTATACCAATAATTAACATAGATAAGATGGCATCAGCCTTCAACTCTACATATGCACCATAGGCTTTGACTCACTTTTTCACATGAAACTAATAAAGTTCTACAGTTCATGAATTAAGTTACCTCTTGTTGTTAGAGATCTTTTGGGTTTTACCAAGGAAGACTTTAGAGATCAATGCTTGACCATATCTATATGGGCAATAACTTTCCCCGTTCTCCTTCACTTTGCTTTCTAGTGAGTGTTTGATACGGCCCTTTTCCGACATGCTGACGCAGTTGGTGAGAGCAACAGCACCAGGCTTCCCGAGTTTCTACAACAACATGACTATATAGAATCCATCAGCTACATAATCATGGGAATCTAGTGACTACCTGCTGCTTAGGTGGGAAGCCAAGTATAATCAACAGGTTGTAGGGTTGAGTTAACCCAGCAGCCCCCATGGTGTAATTGGTTAGCACAATTGCTTGCAAGCCAGAGGTCTCGGGTTCGAATTCCAGCAGGGGCAAAGTTTTTTTATACAGGTCATTACACTTCACACATAATCAGACTTGTAAGCTTTGTAACTATTTACATCATATATGAGCTATCCATTGAACAATTGACTTACTAATTTTAGACATCTCTTGAACATACATGATGGTGTGACTAAAGTCTATTCAAGTAGGCAAATACTCATATTATAATGCTCTGTAGCAGAAAGTTAGTACACTGTTGGAGACTGTTGAGAGAGAAATGACTAACGACTAAAAACAATACCTGACAGCTGTCAGCATCAAGAAACCCCTCTTCGATGATTCTGATTGGATGTTGCTTTCCTCCCAGCAGCTCATGATCCCAGACCCAGAACAAGTATTCCATCTGGTGTTTCAGATAGTTGGCTCTACAAAAGTTGTCTCATGTCTACCAGTGAAGTTATGGAAGCCTCGGGTATGCAATTAATTGATGTTTGAACAAGTTTGAGCAAAATTTGTATACAAGATTTTTTAAGTAGAATTCGGCAAAAAATTATAAAAAATAATGGTTAGAAATGTTTTGCCATTAGCATAAATGTGATTTTAAACACTTTAAGACAAATTCAGTCTGTAAGGTTTCATACTTCGAACAAAAGAATTAAACAAACCTTGCTAATGCATCATCACACTTTCGGCTTCCCTCTGAGCTTTTCCTGGCTAACTTCTCATCAAACCTAGATCTAAGCATTCTGTTGTATATGCGGGTTATTCGATGAATCTTTATACCGGTTATGCCTAAATGTCTGTAGTCTGCTGCACAGAACCGAGCTAACATCAGGTCGTAACATGACATAAACCTACAAAATAGTAACAACTACAGCTATATTTGTCTACTTGGTAAAGCACTGCATCTATATTCTAAAAATAACTTATCAATAAAAGTATACTTGTAGTTTAATAACATGTAGGGGCAAAAACACAAATTTTTTTCACTTTTTTTTTCTAATTGAACATTTGAAATTTGCGCCCAAAATGCAATTGTTTTACTCAGCAAGCATATTATTCTCATGTAACAGGTATTCTGTAGTAAATTAAACTTTGCTAAAGCACACCTATTTACACCAAAACAACAAAATAAAAACAAGACTCAAATAGAAAAGAATTATAAAATGGTGAGAAGTCGAGAAGAATGTGAATAAAGATATGAAACACTATAACAAGATTAGATAACAATATTAGAAACAGGATAAAGGAAAACCAGAAAGAAAAAAAGAGGGAAAAGTTAGAAAGAAATGATGACAAAAGAGGTATGAAAAATAATATGGATACCAGAATTTACTTCAAGTATTTCAAGTTTGAACAAACCAAGGATCATTGGGAGATCCAATCTCAAACTTGATGTTCCCCCCACTCTCTAACTCAAGACAGAGTCGGTCTGTGAGTGAAGACAAAGTCATTTGGGATCTCGACTTATAGAACTCGTGCATGTCATTCACTCTAAAAGCAAATTTAAAAAAAGTCAGTAATAGATAAAAAGAGATGTTAGTACACAGCACATTTTGCAAATAAAAATTATTTAGCATATTTTGAGCTAAAATTTAAAAAGAGTTGCAAGATATAAACATATTTACACGTAGTTATACTGTTAAAAAAATTCAGTTGCAGAGAGCAAAATAATCCATTTTGACACCACGAACAACAGCCTTTCTAAATTCCCGCACACTAACTAATGCCAGTAACATTGAGGAGTGTATATTAATCTCAGTTTACGACATACTCGGTACATTTGTTCTCCCAGTGCTCGATACGCTTTTGAATAGCCACCATTTTAGCCTCCATCTGACTAATCAGGTCCTCTGCGTTGGCAGGTGCATCAGGTGATTTGTACAACCTGCTAACTTCTAACTTGAGCTACAATACATGCAATACTCAGTGTTTGTGGTTATATGCTACTGTTACTGTGGTGATTGCATGTTACTGCAAAACCTCATGATGTTCATGTTGAGGATTTGCCACACAAGTACACACATTACTCTAGATTGAAAACGTATTATTGATAATAGAGTAAAAGTTATTACTGTATATTTTGTCGAAAAAACTGAAGTATTTTAATAAAAACAATTTTGACAGCTCTTGATAGTAAATGCAGAAATTTTAGGTAATCATAAGCATTGTATTATAGTAGTATATTACATAATACTGTATTGCATGTAACACAATGCACACTGTGTTTGGGTAAACATACTTGCTTGTACACCTGCCATAAAACTGTTAGACGTCGATGTTTCTCCTTTAGTGCACATTGATCTCTAAACTCATTTAGTCTCCTGATAAAGTAGCTGGCTGTCTTCTGCAGCACTTTCAGTCTCATGTTGTAAAACATTTTCTTCTTTAACACTGTCGACTGCAAGTCAATCTCATCTGATTAGTCATTGTACTATAACACTATATACAACATGTATTCCTAAGACAAATGATTCTATGGCCAGTACAAAATGGTTATTCCATACTAACTATTTAGAGAAAATCAAGGTTTAACTCTTAAATAACTACTGTGTTCATAGCTGAGTTTTTTATTATTAGTTAGAAGCTTTAGATGCAACTGCTTTCAAATTGTAAGTCAGCATTTTTTCCTTCCTCTACGAGCTGAGACTGTTTAAATACTGGTTTTCATACCAACTTCCACTCAAATCAGCTGCAACTCGCTTCACAAACACAGCTCTTGCAAACAATTAAGTGAGGCCTGCGTAATTAACATCATAGTAAATTCACTAGCTGCATAAAGCTACAAACAAAAAGCTACTTTCAAAGCTTCTGTAATCAACAAACTTGTACAATGCAAAGCTGAACTACAAGCAGACATACAGACAAACATCCAGACAGACAGACAGACAGACAGACATCCAGACAGACATCCAGACAGACAGACAGACAGACAGACAGACAGACAGACAGGCATACAGACAGGCATACAGACAAACATACAGACAGACTCATATGTAGTTGGAAGAAGTACCTCAGCCAGAGTCTTACAGAACTTGTTATCTATATCATGACCATCGAGTCGCCGCAGACCAGGCAAATGGTACAACACTTGAGTTGTGTAGTTGGAGAGCAGACACATTGGGTTGGGGGTGTACATAGGGTCTCTAAAACCCAGACTAGATAGCCTCGGTAACCGGGATAGAACCGTTATATCCTGCGATAAGAGAGAAATTTGATCATTTCACATTCAAACAACTTTTTAAAAGATTCATTTTCATTATGCAAGTGAGATTGACTTTCAAAAAATAGCTTTAAAATAGACAAACCATTTCAAAAGTGAATGTGTGAAATAATTAAAATATAGTAGGGCTTTCCAAAATAAAAACAAACATCATGGCAGCATTTTAATAACACTATCAAAATAACCAATAAATCACTGACTTTGAAAGAGGTGATGCAATTCCCTGAGATGTGAAGAGTTTCTAGTTTAGTGCAGTGATCCAAGGAGTGACCTGCAACATTTAACTTCTTTAACCATGTGCAATATACATATACATATAACATATTATATTACGATAGGTAACTATGTAACTATATATATGCATATGCATATAACATATATTATGTATATATATATATATATATATATATATATATATATATATAATATATATTATATATATTATGTATATATATATATATATGTATATACATATAACATACATAATTATATAACTATATACACCTATAAACTATATGTTATAATAAAATACTCATATAAAGTATAATATTTATAACTACAAGTATAATGTCTATAAAATACAAATAATGTATAATATTTGATTTACACAAATAGGTAACGCATATAGCATATAGTATAAAGCTAAGCACATACTTACCAATTGCAGGTATTTTGTTCTCTGATAAGTTTAGTTCTGTTAGACTACAAAGGTTCTCCAACCCCTAGAATTAGAGGAGATACTTGAAACAGTTATCTGCCATGATTAGATGAATTACTCTCATTTACAATGACAGCTTATGGCCACCAAAAAACATGCTCACTATAGCATGACATAAATATGTGTAAACTACTCCAACAACGCATGTGCATTATATTTCTACTTCTTTATCATTAAAATTTATATAAATATGGTGTAGATAAATAACTGGTGCTATTTAAATATTGAAAGTAGTCGATTTTGCTATAATAACATTTTCCTTTAGATTTGTAGGTTTGTACTGCTTTATTATAATTTTGAAGAAGTTAGAAAACACTCTTGAAACACAAAAGTTACAAAACAACTTTTTGAAGGTATAAAATTTTTATTTAATTAGCTTGCAAAAATCTACATAATAGCAAAATATTATATTAGTTCTTGGCATATGGCTTTAATTGTTCAAGTTTTACATAGCACTCGTATGTTAGTCAAACATTAACCAGCTATTTAATTAATTAGCAAGAGGAAATATGTTGTTGTGATAATCCTGAATCACAAACAACTGAACTATAAGTAATAGTAACCTGGATACTAGTGATGTTGTTAGTGTTGAGCCAAAGAACTTCAAGATTTGTGAGAGAAGATAACCCTTGTATCTTGGATATCTTATTGCCATAGAGATAGAGTTTCACCAGCTTTCTCAGACTACTTAGGCCAGATATTTTCTGCAACCAGTTGAAAGCTGATAACAATGATTCAAAATTAAATATATACAATGTTATAAGTTAAATCAAATTAAACAAAGTTGGTAAAAAGAGACTTTATCACATTTGATAAAAATATTGCCACAACCAAAAGAAACTTACCTTGATGGAACATTCAGCAACCCAGAGTTCTTTTAGCTTGCCTAAACCATTGATGTTTTCAATGGCAGCAAGATCTTGCTGACCCACAATACACAGACATTGGAGATTAGGAAAACATGTGGCAAGATCTGAAGTCAATCTAGGGATTCCACTAAAAAATGCTTCCAATGACTCTAATAAAGGTCCTTCAGCCTCCACTTTATCATATGAAATTCCATTGACTGTGCACTGTAAAACAAGCACATATATTTAAATTTATTGTCACAACTATTTTTAGGTTATTAAAATCATTAAATGTTTAATTAACCAGTTGTCTAAAACTTTAATAACTCTATCAAAAGTGTTGATGTAAATTTATAATGTCAGCCTGGTATACTAAAGACACAAAAATAATTTTTATAAAAGCAACTGCACCAAAACATACCATTGGTAAAAGTAAAAAAAGTTACAAAAAAATTATTGACTTTTTTGATCAAACAAAAAACTCATAAATTTTACCAGTTCTTTGAGAATCTCTTGATCTGTAAGTGTAACTGGGACAGGCTTTTTCTCATCATCATCAGGAAGACTGGGTGCAGACATAGGAATGTCCATGGTTAAAAAGTTGAGATGTTACGTCATATTTAGTTTATTTCTAACATAAACATCTACATTATCTCTGCAAGCATAATTCAAAATGATTTTAATTTACATAAAAATGTTAGGCGCCATTTTACATTAATAGAAACACCAGTGACGTTTATCATTATGATTATTATAACCCCTGTGATTACGAACAAGAATACTTAACTTCTATATGATTATATTTATTACAATGCAGCTATATAAGCAATTAAAAAACAATGTTAATTAGCAAAAATGCTGCGAGTACTAAAAATAAATAATTTTTAATTATATAAAATTATCCTTTCAATTTAATTTTATGGTTGTCGACATGATTATGATGATTCAAACTCACATTGGCATTGGGGTTCGCAATTGCAACGTGGTTAATTTTATTTACAAAATCAACAATAAAAATTAGTGCTTAAATCAAATGCACAAGTATTATAAAGCAACTAACGTTGAAATAAGTGAAATAACAACGAATAGTCGTTGTCTTGTTACACTGCCATTAGAAGTCTAGACATGGATCTTTTATACTTTTGTTTATGCGTTTCCCGGAAGTCATTTATTTCAAGTGTTTTATCTACATCGCTACATTTAGATTTTATTTTAAATTGATTATTTGTATAATTTAAAGTTTAAAAAATTAATTTAAATAAATTATAAAAACGATAACTTTTTTACAATAGCAACAACACAACAATTTACTTTTTAAAAACAACAGACAACTCCAACGTACAACTTGTACCCAAAGATATCGCAGTGTTTTTCCTCCACCTATTTAAACTGTATCCAACTATTGCGCAATAACCCTACCCCCCCCCCAACCTCTGGCTGTACATATAAGGTACGAGCTGTATCTTCTCTCATATTATTTATTTATTATTATGATATCATTCAATACAATTAAGGCTGGTATAATAGCATAAACCCTTATACATAGTTGTAGTCCTCATTAAATATAATATTTCCAATTGATAATATAATTTGTATATCTTATGCTATTTTTAGTACTATGTATAGCATAGTGAAGCTAAATTATTACAATTAGTTTACTGCTATTCTGCATGTACATATTGCTCGCACTGACAAAACAAAAAGGGTATATTCAAAGCATTTTTCATAACTAAATAAGCATTTTTTGAACAAGTACATGCATAGCAAACACATGAACTAATGGTTTTACACCAGAACATATCTATATAAATAAAATTCCTGAATATTGCAAAAAGGCAAGAAAAATACAAGCTGGAACAAACAATTCATATATAAGATATTAATAAACTCGTAATTAAAAAGCGACTTTTACCATAATGCTACAAGATTACGGATATGATTGAAAAATGCCAAGTAAGAAAATATATAAGTGCTTGATTTAATCTCTTATAATATCATGATAATAATAAAACCTGACAGTAAATTATAATAGTATAACAGTAAAATTACAATATACATATATGTTATAGTAACATGTTATAGTAATATACATATATGTTATAGTAACATGTTATAGTAATATACATATATGTTATAGTAACATGTTATAGTAATATACATATATGTTATAGTAACATGTTATAGTAATATAGTATAGTAACATATTATAGTAATATATTAAAGTAATATATTATATACTCTGTAGGAGAGATTATTGCTCCTATTGCTGCACAACTGTAAGAACCTTCTATACACCAAGAAAGTTCTTTCCCTGCTATATTATGATATGTACATTTATATTGTTATGTGGCCAAGTAGTCCTCAAGGATAAGTAAATATTGTAGTCTTCATCTACTAGTCTACAGTATAATCTTGAACCTTTAATCTTCCATCTCTTCTAAAAAGTAAAGCTGGGAATGCAACTAATGCAGCTGAGAAGAAAACTCCAAGATAACAGAGCTGACTAATATATTATTAATAACATTTTAGGTAACAAATAACTAAGTTAAAATAATTACATTGTTTAGGGTTGAGAATAGAAAAATCAAACATTATTTTATAGTTGGGTTTCTTAATAAAATGATACATCAACAGAATTGCTGTTTCATTATTCAATTTTATTTTTTTAGTAGCATTAGACATGTGTACGGAATGTTCTAGAATACATGACAGTTTGCTAAAGAGTGCTGCAAGATCACAGATATAACTACATTTAGAACTTAATTGTGATCAAGACCTAAAACTTAGATTATATTTGTATTAATGAAAATTTAATAGAAAAATTACAAGGGCACTAAAAAATGCTCAGCCTCTCATTGAAAAGATAAACTTCCGTTGAAAATTATCAATGTGTTATCGTGCGCCTTTTTATAAATGCGTGTTGTGAAGTAGTATAATAGAAAGCAGCACAAACCGTTAGGGTAGCCACTGTCATTGATCAAAGGTCTCAGAGAAAGACAGCTGGGTGACTCCAGCATCTCGTCAAAGCCAGAGCTGTTGCTGGACGTCACACTGGGCAGTCTCAGATGGGTGCTCTCAGTGACAGCAGACGCCATCATCTCCTTGTTCTGTAATTATATGTGCACACAACTCTTACAGCAACACACTAAGTAGAAAGTTCCTGTGATGGTATAGTATTATATAGTGAGTGTGAATGTGAGTGTAAGTGAGTGCGTGCATGTGTGTAGCTATATGTATGTACGTATATGTGAGCATATGTACATGTATATGTGAGAGAAAACATGAAAGTAACCAAGTTTTCACTATCTGTTATTTATGTGTATAAATTATATATAGAAAAAATATATCTAATCAATTACTATATCACATAGTATACACGTGTGTAATTACTCATTCTACGCATACTATCAACAGGGGACAAATGTGCTTACCCTATAGCGTTATGCGTTCAAAAAATTTCAAAAGACACTGCAAGCCATTGAAAGATAGTATTAATGCTAAAAGTAATTTTATATATAAAATAATCATAATATGATATAACATAATATTACTTGTCCAATTCGAGTCAGCTGCAAGTGCATAAAAGCAAAGGAGGGTCTTTCATCAAGATTTCTTTTCCAACATTTCTTCATCATTTCACCGCTACAAGAAACAAGATTCCCTTATTGGTTCAATTATTTGTATAAATCTAACACTATTCAACATGTGAACCAAACTTGTGCTTTTAATATAACTTTTTTATCATTAAACTAGTCTTCTCAGATGAAAGATAAAAGACAAGCAAGACTAGGTGTTTGTTCTTTGTGTGTCAGCAATGACAACTTCATTGCAGAAAGAAAAACACATTTTTTGTAATTGGAACTACATTTTTTATGCGCAAATAGAACTGGGCTTTACATTGTTTAGTATAAAAAGGTAGCATTATATATAAATCTCTTACACAGGAATAGGGCAGGTTGCAGGTGGACTCATGGTTAGACCGTTCTTGATCATGGTAGCCAGTTCCTTATTGTCCGCCACTTGAGGGTAAGGCTGCTCACCGAGTGTGAACACTTCCCATAGCAGAATACCAAACGACCTGAAGAACAGAAGATTTGGTAAAATTAAAAGTTAGAGCAATAATTGCGTGGTTGCTTATTCTTTTCCATTGTTGGGTAAAACCTCATATTTTTAAAGCTGTTATTGGTTGAATTAGAGAAGGAATTTGAAAAGAATTTTGTCGAAACTAATGGATAAGCCAATAAATAAACTTGAATAAAAGACTATGATATTTTATACTCAACCCACACGATGAAAGTTTATTTACAAATAGCTAAAGCAGACACACAGGTTAGAAAACAAATCTTACTTAAATACAGAAAGAGTTGCTCAATTTCATGACTTGCTTCCTCAAGCAAATATTAAATCTAGCAGAATCTATATTAGTTCATAGAGTTATATATTTACCAAACATCAGACTTGGTAGTCATCTTCCCACTCTCGACAGATTCCGGAGGGTACCAACGCACAGGCACCGGGCGAGTCATGCCTCCTATTTGATGACAATAATACGTGCCGTCTTTGATATCTTTAGACAGCCCAAAGTCCGAAAGTTTAGCTACTCTCTTTTCACCTGGTTCTGTCAGTAACACATTCCTGCAAGCTATATCTCTGTGAGAGAAAATAAGACACCAAATTAGTATTTGAGATGCACTGAATGTCTTCAAGTTTGGTTAAATTCTTTTAATAACTGGTTTAATCTTGCCTTGTCTTACAATAAATTCCACCATACAACTTGTATATATAATAATATATTATATAATACTTCCTGTATATACATATAATGTAGTGTATGATGTTGCCCATATATATATGATATATTTTATAATATATTACTTGCATGTATAATATATTATTGTATGATATATGACATGTACAAAGAATATATTATATATTATTACTTGTAGCATAATTATGTATTATATAATCCATTACCTGTATATAGAACATATTGTATAATATTACCTGTATATATAATATATTGTATGGCGGTAACTGTATATATCTATAATATATTGTACAACATATTACTTGTATATATATATATATATAATATATTGCATAATATTACCTGTATATATATTATATTACGTATAATATTACCTGTATATATAATATATTGTATGTTACCTGTAGTATAAATATGTATTTCACAGTAAAATATCTCACCTGTGAATAAACCTCATCTCTTCCAGATATTTGCATGCTGACGCAACGTCTGTACAGATTCTAATCAAATCTCCAAACTTGAGATCACAATCACTACTCTATAAAAATATATGATTCTAGGTTACGTATAACAGTGACACAGATACTGGTACATGTATAACAGTGGCATAGACGCTTTTACATGTAGAACAGTGGCATAGGTACTTGTTTATGATAAAAAGCTGATATATATTTTTACTGTTTTAAAGTCCTAAAACTAAAACAAATTAGGCATTTATTAGTTGTTAAATTTTCACTGTATATTCAGGCAAATGTAAAACTAATAGGATTTCTTAGTCAGCTTGATGTCAATGCAAGAAAATTAATTGTTCTAACAAAACAAATGATTATTGGTTTAAATATCAGTAATTTAAAATGCACTGTTTAAAAAAAACATTCATATTCAGTAGTCATAGAAATAGTAATATCGTGAGCAGTACAGCAGTGAATAAACATGCCTTGTTAGGTGTTTGATTATTTCTAAGAAAGTTTTTCAAATCTCCACCACGAAACAGATTCATTATGATACCAATATCTCCATTGTCCATCTCACATATTCCCAGCAGTTTCAATATGTTTGGATGATCCAGAGCACTAGAATAATAGCATTGCAAAAGTAACCAATATGTTAGCAGTTAGAGCATAGTTATTAATTTTAACCTTTCTGAAAAGTTTAGTATGTGACATTTACCTAGCCTATGTTACGATAACATAAACAATTTGTCAACTAACACATCGATTTCTTGACTGTATACTAAATCCATTCCTATTTTCTAGCATGCATGCAAAGGCTTGGCTATTTTAAAAAATGCTTATAATATCTAGCACACATTTGTGGTTATTAAGATAAGCATATCCAACTGTACTAAAAAAATAAACATAAATTCAGTATACGGTGTATAGAGAAAATACACAGATATTACTGGTAAAAAATCTCAACTGAAAAGACAACAAAAATAAAGAGGTAAATTTGAAACTTAGACACATTGCTAAACATGGTAAATGTCTCAAGTCTTTGCTCATTTCATAACTACACAACTTAAATTAATAAATCAGCCAAATAATAGTCTTTTTGATAATACACCTAGATATTTTTATCACTTGAATTAATAGACAACCTTCAACAGCTTTAACTTCTATGCTGTTTTATGAAAGTGATATGAGTTTGGCACTACCAGTAAAACAACCCTTCTTAGTTTCAACACCTAAACTAAGAGTCAGCATGAGCTGTCTTCCACAGCTGTCAACACAATGAATAACTACCGGCTTGCATCATACAACCCGGGCTTATCTTCATAGAAAATATGCCAAAAATGCATAACAGTGTTGATAGACTAACTAATGACAAGCATTGAAAGCTGTAGGGTAGAGCTTCTAACAAGTTTTGCAGTACTTTAAATATCAATAATAAATTGTGACCATCAAACCAAGTGAAAATTCTGAGTAGCCTATAATAAAAGTAAATATGATGTCTACTAAAGAACTAACTTGATAGTTAAAGCTTCCTGGATATATTCCGAACGAGTATATTTAGTCCTTTTCTGGGGGTTAGGTGTTTTAATAGCAACAGTAATTTCCTTGCTATTCCATTTTTCACCAAGTGTGAGGTGGGCCAGAAACACTTGCCCAAACTGGCCTGTCCCAAGAGTCCTACAAAAACTTGCTTAAGTTTACTACTAAAAATAAGTACACACTACACAAAATGGTTATAATAGCATATTTCATAGTAATTTGAATAAAATCTTAGATAGTAACTTCAAATCTTTTCTGGGCTCCTGCAAAAAAGTGCAACAATGTAATGCTGAGAAGCATGAGCTCTTGCAAGTAGCTACCACATAGCAAGCTAGTTGACCACCAGTTATAATAGCTGTGTGTCCACACCCTTCTCAAAGATTTGTGCTAAGACTAATAAAGTTTTGTTAAAACTTGAACTACAAGTGAAGCGAGATTACCTAACTCTCTTGACCCTCTCCTCTGGAAACCGTGTCAACTTCTCCTCGCACACGCCGTAGTCGGAGTTTGACTCTAATCTTACAATATTTGGTTTCTTCCGCTGCAGTGACCTCCACTTTAAAACTATATATAAATGCAATGCTTAAACAATGAAGTCTACAGCATTTCAATACAGAAATCTTCACCTTAACCCATCATAGTTATAAAAATAGTCATAGCTGACCAATTCCGCTTTCAAAGACTAGATATTCTTTGTTTATATTATACAATATGTGTTATTTATGACTACAATAACTGCTGGTCTGTTATGATTTTATCAAGTGGAATAATCTTACAACTTACACCACATTAGCACAACCATCATCAAGACAACTACAACACCTCCGAAGATTCCATAGATAACATGATGTTTTGCTGATTTTTCTTCGGGTTCTATGCTTTCACCTTAAACAGACATAAAATAGTACAAGTTTCAGCTCTGTAAGAAAGAAAAGCTGCCTTAAAAGAAAAATAGTAGCATGAAATGCTTATCAAAACAGAGTGAAAACAGATCTTCCATATCATAATCATACACCATTATAATATTAATGTGCAGAGCAGCAGTGGTATGTGGGTTAGAAAATTGCCTGGTAAATCCATTTTTGATGTCAGGAAGGGCGTTTGGTCATAACTGCTGCTGTTTCAAAATGAAAATAAGTTCCCAGCCTGTTTAAAAACCCTTTCCATGAGGGGTTCTCACAAGGATGGCAATTTTAAGCAAAACATGGGTTTTTTCTATTAACATTAGACTATATATTGATTTAAAACCTCAGTTACAGTAACACTATAGATCAGCATACTTCGTCGACATGCGTCAAGTTCGGATCCTGCCATCCACCTGCCACCACACTGACACTGGTGTGTTGTGTATGTCCCATCATCCCATTTACAATTCCTGTTTTCACTACACACGCAGTCAGGTGGCACCTCCATGATCTCTACCCAGCCATCTGGGTGATGCACTGAATAGGGGTCGTAGAGGTCAAACTGGATCCTTTCAGTCAGTTCTCTGTTGTAAAAGGATGAGCCTTGCTCTCCTGGTACTGTCTCATTGTCTGCTAGGGATATGTTGCCTCCTGGAAGAAGTGTCACACTTGTATAATATATACGGCAGCAGTCCCTTATGTGAGAAGATAACTTTAAATTGTGAAACGCTTATTAGGTTTACTAGCACAACTGTACTATACTTATTAATACTTATGCAATCTGTATTATACAATATATTATAATATACTTATATTGAAACTCATATAATCTATGCTATAAATATATACCAGTTATATCATTTACCATGTATGGTAGGGTACTTGTGTTAAACTTATATTATTACCTATGCAACCTATTGTAGTTTAGAACATTCCTAAGGTCAGTAACAAAAATATGGATGATTATCCTTAGAGCATTTGAAGAGTTCATTATCAGCTAAATTAAGACAGTTTAAAAAATATCCCTCATACTTTAATGCAATTCTTTAGCTGGTAAAAGAACAGTTACCACCTATACCATGTACATGTATAATGTATAATGTAACAAGATAAAATATAAGGAGGTAGTGTTTGCTTTCACAGGAAATGTGAACTGGACACACTATGTTTGTTTGTCAACTGCATAATAAACAAGTGCCATTTTCATTAATGAAGTAATTTTCTAATAATGAGTTCAATAAACAACATGTTAGCTGTGATGCACACTATATATTATTAACTAGGTTATAGCCGACACGTAAACACACCATCTATGGTGTGTAGGCATCATCTATGTAATATATTCACTCCAGAGGATTGTATCAGTAAATTACTTGATGTCTACTCCCACACATGCCGCCTCTATATATCTGTGAGTGCAGTTTCGGCAGCACATTACATGTGATGATGTCACAGTATTTATCAGATTGCTATTGTGTGCTGCCTAAATGTAACTGACAGCAATTATTGTATGAGAGTGATCTCATTGCTAGATGTAGCTTATCATGTTGTTGAGGATAACACACAACAATTTAGAAGTCATTGTTTTTATATTAATTTTGCATCACATACACACGCTAGGCCTATAGACTTTTCTGAAATTGTTAGACTAGTTTTCAAGGCTGCCTAACAAAATAAATATACGTTTTTACTTCAGCTTCAGATGTTGTTATGAAGTAAAATAATCCTAGCTAAAGAAGTTATACTCTCATGAGAATACATGAATAAAAAGCATAAATTATGATTTACAAGTTGATCAGCTACTTGACCAGTATTTCAAAAGCTAAATTTTATTAAAAGCAGTCAATTTGGTTTTTTAAATACATTTTTGTTAGGGTTAGAGTTATGATGTCACAACTGAAGCATCACTGCTTTTTTGGTAGATGAACATTTGTTAAGGAGTCAATATAAGCTCTAATCTATACATTACAAAACAGCATAAGAAGAACAGCTGCATGGATAGTGGCACTCCAAAATAATCAGTAATTGAACTTGTAATATTATTTAAGACTGAAGTAATAATAATAAATCAATAATAATTAGTAGTGTTGAAATAATAATAATTAATATAGTGTTGAAGTACAATTTCAAATATTTATAGTTGAAGAAGTTTAAATCTGTAAATACTTTCCAATATTTCCCCACAACAACTCCCCAGTGAACAATTTACTTACTGATCTTTATTATAATATATTAATTGGGTTTGAGAATGAACTTGCCGTCATTCGAACAATTCCACACGTATGATTATATTCGCTTTTATGAATATTATAGAGTTGCGTAACAGTTATTAGGGTATGCACTTCTTTTTTTAAAAAATCATGCACAAAGTAAGATGAAAAATAGCATTTAAAATAATAGATTACTAAGGCTAAATACTATTACAAAACTGTTTTGACCAGCTATATAACAAAAATAAATTGGTTGTAAAGAGCTTTAAAAAAATTAGTTTGGCAAATTTTGATTAATAGGAAAATGGTTTTCATATAACGTTTTTATCAATTATTGATGGCTTATGCAACATTTTCTTATAGAGTAAAGGTTTACAGCTTCATTTATTATGTATTTCATAATGCTAAGTGACTTTTTTCAATTATTTGTGAATTATGTAATAATATGATCAACTTCAAATAGTTTTAAACTCACTAAAGGCATGTCTACTTTGGACCCATACATACACACACTCATTGATTAACATCATAAAAACTATAAATAGTTTCTTCAGTACTTACCATTGTAACCTCCGCCACCACCACCAGCGGTACAGCCACCACCACCTCCGCCGAATCCTCCATGAGTCTCAAACTGATCTCGATATTTGCCACAACCTTTCCCGCCTAACAATGATCTCTTAGAAGCTAACCAATACAAACCCAACCCGTCTTGCTGAATCGGGTTTTGTTTTGTAATGTCGTAGGATCCGCCAAATCCTAAATAAAAAGTATTGTATAATCCCATTATTGCATAGACACATTATTGTATAGTAACATTATTGTATAGGCATATTTTTGTATAGACATATTATTGTGTAGCCACATTATTGTATAGACATTTTTATTATTGTATAGACATACTATTGTATAGATATATTATTGTATGGCTACATTAAAAAATTAAGCAAAAAGCTAACAAAAGACAAAAACCATTAAACTAGAATTCCTTTTATAAAAAGGTGCTAAACATGATAGTGCAGTGAAAAGATGGATGTTACTTTGAGACCAGTTTTTAAATAAGTTTGAAACTTCGGTGATAGAAAATTTGCTTCTTTTGACTGCTTCACAATTTGAGATTTAAAATCAATTTTATCTTCATATATTATAAATTTTATAAACACATATGAATTTGGAGCTTCTAACAAATTTATGATGCTTAACATTAAAATTTTACGTATATGTAAAGTTATCAATACTATTCACTGTAGTTGTGAATAGAATTGGGAGGAAAAAACTTACCTGGCCTTACAGTACTGTTATCATTGCAGGTTTTGTTCACGCATTCTGTCTTTAGATAGGTACTCAACAAGTGACCACTTTTGAACTTAAGGGGCATATCCATCCTTCCCATACCCCCTCCCCCTCCTGCTACGGCTAGTAAATGCAAAGTTTTATTTCGCTTCTAAAACAAGCAAATAAACTTAAAACATTTAAACTTCAGAAAATATTCAAGAGCCTAGTAAACAAAACTGCAGTAAAATTTGAACTAGCTAAAATTGAAATCAATCTATAACTTCTACATGCTAATTTCACCAACCCTATTAGAATACGCTGAACTGATTGCAATTATAGTTCTTCCAAAAATATAGAAGCTTATAATGGGAAAGTGTAGAATACTTACTAAGGAAACCATTGAGGCACCCCCTCCACCTCCCCCTCCTCCAAACCTTGTAGTCAGGTTCTCATTGTTACAATCACCCAAAGAGTTCTGAAATATTACCAGTAGACTCATTACCATGTGTCAGAATATACATACACACACGCACACGCACGCGCACACGCACGCACGCACAGGCTCATACACAAATGTGCACACGCGCACACCCGCACACACACAGATGCACACACACATATGCTGGCCATCAAACAGTGCTCAAGACTTCTACAAAAAAGTCAAGCTAAATACTATTATTTGTAGGTTAAAAGGACTAAGATGTTTTTTTTAAAATGAATCATCTACAAATTTGTTTCTTGCTACTCCTCAGGGTGACGTCAGCTAATAATTTATGTTACATCTGTCATATAACAATATCTGTCATGTGACAATATCTGTCATGTGACAATATAAATATCCACTATTGTCTAAGGATTGGACAGGTTGCTGGAAAATATCCATAATCTAAAATATGTTGCAAAGTTTAAAGAGCTGCTAGACATGTGCACATAACTCCGTGTTAGTTGAAGTTAGAAAAGACCAGATGCTAAAGCCTTTGTTTAGACTGCAGTGCCGGAACATCTTGTAGGCAACCGGATGTCTTGTTTTTGTAGTGTGCAACACAGCTGTGACATGCAGACGTGAGCGTATATAACATGCAGACGTGAGCACATATGATGTGTTACCTGTTCACATGCCATAGAGCCGGCTTGTCCCACCACTATATATAGCTTTTCATCTTTCACCAGATCAATCTGAATGTGCATTCTGGACGGCCAGGAAGGCAGAGAAAAAATATTTTTACTGACATAGCCTGTGCCTCTAATCACTCCAGCCATCCCTTTTGAATGTATACCAGACCCACCCGTAGCTCCGTACAGAATAATGCTAAAAAGAAAACATCAGCAGATGATATTATGGCATGTAAAACACGTGAAATCATTTCGCAATGGGCTATTAGAGAAGTGCCAAAGTAAGCAGTATGTGAATGTATCTTTCATAAGGAAAACCGAGGGGTGAAAGTTGGAGCTTGTGCCAAATGGATGGACCCAGAATCATGTAGATTATAGGTCAACAGGTAAACAAAGGAATAGTTTGACAGGTCAATGGACGGCAGCAACAGCATTAGCCAACCACCCCAGTGACAGCGGTCAACAAAAACAGGTGCAATACTCTTTACTTGTCTGGTTCCAGCTTAGAATTGTAGTATGAGAAGTTGTCTACTTTCAAGTTGAAGCTGTTTTTAAGTCCAATCAAAGTGAAAGTAGAATACTTCTTACACAGAGAAGTGTAAGCTGGCTCTGCATTTTAATAATCTTAGAGTCGTGTTATCTATAATGAGTCATTTTTGGCACAAGGCTCATTTGGCTTTTACTTTTTAATGTTATTACAGCTTAGAAAACATTGCTTTGTGGTTTGACAGATATTTCAGTAGTTTAAAAAACACTTTTGCAGTAAGGAAAGACATCTGAAACAGATATACCAATATATGTCTAGTATACAGCATCAGCTGAGGTTAATATTTCTGCTGACCTTTCTACAGGGTACAGAGGCATTTAGAACTCTGCTAATGTCATGGCTACACCTAAGGCTGAGTGAGAATTATGCTGAAAAAGCAACCAACTCTCTATGGCTTTAAAAACTTTTGCATATAGCCTTGCAAGGTCAATTGCTTTTTATATATTAAAATATTTTTTTTGACATCAACTCTCTTTGGACTTATAATACTGAAAACATAATTTGGTTTTTCTTGTAACCTGGGTCCTAAAATCTGCAAATGTTATTGGCTTTGACTTGAAAGAAATTATGTTGCTGCCACCCATGCTTTTAGCCTTAGGTAATTTAACAGTGATGAGTATCAGGGGGGAAGGCGGTGATCTATACCTTTTATGCTTAAACTTTTAGTTAAAACCAAAGCCGTTTTAAATTTCTTTAGTGCTCACATTTTTACTAAAGTAAGCAAGACAAAATAAATTATCAAAATAAATTACATTTTTACAGGTGCAGCATCACAAGATTCCATAAATATTATTAACCAATATTTAGTTCTAAGACTACAGAGTGATGGTGTGATTCACCATATTATGCAGGTGTATATCCTGTAACATTCCTTTCTGGTGGTCTGTTGTAACTTACTTATATCTCCTTGTTTCAGGTACGTTCCAGACCTGTACGCCAGGTAAACCGTCATCATCTACCTGAACTTCCACGACAGGTTGTCTGTACTTTGGATAGTACTCCTGGCACTGAGTGTTGGTCGGCCCAGCACGTCCGGTTGAGTCGCAAGTTGTGAACCAGTAGCTGGCTGGTAAATACAGTATAAATCCAAGTAAAATTAATATAATCTCACATCTCATCATTGCCAACATCACGCACGTAGTTTTGCACTTTTAGCTGCCAAAAATATTAGATATTGAATAAAAAACTGAAATATAAGTATGGTTTTATATGCCGGATGCAAAAGGAATAGTCAACACAGTTGAAAGCTCAACGTTAAGAAGTCTCATGGCTGCACATTCTGTAGTCTTGCATCATGGCTCCTTAAATGTTATCTTAATAAATGTTTATTTCTTTCTAATAGTCAAGACAAGCACTCAGGTTTCTAAAATACCAGCGATGAGCTAAAATACTCTTGTATATGCTTAGGAAAATTCTAGTGTGAATAATTTGTTAGAGTGGGGCCATATCTTGTTTTTTAGACAAATTAACTTGTGATGCAATTAACTAAAATTAGACCAGAAAACATCGAGTATAAAGCTAGAAAATATAGATTAAGACAGGGAAATGTATCTAATTTAAATTACTGCAGAGAAAGTGTGCTTTAAGCAGTAGTGAAAACGGTCAAAACACAGGCTTTTAGATGACACGTAGTCAGCATTCGTGAATCAGTTGCAAAGAACCGATGGCTATTTTTCAGCATTCTTGGAGTACGTTTTTGTAAATTGCTGTGAAGGGTGTTGAGCATAAATAGGAAAAGAATTTCTCTTGAATGCAGCATTTAATGGATGCTATTAGAAAGCATGTCATAAAATAGGCATCGCAGCAACTTGTTTTGAAGAGAAAATAATTGGACTTTCATGTCACTAGCAAGCTAATCTACGAAATGTTACTCACATATAATACAAATTCTAGGTGTGTCAATTTACTAGTGGTCATAGGATAGGGATGAAATGATGAAGTTTGACTTGGATGTTCCAACACAAATCAAAATGAAGGAGAGAAAATGAAGACTTCACATATTATTGGTGCTTATAAATAAACATTTTAAGCCCGTTTGCCTTTCATATAGTATGTATTGGAGCTTTTAGTAGGTAGCCTTTTCCCTGAATTCATTTTCATGTAGAGCAGCACTGACTAAGCCAAGGGTTAATAACAGATTATTAGAGAAGAAAAGATGACAACCCAGTGCCTTTTTAAAAACACAAGTTATTGCTACTATTAACAATATTACTTTAACATGAGTGCTATAAACAACATTTCGAATGTAATGCTTTAAACCTGTTCAATAGCGATGATAGTATTTCAACAGATTCAAATGTCTATGATTTGTAGCCTTAGGATATTCATTTTCATTAAGGGTACGTACTGTGTCTTGCACAGAGCGCTATTCTTAATTTGAATACAGTATTCTTGCAAGCTACCTCCTTTTATAACAGTTTTGCAATAGAAAGCTGTAATTTATTGCAGTCTGTATTGTTGTGTGCTATAAACTATTGGCATGAGCATAAAAATCAATATGAATATTATATATTCATAGTGTTTTTATTCTGTATAGCAAAGTTATGTAAATAAATAATACCGTCTGAGGTTTTTTAATGCCTAACCTACTAACAGTTTATCAAAACTACACTAACAAGGATGTTCATTCTATAGTTAATTAAGTCACCTTGAAAGTTGTAAGTTGATGTATAGAGTGCAGGGAAAAATAGACTAAAATAGAAAAAGGGAGAGAACAATATTTGTAACCATGCATTTTCAGAGCAGAGCAAATAAAATTATGTAGGAAACAAACTGTCAGAGTGCTTTACAAAAAGGCTTAATAGCTAACATGTCAATTTGTGATTTCAGTGGAGGCTTCAATTTTCAGCAATAATCATAATTGCTCTTGTGCCACAGTAAAAGTTCCACGTTGTCAGTAGATGAAGAGGTGCAGCCCTTAGCATGCTTGAAAACCCTCATGATTGGGGATTCTTACAGCGATGGAGATTTTAAACAATTGTAACCTTTTTCCAATTTTCAATCAGTTGTAAAGAGCAGATGCAGAAATATAGCAACATGCAGACTGACCTGCAGAGATACTAAAACATTTCATTCAGTTTTTTACCTTTGAAACCTAATAGTCATTCATACACAAACATGGACCAAGGTGCAAAATAGCAACACTCAAGTGCAAAGAGCACACAAACTTTCCATTGAATAATATTTTGTATTCTACAGTGGCACGTAATTTCTAAGTCAGATGCATCCAGTTACAATAAAGAAATGTATATTTTAAGAAAAAAACTTTTATATTTTTAATATAATCAATCTAATATATATCCCATAAAGAAAATCTGTAATTATTTAATAATTAGTGAAACAGTCAAATAAACCGACTCGTTTTAAGGTACCTATTTAGAATATTTCCATTCCAGTTAATACTTCTACTATGAAATTGAATAGAAGGATGGGAATCATATTTAAATATAGTCTTTTAATAAACAAGCTATAGCAGTAAGTAAACTAATTAGATAAAATATGACCACCATTTAGGTGCAGCAGTAGAGACATTTTAACAGCTAAAGTTCTTTAATTTTCTTAATGATCAATTTTGGTTTGGAATTGAAATTTGAAATAACTTCTTTAGCTATATTGTTCATCCATAAAATATGCTTTCTCAAATTCTCCGTTACTGCGTTCCCATTGCCTCACATGATATGAATGTATTTTTTACCGGATGTTTGGAAACAGGTAAATCGAATTAATTCACAACCATAAGTTAATGCAAATCAACTGAAACTGCAAATCCCGCATGCACGGATCCATTCAGAGCAATGGGAAAGCAGTGCCTTACTGCACCAGCAGCTATCAGTAAAGTTATAAAGAATACAAGAAGATGTAAACATTTGACTTACTAGATCTGTTGGCGACTGTAACACCCTCAGCGTAGACTATGTCAGCTCCGGAGAGAGCTTCTAAAAACGCGAGCAGCGTTAATAAAAGCATATTGAGCAGTGGTGCTCGATAAATTGTAGTATTCATAATATATGAATATAGGTTGATATTTATCCGATTAGAATGTATATATGTATGTCCAACAAGTACAGTTGCTGTCAACTCCCAGAGGAGTGACTCAGCTCTAGGTAAAGGCTAGAGGTGCAGCACTTTATTCAATAATATAGACTACGTGGGTAGAAGTGAATCAGATGTAGCATTAACCAAGTTCCACCCTTCTAACCTGCAGTACATGCACTGAGCATCTGCAGGTCGTGTTTGCTTGGCTAATGAAATTATACAGCTGACCGCAGGTAAAACTTGTCACTATGCAGACATCAAGAACTGCAGGTAAAGTTGCTGATTGTGTATACAAGTTGTTATCGCCAGAGAATACAGAGCTGCAATGTTTTCTCACCACTAGTGATATAAGCTCATGTGTGTTTATTATAGCTACTGCATATTTGTAGAGTATACACAGAATGGTGACTATCCAGCTACAGAAATATGCCAGTTAAAACACTGAGCTGTACACTTGCCATGCTGAGTGCACAAGACTTGGTGTGCCATGCTACTCACTCTTATATCAACATGTCTGACAGACGTGATGCCAGGGAAATTGTTACAAAACCAGAATGGCTGCTCATTGATACAGAAATTCAGCAAGTAGACGCGATGGTTATTATGCAATCGGAAGGAATAGTGTTGCAACTAACACTACACAAATACTATATATTTTATATAGCTTCAGTAGAAGAGAAATTGACATAGCCTAATTTCTTAAATTTTTTAAATAATTTTTGGTTGGGTTGAAATTTTCACGAGAAAATAACTTCTTTTGCTACATTTCTAATCTAAAACACAAGTTTTTTTCAATTTCTTTATTACTGCACCTCCAATAAATAAATTGAATTTAAATAATATATTATTGTGTAGGTAATGCATGCAATCAGTTTTCCTTTGCCATGTTATGTTATTACAATGGATTATCTTCTCTTTTTTACATAGTATATGAGAAGATAACTCTGGTGTAAAACAGCCTGTCTAATTTGTCCATTTGTCCACAAAAGATACTACGACTGCCCATATGAATAAAAATACATATAATTATAACATATCTTATAATATTTATAACTCATGGGATCCAATAATTACTTATCTAGTGGCCGCATTGCTTTCCGTAACCATACTAATCAGTTTCTGCAACTTTATTTACCGTAGTCTACATTTAATTCTCAGAAAACATCAGCTATCTACAGTATGATAACTACAAACAAAAATATTTTAATACTTGCCAACACCATCTAGATCTAAAGCCGGTCCCACCCTGAGAGGCAGTTGGGGGAAACACTTATCAGATATGGAGATGTTGGCAATCTCGTACCATCCAGTTTTATTACCACGGCTGTTAGACCAAAGCTTTATGAAGAATCTAAAACAAAAGCATTTAATAATCATAAGGCTTTTTTACACAAGAGGAAAGTTTTAATGCAATACATCAGTATGTAGATAAAAATAGAAATAAAGATAAAAACAACTTTAGTCAATTTTCCTGGCCAATATTTTACAATGCATGTGGGTGGTGTAAAAATTACACATGTCAATGTAAAAAATTATTGAAAAACAAAAGTATTTGGTGAACTGTGTAGCAGTTCTTGTGGATTAACAATTGTGATATTATATATTGAATTGAATGCTATACTTTGGGATAATTTTTTTGAAATACCTGCTAAACTGTCATGATTAACACTGAAGTTCGGAGTTCATATACAGGATGTTTAATGTAGTAAACAGTTGTGGATAATTTAGGAACCTTAAAACCTTTTGCATATATTTACTATAGCCTATTGCAACACTAGTTTTAAAATTTTAATATAGGAGTTTTATATGCTTATAATTTTATTGATAAAGAAGTTGTTTGCCTATGAACAAAAGCACTAAAATGTCAACATCAAGTATCTTCTAAATGGCACATGGCCAAATGCATTGGAATTGAGTATAATAAACTCAATGGTTTTTCAAATAATTAAATTTTATGACTGCACCATTGGCATAATTTACCTATCTTTAAGTTTCTGTAAAGGTAAGCTCCAATTCTTCCAAACCTCCCTCTCTGTAATTTGAATTCTGTCTGTAACTACAGGTTCCTCAAAGTTAGGATCATAAAGATCGAGTTGTATGACTGGAATGTGGTAATGTTTTACTAGAGTAAATCCTCTTATTCGATACGAGAGTGTAAGCTACAAACCATAAGGAAATGCTTATCTGAATGACAAAGATGTTAATGAAGAATAATTTGGATTATACAATTTAAAAGTTGCATAACTATAATATAATAATATAAATGTATGCAAATTAAATTATTATAAAGGAAATAGTACATATATATAAAGCATAATTCATTGCATCTCACACAACTAATGAAGAATGAATGTGAAAAATTGATATATACAATTTGAAAGGCAAATTTAAACTAAATTCTGTTTTTTAACTAATGAGATGGTCTCCTATTAAGACCAAAATAGTTTTATAATGTTACAAAGCAGATTTTGACAATACAAGTTTTAAATGTTGAGCGAAGTGAAAAAAATACCAGAGCTATAAATCACTGACTAAAATAATTTAGATATGCGTTATAGAAATGATATGTTATATACAAATATTATATGTTATACATCATATTATATGTTATATGCTAAATTATAGATTAAAAACTTTGAGTAGTAGTAGAAAACTTACTTTGCAGTCACTGTTAGCTTGATATGGAAAAATTGGGCTAGTTAAAGTTGCTTTTTGCATATACTGTGACATTGAGGCATTAAGAGATAAATGGTCACCTGAAAGTAGAGAACACAGTCTAACAAAATATTGTCTATAAATGGAGTTAGTTGCACAGCTATATTACCTGGAAGCTGAAGCAAAATTTAGTAAAAATATTGAATAATAATACTAAACGCTTATAATATTACACCAGTTCAAGGTAGATGTTATATTGTATAACAATATAGCTAATGTTGATATGAAATGCCAAGTTTTGATGCATAGAGTTATCGGAATGTGCAGAAATACAATCGTCAGTTGATAGTTGGAGTTATCAACCTTTGCCAGAAACCACATAGTATGGGTTTCACATTTCAAATTCAGTCAATTTTCTGTCTCGACCTCTTTTTACAAAGAGTATATCCCCACTTCCTGGTACAAGTCTTTACTCATATCATATGCAACAAACTGTTTAACCAAAATTAGCCCTACAGCGTAAGTTATAGAAGACTGATGACGCCTGCATCTCATCTGCGTCTTCGTCTATGTCATGATACTTTGAAAGCCCAGCTAAGTCACATTACACAATTTTAGAATACTAGAATGAGTTCCTACCTTGAGCTATGAAGCTGTAGTGAGGGTTGTCATGAGTTGCCACCCAGCCATCACACATTGTGTTATTGACTACCTGACATGAGGAAGGGAAAGGCTTCTTGTCTTCAAACAAAAGTTACACATGCGGAGGTTTTACTTGGGCATCGTCATTATTATACATACATGTGATAATGCAGTAAGTGTAGAATATATATATATATATATATATATATATATATATATATATATATATATATATATATATATATATATATATATATATATATAACGTACCCTTAGGTGTACACTGATATAGACCAAGAGAGTGTATATGCAGGTCACTTTTCTCCTGGAAAGTTACATACTTGACCATCAGTTGAAACCGTCGGTTCGTCTTGGAAATTGGAACCAGACTATCAAAATACAAAATGAAAAGAAATAACAGCTCAACAGGTTTTCAGCACTTTCCACCTATACTTGGTATACTTTATTACATAAATAATAACATCATTGTATTATATTGGTATATATTACAAAGTACACTGTAATTCAAAGTATTACAGTATATATTACGCAGTATATACAGTATTACACAGTATTATACAGGGAAATCATGTTAGTATATTACACGGCATATTCTGTATTACACAGGGAAATCCTGCTAGTATATATTGTACTGGGATATCATGTAATCTCACCTGTGAGATGTGTTAGTATTCAGAGTAGAGAGCAGCTCTGTATCAGTTCTATTAAATATCATGTACACACGAACTTGTGCGCCGTCTTCGGAAAAAGGGGAGTGGCTTACACTCAGCTGACAGGAAGTTGCTGTGTTGTTATCATAGCTCAAGGACATTATGTAACTGTTGTTAACTTTTGAATACAACACTTTGTCTTGTTCATCTGAAACACATTACAGACATCCTTTCTATATTATAAAGAGTGAATTGTTAGAGTAGTTAACAGGGTGAGTTGTCATCTTTCCTCATCAATAACAACTACGTAAGGCCATTATGTTATTTAGACTGTAATAGTAACAATTTTACAACTAATAGAATAGATAAATTCAAGAGCTTGATAAATCAACATTATCTTGTGTAAATAATATAACGTAAATAATATAACGTAGAATATTATTATATATTAAATAAACCAACCACACTATTATTGCTAATACAGATGATGGCTATACTATAAACATCACAAAAATATACTGATTGAAATTAATAATATGACTGCATAGTTATGCAAATAATGGCACTGGAAGTACTATATAAATAATATTTGAGGCATTATAGATGATATTGATTGTAGGTATTTCAGGTGTTGACTGTATTGCATGTATTACAGATGATGACTGTAAATGCTCCAAATGATGCTACTGCAAGTAAAACCTCCAATATTTCCAGACAATAACAAGGAATCCTAAACTCCAGGCCTCATTCTACCTAATGGCTCGTGGTTTCTTTCATTTGGTGAAACTTTAAAAACTGCAACCTACCCATACGAATGTACTTGAAGCAACCAACTGTGTGCACATAGCAGTAGATAAGAAGATGAATGAATCTCAATTAATAATGATTTTTTGTGGGACATTTAAATGGTGCTATCTGTATTAAAGCAGTACATTTTTTATATAAATTGAATCATTGTTTATTTAAGAATGGCCTAATTGTAGAAAAATTATAAATCATGAGTTATCACTCTGTGCAATACTTCACTCTTATTACCTACTCAAATTAATTACTTTTTTAAAAAGTATAAGTAGCAGTCATCCTCTATATTGATTCATAGAGGGCACAACTCTTAAATCCAATTTAGATAACAATAATATTAAAGAGATAAAGAGGTTTTGCGCACCGACAGCTCTATCTAAACTTAAACAGTGGTCTACTCCGGTTTTCTAACATACAAATAAGAGCAACATTTCATCTAATGTAAAACCAGGAGTAATCTATAAATGTAATTATCTCGACTTATTATAAACCAAGTCAATTGAATCAAATTAGAAAACAGGAAGGCACGTTACAAATCAAAAATGAAAACTCAGGTTAAAATCGAAGAAATGAGTTAGTAAAGTGGCTGGAGGCAGCGTATTGGAAAGAGGCAGCATGCCATAAAACTAACAAGTAGTACGTAATAAGATTGTGAATAATTTATGAGACTGAGAGAAAACACACCTGATCTCTATTTGAAATCAATAAAACTCACTGAAACACACAGATGTACTGAGGATACGAGTATTTTAGAGCAAAAACTGTAGACTTGCAGGCTACAGCTCTACCAGAAACTGTGTATAATGACTTAACACTTGAGTGTTGTGTAAGAGCACGTGCCAAGTCAACTTGGTAATTAGTACCCTTGCTGTCAGTGTGGATGCATTTAACGCATCTGTTACAAGTCATTAGCACCCACACCATGCAGCATTACTCAGAGTGTAACAACTTTTGTTGACACCTGAAGTCATTTCAGTATAAAATCTAGACAGGATGTTACAGCTGTCTATAAACAAATCAATATGCGAGTGTACGAGATGACAACAGCTATGAATAGATTACAAGAAATGTCAAGTTTTTGTGAAAATATTCAATATGCAGCTTTAAATTTTCAAGGAGATACGACTGACACTGTATAATAGGACATACACACACTGTGTATAGTATACAATGCATATAATATACACTGCATATAATATACACAGCATATAATATACACTGCATATAATATACACTGCATATAATATACACAGGGTATAGTATACACAGCGTATAATATACACTGCATATAATATACACTGCATATAATATACACTGCATATAATGTATGTGCGTGTGTGTGCGTTGGTATAATGTATATTTGCATAGCATATATTCATATATAACCCATGCATATCATCATATCATATACATGTAGATATAGAGTTGCACTACCTGAAATAGTCTTCTTAGAAAACCCATAACTATTCCACAAACACAAGTCCCCAGCTAGCTGACAGGATTGTAGGACATCAACACTTATCCCAAGTAATATAATAACCACTGAGCTCCAAACCCTGCTCATTTCTTTCAAATCTAGAAAAAAAGATAACAAAATATTGTAAGAGCCTAATATTATAATATGAATTATACTCTATTTTAATATCATAATGATCATAATTAAATTATTGCGTACAGTATAATAAGCAACTACCATAATGTATTGTTATTATAACACGTATAGTTTATGTTACTCTACGAGAATATTAAAATTGCCTGCAGGTAAATATTGCAGTTTTATTTATTTATGAACTATTATTGAAAAGTGGACTTGTAACCTCTGGGCGTTGTCATGACCCTATTATAGTACCATGCAATACAGAAAAAACAAAGACAGTATATCATAGTGTTGAGCCTACAGTATGATATGTACAACACTAAAGGGCCCTGACTTCTAAGGGTATTAACACCTTAACATATTTAAATATTTTACAAAAGGTTATATAGTAGAGAACAGCTAAGCGATCCCCTGTGCTTTTATATTATGCTAATTTTGTGATGCTAAGACACCCGGTGGTAATGCATATGCATGTCTATTCCCGCAGCAAGAATAAGAAATATTAAAACACTGCATAAGCCCCAATACCTGATCAAAGCATGCATGCAGTTAAGTGATCTTGCATTGTGTGCAGCTAGCAACAGCTGCGAATTATTGCCTTGACTCCTGCCTTGTAATCTATAATCTACACTTGAAGCAGTACTGATAAATTCAAGTTTAATACATCTGCGTAGATTAACATAATAAAACATTTACAACTTTAAACAATGAATATACCGATAAATTGGTTTAAATAAATGATTAATGAACCCCCTTAGTGCATGCAGCTAGATTACGGAAATTTTTCAATTTTAGAGATAGTGACCTTTCTTGTTACTCATTTAAAGTTATCTCCCTATTACGTCAAGTTGACTTTATAGTTTAAACAGTGTAACTCAAAACATGACATTTTCACCTTAATCAGTGAAGGAAGTCCCCGTCTTTGTAGGGTAAAAATGATGCATCAAGTTGGTTGTCAGTTCCCAGTGCCTTGCGTCATCTTATGTTAACATAAGAATTTATTTGGCATAGTATTACAGTAAGCAAACAAGCAACTCTTTTATATTTGCACGTACATTTCACATTATTTTATCAGATTAATGGCTAGCTCATATGATTAGCATCTGTACGTGAAAATCTGTCTGTACAATCATGCATAGTGTCTGAAAATACTCATCTCCGAGTCACCTAGATACATTTTTGTAATTCTTTCTAATTTTCTCAGTAACCAGATGACTGAATTTGTAATGTATAATAAAGCAATAGCTATATGTACATTGTTATGTAATTATATCCCAATAAGTGATGACTATAACTGTTAACTGTTACCAATTCCGTACATCTGATTCGAAATTATATACAGCACATTGCTTGCAATCACTTTTCTTCCACTAGTGGTCCTCTCTTAGTCATGCCTAACTATAAATAGTGACACCCTTTGTCCTTGTGTGACTGTACAAGTATGACAAAGGTCACATTCTTCCCAGACATGGTGGCTGCCAAATCTGTCCTGCAAGTGTATCTCTCTTTCTTGGTAACTGGCAGCTCTGCGGCAGCCCGTTGCGTCACCTGACATCGTCAATATCTATTTGGTGTCAATTCCCTTCCTATTATCAAACTTCCTTATATCCAGACTTTGGGTGACTTCCTTGACCATTTTCGAGCCCCTGTGAAGGTCATTCGGAATTCTACCAGCTGCTAATCGGTGAACTAGAAATTGCAGCGTAGTAATCGCAGCAAGGTGTACATGCTGGGGAGGCCATAATAAGGCTTCTGTGCTGGTAACCGTGTCTCGCCAGGAGATACAGTTATGTAGACTTTTAGGATGAAATATGTTTAGCTTCTTCTCTGGACAAGCGCATCCGGTCCAAGTTTTGCTGGCACATAGCGGAGTGCTAACACTGTAGCCATCTTTATTTCAATCATCAACTTGGTTCACACTCCACTTCTTATAAGCTTTACGCAAATGTATTGATGTTTAGGAGCAAAACTAATTTTGCACTTGAACTGACCAAACACAGCTGATGGTGACTGAACGATTAGAATACAAATATCTGTACAAGTCTGCCCTAGATGCTAGAAATTGACTGTTTGTTTGGACGTTTGTCTAGTAGCTAACATGCTAAATTGAAATGTTTTGACATAGCTCTGAAGGCACCATTGTAGTTAGAATACCTGTAGACATACTGGACTTCATGTGTTTTAGTACATGCAGTTGGCAGGTAAAAATATTAGAGAGGTCAGCTGAATATGAGATTTGAGAGTTGTGCTATTACTAGCCAGGAGTTGTTGGTAGAGTCCATCTATTTTATTAAAAATATAATTTATAAAGATGTTTGATTTTTCAATATAAATTGTAAAGTCTAGGATATAATCTGCAGAAAAACTGAAAAAATAGCTGAGACACAACTACAAAACTATACCCACTCAGTTTTTAGTTCTTCTTTTGTTGCGTTACAACGTTACAACTTTGTGACTGTCAATATATTATGCATAGAATGAAAAATCAGTTTTTATTCATAAAAAGATTTAAATATCAATACTGAAACTTTTGCAAAAGTAACTGGGAATTTTATATATTTGCTGCATATAAAACCTTCATAACTTCACAACATTTAAATAAATCATGTCACTTTTTAGCTGCAGTAGTTCTAACATATACAGCTAGAGTAGTACACCAGTACACTTACAGTAAGACTGTAAGTGTATTACTTACACCAGCACACTTACAGTAAGACTGTAAGTGTATTCCTTACACCAGCACACTTACAGTAAGACTGTAAGTGTATTACTTACACCTGCACACTTACAGTAACTGTATTGGAAGATAATGCTCTGCATCTAACTATAAACACAAGATTCAGAGCTGGTCACAGGTGGGGCTCAAACGAGATCATTATTAAAAAATAAGAGCCAAACAATACTGCGGTGATGAGGAAATAATAAATAATATAATGACTGAAGTGATACTTATTGAATATGGTTTGACCCAGAATGTGTCTGATTAATTACAATAATTGTGGCTAGGAATTGACTAATTAGTGGCTGTGGCATTCCCCCTTCTTTTTCAATACTTCCAATGGCAATCAATTTATGAAAAAGAAATGTTTTTGAAAACTGTTAGAAAGGTTTTGAAAGCAAATAAAGCAACCTAAATTAATACATAATTAGAATATTTACAAAAGTTGCACAGAAATCATATCTTTCAGTAACATAGATATGAATACAGGGTCTAAAGTAGAAGGGGAATGGATTAGATTTAATAAATTTGGCTACACAAGATAGGTTTAGTTGTTAGGCTCACTTTAATATAGACACAATTTGCATTGCATTAATGTAAAGGAATCATATTACTTAGTAATGATTAGGCTGATATTTGTTCAAAAATGATAACCTATCTATTATATTAAATAATAATATAATATTATATTAAATAATGATAAAAAATATAAAAATGATATATTATAATATAATAAATGATGGTTTAATAATACATTTAGTAATTCTTACCTTTTTACATGTAAATATAAGTAGGTACATGGGGTACCTACAGAGTATGTACAATTATTATACTTTGCTTGCACTATATTATTATTATATGAAGTACATTGTAGTTATTGCAAGCATCGATATACTAGACTATATAATACTATAGTGCATAGATAACGGTACAATATATATAATATAATTATAGTATTCATACCCCAGAATTTATATTTAATACAATTATCACTGCTATACATCCAAATAAATTACAGTAATTTAAATGAGATATAATTTTACAACAGCTAAGCTGAAGTTACTGCTAATACATATAATTGTAACTCTAGAAGTCTTTTCTATCACCTATATACAATATAATTATAGATATTTCAAGATAGCTACTATAACTGATTTGTCACAGCATGTATTTCTTTCAAGGAAGGCATATGTACTCACCAGTGTAGTGTAGTTAAACTCTGTTGTATCTAATAGCACAGCTTTCAGCCTTAATTATCCTGGCCGTGCCCTGATAAATTGTGGTACTAGAAAAGTAATAACATGAATTTATATTCTATTGATGTGTTATTGACTAGCAGCTTAGACTGGGCTCCCACCACTTAGTAAACAATGCTCACATTAACTATACAGTTGTATAGAGTGTGGGCCAATCAGAGTAGGTCCACAGTATAATGATAGAGGCAGCTGTAGATAGCATGCATTATGACAAGCATGTATACCTGAAGATTAAGTGTGCCTAGATAGTAGCAGCTCTATCGCAGAGATCGTGCTCATAACAATGCAAGCAGTATAAAATAAACTTGGCTGATGGGTATTTAACTACTATTTGCTGGCCTACACGACCACATTTTTTATTCTGTTAACCCACAACTGTAAATGTATACCATTTTGTATAATATTCAGACCAATATGCCTGTCACTAGCATATTTATATCGTTAGGATTTACCGATCTTAATCAATATAATACATTGTGCAATTTAGAGAGACAAAACTGATTTAAAAAGCTATAATGAGTTTGGATTGTTTTTTGCTATCCTATATATAGTATAAGATTTATTTTTAAGATACGTGTATTATTTTTATATATTAGCAAATTCAGTGAATTTTAAACTTTCTGATGATACAAACTGTTAACTTTATCATTTCTATCAACAATGAAATGTTGGGGGAAATCAAATCACCGGGATAAAATTACAATGTACATTAATTTACAAAAAACGGTATATAAATGTAATAGATTAAGATATGATCGGTTATTAAAATTAAACATTCTTTTCAATGTGAAAGCTTTTGGAGACTGATAGTAAAAAGCCCTAATGGCAAAATAGTAGGAGTGCAGCTGAAAACTTAGGCTACTTAACTGAGCCTTAAGCTATTCATCTAACAGTAAGGCTGTTCAGCTGAGATCACAGTTTGGAACTCAGGTTATTAAGTTGAGACCTCAGGCTATTATCTGTATAACATAACATTGCCCTGCTACAGCCAATAGCAAATCTGCAAAGTTTAAAGCTGCTAAAGAACCGGATGCAATGATTTAAGGAACTCATCCTAAATCAAGCTTTAAACAAATTCCTATAAAAGTGATGAACTGTATGGAAACAGGAGTTAGAGCTAAGAATGTGCTGATTGAGCAGTAAATGGGGTTCTAGCAAGCATTACCATATAAAAAAGGCCCAAGCTAAAACCCTGAGGTTATGTTGACATTGTCATCACGGTGGTCTACAAATTTCATCACATGCAGTTTTTGTTTACAAAATCTTAACCTTGACTTCAACTTGAAACAAAAACACAAAACAGTATGTAGGCCAAAGTTGACATAAGTTTAGTTAAACCAAAGGAAGATATGAGCAGTTGACTATTTTAGCAAATTTTGAAAAAACTAAATTTTTGCCCAAAATAGTGACTAGCGTTATTTATAATAGAACACCAAATGAGGTTACATGTGTCAATGCAAATTGCATTTCGAGCCCTGTATCTTATACCAAAGGTTTCATGTAAACAAAATTATGTATATATACAGTATAGGCAGTGGTAAAAAGTTATTAGAGGAAGGGAGAAGGAGCAGAAGGTAGGCAGAGAGAGGGTGCATGGATGCAGTCAAGAAGGATATAGAAATTAAATAAGAATAATGAAGTGTGCTATCCAAGAGATGACTTTACAGTCTCAGTCAATATTAACAGAATGGTATAACTTAAGAACTTCCAGTGTTCCCCCTAGAATTAATGAGCAGTGATGAATTTCCAAGTAGAGTTTTCACAGTTGAATGTGTGATTGCTTTTACAAAAAGTGACGTTCCTTTAACAAATTGTTGGTAGCAGCATTTGGGCAAACATACTATACCACCTTGCTTGTAAATGGACAGGAAGTAAATTTAATTGTTGAAATTTTTAATTTAGACAAAACATTTTAGTTTTTTAAATTTATCAAACTTGTATAGATTTAACCTCTATTTTACATTTTTCAAATTGATGTAAGCTCTAACTTTTAACTTTAAACCGTTTTTGGTGGAAGAGTAAAGTATATGGCTTATGCTTAGAAAATCTCTTGTCATATGCGCCTAGAGTGAACCCCAATAATTTCAAGATGTCTTCTATCAAATTATAAGAAGTTGTAAGAACACGCAGTCCTTGCTTTATGAAGTGGCACGTGGCAGTGCATTTTCAATGTAGTTTTGATTACTAAGCAAACAAGCTGTGTGCAGTCAATAGATATTCAGTTACAATTACAATTTACTTATGCTCTGCATGTTGAAACGTATTTATTAACAGGCAACATGGCACAAAATATATAAAACGTGATATGTAGCAAATTAGTTGAGAGAGCTTATTTTGATCTTTCTCAAGACCTGGGATTTTAGGTTAATAAAGAAAACATAGTTCAGTCTGTGATGATTTATTTTTGTCTTCAACAAATGGCTAGATTACCAAAAGATAATTTTTTTTTAAAAATACCAAACAAAGATTTCAAAATCTACATATTCTGCTGCAAATGCAAAGCAAAATAAAATAATTTCACCAGTTTTGAAATTAATGTGAATTGTTTAGCAGCTGCATCTCAATAGAAATTTATTCATTTATTAGAACTGAAATCATGATAAATGGTCAACTCAAACTATAATTTAGTTTTTTTAATGAATATAATTCAATTTCATGCAACAAAAAATAATTATGCCTTTGTAAAAAGACATGCTAACTAATAGCTAATATTTTTTATACAAAACTATTTTATTAACATTAAAGAGTAAGTTAAAGCTGAGCTTCAATAAGAGTTACTTTGAGTTGTAACTATAGATTTGGGAAACAACTTTTTTTATTAGCAGAGTATTCTAGAGCAATCCATTCATTGAGTTATAAGTTATAAAAATGATACTGTTTAAACTTTTTCGTGCTTAAAAGCATAAAATGAATCTAAGAGTTAGCATAGCTATGGATATTTCTTCCATATTGATGATTGCTTATAATTACGAACAAGGAGCTAGTTAATATAGGAGGTGGCTAAAAGTTACAGAGAAACAAATTATGAGCAATAATTTTATAGGCAAAGGAAAAATTGAATTAGTAAATTTATCTGTAGTTTAACATGCAACTAGAATATGATTCAATAAAACATGTATAAAACATGATGTAGAGGTCATTGAACTCAACTATTATTTAACAGCTACATTTAAACTATTAATAAGGTATTCTCATTATAGTAAGTCTGCTTCACTGAAGGTAGACTTCATTGCTATCTAAATATAGCATGTTTGTTTGAAGTGGGTACAAATGAAAATCGCAGTTCTAAATAAAATATATAAAGGAAAAGCTATGTTCCTGAGAAAAGTTAAACTTGAAACTCTAACTGAAATGCAAAAGAAAGAAAGAAAGATCTTGAGCGAATAAAATTTCTCAGTTGCCGCAACTAGATGGTTCGCATCTTACAATATATAACTATGTTGATGTTAACGTACAATACACTTACACTTTACAGACGATGATTTACCAGAGTAGGTCTGTTAACTTACCAATAGTCAGTACATCTGATATCATATACCACTTCTGGTTGCACTCAGTACAACTACCAGAGTAAAGGCCATGTACTGAAGCAGCCGAATTATATAAAAGAAAAGAGATGGAGCCATTGTGCAACAATTACAATGACAGGAGACATGTCAAGAACCTTGCAGCTGATGTCAGTTGGTTATACCACAAGACATAATGCTTGCTGCAACTCTGAGTAAATTGACAATGACAACTTGCTTTCTCATTCATATCAATGTCTTCACTTCCGATCATTTACAATTGTAAAAGGATGAATAACAGAATTGGTAAACCATTACCTCTGCTAATAACAAAACTAGTGGTAAAGTTTATTATATCAACAACTGCTTCAGAAAGTGTAGTACAAGTAAAATTGGTCATGCAAAACGAACCTAGATGAGTTAAATTTTAAATGTTTAAATGTTAAATTTGACAATTTCTTCAGAAAGTGCAGCACAAATAAAATTCGTCTTGCAAAATTAAAATAAATGAGTTAATTCTAATTTACACCGTTTTGTCTCAATGCTATTTGCTGAAATATATAAAATACTGCCACACCTGCAGTTTTACTATGAATAATATAAAGCCTACACTTGACTGTAAAGAGAACTATGTGAAATACATCCACACTGATAAAAAAACTTTAGCTGGGTTTTACACACAAGAGTCTTGTAGTGCGAGCTTCTTTTAAAATAATGTGGTGCACACCAAATCTTCAGGCTGTTGTATATCTATAATGTTCTCATTTAACTTGCTCCTTTATCACCTGTAGTTGTACTATAGAGTATAGAACACATCTTGGAGATAGAATGGTAAGTAGGGGAGACAACTGAGACTGAAAGCACATGCTCATTTCATCAACATATAATTTGAAGCTTGTCTTTTCTGATTCGTGGAATAAGGTTTGTATTCTAGTCACAAACAGATTATCTAGGCTCAAAATTTTGACAGTGAGAAGTCTCATTTGGGTCTATTTACAGAAAATGGTAATGAAATATTTAGAAAAGAGGTATGGGCATGTAGAAATGGTTATAGTCTTGGGCATCTAGGTTAATTGTTCAATATATAGAAAACTAAAATGAAAGAGACACATCTTGCATTTTACCTGCCAATAGATCAACTTATACCTGAATATCCAGGCATGTGACAAGCATGAATACAGTGGATATGAATAGCAGTGTATTAAAAGGTATAACTGCCTGAAGTAAATACAAGTTAAATACTATAGCATACATGGGTGTCAGGGTGAAGGTTTCCACTGCATCTAGTCATCAAAATCTACCAATATGAGGAATGGATGCCTTAATAACCTCATGCAGCACATACCAAACAAATATGCACATGTAGGCAATTAGCTCTTGTAGATACTCACTTAAGTGTCATTTAACTATCAATAAGATGCCGAAATGTCAAAACTGCCCAATCAGACTGCAATTTATAGCTGAAACATAGCCGTAGAAGTCCCAGAATGTAATACTACTTATGAATGGCTGTTTGGGACTAGAGATGGTGAATCTACAACAGCCTTATTTACTGAATTTATAAAGACAAGTCTGGCTGTTAAGCTATTTTTGAGAGTTGAAGTGCATATTACTATGAAAAGGTGAAACATAACTGGGTTTTGATTGTAATGAGCTACTAGATGTGAAGAAACTTTACTAAAAGTGTAGTGCTATATTATGCTACTACAAAACAATCATCTGCAGCTAGTCTTTTGAAAGCCAAGATGACAATAAGATATTTTACTAACTAGAGATAAAGAGTTGTATTATTTTATTATCCTTTGATTACCCATAATATATTGTAAACAATTCTCTTTTCCTGTTCATCATAAAATAAAATATAATGGTTTTGTGAATTACAACTCTATATATTTCCTTGCAATAATTAACATTACTAAGATGACATCAGCCTTTATTTCAACAAAATAAAACTGAAGTGTTTGGAAGTTGCACTAACCAATATGTAAAATCGTTTAAAAGCCACCAATTGCATTTACCATGCAAACATTTTTATACCAATTACCACAATCCTATTATAATAATTAGCTTATTTGAAATTAATAAAAAAAACTACAGAAACAATTTTCAACATTAGGAAGCTTGGAGAATGAATTAAATATTGAGATATTCTTATTTAAAAAGATTAGGAGAACCATTGCTTTTTTCTCAGCCCGGAACCCAGAAGGCAGAACAAAGTACAGACAGCCACAGCTGTGCAAGTCAACACTGTATCCAGGGGCTGCATAGTCTGGACTATAAATATCCAGAATACAAGGTGAACAATCTTTCTGCAAGTTCTCTGTGAACGATAGCCCTAATTATGTCAAATTAATTTTTTTGCACAAATCTTTCAACACCAGAGAAATGTGTGCTGAGCAGAAGAGTACAGTACAGGGTACAGTAATTGGTGTAAAGAGTATAAGTATTTGTAAGTACTTTTGATCAGCCACGTGCATGTAGTGTAACCATGAAGACCTCGGCAATCTTTCAACACCGCATTCCTAGCAGACACAGCATTGCTAAGCCGTGTGAACATGGGAGAGTCTAATTAGTGTTGAATAGCTCGGCCCTCTTTGCCTATCACCTTGCATTATCCAGCATTATAACTTTTAGTCAGCTATTACAGCTGATGCTATGAAGCTTGTGCTCCTTGCAGCTTCAGTATAAGTTTCCATTATCCTCAGAATCAATTTTGTAACAATAGGTTTGGTTTTTCTGATATAGTACGACTCAAATAATCGGTATTTCCAACAATTTTTGCAACTGCCATTATGCCTCCAAATATACAAAGCTCCTTCCAGCATTAAGTGAACAAATTTGGGAGCTCAAAACCTATGCTGAAAATACAAAGCATCTTCAATATTACCAACACCAGGCAGGTACTAGAGAAAACCTCTAGGCTGTGCATGGGGACGGAATTCAATTGCACAGCTCCATAGTTCCATGTGCATATATTCATTTAAACTCTTATTGAAACAAATTCTTAAACCACAGGGTTAGAGATTGAAAAAGTCTTATATAAATAATTTAAAATGTAAAAGCTGAACATACTTCCTAGGAAAATAAAATGACAATTTAAAATGGAAGAGTGCTAAATGCTTCATAGAAGTTGCTTTCACACAATAACTTATATGAGTTCTAATTGGTATGCTTGAACGTTTGTAATAGTCAATGTATTAGAATATTGAATTATTGGACACAAATAAACATAAACATACAGACACCCTGATCTTACAAAGAAGAACCAACTCAAAATCTATGTCACCAGCTTCCCCCCCCCCACCCCACAGTTTACAACCTGCAGCCACACTGTCCTATTATTATGGTTGCCCACGTATAAAACAATGTAACTTTAGTTACAACGTAAACTATATTTTACTATAAAATGTTAAAAAAGTTGTAAAGATAAAATTTGTAACTTTTAACAGAGGAGTACGAGAAATGCAGCATTGATTTAAAAAGTCAACAACAAAGTTAGAAACCACAATTAAAATGTTTATATTAGAGCTTCAAATACAATAAAAAGCATAATTTAATGTTGTACAACTTATTATATCAAATATCAATACAACAATGTAAAATAAAAACTCAGCATTCAAAGCAGGGAGAGATTTCTGCTATAAGAGGATGATGGGTCAGGGCGAAGCTCAAAGGTTAAATATTACAGAGGTTAAAAGTCACCAGATATAGCAGAATCTTCAACTTCATTGCTTGCGGGATAGTAGACTTTAAAGTTGAACTTTGACAAAGGAAATGACCCCTGAAATATACCAGCATCACCATGGTGACAGGCGATTCGAATACCATAAAAGGAGACAATATTATCTACAGAAGTGCAAAGTTGGATAAATAAAAAAAGCATTTATTGTGTATAATTATTGGTTAACAATATTAATTCTATATGACTACTTAAAAATTTTGAGAAGTTTTTCATACATGCACTACTAATACAGGGGTGAAGATAATTAGTATATCACACTAGTATAGTAGTGAATATAATGTCACAAATACTGTGAATGCATTTTAAGTATTACTTTAGCTTACATCAACTTGATTTATGACTTAAAGCATTGCAGCAATGGTTGGAGAAGCAAAGGTCGTTTCAGATTGGCATGACATAAATTTCACGATATCTTTACAGTCGGATAAAAATTTCACACAGAGTCGCTGCAAGTAGCGATGTATTATAAATTGTACTCAAAATAATTAAAGCAGCAAAACAATTCATTACGTAAATACACCACCAGATCGTATTTTTGAAACCGTAGGAGCGCATTTGCTTAAACTATAAACCAGTCACTAATAACGAATAAAAAGGAATATTCTAGACGTAATTACATCAGGTTTTACTATGACTTTGCAAAAAAGACACATCAACACAGCTAATTACTCTAATGAGATGCTCCCATGATAGTTTGTACAATTTATATGAATGGATATATTCACACAACACACTACATTTTTACGTAACACCCAGTTGAGCATCACAGCTAGAGATAGGAAATTATTGACTACACTTCCATTCCATGTTTAACAAAAAGTAGTAACAGATATGAAGACTGGAACAAAATATTACTGGAAATTGTCTACACGCAGCAAAGCGGATACTGAAATTAACTGAATTGTCATGTAGTGAGCCTAAACTTTGCAATATTTAAAATTTAATAACATTTTAAAGGTACACGAATAGCTAAACTGTATTAACCAACAACTATATAGTATTAGAGGCTCTTCAACCATAGAAATCATACTTAGTACCAACTATGAACCAGAGACACACTTACTGGGTTGCTGACGATGCAGCCGGAGCTCTCCTCCGTGTAGGGGTAGTAGTTATCGGCAGCGATGACGAGGTTAGGAAGGGGATGTAGTGACATGGCGTGATCGTACTGCCAGTAGACAGGCATCGTGCTAAGAGGCAGCAGAGCCAGGTTACCAGCTGACACCAGGGTTCTTGTGAACTACAAGAGTACAGCATAAGGGAGTTGTCTCCCCAAACATGATGTACAGATAACTCCCACAACTACAAGACTTTTGTTTATAGTTGCAGACTTGTGTTATTGGTCAACAGTGTGTTGAAATATTTCATTAGCTGATAGACACTCACGTGATGAGTTAAGTTGTCTTTAGGGCTGTTGACTCTGCATTTAAACATTTTGGGAATCAGATCTTCTCTGAAGACAACGATTTCCTTCGTACAGTATTGGATTCTACAAGGATTTGTCGTGAAAATAGCGCTTTTCACCTAAAAGCAGCATCCAGTGAATCATGTTATAGAATAGGATTAAATCATAGAGTAATTGGAACTGATGAGACTTCATAGATTACTAGAAATTTTATTTAAAAAAATAGATAAACTTCTAATAAAGTCGTGACTAGAAGCGATCTTATAAGAGAGAGAGATCACCTGTTTAGTTAGTCCAGCAGTAACTGAACTTAAGAGAGGAGGGCGAGGATAAACTGAGAGACTGCCTGCGTCTTCCATAGCCGGGACAAACACAAATTTAGATTTTTCTTTCAAACCTTCGACAGAGGATATGAGCTGGCCAAGTTTCTTCAGGTTTTCTAGAAGAGTATTCAATAGACTACAGCGTACTTATATATATAGTGAATAGCCTGCATAGAACCCCTTTCTATCAGGGGTTCTTACAGGGATGGTGACTATGAAACTGCGCAAGATATAGAACTCATAATTGAGGATTTGTGATTGTTAAAATTATTCAGATGCTCCGCCATGTAGCATTACAGCCATTACTCTATTGAGTTACATACCATGGGGGGAGGCGCTTGGATAGTTTCAACTCTAAAGAGTTCACTTTAAACCTAATCTATAATTTAAACTTTGATAAACTTATGAAATTTCGTAGTACTGGCGAACTTCAATATACCGTAAACGCTGGCATACTATTCACAAAATCAAACGTAATTTTAAGTTTCAACACAAAATTTCTGTCACAAATTAACAGGCGACTAAAACCAACAGCTATCAAACAAAAGGTATAAATAGAAGTGTATGTGGAGGCCTTAGGAAAAGGTAGTGAAGCTACCTGCAAGAAAACCGCAAGGGTCTACACGAGCCCTCGGAGATACGAATGGGCCGCACATCACAAACGCTATCGGAGGAGACTTGCTGTAACCGGTAAACAGGATGTGCAACTTGCTCATCACCTCCGAGTTGTCTAAGTGTACGCATGAGAGGAAGACCTGGAACGGAAACTCATGAGTCAACTGCTTGTCTTACAAGAGATCTGATTGGCTATCAGGAGAGGCAAGCATTAACACTGGTATCACGTAACACAGCTTATATGAAAATTTGCTATAGTAAATAAAAATTCAGTCTGTATCAAAATATTTATTGTTTACGAATTGTCAAGGTCAAACCTGCAATGAAAAAATGAAAATAAGTATATGAGATAAAAAGCATAAGCAGTTAAAAAAAGTAAAATATTCTCTTTTCACAGAGTTTCAAACCAGTAAAGTTTTCACCCTGCAGAGAAATATCGTACTGACTCTAAGCAATAACGTCCACAGTATAAGTATATAATATAAAGTTATATAACATATAGGAAGTATAAAATATGACAACTAAAATAATCAGTTTGAATGACTAAGAGAGTTATGAGAATATTATTCAAGTGGATGTCTCTATATTAACATTTTAGTGGATATTCACACTACCTTTACAATAAATACTCATTTTACTCATTCATTCTGACAAGATAAGTGTTGACACAAACATTACATTATATTGAACTTTAAAGTATACTATATAAAAAGATATGACAAATGTTCATAAAATCTAAAATTAAATAATATCCCGAGAGGTATTATAATACAATAAAAGTTAAATCATGACACACTAACAATTATATAATACAATAAGAATTAACGAACGGAAAGTGAAATATGATGCATGCAAATCAAAATACTTACTATAAATGCATTTGGGTCCTCAATTTCCTTAGAAACCAGCACCTGATTGGCTGCGGCACATGTAGTTAATTCTCCACCAAAGAAGTTTATGTCACCAAATTGAGCTCTAAACGACATGCAGATATCAATGGTGCAAGAAACATAAACTAGTATGAAGTACTGAACAATTTCTCATCAAAATCTATTCATTACGCTCTTCAGTTTTAACTACGCTGCCCTTTAATAGCAAAATATTCAAAAGAAATGTTAACAAAGTAACGGAGGCAATCGCCTGAACTGTTATAATAATTTCTGAATATTGCTTTTTAAATACTCAACTCTCGCTCAAGTTACATCAAAACATCTTTTTAATATGATGGTTGTTTATATTGTAAGCTCCTCCCACTTATTGTGACTATATAAATACTGTGTCTTATATCATGATTCAACCTAATGAACCAGAAGCTGAACCACACCTTCATACGCGGCTACAAATTATTACAAATCACTCACAACAATCAAGACACCAGCCTTTATGTCACCCAATATTAGGCGAAGTTATTTCACCTAGTAACCGAAGCTGTCTCACTAGGGGGCAGGCTGATAACATTGGCATACAGCACATCCTGTTCATAGCTTCCGTCACACAATACAAAAGTCCCGTCACATATGAGACCAGGTCCGTATTCTACCTTACTCAAGTCTAACTTCACAGCACCATTGAAATCCTCTATGTACCATTGTCCCTAGCAACATATCAACACAATTTAATAACCCCTTAGCAACCCTGTACATACTTTGTTATCCCTACCAGCTGATAAGATATGCAAGTGTATTGTCCTAAACAAAACCTGAATGAATACAGGTTAAACAGCAAAAACCAAAGCACATATTATGTAATACTAAATACCAATCTTGTAAACAAGAATGCAACATGAGTATAAACTAAAATAAAGAGATTACAAACTAAAATATAGAGAGTATAAACTAAAACACAAATATTATAACCCACAATACAGAGAGTATTCACTAAATTATGGAACAAATTGGATAAAATACATAATGTATAAACTAAAACACAGAGTAAACATAAAAGGTTGTGGCTACAAAGTAGCAAACCTACCGGCTGAATTTGAGTGATCATACCAAACACTGTAATATTTTCCATCAGCACATTACATCCATACAGAGCCTCCAAAGGCTTCAACTAAAACATATAACAAGCTTGAACTGCAATACTGTAAACTAGTGAAGTTTAAGGCACACAATAGTTGGCGAGTTTGAAATAATCAGATGAAGGAAGTTGCCCATTCCTAGCATAATCTTTGCAACATTAAAAGCCAGTAACTGTCAGACTAGCAAGTCTATGATTGTTAGAGATTATACTTGGTACATAACATTTCACCTTGTACTTATTTGAAGAGTTGTCTTTCACTGTAACAGACTTGTTGGCAAATATTGGATTGCGAAGAACTCTTTGGTAAATATAATTGTATCTATTCCTGAAATACTCTGTAAAGTGGTCTGCACAGTCTGTGAAAAGTGTGGCTTTACTTCTACAAATTACAGGAAATGACATTACATTGCTCGTGTTGTATGCGAATAAGAAGCAATCATTTCTAATTAGTGAATATAGGTTTAGCAAGTAACTCATTTGCAAGCTTTTCCTGAAACTAAAACTCTGTATTTAAATTAAAACAAATAATTTTTAGAAAAAGAAATTAACGTAGTACTTTGCTCAACTCACAGTACGAATCTTTGATTATCACGATCAAATATGAATCTCGGAGAGTCGAAAGCACCGATCACGTCAAATAATTTGACTGAGCCATCTTGTTTTTGTCCTGTAACTTCCAGAACAGCCTGCTCACACTGCTCCCTTGTAGTAAGGCCTACACTAGCTACAAACACAACTGACTTAAACCTTATGTAGCTGAACAAGTCAACTAATACCAGTTTAGGAAACTGCATTATTTTTTATAAAATGATTAGTGCCTTAACTTAAAATAAGATAGTCGAAGAAGATATAACAGGTAACTTCATGAACATAGTAGTGATTTAGAGTTTTGCTTCAAAATCAAAGTATTTTCCAACAAAAGCAGTATGATAGATTCACATTACCTTTTTGTTTAGCTAAGCTACTCCATATTTCTTCGATGGCAGCATCTCTTTCATTTGGAGCTAAATCCACTAAGATTTCCACCAAATATTTAAGTGATTCACTAAATATGGTAAAATAAAAATATAACTTTACCAAACAGCAACATGTAAAAGAAAACTTGAAGGAAATTATTGACACTGGTACAAATTCAATGAAAACAAAATTTCCAGCACAACAGTCCTAGTCTAAAAGTGAGTTTTGAACCGTTGACTTTCTTTTAGAGGGTCCTCTCTTGGGCCTTTAACTTTTGGAAGGATCACTGAACGGTGAGAAATTATTTGAAGATCCTAGTCTTAATGAACCCAGCACGGCAATGTTCGAAACTTGTCTGAAGACTTTTGATTTTAGCCATAAATTCTACAGCCCTCTGCTCAGATTCGAAATTCTAATTGAAAGCGACATTACTAAACCTGATTAGCCATTGACTTAAAATTAAATTGCTGTGACTTGATCCATACCAAATCAGTAATTTATAACATATCTAATAATAGTAATAGACTAATAGTAATACTGATGCTTTCAATTTTTGATAACATAATCATGAACTAAAACTGACAGAGATCAACTTTAAATTGAAATTCAAACTCTCACTTTGACTTTGACAGTTGGAGATAAGAATTAGAAAATACCTGTTCAATGAAAGACCATAGAGCTTGCTGCTTTTGATAATACTGCTTTTTAGTTTTACTATACTTGACGCCATCTTTGATTAAATAATCAATTATAACACTGTGTATTCATAATGAAATACGTAAACTAGTATTTTGGTGAATATAAAGTTTTCTGAATTAAATTTCATCGACAACGTAGAACACTGAATACTCACAATGCTGACTTGTTTATTAGTGTGAGAATACCTACATTAAAAATATTTCTGTTCCCACAAATAATAAATGTATAACTGGTAGCTTTTCTCAGACTACTTACAGCTCCCGCAAAATTTTGCTCTTACAGCGAGTGCAACTGCATCTTTCGAACTTTGCAGGAAATTGTTTGACAACTAATCCAAATCATTTTTTGTAAATTACCCCCTAATAGTACCCAATAATTATAAAGTTTATCCAAGGACGTCATTGCGTATGAAAAGTAAAAGCTAAGAACTAAGTTATAAGAACTTCTTAGTTCTAAAAGTAAAACTAGTTAATGATACAGTCTTACTAACTAGTTATACTTCAGTCATACTGATAGTGATACTCACAATGATGAATGAATCATGAATGAATGATGATCATTATTTCATAGTAAATATTCACAGTGACAGTAGTGAGTTGTCAGTCTAGTCACAGTGATACTCATACTGATTGTGAGTGATAGTGATACTAATGGTGATACTCATAACTCATGACTCATGAGTCATGCTATTACTTTGCTATAACTTATAACTATTACTATAACTATAAGTATTATAATTGTATTTATAATCATGATGAATTCGAAGTTTTTATCATGAATATGATAATCATGATTAATTTGATGTTGTTTAATTTAAAATTAAATCTAAACGTCTTACGGCAGCAAAGTACTTAATCTTCAAAATAGAATTTGAAGTGGTAGAGCTCTGCCTATTGCTATTGCATTGGCATTGCAGATTGCTAAATACTAAATAATAAATTAAACCTTGAAGTTGATGCTAAAATTTAACTCAAGTAGCTAGATTACTAGTAATTATAATACCGTACTCATACTGAATCTCAATCTGATACTCATTCCGTCTCATAATCGTTTTGGTAATGGTAGAAAATTTAAATTGTATTTACACTAACTTCAAGTGAATTGCTCTAAAAATACTTAATTTGAGTAAATAAAACTCAATTGCTAAAAGTATAGCAATCGGTTTTGGAAGTGTCAAATACTTGCTTATGGACCAGTAGAAATAAAATTATCACCAACAGATTGCTAACTCATTGGTGACAGTAATACTAATTTTTTTCATTAGGATTACTATTAATTGTTGTGATTTTCTTTAATAATTATGACTTATCTAATTGCTGTAGTTTACACTAATGTTTATCATTCCACTGGTGCTATACTATGACAATGATATCCATATAGATAGTAAATTCTCTAATTCTAACTTGGCTTGTGCAGATACTAATCACCTTGTAATTGTTCATTGAAACTTGATGAATCGTTTGTTACTTAATCACTCACAGTTTGTGATGTTATTAAATAAAGTATGCTTATTGCTTGATTTGCAATGAGGTGTTCAAGTGTAAGCTAAATTTCAACAGATAAAGATTTCAGTTGTAGGTAAACATGTCAGAGTATTGGATCTCACAAGGAAGGCGTATGTGCACGTACTGCAAGTGTTGGACTGCAGACAACAAAGCATCTATTGCATTTCACGAGCAAGGTAAAAACCATAAAGAAAATGTAAAACGTAAACTTGATGAGCTAAGAAAAAAAGGCTTAGAAGATGCACGTAGTAAAGCATCTGAAAGTTCAGAAATGGAGAAGATAGAGAAGGCAGCTTTGGCTAGCTTAAAGAAAGATCTACAAACCGACAAGGGAATGGGTAGCGCATATGGTCTGAGTACTGATCAAGTAAATGCAGTTACAGCTAAGTTAAATTCAAAGCCTCCTGTCAGTTCTACAAAGTCAATCCCTCGCCCCAAGAACAATAAAACTAAACCATCAAACATGGACAAAGATGTTAATAAAGAGTCGTGTAAGGTTGAGACTACCTCTTGTGACTATGGTGATTGGACGACAGCTTACAATGAAGAAGGTCATTTGTATTATTGGAACACAGTTACTAATGAAACCAGTTGGTATCCACCTGATAACAATGTCACCCAAGATTCAAACACCCAGTTACCCTATGCCAATAACACACAATATTCAAACAAATCTAATCATTCTGCTTATGGACAATGGGAGAACGTAAAAACTGATACTGGGCAGGAAATTATTGACTTGGATTTACCAACAGACAGCAAGAACAATGTGACTGCCCCTGAAGACATACCACTTCCACCTTCTGCTTCAGACTCTATAACTGCTGAGAACGTTGACTCAGAAAAGACTGAATCTCAAACTAATAAATTCAAAACCAAGAGAGTGTCTCTCGGTTCTAATAACACAGCGTCTGAACCTGTGGCATTTAAAAAGCGTAAAGTAACTAAGCAGAGGCAAGCAAGAAGCAATTTAGATGATGAATGAGAGTTTGCATTTATACACAGCATGTAATAATATTTTTAAGTCACAAACTTGCAGCACTAGCAAAATCATTTTTTAACACAATAGATACTCTAAATTTATTTTATGAATATAATTGTGATTTTATATTCTGAACTGTTGGTGTAGTTTATTAACGTATTTGTGCTGATAAATAATAATATGTTTATATAATAAAATGCTTGCTGAGTAAAAACATAATAAAAATGGTGATCATCAATCTTTAAGTGAATTGCATTTGAGCACTTAGTAAAAAAATGCATATGCAAATATTATAACTATATACTAAACATAGCAACTGAGCAAGACTGCATACATTGTTGAATAGTAAAAATTTAATAAAAAAACAGGAAGTGATTTTACAAATAACCAATAAATAACATGAATATCTTGAAATGAAATAATACAACGGCGACTTTGAATATCAATTGAGATGAATGTATCAGCAATGTGAGCACCATTGTTCTGTATTATAATAAATAATATATTTGATCCTGGAATGTCATCTCATATCTGTAATAAAATTGAATTTATAATAAGAAGGCAGGAGATAGAATAGTAATATTTTCTGCTGTTGCTGGGTTAGAATATTAATAAGTATTTTCAGCAGAGCATTACTTGGGGTATTAAATTGTATTTTTAATACCGACAAATCCCTGCTAATAATGATCTGCATGAAGTTTCTAGTTTTATAGAGCATGAAAGTTCCAGCAATAGCCCAAGCACAGTGATGTATAAAAATACCACTCACTTGATTTAAAGGTGATCATTACTTGAACGAGCTTGATACTAGCTAACCAATGAGTCAAGAGTATACTTTCTTGAAGGTCTGTCAATATCATGGTTCAACTGATCGGTCATACCCAGATCTTCTGGGTCCAATTCATTTTCAAACATTCTCATTAACAAGACTTCCACTTTCTTCCGACCTAGCGCAATGCAGAAATTATGTATTAGCGTAAGATCAAGACTAAATCAACACCAGTTTAATGAATCCACACACCTCATGATTGAAACTAGAGTACCCAATTATTTCATATTGTAATTATTTAAGAAGAAAAATTGAGATTTCAACTGTTGATTTTTATGCTCTTATAAAGCATTAAAAATTCTAGTTTCAAAGTGAAAATACAGGATTGTAATATATAAAAAAATTCAGTACATCATTTAAAGTGAGTACTCTTCATTTAAAGGATTCAATAAATAAAAGTTGCATCTGACCTCGAGCCTTGCCTAATGCTCAAATTAAACTTTTTATTAGTGCGAACTCGTCAAAAATACTCACCAATAGGTACCTGCTTTTGTTTGGTAACATAAAGTGACTATAAAACATATGTGTGCGTGTGTATGTGTGTGAGGTGTGATGGTATGTTTAACAAGATAAATCAATTACAACAATAAGCAAGCAATTTGAAGATCGAAAATAAATGATATCCTTGAAGTAGTTACAATGATGGCTGTGCACTAACTTTGTTTAACATGAAAGCGTGTCCCTTCCTCTGGTCTTATCTCGGTCTCCATGTCATCAATAATTACTTCTTTGTCTGTCCCTTTCTTCTGCTCTTCTCCCTTTTTCTTTTGACTGTGATTGTAAAACAATAAGTATAGTGTAAAAAGCCAACTTTTCACTATATTTACAACCTCAAGTCAAGCTGGGTAGGGTTGTTTTCTCTTTCGAATATGTTCAAAGTAGAAAATTATTCTTAGTGTGAGTGTGTTGTTTAATATCAGATGTTGCTGCTGCATTAAATATGAATTTCCTCAATTACATTCTATTATCACAATAACATAAGCAATAAATAATAATGGTGATGTGTTTATACCCAAGAGCATATCCAAGCTGAAGTATCTTTGCTTCAAAGTGACTCTCGAATTTACTCTTCGACAGAGAATATTCCAAGATGAAGGCTTCCAAAATGAACGCAATAAATATGCTACAATGACAAATGTGTTATCAAAACTTATCCTTCAAAACAGAACAATAAATTAACGTTTATTGAAAACTATCATAAAAAAAAGTATATCTTTGAGAGAGACAAATATATAATACTAACAAGCAAATGGCTCCTACACTAAAAAGCTATAGCTACATTAATCTAAAAGTAGGGCTTTATGTAACTGTATGCAGTAAAAGTAAAATCATTTGAATCACTGCATACCAGACTAACCCTCAAAAGAGAAAGTTGAGGAATGTGCTACTAGGTCTGCCCTTAACATAAGAAAATTGCTATTAGCTACTATTATGCAGCTACAACCTCTCTGCTACGGAAAGTACAAAACCTGATAACATAATAGCAAGACATTATAAGTAACAGCTTGAAAAAGCTTTTCCCAAAGCAGGTGTAAGCATCACAGCATCATATTGTGTAGCATAGAACAGCAAGGTGGAAGAGCAGAACGCATTTAGTATAAACCTTACTTCATTATGAGTACCACTACAGTCAGATGAAAAAGTAGAAAGTAGATCTTGGCAGCAGGATGAGTCACCAACACAAATCCAGAAGTCAGCACATGCCATTGGTTGACCACAGTCAGCTCTGACAGCACCACCAACGCCTGACCAATGTTGTTGAAGTTGTTGCTGCAAGAAAAACACAATTATGCTTTTCCAGCTGCTATATGATTCAAGCTTTTAACACAATGTTTATAATTTAAATGTAACTGATTTTAGGTCTGCCCACATTGGAACAACTTTGTGAAAAGCATTGCTATTGAGTCTATCATCAAAGAACAAAGAAGCTATTGGAGGTGTTCAATTATGTTTAATGTAAATCTTGTACTAAAGTGTGCTTGTGTGTAAAAACATAAATTCTGCTCTGCCAATCACAACACATCAGTTTTAATAACTGCTAACAAAGATTTTAGAAACCGCACTGTATCTAACAAATGATTGGTTTGCTAAAACAGATGTTTTTTTCACAAAAACATCTCAAAGTGAACATACATTCCCAGTACTACTGCAATCAACTTGCATGTTATGTCGTATTAAATAACCAGTAATATCTCAGACATACCTGCAGTATCTATCTATCCAGAATTCTGAATCTTTAAGAGCAATATTGCCACAGTAGTATTGGTTTTCAGACAGGTTTTCCAGAGTATACGTGTCGTTACCAAAATACCGAATTCTATTTTGAAATATTTCCATTCCAACGATAGCAAAGGAATAGTAGAATGTCTGAAACAAACCCATATAAAATGTCTAGAGTAATGACACAAATAAGCATAAAATATTTCAAAAGCAAAATATTGTAACTTGAATCATTATTATTCAACAGTGCTTCCAAAAAAACCAATTATTTGTATAGACTTACAAACAATACACCTCCATATATTATAATAGATGGCCCAATGTTCACCAGCGTAGTAATGACAATTCTGAACCTGCAATTAAAACAGCAATTGAAAATAAATGCAATAAATATAGCTACTCAAAAAAGCTACCACCACAAGTTTTACCAAAAACATACAATAGAAGTAGACCAAGTTCCTACCTGTCAAATCCATTGACCAGTTTAACGAGACGCAGTACCCGAATAACCAATATAATGTCCAGAGTTTGTCCTTCAAGGTCTTTGAGGTGATCAATAGCTTCCACCATTGTGGCTATGATAGCACCACCAATAACTACCACATCAAACCTGCAGCAAGTACACCATAAAACAATCAGTTTATAAAGCTGTGTATCAAAAGAGAGTTCTCTAAAGTTGAAAAGGTTATAGACAACCACCGATGCCATTACTACATTGCAAAACATTCCCAACAGAAAAGACTTTGTGTGTCTAAAAGTGCAGTTCCTCACATTACGGAGGATATTGTGACAATGTGATTTGAGTTCAATTCCTTCTATATAAACTAAATGACATCACAGGAAGAAATTCTGCTTAATGGCAAACTTTATTACGACTACCATTATTTTATTCACAGATACTTGTCAACTCATATCATACTTACATGTTCCAAAACTGACTCGCAAATTTTCGGGCACCATAAGCGTAGAGTTTCAAGATGATTTCTAGAGTAAAAAGAGCCAAGAAGAACCACTCAGCAACCTGCACCTCCACGGCTATGAACACCGCGTTTACCACAATGGCAAGGTCAAAAAAGTATCGGAAGAACCTGAAAGTCAGCACCGCTGCATAAATTGAAGATTTTGAAGGTTACATAAATAAATAAATATGTTTATCGAAATACCTTCAGTAACTTTTGCCACACATTTTAGTTAACACAAAATTAAACTCCACAAAATGTTTTAAACTGAATAACATAGATCTATTAAAAGTCTGTACCACAATATGTAATCAAGGTTTAGAGAGTTGTATTGCCCTGTCTGCTGGTAAAATATTTTTGTAATGTCATCAATTTTGTCAGTTACATTAGCAGCTTGTGTTAGCATTAGTGTTAACATCTTTGAAAAATCTATCAAGTCCGTAAAGATTTTCCACCTACAGTAAGTAGAGTCACCTTAACAAACTGCTTCTACCTAAACACTCATAAATAAAGCCCTTGTGTATCAAGTACACTGCTAACACATTAGTCTTCACTTACTTGTGCTTCACGACCTTCCTGATGAACTCGGTGAATTTACTATTATACAGTTGAGGACACATCCTGTTCCATAACAACATCCTGTCTTTCACTTCCGTTAGGGGAACGTTCAGCAAATCGGCGCATGTCAAAAACTCAGCTTTTGCTACAAAGAATAAAAGGATGGTATATATCCTACTATACATATGATGCCATTTTATAACAGAAATGCTAATCATTTATTTTCCCAAGTCACCCAAAGCTACTGTTATTACCAACTCGGGTATATTTAGAAATTAGGAGCTACTGTATATTGCTCTTTCTAAGATGTTGGCAATATAATTTAATATATGTTTAAAATAGTAAAATGTTGAAGTATTTCAACAGTCAATTAATAATTAGCTAAATTCACGGTTATCCGGACTTGAACTGCACAAGTAATGTAGAGCGAATACAACTCACTGATGACACCGTCTCCATTGCCATCCATTACTTGAAACAGCATGGTAACTTGTTCCTTGCTCTTCTTGGGAAATAACTCCTTCATTATCTTAGTCCAAGTAGAGAGGGTGATATGATATCCCTCCCCTTCCTTGTTTTTAGTCTAAGAAAAGATTTAAACATTTCACTAAACAGTCAGCTTAGAATAACACTGCCAACATAATCTTCACTTGAAATTAAATTAATTTAATTTAAAAAAAATGTCAATTTCTACAAAAAGAGCATTTCAATTTGAACTATTGACAGACATAAAATAGCACAAACCTTCACCAGATCATAAGCTGAAGCTAGTTTTCTTCTCTTTGCAAACACAGCTTGCTTCACTTCATTCTAAAAACATGGAAACATTCTAAAAGCCGTGAAACTACTGCTATAACCCACATTTAATAGAGCAATAGTAACAACGATGTTGTTTCATGATAAAATATTCCGGTAGAGGTCAGGAGAAAGCTCCATTAGTGCAACAAAAAGTAATAAATTCTGCGGTAAATTTGAAGCATGAAGTTTAATCGTATCAATACAAAAAAATATTTTCATTACTTAAGTTTAAACTTATGTTAATTTTTCATCTAATACTTTATTAGCTTAACAATAATTACTACTCAGTGTTCTTGTTAGCAGTATGTAGTCATGGTGAATCTATTCCAGTTATACAACTCATGTACATGTGGCAGACAACTCTCAAAACACTTTATTGGACACAGTTTCACACTTATTAATGTTTCAGCACCTTGTATACATCAACTACAATATTTCATGAAATGCAGCTAATATTACCAACCGAGATAACTTCACTAACACGTAACATCGTCATATTCAAACTCAGTGCATGCTTCTATAAAAATGAAAAACTGACACTACAGACGCAGAGATACATCTTATTCCGATATGACCGGGTACAGTGAGTGTGGCATACCTTGAGGTGACGCTTGTAGCTGTTGAATATGACAGCCAGTAGGACATTCATGAACACGTAGAGAGTAATGACGAGGAATATAATGAAGAAGAGTGCATACCAGTGACTGACATCATAAGCTGGCATCCTGTATAAATGTAGCAACATTGAGTACACATTTGAAGACAGTATAGATGGGTTTAATAATACAAGATAGTATTTCACAAGAGAGCACGACTCTAATTTTTAGCATATTAGATAATTAAATAGATTTGATTCTCCTTGTATTAAATAAACATAACACACTCTGGTATTGGTTGCATCAATGCTTAGCCTACGCAACTGGGAGTTATGTACACATTGAAAACAGAAAGCAATAGGCTCTAAAGAAGGCTAGCTTTGTTTTCCCTAAAAGCAATTCTTTAAACAACAACTCTGTGATACCTATGAGCCTAGTTATATAGTACCCACACTAAAACAAACTACCCACATGGAAAATACTTTTTATAGATGCTGTCAAATTGCTTAAAAGTCACCATTACTTTGAGTAAAATTTTTGAATACATGTTTTTAGCTACAAATCGATTTAACAGAATTTTTCATTGATTAGAGCTTTCAATCAAAGGAGATTTACATCTTCTATGCTATTGTAATCAGCACAACTGTCAACTACAACCACTACATTATGATGACAACATATGCATAGGAAAAGTTGGTTGCATGTAATTTACTCTTTAATCAGCTGTACTACTAACTACTAACAACTAATCTGAATGAATAATATACATAACCAAGTTATTAAAGTATAATACCAAACCCTGCCAGAAAATGATAAAAAAACTATTTAATCTAAAAACCTCTGCAATGCTGACAATAGCCTAATACATATAAGGACTTTGCGACAAGTGAAATGTTGCACATAGAATATACGTACATTACATCCGGGTTATTGGCCGTAGTGACAAGTACATACAATCTCCATAACGCGTCAGGATATGTTTTGAAATATGGTTTGCCGAATCGATCATGTAAATTTCTAAAATAGCAAAACTGGATACCAGATACAATACTCAATACAGCGCACTCAATTCACCTGGATACATTATACAATGCAAATAAAACACTCACAGTACAGTTTAGAAACTACTATGAACTACAGACCATTTTCATGCAAACATCAAACAGTACAGAGTTACTAATCTACTAATTAAACAGCTAAACAACTAAATAGCAGCATTCTGTGTTGACTTCTTCATGCAAACTCAGCATACAACTAACATAGCATACTACATGCCAGAAATTAAAATACAGCTTCATTGAAGAATATGTCCTCTAATTTAAAACTTTATACTACTGATGACTCATAAGTAACGGCCAGTTTTTCAAGAATTTGCACATTAAAAACTTTAAAAATGGCAAAGTAACTGATAAACGCTAGAATTATGGGCTAGCTAGGTAAAGAATGTTACAAGCAAATTGCAGAACATCTCAACTAAAAACAGAAAGAAGCAAGTGTAACCTAACTACTCTTTAATATGCAACTTAAATTCTTTTTCAGCAAAAGATAAAAAATTAGTAGCTCTAAATAAAGATTTTTAGTCGCATTTTAAGCATTGAAATTGTGTAAAAAAATTGTTTATTAAACTGAAAAAAGATATTTTAAAAGTAAAATATTTAAAATACGTTACCAAATGAAATAAGAAAATCTAAAAGTTAAACTGTAATGAAAGAACAAAAACTATTAAGAATACATGGTATTGTAAATGATATATACAATAATATCTATATATAGCATGTTTAGAGAAAATGACAGTGACTAGCAATTGATTTAAAACAACCTGTAAAATGTATGTAATATACTGTATTATTGTACAGTGCTATGCAATCAGCACAACACAAATATTATACACTGTGTAGGCAGTAAAAGGATATTAAAGTTTACGCATAGTGCACCAGGACAATTAGTTTCACTATAAATACGCACATTATAATATTTCAATCGTATGCCTGAGTAATTTCGATATAAACTAATCACAACTATCTAGCCCCTGTGCATCTTAGATATCCCAAATAAAATATTATTATAGGCTTTGTATATAAAATAAGATAGTTATGCAGGAAATATAGAATAAAACATATTTTTAGACAAATATCCCTATAAGGACTTTGCTCCTTCTTTATAAATACAAGGATAGTTCGTAGGTAGAGAATAAACTTAGAGCTGCAAGTAAATAGACTCAAAACTTACTTCTTTCCAAAGATTTTGAGGGCCAACAGTGCAAACAGCATCACGCTCAAGAGGAAGAGAATAAGAACAAACACTATCTCTAATATGGTACGTCGGATGTTCCGAAATGCACGGCGAATCTAAAAGACAGTAACCAATCACAGTTGAGAACACAAACATGCAAAATCCTTGACATTGCAGTTGTGACTTGAACACAACAATATCAATTTGAATATAACATCAACCAGAATGGATTAATATTCACTTGAATACAATAATATCGACTTGAACACAATGATGTCAATTTGAGTGCAAGGTATAGCCATTAGCTGTATAAAACAGTATTTTAAGTAGCAAGTAATCAGATCTTTAGACTACTAGATGACGTAGTTTAGAAAGTTTAGATCTGATAGCAGATGATTTCTATTAACACACATTACTACACATGCTGTACATGCCTGTGACAAAGGTATTGTTTATGTAAATGATTCACATTTATACATTCACATGATAACTCAGCAAATTGGGGAGGGGGATTGATTAATGATCACCAATATATCTATAAACAGGTGATAACTAAAATGATAAGGCGCAGGTAGATATAGGCATATTTCTACTTACCTGCCGGGCATGTGGAAAGTTTACTATGAAGAGTGGCCGAAGAGGACGAGACCAGCGAATAGGATTGGAGCTCTCATCTATCCCCGCCCATATGGAGTAGCTAATAATATCCAATACACTGAGCTGCAACCATGAAATGCAAATCATATAAATTATAATAATTCACAGCATGACTCATTACTGATTTTATGATATATTACTTTGTATAGTACCAACAACATGTATGCAGTTTAAATAGTATTTGAATAAAATAGACTGTAGAGCTAGATTTGAACATAAAGAAGAAAAAACTATAGATTAACCTAAAAAATAATTACCCCTTTTATGCATTTTATGAGCGCTTGTAATTGGTACAAGTAAAATTTAATGTACACAGGTGACAGGTAGTGTACACAGGTGACAGGTAGTGTACACAGGTGACAGGTAGTGTACACAGGTAACAGGTAGTGTACACAGGTGACAGGTAGTGTATACAGGTGACAGGTAGTGTATACAGGTGATGGGTAGTGTGTATACAGGTGACAGGTAGTGTATACAGGTGACAGGTAGTGTATACAGATAGTAAACAGGCTTACCACAATCAAAATAATAGCCACAATATTCTTCTTGTCTTTCCAGAACGTAGTCTGATGCTGAAAGCTAGACAGGTGAATAATTCTGAATCCCAGATAACCCAGGGCTATTATTTCTATGATGCATGGAGCCTAAAGGGAAATAAAGTATCGAAAGCCTATAAAAAACTTTATTTTTCTCTCTCAATCTGTTTCACAATATAAAAATTGGTAAACTTCTAAAAATGTATATTCAATTTTTTAATAATATAAAATATAAATACTGTGAAACCTATTCACAATCAACACAAGATTGTATGATAGCAAGAACATCAACAGCACAAAAAAACTAAAATAGCGTAAGATTCGACGTCAGAATAGCCATGAGATACTGACCCAGAACGGTAGAGTGTCGGGCCACAGGGCGGGTTTCTCCAAAGTAGCCAAACCGAGAATTACGAGTATCATTAAATATTGGATGTACTTGAATATTGGGTTATAGTACAAAATGTATAGTCTAAAATGAAACATTAGTAGATATATTATTCAGCAATAAAAATAAACATGAGTGTGTGGTATAAACAACTTACTTTGTTTTGAACAAAGCAATACCCAAGATGGTTTTTAAAGTATTACACTGATTTGGCCTTATATCATTGCCACATGTTTCAATTATGTTGTTTATCAACATTGGCAGCATCTAATAATGAACATGTGCAAAAGTATTTGTCAAAACATTTGGAGATGTAGTCTTTGCATTAGAGTAGGTGATATGATATAGAGTAGAGTTAGTGATATGATATAGAATAGAGTTGGTGATATGATATAGAGTAGAGTAGGTGATATGATATAGAATAGAGTTGGTGATATGATATAGAGCAGAGTTTGTGATATGATATAGAGTAGAGTTGGTGATATGATATAGAGTAGAGTTGGTGATATGATATAGAGTAGAGTTGGTGATATGATATAGAGTAGAGCTGGTGATATGATATAGAGCAGAGTTAGTGATATGATATAGAGTAGAGTTGGTGATATGATATGATATTTCACCTGAGAGAGTCCCGGTCATGTTTGAAATCAAGAAATCTGTTGGATTTGGCATCTTTAACTAGAGTTGCAGCCAGTTTTATAGTCTAAAATTATTCAAAAAAATAATTAAACATAAAAACATTATTTGTTCCCAAAAGGTTCTTAATAGCTGTTACAAATGTTTTGACTTTTGACACTTTGGCAATTCTGGCATAATCAATGAAAATAACAATGTGAAAAAGTGACTTTGAAATTTTAAAAGTTATCTTTCATTTCACTCACAAATATACACACTTCAGGGGTTAAAATGCACAGCAAGTACTTCCCACAAATGTTAGGCATATTTTAGATATAACTAGATTCACCACTTACTTCGTCGACATCCGTGTTATATTTACTAGCAGTGGATGCTGATTGGTCAGAAAATATCTGCTCTATAGTTACACTATGGTCAGGGGTGGATAAATTAGAAGTTGGCCTACATGTAAAATAACAATAACAATACAGCTCACTATTGAAGAAATGATGAAAGTTTTAAAACAAACTTCATTTTATAAAAATCTATCCTATGTAATCTTATTACCAGCACAACTAATGTGTTGAATTGCACAATGGAATAGTAGGAAATCCAGCTATTAGTTTGCTTACCCATTTGTGCTGATTTTAGTAATATTATTAGATGCTGAAGAGGATGTTGAGGCTATAGAAGCTGTAGAGCTCAGTGTAGACCCACTAACTGGTTGTGAAGTATCAGAAGGGTTACCAGCTCTTTCTCCAGTGAGATTCATTTCAATATCCACGAGTACCTGATTGGCTACTGGTTTGGAATCACTCATATTTACATTGTAGTTCACCAAGTCATACTATTAAAGAAAAATATAAGCTAAAGCTATTACCAATCTAGTCACCTTATTACCATCACAGCATCTCACTCCAGTAAACTACAACATTTAAAAATAAATGTTGTAATTACAATCTTTGTATGAAATGAAACTAATTATTAAAAAAAACTGCAATATTTCTTTTTTCGTTGAAAAAAAAATCAAATTAATGTCACCTGAATTTAAACACAGCTAGCTAGTTATAGCAATAACACACTGATAGTAATTATAAACACACTTTACACTTACACTAGCGATTAATGTATTAATAATGGTTTTAGGTCAATAAACGAATAACAGCTACAAGTTACCAGCATAGCCATATGGTACTCTTTAACTTCTAATAGTTCTAAAGATTGCAACATATAATTATATTGTTTTGTCAATAATAACAAGAATTAGCAACATTGCAAGTACTAAGAAACTGAAATTCCATGTGTTAGGTTCACAACTAACCAATGCAGAGCAAGGCATTATTAGAACTAGAAACTAGTACAAATAAAAATTAAGCAAGGTCCTGTGTTAGTGAGTTTCAAAAGACGAAAAAACACAAAAAGCACATTCATTTAATTTGTAATTTCACTAATATCAGGAAATAAGGTTAACTTTAGGGACTCAGTCTGATATCAGTATCACTATCAAAATCAAATTGTGTTTTAATCAAGATAATACTAATAGTTTTAGTAGTAACAATAACTATTGACTTAGTAAAACAATAATACTTAAAGTATTTATATATTATAATATTTATGTAAACATTATATCGGCATGAATATGCCAATAGTTATCATTATATCGTATAAAAGTAAATACGAATCTTATTACTATTAGTATTACTAGTACTGTAACTAATAAACTTATAGTAATAGTTTAAGGGTAAATTTAAGTAATATTTGTAAACAGTTATATTGTTATAATGTAAATAAGATAATGGTATACTATTATCAAGTATAACTATAACTATAAGTATGTAATTATAAGTATAAGTATAAGAAACTATTAGTCATTACATTTAGTTTTACTAATACTCATACTGTAATAATAATACTTGCTATTAATATTACTATTATTATATTACTAAAACTATTATTATGTATGAGCATCATTAGTCTTAAATTATAACCAGTAATCGTAAGAAGTTACAGTTATAGTAAAAAGTGATAGTAAAAAGTTGAAGTATCAGTATGAGTACAAACTAAAACTTATTATTAAGATCTCAGATCTGCATTTAAAATTGCTATTAGTATTACTATTACTATTAGTATTAGAGACTAGCCACTACAGTTACACTTACGTTTAGTTTTACTGAGTGAATTATTTACAGTTACACTTACAGTCACTGTTATACTTCTAGTTCTACTTGTCAGTTATAGTTAATGTTATACTCATTAAACATATACTTATACTTATAGTTATTGTAACTCAGATTGTTAGACTCTTAAAGCCCTACTTTTAGTCTTAGAAGTAGTGAAATACTCATATAGTTATGCTATACTGATACTCTGCAGTTCTAGATATAAATTGTTACTGTTAAATAACCAGAAACTTAAAGATGAAGATCAAAATGTGCATCAGCCATCAGCATAAACATATGATTATGAAATAATTATAATCATAATGAAAGATTACCTTTAACTTTAAGATAAAATAAAATAAAAATGCTCTTCCCTTAGTTTCAACTTTAGCATGTGTAACTAGAGTAATTGAAAAATGTGTTACTTTCAAAATAATTATAAACTTGGCTAAATATTAGGTTACAACTAACAAAAACACAACATGATGATATTCACATTGAATTTGATAATAAAATTACATCGCAAGAGTCGGATTAGTGATCAAGCAAAGAGTTTAAGGTCACTATCAAGGACAAATTCAACCACACCCCCTACATTTCAACTCGGTGACTAGTTTTCGAGGGTATACAAAGTTAAGGAGAAACAACCCTTACACACACGCACACAGTTGTAGTGAAAAAGATTTTTACTGGTTTCAATATTTATACTAGCTTACCCACAAAAGCCTCATAAGTCATATCAATTATATGCGTTGAGTTTTATAAATAACTAAGTAATATAAATTAATATAGCTCTAATAAAATATTATACACATATACTTTCCAGTTATATTAAAAAAACCAATTATCTCTCTTTTTTTCTTGTTATTAGTGATTGTTTTAACATTTTGCTGTTTTATATTTTATAGCTATGTATTGATTCCTATGTCTAAGACTTATTTAGTTTGCTATCAAACTTTGATTTTTATTGTGTAGTTATATTATCGTGCCATTGGTGTTTGAAGGTCTAATGCTATTAGTAAAGATTTTAATACTTTGTAGGTTTATAACCCTGTATCGATCATATTAAGTTGTTAGATAACCATTTTTCATTTGCTATTGGTATCAAAGTCATTAAGTCATATGCTATTTACATAATATTCATGTAAGTGCGGTAGTGGGGAAGTTTTAATAGCATAAGTTCTTTAATTTTCATAATAAATTTTGGTTTAGGGTGCAGGTTAAAATTCTAAAGAGAACATAGCTTCTTTTGCTACATTTCTAATTTAAAACACAGGCTTTCCTCAACTTCTTTATTACTGCACTTACCTAAAACGTTTTCTCATCAAGTTTATATTATAAACTGAATATAAATGTTTTTTATAACAGACTTAATCGGTGTATCACTCATGTATGTCATAATAGAATTTATTATTATCAATTTACAGGAGGTTACATCAAGATTAATTTTATGAATGACCATGTATACTGTTATTGTCCAGAAACTTCAAAGGTAACTGACTTCATGTCATAGATCTGGCTGTGAGGGTGCTTGCTGCCGCATTCGCCGTTACAGATTGCTACAAGATTGTTTATAATTGAAGAGAGAGGACAATTCATAAATTTTTCCAGAGATAAAATTGTTGGAAATATCTAAGCTGAGTACAATTAAATCATACTCATATAATCAATATCGAAAGAAGTGTATGCATACAAATATATGTAATTATAGTAATAATAAGTAGATTAAAGCATTTCAACTTCGCTTACTCTGTTATTCAAGGAAAGATAAAGCTAGGTCTTTTAAGTAGGCTAGAAAAACTTCAAACACCCCATTCTTATATGGATTGTGCCCAAAATATTTTGTTATACACCCAATATGCCTGAGCATACTACCCTGAAGTTGTAATCATAGCTGATGGTCAATAAATGTATGAATAATTAAATCCAGCATAAATGTAGCTGCCAGAGATTCTTTGAGTAAGGCAGCAACAAACATACAACACGGTATTCCTGCATACCAGCCAAAGGAAATCGTTACCTTAGTTAATTTCAGAGTGTGAAAACTCAGCTTTTCACGAAGTTGAAGCAATTTTATCATTGTTGACAAAGAGTGAGAATCTCTTTCAAAATTAATTTTTATATCAGAGATTTCCGGGATTCCAATAACTTACACACCATGTTTATTGGTTGTGTTTGTGCAGGTTTGTAATCCCTGCCTTATATAACAGTATTCAGGGTCACCGGTGAAATTAGAAAGTCGACTTACTGACAGTAAGGGTGTAGTTGCCAGGCAGCCAGTTTTCACAAGGTTGTTGTGTAGGATCACAGCTAGGGTCAACCTTAGCCTGTACCTTGATGTTAGCAGAGTAGGTGCCAGCTGCCTGCGACTCCAAGAGATAGCTGGAGGCTGGAAAGTTTATGAAACACATCAAAGCACTTTATCAACACTCAAAGTAAGTCAATACTGTGCTATTTTCTTGATTAGGAGTTTTATCAAGGAAGAAAATAAGCCAAAATAGTAAGTAAGTTATGATTATCACATATAGTTGAATTGGTAGTACATTGATTTCTTTTAATTTATACTCCAATTCATGCTATAATACAACTGGATGTAGAGGGTCACTTTGTATAATATGTATAATATATAGTTTAATCATATTCAATAATTAGACGTGCAACTTACCACAACAATATGCATTGTGGTAGCTACTTTCTATTAAAGTTTAAACGATTGCTTTAAATAAAAAAATTAATTTTAACAAAAAGTATGTTTTATGCTGAAGCATGACAACTTTGGATCACTGCATATCAATTATTACCTTGATGATGCAATACAACATTATTATAACATTAACTCACTACAAGTTATTTATAGATGCTATACTAATTACATACCTAGAGGTATTCCGTCAACAGTATCAACCTGTACATCCAGCTCACCTGTTCCAGTGCCATTCTTACTAGCATATTCTACATCAAACTGCAGGTGAAACAAAAGTGTTAAAGGAGTGAGTGAGCAAAGCTAGTACCTAATGCAAAATATGTCTTGTTTCAGCTAAAACAAATCTTGTTTGAAAATTTTTTATAGAAACTAATTTTTGTTGTCCACAAAACAAATCAAACGTTGTGCTTCTTTGATAGAAAATACCATTATTTCTATTCATAATATGCATGCAACACACACATGTAACAGATACTAGCAGCTTATTTTAAGAACATCTTACAGCAAATGTAGTGCCCTCTGGCCCCTTTGCTGGATTCACCACAATGCTAGTTATCTTAGCATCTCCCACGTCATTCACTGTGCAGGTGTTGAGTAACTCACACAGGTAAATAGGGTCCAGGTCAGCCCTGTACAGTGAAAAAGGGTAAAGTTGATAAGCTGAAGTCATTGTCTAACATGAAGAACGTATGTTTATTCATAAACTAAATAATTTTCCAGTCCTAGTGATAGACTAACGAGTAAGGATTGAAAACGTTGATGGAGGAGAGTTAAATTGAAAATTTAACTTATTAATAAGCAAGTTTTCAAATATAAAAATATGTTCTGAGTCAAGTAAGGTAGCAGCAGCTCCTACCTTACACAAATTTACCTTTTAATTTTCGATTTACAATAGCTATATATATTAAATAATACACTATTATGCTCTATTTACATTAACAACTATTTTTTCTTCATGTACCTAGCATGTAATTGGAAAAATCAAAACTAGACTCTCAAATCAGACTGACATGATATCAACTATTCATTATAGCTATACTGTAGTATCGTGCACAGTAGCTTACTTCTGGATGAGGTTGGCAAATGCCTGAACTCCCACGACGTCACACAACACGTTGCAGACGGCTCCTAGTGGTTGACTTCCTGTTTTGTTGGAAAGTATGCCGCATATTTCGCTGCATCCTCCAACAACGCCAGTATCTGGTAACAAGGGAGAGTGTGTCTTTATTATAAACAACGTAATATTATTATGAGTATGGTGTCAAAAACTTGTTAAACCTAATCTATTGGATAACATATACATCTAGATGCTACGCACTTTATTTATAAAGTTAATATTTTTAATAATAGAATAAAAAGCTGAACACCGAAAAACCAATTAAAGTATTATTCATGATTAATTAATTAACAGGGTTTAAAATTTAGTAGTATTTAATCATAAATCAGTGAAATACCACAAGGTTATAGTGGCCCAGTTAAGTAATAAATCATATTACCACATTTCAATGTGTCATAATAAGTGCATATATAGTTATGTTATGTATATTGTAATAATCAAAATAATATTAATATAAACTATGGTAATGTAACACGGTATATCAGAATTAGAACATAATATATTTTCAAGTAATCATAATATATTTGTTGGTCTTGCCTGGCATAACTAATGAAACCAGTCATAATATAAGGTAGTTGTAATATAATATTGTAATAAACAACCTGTAGCAGTGTTTTACTTACTGAGTATAATATTCAGCAAGTTATTAATAGCCTGCTCAGAGAACTGAATGCAGACATCACAGAGACCAGAGTTCAATGGATCCCATCCCTCTAACTCACTACTGAAAAACTGGGCTTCCGCCGCAAACAGTGCACTTATCAGCACCACGCTGACGATTATAGCCTGCAACAACAATCGTCAGTAAATAATATTTTTTCCTATAATCTAGAACACAAAATATTAATTCTATCTTTTTGTAATTTAATTCTTTGTCAACCAAATATGAAATAAAACCATCATTACAGAAATTGAAAACTGTGAAAGAGTACAACCTTGGAGTTCATGTTTTATCCAAGCTGATGGTTCAAGTCAAGTGTTACTGTGAAATTTTTAGCATGCTGTTTATCTATCCGCATGTTTATTTAAGGACAAGTTGCTGTACACATCTAAGGGGTGTTACTCAACTCAATGTAAGTGTACTATTACAATTATTATATAATTTTTATATATTTTTTTCTAAATTATTATAAAACCCCATATGCAAATGGCAATGCAAGCTGTAAATCAATAATTTATTTACTTTTGAAACCCAATAAGCACTTGTTGCACCTCTAAACCTCCCCTGTTACATCAAGTCTCTACGTTTCACTATTTCATACGGCCCTGGACAGAGTTTACTATGGAGACTGGAACATATGGCCGGTGTTATCAGTCAACTTAGCCGGTTAATGTGTCCATATTTCCAGGCTAGTGCCACGTGTTCATTCGTGTTAAACATCTTGTTTCTTACAATAGTGCAGGCCGAGAAGTGTGATGCAATATGCTGATTGCTGCTGTTGCCATCGGCAGCTGCTGTTTTAACTCAGTACCACCTAAAGTTCTAGAATAATCTCATATTTATCAGTCAGTGTGCTATAGGTGTAATCAGTAAATAATAGACTTGCATATCCTTGCTTTGTATTTTTGCTTGCAGTTACAATTAGTACTTATACTTGCATTAACTTTACAATTATACTTACACTTGTTTGATAATCATACTTACACCTATTTACTAGGTATGCTTATACTTATACAATTTTGAATAGCTAAGTCGAAAAATTATGAAGGAACACAAACACACTCATCTTGCATACACCTTTTTGTATGAAAACTAAAAATGCTACAGATACATTTATTTGCCAACAACTTTGTGTACGGCTGAATTTGAACATCAAAGAGTGCATAGAAGTAGGTGATGGGCATTGATTCAATGACTAACAGTTTATTCCTAGCCATCTAGAAAACAATCTATCTGCCATACGTACCTGGTTGCCAGAAGCTTATATGTTTCTACAAAATCTACTTTTTGAAAATGAGTCAGCAGAATTGAAGCAGCATAGCAATTTATTAAGCTTTACAGCAATTGCATTGTCAAGATAGTGAGTGTTTTATGTAACACAGCATTACAGTTACCTGATTACAATTGCATTATATTCTATTAATTTCAAACTGAAGCAGTAAAATGTTTTGCAATAAAAAAATAAAACCATCTATTTTTAAGTTGCAGTTTTACATATTCTAGAAAGACTTTGGCACTTTGCACAAACAATGTACATTCTATAGCGCTATCAAGTCTCTGAGATTGTTGAAAACTAAAGCTGTATGCGACAGCTAATAATATTGGTAACGCATCAGCACTGGTAAAGTACTCTGCATAAGGCGGCTACACATTTATAATAAATCTAGAGCAAATAATTTTTAAGCCACAACTTCAGTCAAGATTCCCGGAAACAGTTCTCGTTCAGTTGCTGGAAGCAGAGAAAATAACAATCAGCACTACTATTACTAATATGAGTAGTCATTCGGGCTCTTTTAGAATCGGGTAGTTATCTTGCCATTCACCGACTCAATCCCATTAATCTTATCATCATCAGCAGAACTTAGCCGGGAGTCTTTTTCAGTTTCAGTTTCAGTATCAGTTGCATCATCTCCATCAGATTCGTCCAATCGGTTGTTAACAAATCGAAGGTACTTCCTGTCGAGTCGACCAGTTTTCATCAACCAATCCGTGCCCCAAGATACGCCAATAATCAGTCCGAACCCAACAAGCATGGCTATTGACTTGTACGGGAAATACTGAGTGTTGGTCTCGGCGTCATACCACGGGAAGTGCACAGTTGCCTGCCAGTTCAGGAAAGACTCCCCTCCTAGAAGCCTGAAGATCAGCGAGACGACGAATCCTGTAGGAAAAGTAACAGATTTATATTTGCATGAACTTTATAAAACTCCACTGAAATATGGATCTGGTTAAAATTTCACATAAATTATTGTTACAAATTTTTCAATTTTTACATTTTACGTTTTTGTGAACATTGGCACCACATAGAAAGGCATTTCAAATTTAGGCTGTTGAAAATCATACTGATTCAGTTGTTAGCCTTTTATTAGAGTTATTTGCACAAGTATAGCACAGTTAATAAAGTCGTCCAATGAGAGTGTTGAAATTAACCCACCGACGAACGAGCCAAAAGTGTTGTAAGAAGGAAGGAAAATGGCACAGGTGAGTTGAGGGAAGAGCAGCACATAGACAAAGTCACCACACATGACGAGGAGGCCGTACACTGACTTGAAGGTAAGAGCTAAGACGGCAGCGACAGCGCAGAACACTACAGAAGCAGCTCTCATCACCCATATAACTTCCCGAGCCCCTGCCTACAATAGCATACGTATCATATTACATTATATATAAATACTATATAATATAGCGGATAGTATATAATATATGTATTATAATACATAGTATATAAATACTATATATAGTGGATAGTATAGGTATTATAATACATTATACATAAATACTAAATATAGTGGATAGTATATAGTAGATGTATTATAATACATAGCATTTACACTAAATTTTGCAACATGTTTTCATGTCTGTGATTTATAATAATAAATCAATTAATTATACTATATATAGTGGATAGTATGATGCCTATACTATAAATACTACTATACATACTATACATAATATACATGCTATGCATACATGCAGCATACATTTAATGTTAAATAATATTATATTATGTTGATTACAAAATATATTGTATAATACATGTATATATGCATAATACACAAGATTAATATACATATACTCTGAAGATGAACACAGTGGTGTCTGAAATGTTAGCTTATTTTGATAAATAAAGTAGTAAGCAAATAAATTGTTTCTCGTGTATAATATATATATATATATATATATATATATATTATAAATTATATATACATGCAGTATATATGCACTCTATATAAATTACATATGAATTATATATAGTCAAAATAAAATGTGTGTATGCGTGTGTACAGACACAATATATTGTGTATAGAATATCTTTGTATATTCCTGAATTATAAATATATACTGTATAAAATAAACTGCATATCATGTGTACAAGACCGCTACATACACTCTGTAGAAGCATTTCATAGCAACCTTCACCATATGAAGCACAACTCCTCAACTGTAGGCCACTTAGTCTAACTGTAAAATAGCTAGCCAATGGTTTGCAGGTGCTTGAGTCATGCACACAAAATCATTACATGAATTTGCAGTATGAAACTATTACATAATTTCCAATTTTATACAACAAAATTTAAATAATACACATCTGTTGGTAGTAAAATATAGTAAATATGGCCTATAATGTTTCAAATTTCAATAAATTATATATCAACATTTAAAAACTCACTTAAATGTTCTGAAAAACTTGCAAATACAATATTAGCGTTATATAACATATAATATAGTACTTTAATTCACCCTGTATGCAAATTAGCTCTATACCACTTTTATTTTTTGATCTATTCTTTAAGCTTTTGTCGACAGCCCTATATATTACTTTTTATTGTGTAACTTTTTAAATTACTTTTATATTGTGTATTAGGCCACTAATACATAATATATACTTCAGATCCTCATGGTAACCAGCATTCATTCACTAATCAGAAGCTTTGTACTTTTATTTCAGGAGTTATTCTCTCTATAATAAAGGTTGGGTTAATACTTTTGCAGTGTAAATCAAAACTCTAAATACACCACAGCATGCACTTGGGGATTTAGATGCAGGTATTTAGGATAATATAACGTAACACATACCTGGGTTATAGATGCAGGTATTTAGGATAATATAAAGTAACACATACCTGAGGTCTAAACACAGGCTTGTAGACATTCTGGGCAAACATTGTGCTGGAGCTGAGCATAGACGAGTCAGCAGATGACATAACGGCAGCAGAGACAGCTCCTAGTCCTATGATAGCCACAACAGGTGGTGTCAGGTACTGCAGTACTAACGGCACTATGAATCTACCGTCAACTTTTCCTTCATCATCCACTCCAGTGTAATCAGTTTGATTCCAATCTGATACAGATAACAGAGCTTAAGAATACAACATTGGTGGTGGTGGTGTGTGTATGTGTGTGTATGTGTGTGTATGTGTGTGTGTGTGTGTGTGTGTGTGTGTCCGTGTGTGTGTGCGTGTGTGTCCGTGTGTATGTGTCCATGTGTGTGTGCGTGTGTGTGAGAGAGTGATGAGATAAAATCATTATTCTCTCATACTGTCAGTTTCTCAAACTCCCTACCCTATAAGTCATAGAAATAAATATTATAGAACAAACAGCATCAGTCTGCACACTTATACTGTGAATGTGTGGGTCAGCATAGTATTAGAATATAAATACAAAACAATAGCATCTACATGACTAGACAGACAGCAGAAATCATATTACTTATTATTTAGTGGCGTATGAAATGAAAATCCTCCAGTGAATAGATATTTCGGTAAATGACGAGTGTTAAAAATTGAGGAGCAGAATATTTGCATTTACCAGTGGCGTAGCCAATAACCCCCATAAACATAGGGGGGATAGCCATGAGGAAACAGCCAATCCCTCCTAATATTGACAGCACCTGCGCACCCCTGGGAGTCCTGCTAGCTAGAACTCTCTGGAAGTACACCTACAACACCATGATATACTCAGAATGTAACCGTGTAGAGGCTTTCTTATAATAAGCTGAAGCTAGTTACCCATATAGTAAGCTACTGGTAATAGAATAGAGGTAAAGGTTGGCTGAATGGCTAGCATATCCCTCATAAAACAAACTATCAAACAGTTGAGGTATGAAACCACATACGCCAGTAAAAAAGAAAAACATGTTCACCAAATGAAGTAATGTAGAAAATATGAATGCTGGTAACAGACATGCAAAGTAGCACCTGAATATTGTAAGCAACATTGTACAAATAACATTACAGATACCACAGTATTGATGAAATGGTGGTATCTGTATTGTGAATGGCATTGCAAATGATGCCGTAAAAACTTGTACAAATGTAATATATATAAGCTGAAAACATTCATAAAAATAACTTTTCATTTTAAGTAATTTTACTCTAAATCTACAAGTCCATAAAAATATCATTATGGAAACCTATAAGAACCAAGCGATAAAGGCAGTGTGTAGTAAAAAGTTTTAGAAAGTAAAATATTATGTTGAGTGTTGGTCTATGCTAGCTATAAATCTATATCTTAGGGTATAACAGTAAAGGTAATCATACAAGTCATTATAGGGCTGTAAAGTATCTGCTACTCACTTTACAATGCATGTCAAATCGGATTACACAAACATTGGAAACAAATTATTATGTATGAATGGGTTATTTGATTTAAGTCAAAAGTTTTAACCATTGAGCTCAATGTCATACCTGATTATACAAACATTGGAATTTAATTATCATGTATAATTTGTTTCTCTGTACGAAATAACATGTTGAATGGGTTATTTGATTTGAGTCGAAGGCTTTAACCACTAAGCTCTAACCTGCCATGGAATGCCACCGAATATGATATGCAGGTAGGTGTCTATATACATGCCCCATGACTTCCCTTCCACGTAGCCTAACCAACCAACTGAGGTAGAATTTGCGGCAGGCGCAAACAGGTCCCCTACAGCTTCATGCTTGAGTGCAAAGGGCACGGCTGTTACCTGCAAGGTAATTAATTATTATTTCAATGTTGTACAGAGGCATAGTTGTTTATATAAAAATTTGAATGAAGGATGAAGCATTTTAGTTGGCATATAAATGTAACACTTTGTATGGCTATATGCTGTATCAAACACTTGTAAATATATTATATTCATAAGTTGTAATTGAAATCACAATCTGTACACTCATATGAGTCATAGTAAGAGTAGAAGACTATAAAGATATCGCAGTAATATGTTGGAGAAATACCACACAATTTGAATGTGTAGGATTTAGAAGGGGCTATCTTGTTGGTTATTAAATATAAAATAAGTAAACAAAATTCTAATAACAGCACAATCAGCCGACCAGCTTGATGCTCAAAAGTTTGAATGTATAATGTATGGAAGGGGTTATTTTATTTATTAAATATAACATGAGTCAAGAAAGTTAGAATAACACGTACCAGTCCAGCAGCAATACATAGGAGTTGAATAACATCTGTGTACACAACAGATGCCAGTCCACCTATCACTACGTACAGTAATGCTACACATGCTGATATGATTACAGATATCCACATTTCTAGACCAATAATCACTGATAGGGTTGAACCTGTAATACAATAATTATACACACCTTCCCTCACTCATTCAACATGCACTAGCTGAAAATCCGAGTACAAGCAAACATTGTAACATCTGCACACCATCCTAAAAGCTTTCAAACAATTTTCAGATATTAGCTGAGAGGAATTGAGCAACGTGTGAAAGAAGATATTTATGTGTCATGGAAAAGTCTTGCTTCAGGTGTAGATTATGGCTGGCCTGTTTACATGCTTTGAGAAACTAGTATTGGGCTCATCAAAGGAGAGCAAATTATAGATCTTAATCTATGAAAGGAAATATGTACAAAGAATTTGAAGTAGATAAGAAGCGCAGCATGTAGTCTTCCAAAGCTGTGGGTATCTGCCAAACTGTAGAGACATTACATAACAAAGGTGACAGTATGATATTACCAGCTAACAAAAAGTTCCTGAAGAGAAATGTAAGTTCATGGTGATTAGCTTTTACTTTGCCAAAATAAGAATAAGAAAAATTGGCACTAGTTAGGATTTGGGTGCAGTAATGAAGAAATTGAGAGCCTAGGTTAGAGGTTGAGGTTCTAGGTTAGAAATGTAACAGAAGAAGCTATGTTCTCGTTAGAATTCCAACCTTTGCCCCAAAACCAAAACTTATTAGGAAAATTAAAAGACTTGGCTATTAAAATTTCTCTATACCACTGCACCTTAATGGTGCTATTTATTGAGTAAAAGTAATTTATTTACCAAAATTCTTGTTAGAATTTTGTTATAAAAAGCAAATAAATTTTAACTCAGCAGAGCTAGCCACATATTATTTTCTAGCTAGCTCTGTACGTATAGATTCTTCAAGTAAGCTGGTAACAAGGAGAAGTGGACTAAGTTTCACTATTCCTGATCAAATCATTCATATGTATTCCTTGAAAAGTACAGAAAAGAGCAGAGTAAAACTAACTCTTAAATGCAATTATAGTAGAGTATTTGAATGAATGCTAATAAACTTGATGCATATACCTAAAGAACCAAGAATAGCTGCACTCCAGAAAATCTCTCCACAAACTGCGGGAAGTACCATTACAGCCCCCATCCAATTTCCCAGTCTCTTTTGGAATGGGTCTATCATTGTCATGTACCCAGCTTCTCTCATTGGTTTGGCAAAGATGATTCCAGCTTTAAAAAGTATAACATGTCTCAGTATAATGAGAACTACAAACTATACTGTGACATGTACTGAGAATTTATTATCAATTTGTTGAGGCAACAAATCATTCTATGAACTGAGGCTACAGAATATCTCAGCTAATTTTTCCTTTGCCCTGCATTCAGATAGTAAAGTATACATATGAAATTACAACACTATCAAAAACAAAATAAGGTTTAAAAATAAGAATATAAAATGCATAAAAAATTCATAAATTTTGTTGAAAAAACCTCTAGCTGAGGGCTTTTAGGTATACTTGAAGTTGCATCTCTAACAAAGCACAACCTCTGATTAAACTGCCCCACCTTGACACGCGTTAGGTCAAGCAAATGACAAATATTTATGTTCATATTAATAATAAATTCCAAAGTAGGTTAACAATAATTACAGGTTTATAAACAGTGTCTGCCTGCCAACTTATCATTCTGTATACAATCAATTAGGTGTGCCAAGTGTTTGATCCATCTGGCAAAATATTTTTCCAGAATTTTCCAAGTTTCCAGTTTTTCCTGCTATTAATTTTATTTTCAGGACAATCATCCTTTTAGAATTAGTTTAATTTAACAGAAAAACCTGGTAAATTCTATTCAATAAGATAAAAATCGTAACACATCAGAAAGAGCAAATACCTAGAACTAGGCTGAGTGAATAACCAACTGGGGCCTGGACCCAAGCTAAGCCACCACCTGTTCCATCAACTGCCAAGTAAACTGCTTCAGCTGTACCATTTATGTATCCTCCACCAACCCATGTTGCTGTCATGGTGAACACACCGACAATCTGCAGCATAAAACATGCTAAGGTAGAATCTACAGCAAATATTTGAATTGAATAACTACGCAGCCTTCTGACACACTAGAATTTGGTGGAAGCTAAACCCTAGTACATTTTGTTAATGCTTTTAAATAACCAATAGTACATTACTGGTTATATATCCAGTAGAACTGTGTAAAATTTTCCAGTAGCTGGTAAGTTCATTTATCAGGAGATATCATAGGGGTAGAGTAAAAAGTAGCTTGAACAATTTTAAAATTTGTAAATTTGATAGTTTGCATTTGTTTAAAAACCACCAAAAAAGTAATTTAGCAATTTAGAAATTATATACATGACTTAATTTTAGCCTAAATTTATCATTGCATATAAAACTAAACAATGAGACGTAACCATACCATGCCGATGTTTCTTCCTGCCAACATAGTTTCTGTGGTGCTAGACTTGGCAGACCTGGCTAGCTGTTTCCTGCCAGCCACTATCCCCACAATCAGTATTATAAGATAAAAAATGAGAACAGCCACCAGACCCCACACATTCTCCACCATTTTGAGTATAGTGACAAGTTGAAGCAAGTGCTTGTTGTGATACACTCTCAGCTAACGCACTGACACTAATGAATGGAGGAGCCTTTGCTGCACAGCATTGTCTCCTGATGTAATAAGTGTGCGTAACCGTGGCAACCATTTCAGTGTACCGAATGACAGGAGCAATGAATGGGCACACAAGTAATTCAAACACAGCTTTGCAGCTGCATTTAGACAACCATCAGAATAATATAGCATTTGGTATGCAGTAATTCTTAGTTTTCGCTCAGCTGGAGTTCTAGAAGCCTGAAGTGATCTTGGAAAATTACTCATCATTTATTATATGACAAAATTTCAACTTGGAAAATTACTTACTAAAGCATGCAACTGGGAATGGAATTCTAGTTTGAATATTTAGCTGCTAAAATTTTATAACCTATGTTCTTTCATTATCTCTATGAGTTTTGGTTTAGACTTTAGAATGTAAAAGTTGAAGCAACTTCTTTTGTGACTTTTTTATCTAGAACACCAAATTTCTCAAACCCAGCAACTGCCTCAGTTTAGCATAGCATGAACTCACTAGGCGAAAGTATCACAAACATTGAGTAAAACTTTTCCATACAAAATCCGAATCACTAAAAAGATAAAAACTTGTTTGGGGAAATTATCTCCCCCAAGTGTTGAGTATTTGATGAGCAAAATACTGAATTTTTTTAGACGGAAATACAGGAAAATTTATGCTCTAATTTTCTTGGGTTATTTAATTTAAATTAGGCCTAGATATTTTATTGATCGAAATGTTTGCTTTATTTTTTTCTCAGTGGTTTCCAGCATTTTCATACAGTAATACTTTCAAATAACGTTAACTGCTTGTGCTAGTCCATGTCTAGACTCCAATGTAATGTCTAGACCTCTATAAACAAATTGAAATAATGATTCAAAAGATGAGACAACTCTACTGATGTACCGAAAAAAAACTCCGTTTAAAAAATAAAAACAAGAAATTAAAAATCTATTTTTGGCAAAAAAATTGTTCATTATGAAGTGCAAAGCTAAAAATGGAAATACTCAAAGATAAATGAAAAAAAGTGCTGCATATAAACATCTGCACTGCATAATATAAATATCCTAATTTGGTAATAAGCTATCTGCATGTACACCGTACAGTTGACAGGCTAACTTGTCATCATGTTACACAGTTTTTAAGAAGCTCCATTCAAATAGTCTACCCATTGGCTAAAATTACAAATAGAAAAAGGTCCAGCAATTCCCTGTCTTTCAGATAAGCTTTTGATAAAAATGCTAGATATCTGACCTTTTCAGCTAGTTGACCCCGCGCTGTCTCCCAGATCACATTTACTAAACTAGAGCAGCGTACTGTGTGTTATAACTTGGTGGAAGTGTCACTGGCGTAATCCATACCCTCATTGATCTCCCCAAGTTTCCCGTCACCATCTTCTTCTTCCGCTGCAGCAGTGGCATAGAGTCTGTTGTTTATCTTGTGTAGCCACTTCCTATTCAGCCTCCCCGACTCCATGAGCCGGTCGGTGACGTACGAGACCATGAGCATGACAAATAGACCAATCAGCATGCACAGAGTTTTGTACGGGAAATACTGCCGATTAGTCTCGGAGTCGTACCAAGGAAATGCAACGACAGCTTTCCAGTTGAGCAGAGCCTCACCTCCTAGCAATCTCACTGCCAGAGATACAAGGAACCCTGCAGAAACAAATCTCAGTTCTAGAAAATTCCGGAAACAGGAATACAATGTTTCAAGACTGTGACACTACACTGAGCTAAATACAGGCGTCTCTACTTGTATTGGAAGTTAGCAATAATGAAATGAATAATTATAGAGCATCATCTGTACATACTGTAGAGAGCAGCCATAGTCTGGGGGTTAGAGCACTGACTTAGTAAACACGAAGTCATAGGTTTGAATCCCTGACAAAGGCCATTGGTGATGTTAGCAAGAGCATCCAGTCATAATTTTTGCTGTGTCACATATGAATAATTCCTCAACCCACTTTGAAAAAAACTTTTTCCACCAGGGTTCTGACAGGGGGGAGGGGGGATAGTGACCATAAATTTGCATGAGTTTATTTGTACATACTTTGATTATAGAAAAACCAGTAGTAGAAGATACAGAAAATACATTAAATAGCACAAAGCAAACAATACACTAACTACACTACATCACACTACACTACACTACACTGCATACATTACGCTGCACTACATTACACACTGCACTACATTGCAATACACTGCACTACATTACACTACATTATATTACACTACTCTACACTGCACTACACTTTTTTCAAATGGACGGTTTGAGAATAGGATACAATATAGGGTAGGCAACTAATATATAATATAATCATGTTCACACAGAAAGACACACTCATTATGCTAATAGTATCACTCAGCTATTTATAACATAGCGAGATCTAATGAAGTGAACTAACCAGTGAGAGATCCGAAAGTGTTGAACCATGAAACGAACATGACGGAGAGGAGTTGGGGGAAGAGCAGCACATACACAAAGTCTCCACACATGACAAACAGGCCATATACAGTCTGTATGGTTATAGCCAAGACGGCAGCGATAGAACAAAAGACGACAGCAGCTAATCTCATCACCCATATGACTTCTCTGTCACTAGCCTGCGTAATAGTGTGTTATATTACATGTAGTATTATATAGTATTATGTGCAGTGTATTATATATACTACATGTAGTGTATTATATAGTATTATATGTAGTGTATAATATAGTATTATATGTGGTGTATTATATAGTATTATATGTAGTGTATGTTATAGTATATACACTATATCATATACTATATACAATGTATTATATTACAAGCAATATATAATATTGTATGTGGTACATTATATACGATATGACATATTTCAATTAATATGTGATATAGTATATTATACAGTATAGTATAGCATAATGTGTATGGTATAATGTAGTATATATACAGTATGATATACAGTAGCAATCTCAGTGTAATATATGCTATACTATATACAGCATATAATATCATAGTATTGTAGAATGCATAGTGCAACATAATAGCCCTTGTAACATAACGTAACAGATACCTGGGATATAGATGCAGGTATTAAGGATAATATAAAGTAACACATACCTGAGGTCTAAACACGGGCTTGTAGACATTCTGGGCAAACATTGTGCTGGAGCTGAGCATAGATGAGTCAGCGGATGACATAACGGCAGCAGAGACAGCTCCTAGTCCTATGATAGCCACAACAGGTGGTGTCAGGTACTGCAGCACTAACGGCACTATCAGATTAGGCCGTACTGTGCCATCATCCAACACTCCGCTGTATGCAGTCCGGTTCCAGTCTAAAATACCACCAATACGGCCTGGTTAGTATCTCTTGTCAAATATTGCTTCGTGGTTAACATTTTGCACTGTGTCTACAGTTATTTTACTTTACATACATCTGATGTAAAAAAGAACTTTTTTGAGTTTTAGCAATTTGGAAAGGGAGAAAGATTTAGCCCCACACAAAAAAATAATTACACATTTTTGACAGTCCTTGGCTTACTAAAAAGGAATTAAAATCAATGAGCTGTAAACAAGTCAAACTGAGCAGAGCTGACCTGTGGAATAGCCTATGGCTCCAATCATCACAGGGGGTATAGCCATTAGCAGACAACCAATACCTCCCAGAAACGAGAGAATTCGAGCACCATCAGGTGTTCTGCTGGCCAACACTCTTTGGAAGTATACCTGTAACAAGATACGACTAGGTTACTGCAGTCAGTATAGGTCTACCTGTAACAAGATACGACTAGGTTACTGTAGTCAGTATAGGTCTACCTGTAATCTGGATCTGGGACTTTGTCATTCCCCCAATGTTTATAATTTCTGTTAGAAAATGCTTTTATTTTTGTCTTTGATGTGTGCATAAATTCCATAGAAATGTTATGTATGTGTAGGAATGATTACATAGTTATGTACCATCAGAATGTTTGCACACTGAGCATGATGATCACGGGTGCATATGGTGGATGAAGCTTATTATTGTGTAAAGTCTAAACTAAAGGCTTGAATGAAAGGCAAATTTATTGAGAAAGAAGACAACTCCTGCCATAATAGATTAATACTGATTTTAAGTCATCGAAGGCAAGACAATTTTATTTAATTAGTAATTAAATTAAAAAGAGCAGCTGTAGTCCAGGGGTTAGAGCGTTTGCCTAGTAAGCAGGGAGTCATGGGTTCGAACCCAGACAATGGCCATTGGTGATGTTAGGAAGAGCATTCAGTCATAATTGCTCCTGTGTGACATATGAATAAGTCTTTAGCCTGATTTAATAAAAAAACCTTTTCCATCAGGTTTATAGTTTATAGCGACTATAAACTTGCATGAGTAAGGTTTTTTTAATTAAATTATAAAGTTCTGCTGCCCGTACCTGCCAAGGAAGTCCTCCAAACATCAGTAACAGGTAGTCATCAACAAACAAGCCCCAGGACCTGCCTTCCAAATAGCCTAACCACCCAACTGTCTCTGATGTAGAGTTTACGGGCACTGAGAACACGTCCCCAACTGCCTCATGATTTATAGCAAATGGTATTGCTGTAATCTAAAATATCAACTTTTACATTTTTAAAAAAGCTTCAACTTATTTACAAAGTAATGTGTGGAAGTCATGAGAAGCACAGAATAGCTAGTTAAAGTACAGAAAAATAATCTAATTGAATTCCAACAAATATAACGTTATACACTGTTGACACTGGAATTTCAAGGCTTCGATCTGTTTAACCAGAGTAACATATTGTACCACTATAGTTACACCTATGATTAGTACAATAACATATACCAGCCCTCTAACTTAATATTTCACAGTTTAAGTGTAAAGGATTTAGAAAAAAAGTTATTTTATTTATTAAATATAAAAAGAGTCAGGAAAGTTAGAATAACACGTACCAGTCCTGCAGCAATACATAAGAGTTGAATAACATCTGTGTACACAACAGATGCTAGTCCACCTAACACTACGTACAGTAATGCTACACATGCTGATATGATTACAGATATCCACATTTCTAGACCAATAATCACTGATAGGGTCGAACCTGTAATAAGATTCATTACAAAAACTTGAAAATATTTGTCAAAAACACCATCTTCAGGATAATCTTAAAAAAGCCCGTCAGATTTCACTTTGAATTGATGTTCATTGCATTTTATTATTGAAACCTTGGTCATTTCTTATAAAAATATGCTACTTGTGACATATTTCATTATAAGAATATTAACATCCCTTAAATATGCTTTATTTTATAAAAGTTCATGATATAACTGGCCTGACCCAAATGTCAAATGTATGACAAACGCTCGAGACAGCTGACTGTTGGACGACTCACCCAGAGCACTAAGAATAGATGCACTCCAAAATATCTCTCCACTCAAGGCGGGGAGAACCAAAACAGCCCCCATCCAGTCTCCCAGTTTCTTCTGAAACGGGTCTATCATAGTTGTATATCCAGCTTCCCTCATTGGCTTGGCGAAAAATATTCCTCCTGAAACATTATTTAAAAATTAAAAGAAAATATTTTTAGCAATGTTAGCAATACATATCTACAATGTGCGTAGGTTACTAGTGTGGACTAACATTAACGCTAGATGTGTAAGTTGTTATTGGGTGTGTAGGTTAGTACTAGAGATGTAAGTTACTATTTGGTGTGTAAGTTACTAATTACTACTATGTGTGTAAGTTAATACTCTGTGTATAAATAACAACTAGAAATGTAAGTTACTACTAGAAATGTCAATAACAACTAAGATGGTAAGTAACAACTACAAATGTAAGCTATTCCTAGAAATGTAAGTTACTACTAGAAATGTAAGTAACTACTAGAAATGTAAGTTACTACTAGATATGTAAGTTACAACTTAAGTATGTAAGTTATAGGTGTACCTAGGATGAGACTGATGGAGAAGCCAACTGGTGCCTGGGCCCAGATTAGCCCGGCTCCAGTCCCACTGACCGAGTTGTAGACCGCTTCAGCAGTGCCATTAATGTAACCTCCACCAACCCAAGTGGCTGTCATTGTGAAAATTCCAACAAACTGTAAACAGAGTACGAGTATTAATAGTATGTATACAGTCCTGGAATATGCTACTTTTGTGTTTTCCAATACTTTCCTTTATTGATATGTTCTAATCAATGTTTAGCATTTCAATAATCTTAAAACATCAAAAAATGATATATGAAACAATTTATTACAGGATATCTGCTCAAACATAGCTGGCGATAATTTATAATTTTAATTTACCTCATTGAAATTGTCTTCTCAACTGTTCAGTTTAAAGGAGCTTACAGAACGTAATTTAAAATTTGAATCACCACAAAACCTTTCACATAATTTCCTCCAATAAAAACTCACCACTTGTTTTTTTAGGCAAATCATAAACAAAAAGTAACCCACCCCAGTCAACAAAATTAAACCTAATTTTGTTAGTAGTTTTTTTAAGCTGCATAGATCTCTAATTTAACCATGGGCATAATATGAGAGCACAATTCCAACATAAGAATACTGTTCTGACATCTATTCTAGTAACTTTATGAGAAAATAACTCCTAAATCTAACATATCAACAGTCACATGGTATATTATCTGTCCCTCCCCTAAAGTTGCCTTTATACCTTTACAATTTTCAGTCAGAAATTCAATTTGGCCGGGTTGAAATTTCTCCGAGTTGCATTGCATTGTAAAAGCCACTCGTAAAAATTTTTGTACTGGGATAACTTAATCGGCCGATTTCAAAATAATACTCAAAAGGAGTAATAACTCCTTGTGAACATCATTATTTAGTTATGACTTTGGCAATTAGATGACGCACAAGTTTATATGTTAATATAACAATTATCCCTTTTATGCTGTCAACTTCACCAATTCACGACGTTTACAAAGGGCATCAAATAGCGATTAGGCGAGTCAGATTTCAATTTTAGAAAGTAAGCTTCCGCATCAATATGATTTTAACGATTTTCAGTTTGACTATAAAGGGGTACCCAGACGAGTGATATTAACTGAAACTCAGAACTTTTTCCAGTCGAGGTACAAACGCAACTTAACACTAGAGTGTTTGCAGGTCACACTCACCATTCCAATATTTCTGCCAGCCAGCATGGTATCTGATGTGCTGGCCTTGGCTTTATTGGACAGCTCTTTCCTTCCTGCTACGATACCTATCACCAGCATGATGACATAGAAGACCAGCACGGCCACCAACCCCCACACGTTCTCCACCATGTTGTCACTTCTATTGGTGAGTCATACAAACCAATACACCAGCCTGCAAGTAGTGCATAAGTAACAGGCTATATATTAATATACTATAACACAACATCTTACATATTATTATATTATATTACAATATACTACATATAATTATACTATAATACAATATACTACATATAATTATACTATGAAGTATAATACAATATACTACGTGTATAATTATACTATAAAGTATAATACAATATACTACGTGTATAATTATACTATACTACAATATACTACATATAATTATACTATAATACAATATACTACATATAATTATACTATGAAGTATAATACAATATACTACGTGTATAATTATACTATAAAGTGTAATACAATATACTACGTGTATAATTATACTATATAATACAATATACTACATATAATTATACTATAATATAATGTACTCCATATTATTATATTATCATACTATGTACTAACTTATTATAATGTAATACAATGTATTGTGATACATATTATAAACTACTATGTCGCAACATTATAATCACAAATAATGCTGCAAGAAGTTACTTGCCCCTGAAACAGTTTGAGTATTTTAGACACTAAAGTCTGGTAATAAGAAGGTGTTACTATATAAGTCGAAGCAGTACTGTGATCAATGTGTGTGCATGAGAACAAAATACCTGCATTAAGTCTAAGCAGTAAACAAAAGCTACTAAAATGCAAATCTCAACGCTGACTTTTAATATACTTTGTTCTTCAACACCCCCTAAACAATCTGCTTCATACTTATAGCATATTTTCACACCAACAGATAGAGAACATTTTGTTTTAAAACTTAGGCTAAACAAAATTCCTCCCAATCATAACATACATGCCAGTAATATTTTCACTAAAAAACTTACAAAGACATTTTTTGACTAAACGAGTAAAGTGTTACCTTAACAAAGTGATATGCACGGCGGTACTTCAGCACACCACCCAGCAACTGTTTACTGTGTCACCGCTACATGTAATCAGCAACGCCTGCAACTATAATAAGGACTTCAGATAACAGAACGAGAGAGATAACAAACTACTATAGCCTTAGTAGAGTATTATAAAATAAGGGCTAAAGATAACCCGCCCCTTACTGTTAGCTAAGATGTGCATGAATCCTAGGGCTAGGTGTCTTGACCTTGGAGGTGAACAGAGTGAGGGCTGAGCAATGACAGGTTAAACCCTTAAATATCACACCATAATTTATTCTAATGTGACACTAATTTGTCCTTGGGACTATATTAATGATGTGACAAATTAGTGAGCAGTTGATGGCCATTAGTGAAGAACCTGTGCTGAATAATAAGAAAAGGTGTTACAAAAGCAATTAAAATATTAGACGTGCAGTAGGCTATACTGTACACTCTAATTTAGCATGCTCAGCTTTTTAAGTAGCATTATTCACATCCATATTGTTAAGTTTAGTTACACAGATTATATCATTTTCATACACCTTGAATTCTGATAAAAATCTCCATGGCTCTACATTTAGACTAGTAGGAAATACATGGTATCTGTGAAATCTGCAACATTAACTACAGCTGCCATCTTTTTGGCCTGCCCAGTGCCAAGAACTTGTAAGTAATGAGTTACAAGATCGTATAGTAATTATGATAGTCCCATACTCTCCACCATGTAACATGACAGCTTATCTTTTTGCTGTGCATGAATACAATATTTGTATTTTGATGTTATACTCTCATATTCACTCACGCAAGTTTATAGTCGCTATCCCTGTGAGAAACCTCTGTTGGAAAGGGTTTTTGCTAGACCGGACTAAAGACTTGTTTAGATGAGGCACAGGAGCAATTATGACTGGATGCTCTTCCTAACATCACCAATGGCCTTTGTCTGTTTGAACCCATGACTTCTGTTCACAAAGCAAATGCTTTAACCCCTAGACCAAGGCTGCTCCCTTTGATGTTATACTCTCATGTTATCATAAATTCCTTCCATTTCAAGTGTCATAGGATTAGACTTGTCAGAAAGTATTGTCAGGTTGTTGAAAGGTGCTGAGATGAAAAATTTATTTCAGCTTGAGCTTTTAAACTTCCTAAACTTGATTGTTTAATTTTCTAAATAGAACACTGACCACATTACAGAAACTAGCTAGAATTTTGGCTATTTGAAAAATCTACAGTCTTGAGTGTAATGGCTGCAGGTTTGCAGTTTTATATGATAGATAGACTGCGAGATAGATGCAGCTGTCAGTGAAAAGGCAGGATAATTAAATAGTCATGGTTCTAATCAAAGGCATGTGGCTACTTCAGGAAGTGAATTAGAAATCTAATTAACTGTTAGGTAAGTTAGACACAGGTTAAGGAGAAATGAGCACTATAATATCATTTAGGTGCAGCATAGGAAACATGTAATAGCCCAAGTTCTTTTATTTTTTCAATAAATTTCAGCTTGGGTGGAGGTTTGAAAAAAGAGCAGTGGTGACGAAATTGAGATAGCCTAAATTCTTTATTTTTTTATTACATTTTGGTTTAAAATTCTTGCGAGAAAATAACTTCTTTTGCTACATTTCTAATCTAGAACACAGGCTTTTCTCAATTTTTCCTTTACTGCACCCACCTGAGCCATGCACCATACAAACAGTGTAGAAATTTATATCAAAAATCTAAGTAGAAGGAAACATGGAGTAAATGTATTGAGTGCAAGTGTAAAACTTGTCAAAGTAGTCATCCATTGTGACAGAAAAACTTAACATTAAAACACAGCCTAGCAATAGCCAAGAGACAGATACAATTGAAATGAATGAAAGGGAGTTAGTTACTTGTATATTTTAGCTTAATTTTAATAACAGCATATAATTTTTAAAATAACATATTCTACTGAACTACATGTCATATCAGTTGTACGGATAAGAAATATGAATGGTATGCTGTAAGCTGGAGAGATAATATTTTAGGGATCTGCATATAAATAATATAAATAGCAAGACAAGATTATTAAAGGAGAAAATTTGAATTGTAGAATGTAGCTTGAGAGACCACTAGACAAATAGCCTTAGGTTACCTACGTCTAATCATCTAGCCTACAGTAGTAGAATGATATAACTTTGGGATTGCTGCTAAATTAGCAAAAGAAGTGATGTTCTTGCGAGAACTTCAAACTTCGATCCAAACCGAAATTTATTAACAAAATTAAAGAACTTGGGCTATATAAGACTAACTTTTCTGACATTAAGAAAACTAAAAATATTTGAATTCTCACCATGCAGTATCCTTTGATGCCTTGAAAGCATCAATGCTTTTGTATTGACAGAAATAGACTTCGCAGTTACGTAATATTGGCTTCCTTACACAACTATTAGCTAAAAAACATGCTGTAGGAAATTAAATTACATTTTGCAACTACAAACCATGTTTGAAATTAGAAGTAGGCTAACACAGTTAATTAATTATGTAATTATTAACACTTGAAACACTCAGCTTTGTATTATAAAAAGCTGCAGGAGATATTATAAAGAAGTATTAAATGAAGACAGCCAAACAGTTATTTGAGTTGTAGTGGTTGAGTACAGCTGCTACTCAAGACAGAGCAGCTCAGAGATTTGTGAATGAACAGCCCGGTATATGAGGTGAGTAGACTTAAGCAAGCACAGCCACAGTAAATATTTTATATAGAAATCATCAAAAAATAGAGAGAAGATAGTAACAAGATTTTATGATTTTCTACCATAAATATAATTGCCAAAAATTGAATTATTTAAACTAATATAATAATTGAACATAGTAATGATAGTTTCCTATATTTAACTATGTTTTGTATTTTCGTTTAAAGAGGCCAATATAAAATTACACAGTAGATGTTTAGTTTAGCATTAGAAGTATTTACTAGAAACATAATGATACTATCATCTTATCTACTGAGTACAGCCCAAGATAACTGATAAGAAAATGTTTACCGTAAAACAGCATATTTATGGCATAACAGAGTACAGCTCAAGCACAAACAGAAACCAATATTCTGAGTCTAATTCATATTCATATATATATTCAATATTTATATCCTGGCCATATTCTGCATTTCAAAGAAATTTCAAGAATAAGAAAGCTAGTAAATTATCAACTCCTTCAATTCTCACGTAAAATAATTAAAATTTTCATTCCCTACAGTCTCCTTCTTAGTTTAGGCAAAACTTAATGATATGCAGAGGAATAGATTAAAAGTCTAGTATCTATTAATAAACGCAATTGAATTACCTGCCAGCCAAGTGTGGTGGCCAGGTGTGTTTTACATATTGTTTTGTTAGATTGCGTCACCAGAAACAGGAGATGGCGAAGAGCATGTCAGTTTGTTACTGTCTGTTAGCATTGTGTCTGGTCATTTCTTGTGTATCTCTCGTCTTGACTTTGCTCATCATAGCCAAGCCTGGGATCCTAATACAGAGGTAGGGTGGTCAAGTATTAGCTCTGTAAATACAGTTAGAATTCATACTGGCATATTTTTGTCTTTATCAATAATCAAATAACATGCTGAACTACTGATATTTATCTAAATTCACGTTAAATATAGGCCAAATTTCTAAAAGAAATTTGTTTGCATTTATATCAAAAAGAGATGTAAATTATATATTCTATTTATATTTATGTTATATACTCATTTTTGTTATATTCTGTAAATTTTCGGAATTGAATATTTGGTAGAACAAAAAGAATACTTTGTCATGAATATTTTGGTTGTCTTTTCTTCGCAATTATAATATTAAGTGATGGTATTTTAATTTTATATCAAATATTTTCATTATTTATTACTTTATTATTTTAGTATAATATATTAAAATTGATTATGCATTCCTTGGACCCCACATTTGTTTCGTATGACTATATTAGCAGTTATAGCACACTAATGCAGAATGCAAATGAACAAAGCGCAAAAACAGCAGACAATACCGTAGCCAATGAATACACAATGCAGACACAGAGTGGGCACAACTCTCAAGAAGGACGCAAAGTTTATGTGTTTGCTTATGATGTGCCTTGGGAGCAATACCAATATGTGTAAGTAACGCGAGATTTGGTCGTTTGCAACAATTATAACAGACTTCGCTGAAATAAAAATGTGAACTGAATGTAAAAATAAACTGGAACCCTAAAGATTATTTGATGAATATTTAATAGAAAAATCAGGGAAAGGTTACATAGTTTAGGATACTTCGTAATTGAAATGTTCAGACTTGATTTGGTCACGCTAATATAAACTAATATGTACTAGGTTTTATCTTATACTTATTTAAATATTATTAATCAATAATTTAATAAAATGCAACAAAAAGGTAAATAAAAGAAACAATAAATCGAAGATAACTTTTTCTAAAGAAACTGAAAACTCAGCAAAGAAATTAGAGATGCTGCATAAAAATTAGTCAATTTTATTACAAATTATTTTTACTCAGAGAAAATGAAATAAACAAAAGAAAATGAATTGCAGGACAGCAGAAGGCGAGTTAAGAGGACTATCTGTAGATGTGGTAGACGCAGTCTGCAATCATGCTATGAAGAGTTGCCAGCACATTGTAGTGCCCATAGAATACTGTTGGAATAATGAAGACTTGATAGGCAGTGGTAAGGTAACTTTCAGAGCCACGTGTAAATATATAATTCATCATTTGAATCCTAAACTGTTTTTATCTTGTAGTTTTTTATGAAGACAGAGAAATATTTTAATTATTTAAATAAAGTAAAGCATAAGCCATACTTTATTGCTGATTAGTGGCCTCCGGCTGCACCGTTTCTAAACCACTCTAATGTGAAACCTTCACCTCAACAATTTGACTTGGTTAATACAAAATAGGTGGTCCACCATTAAGCAGTTTATTTTCAAGTGTGAAATGCATTTTGTAGGGTTGTTGGGTAAATGGTTTGACTCTTGTGCGGTTTTTCTCAAGACAAAAGAAAGAAAAAATGTCTTTAGATTTTCTGGAAGCTTCTATAAACCAAAAAGAGGGCAATTCTATTTTAAGTCTGACAGATCCATATCAGTGGAGAAGCTAGATGGCCTAATTTTGGGTAAGTGAATGACCAATCACAGGATTAGTATAGGTGTACACTTTTAGACTAAGCAATAGATAACTTAGGCCATCACCACTATGCAATAACTCAAACAGGAAATAATAACATTAGTATATATATATGAAATTAAAAGGCTATTTTTACAGGTCTTTATAATTAAAATTGATCAGCTATGATAAATGCTAGCTTTTGACAGCTTTTGAGTAACTGCTTCCTATTTTCAATTTTGCTTTCCTATTAATATTTTATGGTTGTGTCTGTGACATAACAATAAAACTATAATTTTGTTTTTATTAGCTGTAGATTATTTATTTGTAGCTGCATGCACCTTGTCTCTAAAAAGTCTCAATAAACTTGGGAGACTAAAATTAAGCAAAAATATTGAATCTTTACCTGATGCTTTGACCTCTTTAATGGTCAATAGAATGTGTGAATTGTTTCAGGAGTGAGATCTCATTGGTTCATCAGTGAAAACTGTCTACATCAGCACAACATCAAGACAACAGAAACACTAACAGCAGCAAACTATGCTGAGCTATATGAAATGATAGCCAATGACACGGTATATATAATGCAACAATAAACTTGCATAATAATTAGGTATAGTAAAACTAGTATAGTAGATTAAGTATAAGAAATTAGGTATAGTAAATTAAGTATAGTAGATTAAGTATAGTAGTTTAAGTATAGTAAATTAAGTATAAGAAATTAAGTATAGTAGATTAAGTATAGTAAATTAAGTATAAGAAATTAAGTATAGTAAATTAAGTATAGTAGATTAAGTATAGTAGATTAAGTATAGTAAATTAAGTATAAGAAATTAAGTATAGTAAATTAAGTATAGTAACTCAAATATACTAAATTAAGTATAGTAAATTAAGTATAGTAAATTAAGTATAGTAATTTAAGTGTAGTAAATTAAGTATTATATGATAAACTATAAAAAAAATAAACATAATAAATCAGGTACAACAAATTGAGTACAACAAGTTAAATAAATTAGGCTAATAAAAAACTTAAATACCTATGTTCTTACTTTTTATTTGTTATGAGATAAAAATAGGTTTTCCCATCATGGGCACAGTGCAGCAGAAGACAGATGCGTTCATTTAGGTTCCCTATTGGTCCATTTACCAAACTATGTACAATAAACTTAACATAATAAATTACATGCAATAAATTAAGTATAATAAATGAGTGTAATAAATGAAAAATAATGATAAAGAGAGCAAGTGTAAGCATAGAGAAATAAAAGAAAGATATATATACATGAATGTATAGCGCAGCAGTTGTATATATGTATGTATATGTATATGTATATGTATATGTATATGTATATGTATATGTCTATGTCTATGTCTATGTATATGTATATGTATATGTGTATGTATAGTGAAGCATTTGCAATACAGTAACAAGTGAGCTATGCTATGTGACTGCTGAAAACTCATATTTTCTTACAGGTAGATATAGCCTTTGTGGAGGAAGATGTGTTTAAGAGTAAGGAGCTGCTAATATCCACCTCCATAACGTTTGATTGCTCTCTGGGGGGATCTGGCATCATGCACTTAGTCAACAGTGGTACGTCCCATACTGTCTGTTATGATACAAAGATATCTCTCTGCAAAGTTAATTTATAATATTCAAAATCCATGAATCAAATAATATGTATTATGATGGTCACTTTTCACTGCAGTGGTCCTTCACGGTGGCGGGTACATAATATGTATTATAAGGTAACTAAATAGTAAAACTTTGCAAATGAAGATAAACTATAGAGAAGAGTATACAGAACTACACCATCAATATAAGACCAAACAAAATACATGTAAGCATGGAAACATTTCACAGAGTATAGCTCTTAGAGAGAATAGATTTACAATGTCACATATATATAATTCTGACCTATAAACTCTTATTAAAATAACAAACATGTTACTAAACTCAGAAAATAGATATTTGAGAAATTTAGCGCAAAGCCAAATTTAGAAAATTTAACCCTTAATTAATCGAGGGAACTACTTACATTTGTATGCTAAATCTAACAAACTAAATATAATAAACTAAGTATAGCAAACTAAGTATAGTAAGCCTTAGAAAGCTATGCTTTACCAGCCAGTTAAGGCAAACCAAATACATTAAGCCAAATATAATGAAAAAAAATATATAGTAAACTATTTTTGACAAAACTTGACAGCCCTAGAAGTTTGAATATACTATCTATAAGGTTCAGTTACTACACCCCTGAAGTAAAACTAATACCTGGTATAACAATATTACGAACTTGCCTATTTTAATGCTTCTAAATACACTAAATATAAACAAATAACAAAATAAATTGAGTAAAACAAATGATTAAAATGTAAAGGCAGCAAATTTCAAATACACAAACCTGTTCTAAATTATAGATTTAGATTTTTTAAAAAACCGTATGTTCAGTAGAGAAGCGAGTGTAACCTTGTACTGTTTTCTACTGTAGATATACCTCTGTGGTTTGAACCAGCATTTGAAGACATAAAGAGAAGAGGCGTATTCATGGACCTGTGTAAAAAATATAAAAATGTTACCTCATCATGTTTGCTGACTTGAGCTTTAAATTTAAAACATTAAATCAGGCAAACTAATATGCATGACATTTTAATAGTGTGGTATAACTGTCTTTATTGTATAACTAACCGGTCATCTGACAGCAACTTTATATGTTTACCTAACACTTGTTTGAACTACTATTCATTAACATATTTAGGGCAACATCAAGTTTTTATCACAGTTTTATGCTTTAAATTAAATCAAATAAATGTTTATCTTTATCTGTTTGTGTGGTTCAACATTATTTAGCCTAAAATTGTAATTCATATGCCTATAGCACTACCTATTAGTAACAGTAATTAGGTAGTTACAGTTGCAAAACTATCTCACATACGCAGCAAATATACATAAAGTCAACTTATTAAATAAAAAAGTGATACATATAATTTTACATGAAAAATATTTGATTAAAGTTAATGTAAAAGTTGATATATTTAAATTTTGTTTGGCTTGAGAAAGACTGAATCTCACTGATGATTAAAAAAAAAATAAAATGAAATTTCTTGGCGGCCACATTTTTTCGTACTAGAAATGGAGTGCTGTCGAATAACTAAACAATCAACACATACTTTTCAACTGGTGAGTTATGTCTTGACATGAGGCCTTGGGTATCTACTTAACGACAAAATAAAAACACTCTAACACATATTATAAAGCAGTTCGATTACAGCTACAATTTATAAATTTTCCAAAACAGTGGCAATCACTATGCTCAGGAAGCAGTGTAAGTTTTAAAAACAATTGTGATAGTTTGAAGAAAAACATAATAAATTACATGCATGTAGATTGACTGATGTCCGTATCTTATTTAATATGTTCAACAATTTTATTATAATATACATATATTTATGACTATGAGTAATAAAATCATATTTCTGCAAAACAGAAATTTAATAATTAAAAAATTAATTTAGTTCAGGATAAAATTAAACAGAAGTTATAATCTGCCAGTGTTTTTCCAATATTAGGTTGCTAATAAATATTTTCCTGTTATTTTAAGAATACTGTTAACTACTATTCTGGCTTAGGAATAGCAATTAATATTTTACAAAATTATTGAGCAAACAAAAGTGAAAAATTAAAAAATTATTGAAAAGCTTAGCAGAAATGAATCATGAATAACTAAAAAAAATGATCGTTTGCAGTAGGTTCAACAAGATTGCAGACCCATGACTGAGTCAAAAAGCTCAAAGCCACCATGTGGGAAGCTGCTAGATGTCAACACATTGCCGGGCTTCATGGAAACTAGTAAGCATTTTATCTCAAGAGTATGTATTAATAGGACAGGAGCAATTGACAGTATGATATTACTTAAAATACTTGAAAACCAGTTTTAAGCATTTCAAGTATTTATCAAGTCTTCAGAACTGTCCAAAAAACTTAGTTTGCACTTTCAATATATTACACTAATAAATTAATGCAACTACTTTTATTACTTTATTAAAATACTTGAACTAATGATTACAGGTGAGGCAAAAAATCTCTCTCCGGATATAAGCCAGCAGCCATCAAACAATAAGTGCCATGGCAATGCCAACACTAACAAAAACAGCAAACTGGCAAACAGAAACCAGGAAACACAAAGCGACAGCGGTTCACTTCACTCATACCAGGAGTTGGTAAAAGCTCCACATCGAGTTTTACTATGCCATACAATGACCCCATCTAATAAAGAATCACTTTTTGGCCAAATTGAAAAGAAAGTTTCCAACACAACGCAGTCAAATGATGATGCTCCAAAGAGTACAACTGATAATTCAATAGTTACATGTATAATCGATCCGTCCAAGCCATATTCAGAGGAATCTGAAACTAACAAGCCATTACAAGAAACTACTTCAACAACTAGTGAAATTAAAAGAACTAGTGAAATTGAAAAACCCAGTAAAATTGAAAAAACCAGTGAAATTGCAAAAAGCAATGAAATTAAAAAACCCTATGAAATTGAAAAACCCAGTGAAATTAAAAAACCGAGTGAAATTGAAACAACCAGTGAGAATAAAAAAACCAGTGAAATTGAAAAACCTAGTGACATTGAAAAAACACCCAATGTTCAACCCCAGACTAATGCTTCTCCAAAAGCTATAAAATGCTCTTCAAAAATTTTGGTTCGAAAGAAAAAAACGATAGGTCGTCAAAGCAAAAACAAACTCCCTAGCAGCTCCAGGTTAGCATCAAATATCTCATCTAAACGTTCCTCCAATTCAGAACGATGTCAACCATGTTCACTGACTGGACAAAGAAACAACAAATTTTCAATTTCAGCAGATCATAAAGTATGCCCTGAAAAATTGAGGAAAAAGCTTACAGTAATTGAACACAACATGTTTAGGCAGATGAAGCATGGTGCGGTAAAAGAAAGATGTACTATGAATAACACGCAACCTAAATTAAACTGCCAACGGGATCGCCATGCCTCAGCATCAGTACATAGTGGTGCCAAAATACACATAAAAACTTCTAAGAAGTCAACTGCTAGTAGTGTCACAAGTTTCAACAAAAGGGCTTCCTACATAGGCCAAAGACCAAATAATTTAAAATGTCCACAAATTTCCACTTCTGCTCGGCAGTGTACGAAAGAGGATATAAACCCTACAAACAAAGAAAAGAAGAAAAAACTTGAGTCTTCTTCCACAAGACTACCTGTAAACTCAACAACTCCCATAATATACGAGAAAACTCAGAAAAAGCATGAAAACCTAGAAAGTTTGCAAGAGAAACAAAGCACTTTACCAACCTCATCAGAAGAGTCTTCCGAAAACGAAATAAGCCTGAGCTCTTTAGTTCCTTTAAGAACTAGAAAAAGATCTTCCATTCCATTTTCAAAGGCGATACCTCCGAAACCTTTAAGTCAACAAAACTCAAAAAACAGCTTTGACCAAAATAGAAATGAGACCAAAAATAAAACGAAAAAAGATGAACACAAGTTTGGTACTGAAATTCAAAACCAAAAGACTAAATCTGACGCTGTGAAAGATGGGCTTGAAAAGAAGCCAGTGATCAATAAAATCAAGCATAACACTTATGAAACTGCAATGGTCCAAAAAGCACTACCTAACAGAGGCACAACAGCTCCAAACAAAACAAAAAGTTTGTCTGCAATCTACAACAACCAAAGTCTAAATGCACCAAATAATCAGCAAACTTATACTAATTGCAGAGAAGTTAATGTTGATCAAGAAATACTAATTGATGAACCTAACAGTGCTTATGCAACTCTTAAAAAACGAAGACTACAAATAAATTCCTGGCATAATGCTAGCCCAGAAAATCAAGATATCAGTTCTGAGATCATCCCACCTGAAGTGCCAGTTAAAAACTATAATAGAATCTAAATCATCAAAATGTTGTTTTATTTATTTCAATACCCGTTGCACTCTGTAAATACAAAAATATGTAGCAAAAAATATTTTCCTAATTATTAAAATATTTATAAGGTTTTGAAACTACACTCAAGTTATACCAATAAAGTCACAGAAAACTTGCAAAAATTCATAAACTAATGTTAAATTACTTTATTTTTCATAATGCAATAAAAAGAAAACTATGTCTAAGCTTTGGTTATTCACAACCAATAAATAAAATAAAAGCTGAATAAAACAGATTGATGAGTTGCATGCTACTAAAGTCGGATAAAACTTTTTTAGTAGCAGTGTATTAGTGAAAACAAATTAGCAAACACCGCAAATAACCATGATGACATTCTTTTACATTGGAGTAGAGGTTATGCATACAAACCAAATTTGATGATACTCAGCAGTTTTGTCCATTTATCTACTCCAATCTACTTTCCCAAGTTTAAATTTCGTTTTAAAACCAAATAATTTTATTGAATTAAAATTAACACACTAAAGTAAAATATAGATTTGTGTTAAAAACCAATATACAAAAATGCTTCAAAAAATAACTGAGACTGTCGACAGCATGTATGTACATGTTTGTAAACAACGTCAATGCATTTAGACTATAAAGATTCTAATTTTATTATTTTAATTAGATGCATAATAAAATAAAAATATGAATTTAAGTAAGATATTTTCCCAATTTTCAACTGATTCTTTTTAAAAAATACGAATAACCAGTGAATTAGTGAGTAGGTTTTTTAATTGTATTTTAAACCAACTTCAACTAACAGATAACTAAAATGTTTGACAATTAAACACCGTAACAGTAAACTAAGCCCAAAAAGTGTAATTATGAGAATGCATAATAATCATCATAACCATGTCAAGAAGCTGCAGATTGAGGCCACCAACATCTAATGATGTTACTTTAACAACAAGTGTGATATAGTGCTTATAGCCTTACTGGGTTATGATTTATAGTAACAACAGAAACTCAAACATCAAATGATATTATCAGTGTCACTCTCAGTATGACTATGAGTATGGGGATGATCATGAAGACAATTATTTTTATCATTAAGAATCAAACTATGAAATTCCACAAACCTTATAAGTTATAAACTACAAATATAAATCAATCATATTTATAATTTTTCATTGCCAATCACAATGACAATAATAATAATGTGATACTAATATCCCATAAGGCTAGGTACTGAAAGTCAAAAGGAAACATAAGTTCATAACAATTCGTAATTATAAGTATAACATTAACTCTAGAAAAGTTAAAGTCCAGTTCAAAATTGAATTTCTCAAAGGTGGCTTTATTTCATTAAAGAGCGGTATATGCCTAGGCCTAAAGGGCTGAGGCTAAAGCAAAATACTGATAGGGAATTATGATTTTTATTTTATAACAATAATTATCAGTATCACCATACTCATACCCATCATCACCATTACCATATCAATGCTGAACTTGATAATCACAATTTTTAATCATAATTAAAATAAATATGTTACTATAGTAATTGTTAACTTCTACTAGTGCTTCCAGTGTCAAATGCAGTGATTACACTATTATTATGATCATGATAATGTAAAAGTCAAAATGATTATCATTATGAACTGAAGTGAATTTAATTTTATGGTAACACACTTGGTAACAGTTTAAGTTTTACTTTTAGTTTAAATTATTGTTTATATTAATATTATCATTATGATGATCGTAAGACCATCTAATGTGAAGTTGAATTTGTCACTAGAAATTTAATTTAGGCGAATTAATTCAATTTGGCTTTACTTTGTCGTTTACATTTACTAAATTACTTTCACTTTCAGTTTTACTTGACACTTCACTTTGACTTTGACTTTGAGTTTTACTTTTCTGCTGACCCCAAATTCAAAATGAAAATAAATTATATTTACCGAACTAAATATAATAACAATTATTGTAACAATTGCTTTTAACAATCATTTGCATTACTCACTGATTATTTTGCTTACTTTTCTATCTTATTGACATTGAGTGATTATGAAATGAATAGAATTGAAGATGATTAGTCCTTGCCTATTGCTGGGGCATGTGTGAGGGAAATCCCGAATAAACAAATTCACTTTAGCCACTGTATTTATGGTTAGCGCCCAGAAAAGCATTACAAAAACAAGTTAGAATGCCGAGAAATATGTTTAGACGTTTTTCAACGCTGTTTACCAATTCCCGTATGCTAAGCAACGGCACACGTGACAAAATGGCGAGTCGGGAGAACAGGTGGTTTAATATAAATTATTGTTATAGTTTTTAGTTATATCAAATTTACACATTCGACCTAGCATGATTCTTATATAAAGTTGCGTCCTCAAGTTTTTATAGTAATCAAATTATTAGTTTCAATAAATTTTGTCATTTAAAGCAAATTGTTGAAGAATCACTGCGTGACGGTGAAGTTGCTTCAAACTGAAACTCAAAGTATGACTATCACCATGACTATGAGTATGAGTATCCGTTACGGTTATCTACTTTTACTTTATTTACAGTTAGTGTTGCTACTAACAGTAAAAGTAAGACTAAGCCAGTAATGGCAACTATCACTAAGACTATCGCTATGGTATGACGGTCATAATTATGATAACCATCACCATGTTCACTGTGATTATAAATATCAAATTCAATATGATCAAAATAATGGTATCAACTGAGACCTGAGTAGTGGGTAGGATATTGAACTATCAGTATCAGCATGATGATTTGGTCATGATGATGATCGGCATCAATGAGAGAATATGAGCATTATTATATCACTGTTGACAGTGATATCAAGATCAACATGACCAATACTATGACTATGAGTATGATGTCAATACTTACATTGATACTTTATTACAACTACATATGATAATCGTAATATATGATGATGATTATAATAATAATCATGGTGTCAACAATTATAAATATAAAACTTATAGTAAATCTCATCATCATCATGATCATTAGATGATGATAATTAATACTAGTAATTACTAATTACGTGAAGCTGAAAGATAGAGTTAAAATAAAATTAGGCTGATCATTGTGATTCTCATAATGATTTTATTATAGTAGTGGTTTTCCAAATTTCATTTATTATTTTAACAGGATATTCAAAACTGTCATTAATTATACATCATTTACATTTTGCAGTGGTAGTCATGAGACTTGGTATAAGTATTAGGTGTTAATATACAAAAAGGTAAAAAAAGTCTAAAGTCTAAAGTTATTCATATATATATATATATGATAACTTATAACTATGTCAAATATATGCATTTACACCACAATTATTCTAGAATATAAGTTACCAAGTGCAAGTGCGCTCACAATCAATTATTGCTATTGCAGTTAGTGATAGTATGTTCACTCATAAAATATAACTAAGGTTTTATCACTTTTTAAAACTAATTAACAACAGTTGCAAAGGTTCTAGCTCTAAATGAAGTTGCCTAATTTTTAAATATGCTCTTTAATTTGCTGACCAATGAAAGTAGCTTTATTCAAGATTAATGAAATGTTCATTCTTTTTTTTTCTTTTAACATTAGCCAGTAAATTTTTGAATAAGAATCACTTAGTTCTGGTGTAAGCAGTAAACAATTTGTGTTGGAATAGCTCCTTCATTTTAATCATGGATTTTTATAGCAGTGAAATTCTCAACTAGGCTGATTACTCAATTTGTTTGAAATAATATATCTATTTATTACTAACTTTTATTAGTTATTGCGACTGTTTTTGTACCAAAGAATAAAATATGATACATTCTGCTGTTACAAGATTTTGTTAGCATGTGTGATATCAACTTAAAACTTTTATTTTTAGATATACTTTTGGGTTTCGTTAAAATGTCCACTGAAAAAACAGTTGAGTAGCAGAAAAATATATAATGGCGTTAAAGCCAATGAATCTCATTGGCACTATAAACATTTTGGATCGGGGAGATGGTCCTGCACAGGAAGTCTTATCAAGAACTGCTAGAAATCGGGCTCAGCGTAAGCAAGACGAAACTAGAAATGAATTGAACAAAATCACTGACAGGGTAGACAAGGTAATTTGCATATGCTCTCAGTTGTTCCAATCAAAGGGTTACTTCTCTTATTAAACACATGTACTTATAAGTTTATTTAACCAATGAAGATCTGGCCACATGTAGCGGAAATGTGCGGTAAAAACTTGCTGTGGGATAGGGGTTACCTGCCAATCACAAAATGTTTC